>OU612044.1:187850173-189050173 GCA_914767935.1 Coremacera marginata | reverse complement strand
CAGCACCTTACTTTCAACTGCTTTAATTGTTTTGTAGTTGCAAAAAGAATAAACGAATTATTTATCAGCAATTTATCCAAAAAATGTCGGACACATACAAAAAGCATAATCAGACAAACGACTTTTATAGGCGAAAAAAAAAATTTCATCGTATCTAGACAAGTATCCGAAAAGCACTTTCAATAATTTCATTCATACTTTCTTGGTTCATTCAAACAACAGTTTTTATTCAAGATTCTATAAAGTTTTTCTATGTTTATTTGTTCAAATGTATGCTCATTTGTTGGTATGTTTGAGAGTATGCTTGTATGTGATGCCCGGACTCTCGTTTATATTTGCTTTCGTTGTTTTTATACTGTTTTGCAATTGAAGGCAGATTTTTGATGTTTGGTCCCCCTTTCGTTTAGTTTAATTTTCTTAGCTACTGTTATTTGCATTTATTCTACGAAAGGAATGCCCAACACGCACACAATCTCAGACACACCCAATTAGACTGCAAAGAGCACTGAGTAAATTGTTGTTAACACTTATTTTATCACCCTCCTTGCACAACATTTAAGTGGAATTTAAGTGTATTTGATTTTCTACGTGTACGACGACAGCAGTAGCAGTGATACGAAATTTTTGTGGCCCCCTTGTTTTTGGCGCCAACTTTAGTATCTTTACATTTTAGCGTATATTATGCTGGTAGACACTTTTTATTGTATGTATTCCCCGTAGTTGCCAAATAATTTTGTGTGTGTTTTCTGCTAACATTCTTAATTTTAGCTGCTTTTTTTTTGTTTTAGATGCTGTCTGGTGTTAGCTATTATATTAAATTTAATAGCAAATAAAATGTGTTTAAAAATTCAAAACATAGAATTAAATTTAAGTGTGAATTGTTTGCAGAGAGTGGATAAGGTTGCATTTGTATTTTATAATTATGAATTATGTATATTTGAAAATAAAAATTTAAATAACTTATTAGCAACAAATCTCCAACGGCAATTTACAAAAGTAACAAATATAATTTCAAAAAAAATACCTTAAGACTAAGTGTATATAGAGGGCTTTACTTTCGCTTGATGCCACTCAACGACTTTACACCTGTTAGTGATGGAACTTTTGCTGCAATCTTTTTAACCTCTTCGATGGCATGCAGCACACGCTTGGGTTCAGTAAGAAACCAAATCCAAAGCAGCTGACTCAAACGCCAAAGTTTATCATTTGCCTAAATAAGCAAACGTTTTAATATCTGTTTTTAATATGTTTTCAACTACTTTGAATTCTTACCATGCGTTCAGTAATATTTTCCTGAGATTGTATGCGTAAAGTACGCATCTTTTTTTCGATGTGCAACTGTTGCATTTTTGCATTGAAAATTGGTTGCAAAAAGCGTACATTTACAAACATAGGCGCCTCGACAGGGCTATCGTAGACCCAGGGCTTCAATAGCTGTTCAACACGCTTTCTAGAATGGGTATAAAAGCACAATAAAAATTTTAAAATTATTTTATAGCTATGCAACTTACAACTCGTCCATCATTTTGAATGTGGGTTCGTAGGACTTCTTATTAATCATGCTCTGCAGTGCATATCTCAAGAGACGACAAAACTTTTCATACTCATACAAACATGTCTTGGTCTCATGACGCACTTTAGTGCCCAAATGCTGCGCCAGGTGCTCTGCTAATTTTTCTACAAACAGTTCACAAGTGTTGCTCTGTGGTGTCTGCTGCTGCAATTGTTTCATAGCATCGATGCGTCGCAGACAGCGTTGCGCCTCGCCATTGAGTTGTTCCGAATTATCGAAACGTTTACGTATTTTTTCCAAATCCAACTGTGTGGCTATCCAGACGAGTTCCGCATTGGAGAGCGCATCGGAGACGATTTTCGTCAAACGCTTATCATTTTCACGTCGCTTGAGAGCTCGATTTAATTTCTGTTTGGTGTTTTCATAGAGAACGAGTTCCATTTGTTGTTGTGTACGCTGCTGCACATGCATCTCCAGATCATTCAACAGAGTTTTAGTGGCTATTTTTAAATGGTGCTCGTTGAGCAGTTCTAATTCGCGTGTCTCACGTTCCATGTCGGACAAAGAGATGACGTGAATTTGAGTGAGATCGAGAGAATCAATTAAGGATTGTATAGCCTTGGATTTGGATTTTTCCTTAATATACTCGAGCGTGTAGTGCTGAAGCCTTAAAAATGTACAACTCAAAATTTATACAGCTGCAATAACGTTACAAGAAAAATCTTACGAATTTCTTAGTGTTTCCAATTTGCCGGCTATTTCCTGCTGTTCATGATCGCTACTATCCAATTCAATGAAATCCTACAAAATTTTTATTTTTTTTATTATTCGAAATGAAAGGATTTGACAATATCTAAATATGGAGAAAAAGTTGTGTATGTAAATACTTGTATTTTAAAGTTTTCCTTCATATAAAGCGTGAAATACTGCATAAACGAATCACACTTGTGAAAATAGTGCTCCAAGGGCAGCTGATGCACAAACAAAGGCGGTGATTGCTAAGAAGCAAAAATGGAACACAAAACTTATATTTATTCTAACAAAATTTTACCATTTTGGTGAAGCACTCCTTCGACTCGTTGCTCAGGCGACAATTTTCTTTCTGCAGTTCTTCCAAGTGTTTACATTTCTCCTGACAGCTATGGAGTAGCTCTTTCTCAGAGTTCATTAGCACGTGTATATTTTCATCCAGCTCGTTAAGCTTATAGTTTAAACTTGTTTTGGTTGAACTGCAAAACATGGAAAGCAATCAGAACCAGAGTGAAATGCAAATGCTTTAAATATTCTTGCCTCATATTCTCCACTAGCGATGCATACATTTCTTCCTCCTGTTCTAGTATTTTTATATCTTGGGTTAAGTTTTCGATATCCGCTTCAGTGTATGCCATTAGACCAGGATATTCACGTTCCAATTGCTGTAGTTCTTTGCGTCGCTCTTGCGACTCCAAATACTCACCGCGTTGTTTCAGCTCTTCGCATCTGAAGATATCACATTTAAATTGAATAAAACTTAAACTTTGTTTAACTTACTCCAAGACTTCATGCTCTGTCAGTATGTTGGCATCGCTGATATTTTGTGCAAAGAATGCGAAAAACTTCTCAAATCCTTCGCCATAAAAAATCCACTGATTGGAGTTGTCGAATCCAAGTTTTTTGAAGCTGTCGCTGTTCTGCAGAGTATTTGGACAAACATATATAACAAAAAATGCTTTATGAATAGTGCAACGCTTTATTTACTTGTATTAAATCACCCATTTTTTGCATAAACTTAATATGTGTTGAAATGAAAATAGCACCCAAACAGTTGTAAAACAAACGAGAAATGTTTAAAAATTTCGACTTTTCGTAGTTAAGTGCTGCCAAATTGTGGTGCGGTATAGACAGGTTTGTGTATTGACTATAGTGGAAAACAGGGATGTCATGCATTTCGGAAGGTTTTGTGATACTGTCACTTCGAACTGGCTTTAGTGTTACATATCTCTATATGAAGTGCTTATTGCAGAAACAGTATAAGACACATAATATCAAAAACTGGTATATTGTGTTATTTCTACTACATTGTACAACAGTAACACTTGCTAAAAAGAATAGGGCTTATTTCCAATAAATTGCGAACTTATATGCATAAGTATCTTTTTACAATTAAATATTTTATTTAATTTTCTACTCAAAAACTCGATAAGCACATACTTAAGTTACGCTTGATATAGAAACGGTGAATTTAACTGTGAGTTATATCAAAATTCAAAATTTTATTGTCTAACGTAATGACGGTATGATAGACGAAGATTCCTATTAAAAAAGTTTGAGAAAACTAAAAACATTGATCCTACTAAAAAACATTGATAGCTAAAAAACATTGGCATATTTCCTTTTTATGTATTTCTGTTGATAATTATGTTGTTTCTAAGAAAATGTGTCTTAAAATTTGTATGGCTTGTCATGTTTTTACAGAAATAATTTTTACTTTTAAATTTCTAGTAGCTTATCATGGCTTTGCAGTTCAGTAGAATTCTGTGGTGGCATCTAAGATCAACATTTTCGTGAATTATCCTAAATTAGATGATTTTTTCGATGTTTAAATTTTGTTGCATATCAGGTTATACAAGAAGACCGATATTTGTGTCCTATTTATAACTAAATACTGTTGTAACACTTGATAAAAACCTTTGATAAAAACCTTTTGACGTTTGATGAAAACGTTTTTTCATTAAATTTGTTTTAAAGTCAATTTTTACATTTAAATTTTTTAAGCTTCCATAACGTAAGCTTTCATAACGAGCAAAAATATAAAAAAATAATTACCACCAATAATGAAGAATGGTTTGAAAACAGAAATTATAGTATATTAGACGAAAATTTCATAGTCCCGGCTTACACTCGTCAAGAATTGACGATCAAATCTTGCATTTATGAGAGACGTTAACATCAACGTGAGAAAGGGTACATTTAAAAGGAAAAAGAAAAGAATTGACGACAATTCTTGATCAGTGTAAATCGGGTAATACCATCGAATGATGGAGAAATTTCATATAGTGGCTTATTACATTATTGCAAAAAAAGGTATTGAAATTTAATTTTCTTCGGCTTATGCATTTGAATTATAGGAAAACGGCGTAGGAGAATGCAACAATCAACTGAATAACAGTCAGGCATTTTGTGATTGTTAATCTTGTTTAAAAATAACAGGTCTTATCATGTGAAATCAACAAACATAGAAAACAAGAAGGAAATCTCAGAAATTGTTGAATGAGTTATAAAAATTAGTATATTTTGTTCCATTTTTTTTCAACAAATAAAATGTTTAAAATAAATTTGATGCAAAAACATGATAAGCCTCAGGTTTTTAAAATGAATGGTTTTCCACTATCCTTTCTTTGGTAATTTTTGGCTATGTTACAGAAGACTTCTGTACGCAATAACTGCAAGTATTAAAAGTACGATTATATGGATCGTCTATTTTATATATACTTTAAAAGATTCAAATGCGATTATTTTAAAAAATTTATTTTGTGGCTTATCATGTTTCTGCAATAAGCCCTTCATATATAAAACAAAGACATAAAACAAACATCTATAATGTAGATAATTATGATGCAATGGTTATAGGCTAAAAAATAAGGCTGCCACCATATTTTTTTTATTTTACGAATTCGGTGGGTGAATAATAGGTAAAAATGGGTCACCAAACCTTAATCCATTGCTAGAATTTCAAAAATAATATAATTTGTAACCTTAGGGTTGATACCTAAATTTTTAAATTTTAACGAATTCAAAAATTACGTATTTTTTCCTTCCATTGGCTGCCATCTAAATTTTCATAATTTTACGAATTCGGTGATAGGGCCGAACGCTAGCTAAAAATGTGTCACTGCCTCTGTTGTGAGACTTTAAACATTATGTAACTTTTTACCATAGAGCTGACACCTCAATTTTTAAATTTTTATGAATTTGGTACTGTGCTAATATAAGCTGAAAATAGGTCGCTGAATTCAGATCCATCGTCAGAATTTTTTGCCTTTTTCCCACCAAAATTCTAAAATTTTTTTCGAATTCGGTGCAATGCCGAACTGTGGATATAAATGGGTCACTTAATCCCAATCCGTTATCAGAGTTTCAAAACTATTTAATTTTCTATATAGTCAATAGACATACACCTTGTTTATCCGACGCTTTAAATCAGTTCGACTCAAATCGTTTTGGTTAAAACCTTTGCATAAATCGAATTTCAAACCATTTCGAAAATTTCAAGTCTATTGAATAAAACCTCATATCAATTCGGTTCTTATTTTTCATGACGGTTTAAAATAGCGCATAAGCAGGCTGTTCTCTTAAAACGTTTGGGAAATCATATGGTTTGGCCTTGGTTAAGCAGTTTATAGCTGTTTTATATGCAAAATTCTTCTTGTTTTAATAGAATTGATTTATAAAGAAAGAAATAATTTGAAATTATTATTGTTGTCCATTGTTATTTTAAAACAAAAATTTAAAATTTTCAAAACGCTTCCATTACCGTTTTCAGTGAAACCGCTTGCTGCTTGCGTATAAACACAGCATAAAATCGTTCTGGCTCAAAGCGATTGTCATCAAATCGACTTTAAATGTCGGATAAACAAGATAATAGCTAACAGGCAAATGCAGGTTACAACCTACATTTTTTTAATTTTTACTAATTTGGTGCTGCCAAAGATTAGGTAAAAATTAGTCGCTAAGTCCGAACCCGTTCTTTGAATTAAAAAATTATGAATTTCTCTTACCATAGGGATGCCAGCTACATATTTTTACTTTTACGAAGTCGGTGCTTGGGTAACACTAGGTAAAAATGGGTCACTTAAACCGCATCCATTGCCAGGATTTAAAAACTCTGTAATTTTTTTATAGCGTAAAGTTTAAAAGCGAATACAAAAAAACTGACCATAAAGTCTTGACGAATGTAAGCCGGGACTATAATTCATGAAAACAACAACAAATTTTGTATGATGTGTGACATGCGACATTATGAGACATCTGGGTAGTGTGTGAGGCCCTGCATATGGCGATTGTGCAGTTATACCAACATAAAGAAACAAAAAAATCCAATTTGTCCGAGTTTGACAGCAATGACAAGAAAAAATTCATTGGTCGTGGTTTGTTGAATTGTTTGGCGAATATTGTGCAGTCGGTAACAAAAATAATCAAAAACTTTTAACTAATTAATAGCTAAAACAAAATGGTAAGTTTAATTCAATTTCCTTAAAAATCGTTGGACAATAATTTGTTACGCGACTGATTGTTTTGTATACATTTAACTTGTAGGTTATGTTTGCAAATTGCTTGGTCATTTATATATTAACAAATATATTGACTATTTTATTTTTTTACACATAGGCACGTCGTTATGATTCCCGCACCACAATTTTCTCACCCGAGGGACGCCTCTATCAGGTGGAGTACGCCATGGAAGCTATCTCGCATGCCGGCACTTGTTTGGGTATTCTGGCCGAGGATGGCATCCTGTTAGCTGCCGAATGTCGCAACACAAATAAGCTGTTGGACAATAGCATATTTTCAGAAAAAATTTACAAACTAAATGAGTGAGTGTGTGTGATAAATAGAGTTGATCCTAATTATTGAATTCTTTTCAACACAGCAACATGGTGTGCTCTGTGGCCGGCATCACATCGGACGCTAATGTGCTCACCAGCGAGCTGCGTGTGATTGCACAACGTTATAAGTTTAACTACGGTGAGTCTATGCCTTGTGAGCAGTTGGTCTCTTATTTGTGCGACATCAAGCAAGCCTACACGCAGTACGGTGGCAAACGTCCATTCGGTGTCTCCATATTGTACATGGGATGGGACAAACACTATGGCTATCAGCTTTATCAATCTGATCCCAGCGGCAATTATGGTGGCTGGAAAGCGACCTGCATTGGCAATAATTTTGGCGCTGCCATTTCCATGCTGAAGCAAGAGTTGAGTGAAACTGAAAAGATTAACTTGGCGCAGGCCAAGGATTTAGCTGTGAAGGTGCTAAGCAAGACGCTGGATACGACCAAATTAACATCGGAGAAGGTTGAGATGGCTACTCTGCAGCGGGTTGATGGCAAGACGGTCATTAAGGTGATGACTAAACAGGATGTCGAGAAGCTTATTGAGAAGTATAATAAAATGGAAGCTGAAGCGGAGGCTGCCAAGAAGGAGAAGCAAGCTGCACAAAAACCTTAAGCGTATGAATGGAATAAAGATGTTTTAATGCAGTTTCAGTTTTTTATTTGTACAAAAATTGGTAAAAGAATAAAATTTAAATTTTATTTCAAAACGTTCAAACTAATATAGCATAACGCAAAGTAAAAACATTACCATTCAAACATACATTACTTTTTAACCGACTTCAAAAAGGAGGAGGTTCTCAGGTTCGTCGGTTTTTTTTTAATGTATGTACATCGATAACTTCTAAACCAAATGCCTAATTGCCATAATTTTTGGTGAACAGATAGATATCATAAACACGGAGGTGCCCGGAAAAAAGTGGGCGGTATTCGAGAACTGGGCGTGGCAATACTAGATACTACTGTATCTCGAATATGGACACTAGGGTACTGCAATTTAGTGTAGGGGTAGGCAAAATTATAACAAATTACCGTCAAGAAAATGAGCGTTATTCGACAAATGGGCGTGGCAATATTAGAAAAAGTGTATCTGGAATAATTTTGAGACTAGAGTACTGCAGTTTAGTGTAGGAGTAGGAATTATTATTAAAAATTATGGTCAATAAAGTGGGCGTTATTCGACAAAGGGGCGTGGAAGTGTTAGGAAAACACTATCTCGAATAATACTGACACTAGTGTACTGCAATTTAGTGTAGGGTCAGACAGTAAATACAAAGTACACTCAAGAAAATGGACGTCATTTGACAAATGGGCGTGGCAATATTAGAAAAATAGTATATCGAATAATATTGATACTAGGGCACTGAAATTTATTGTAGTACATGTGTAGGCAGAATTATTAAAAATTACGTGCAATAAGGAAGGCGTTATACGATAAATGGGCGTGGCAATACTAGATAAACAATCAGTTAATATTGCCGCTGGGGTACTGAAATTAAGTACAGGGGTAGGCACAATTATGGCAAATAACGCTCAAGAAAGTGGGCGCTTATATAATAAAGAGGCGTGGCCATATTAGAAAACACTATATCTCGAATAATATTGACACTAGGGTAATAAAACTCGTTACAAGAATGGGTATAATTATTTCAAAACACGTGACATCTAATTTAAATTTAAGAGACAGATATTTCAAATAACCAACGAACTTTCAGAATTTATAGAACAAATTTTTTCAAAACAATTGTATTTATATTGTTTATACGCTTTTTTCAAAAATTTATCATATTAGAGAATATGCTAATTTGAAAGGACGAAATAAAAACTTTAAAAAAAACCGACCACAAAATCACTACAAAGTAATAAATAATTTTAATAAAAATACTTTTAATTTCTTGGTCATATTTGAGAATTTATTTAAACATATTACATATGAAGTCTTGTTATTTTAATTTTTTCTTATTTGTTTTATTATCATAAATATATTAATTTCGTCATGAATACAAATGCTTTGAAGTTGGCGCTTCTGATTAAAAGTCTGATTATAATAGCACCGACCTTAACATCTTTTGCAATCATAAAGAAATTAATGTATTTATGATAATAAAACAAATAAAAAAAAAATTATTAAACAAGTTTTCATATGTAATAATATGTTTAAATAAATTATCAAATATGACCAAGAAATTAAAAGGAAAAGTAATTTAAAAACTATTTTTTACTTTGTAGTGATTTTGTAGTCGGTTGTTTTTTTACAAAAACTGATATATTCCAAACGTCTTGAGTTTCAGTCTTGATATTCCAAACGACATGAAATGCAATTTGAAAATTTTAAATTCTATTCTAGATAAAATGAAATCAATTGCTGCAATGGTCCCCTGGATCTTCTGTTTCAGCTTTGAAATAGTTTGGCAGATCTTTAGTCAAAATACGCTGCAGCGAGCTCCTGCTAACGTCCAATTTTTGACCACGATGACGAACCGGTGTTGTTGGGTCATCACTAACGCTGACCGCTGTCATGGCTTTGTTTTCGTGCGAACGGGCAGAACGCGGACGACCATTACTTTTCGCGTCCAGAACAGAGCCAGTGGACTCAAATTTATTGATTAAATTGACAATTGTGTTGCGAGACGGAGCCTTAATATGACCGAGAAGTGTGCGTGTTTGGCGAACCGTCTCCGCAAAATTTTTTTTATATTTGTAGTGAATTTCCACAATTTGGATGCGTTGCTCGATCGTGATTTCCTCCATCACTAATTCTCTACTCTTGCTGTTGTCAGCTTTCACAGATTAAATACCAAGGTTGATTAGGGCCGCTCACATTATCAAATTTTTCATCCAACAAGTCATCAAGAAATTTTACCAACAGATATATATATATATGGAATTTGACGAAAAATTTGACATATGATTTGACATACTCATCAAATTGTTGGTCAAATCGTTTGACGAAAATCAAAATATTTTGATTTTTCGGTTGTTTGATCAACGATTTCATGGAAAATTTGACATGTGAACACTCGTCAAATTTTCTAGTGCGATTTCGTCACTTAAAAAAGATTTCAACTTGAACACATCAATTCAAAATGCACGATGAAGAAGATTTTTGTAATGATTTTATTGAAATTTATAGACTACATTTATAACTGTGGTGTTAAATCAGAAATTTATAAAAAAAGATTATTAAAGAATAAAGCATATGGAGTGCTGCTGATGTGTTCACTTCGGTGTACAAGACAATAATGAAATTTGACGAAAATTTTGATAATATGAACCCTTGCGTGGTCAAACTGTTTGACCAATAATTTGATGAAGAATTTGATTATGTGATCGCCCCTTTTTATAAGGTTGTCGCAGGGCTGATCGCACTCTCTTCTCAGTACCCATAATTGTCACCAACCAATTTTGCAAATGACTACGAAAAAAAAAAATTAATATAAAAAATAAAAAAATTAAAATAAAAATATATAAATAAAACCTGGTTAAGTACTTTACGCTTGTCGCAAAAAAGTAGTGGTCGAATAAAAATGGCAGTCACTTTTCGGGCATAATTTTAGACCAAAGTTGAATCTCTGAAGGTTTAAATTTTGAAAAAGATGAAATTCGTTTCTAAAGGGCTGATTACCCAAGCGTAAGGTAGCGTAGCGCTACGTTGCCAACTGTCACGTTGAAATCTGTTTAATGATAAAGTGCCGGTTTACATAAGCCTCACTTCACCGACTCATTTTGATGTGAGGCAGCTACCAAATGTTCATACACATCATTTTCCTCACTTTGACCTTAATTAATTTAATTATTAAATTCTTCGCTTTTGGAGTTCTATTGAAGCATAAATTTAAGTTTTATTGCACTTGAATATATTACTTTGCATTTAAATCAATTATCACTAAGACCCCTTTCACATTGGTCAAGAATTGAATTAAATTTTCAGAGTTTGTGGGCAATTCGCCGCAAATCGGAAGCGACAAAGGGGAGAAAAAGTTGACGGTCTCGATGTCTCTGTACCGTCAATTTTTTCGTGTTCCCTTTTGTTCTTTTCGAATTTTTCTCAGATTACTTCATTTTATTTTTTGTATATCGTCGTGCATCTCTCTCTCTCTTATTATTTTGTTGGCTTCAGTCGCTTACGTTTGCTTGCTTTAAATTTTAAGAAAACAAGCAAAAAAGATATGAAATTGAACTCAATTCTTGACTAATGTAGAAGCTTTCGTCAAGTCCAAAAGAGAACGTAAAAAAAAAATTGCTTTCAATTCTTGACCAATGTGAAAGGGGACTAAGGAATATTGCGCTAAAATGCTGAAACACAACAAAGAAACCAATCAACGACGAATGTCAAAGCAAAGAGAATAAGAGTGAAATTTTTAAAAATTTGTAAGCTCTTGCCTCACAAAAATTTCACCTTCCCACTTCCTTGTCTCTTCTGAACAGACACAAATGTGTGCAAGTCGATACCGAAATCGTAACATGGCGGGACGTAGTGTAAGTCTGTAGAAAATAGATTTCTACGTTACGTCTTTTGACAATTCGACAGCTGTGAGACAAGTAAAAAGTTTTCTTTAACTTCAAAAATTGTAAAATTGAATACTTAAAAAAAAAATGTGCAGACTTTAATTGACAAGTAAAATAATTTTTTTCGGGCTACAAATCTGTGCATGCAAAACATTGCAATACGATTTCGGTATTCGCTCATCCTCGAGTCAACGTCCCGCTATGCTACGTCCCGCTACACCACAACATGTTACGCTTGGCTAATCAAGCCTTTATATATTGTGCCGTTGAAGGAGAATATTTTTCACCTTAGAACCAAAGGATTAAATATTTTGCACAACTTGCTTGCTCTCAACAAATAAATGAAATCGCCAAATAATTTTTCCTTATTTCATGTTCTATAAAATTAAAAATTATTTTTTTTTTTGTAAATTCATCAACAAATGGCTGCGCTACCACAGCAGGTACATATTATGATACTCATCATATTATATGAATATGGCGGCCGCATGAGATGCTTGCAGTTCGCCACATTTATAACCCACAATTGATCCTAGAAATTAGCACATCTCGCTGTGTAAAAAGTGCTGCCAAACAGTTTTACAATTCCAATAACATTTTGACGTTTATCATGGACAACAACCCTGGACGGCCATTTTATTTTGTGGAACAAGATGAGCGTTACCAACAAATTGGAAAAAATACCATCGCACACTGCCGCATCAAACCTATACCACTTTAGGCAAAGCTCACACCGACACACACCGATGGTAAAAATCTAAATTCCCACACCACACCGCACACACAAACACAAACGCAAACGACTTCAATTCACCCAATTCACGCACGACGTCCATTTTCCAATTTTCGTCTGTTGACAGCTACCAAACTTCAAATGAAAACGCAAGAAATTATCAAATTCTAGTGAGAAAAATCGTCATTAACTGCAGGAAAAATCGAAGAAAACGAAGGAAAACGTTTGCTTGTTGGAATTTTTGTATTTGTCAAACATTGCAACGTGTATGTGTGTTGCCTGAGTTTGTCGTAAATTGTGCGCGAATTAAGTTGATTTCTGTAACAAATCAAATAAAATTTTTTGTCGGAGTACGAACAAAATTTTTTCCATCGTCTTCTGCATGGTAGTCGAAGTCGTCGTTGTCGTCGTAGTTGTCGTTGTTGTCTTGTTGAAATACGCGCATCCGCTCTCAAATTCCGAATTTCTTTATTCTGTGTGTGCGACCGCAAGCAAAGTGAAAATAAATTTTTGTAAAAAGCAAAAATTTTTGAATAAAAATCTATTCAATAGTTGTGTGTGTGTGTGTCAAAGTGCGAAAACATCAGACGCAATAAAATCATCAATGGTTGTTCACTAGAGTGCAAAAAAAAATCGTATGTGAAATAGTGTAAAAATTAATGTAAATTTCAGTAAATTGGGGAAAATAAAAAAAAGGAAATATAGCAGTAGTCGCAGCTGCAGTAAACGTCGGCGTAGAACTGACGACGTAGCAACGACGTAGTGAACAGCAACGACATAACCTCAATAAAAGCGCCATCTCGCTTTGTCGATGTTGTCGAACATGTGTGCATAAGTGAGACAAATATAGATGCAGTGAGTTTGTGTGAGTCGCCACAGTGAACAGTGAACGTCAAAAGCGCGGCGACGAAGTCAACGTCGTCGTCATCAACGGTGACAGCGCAACACTAAAAAATAGTAAAACAAAATAAATTAAAAGAAAAAAAAAGAAGAGTGGTAAAATAGAATAATGAATAAAAAGCAAATAGCAACGAAGAGGAAAGCATAAATAAAGTAGGAATAGAAACAGCGGGAGCAGAGGCAGAGGTATAGGCAGCGGCAATAAAAGCAGCAACATTGAAAACAGCGGCAGCGAATCGAGAATAAAAACTTAGCCAAATGCAACCACCAACAAAATGGATAATAAAAACACACAATTGGATTTTAAATTGCTGGTAATTAAGGCATTTAATTAATAACGAAGAGAAAAGAAGAGAGATAAAGTACAAATTTTCTAAATTCTCTAGTTGATTTCGTTAATTGTTCATTTAACGTACACTTGCGGCAATTAACGCAATTAACAATGAAAACAAATCATTTCACTTCAGAAACGAGCAGGTTTGGCGCTTTCGACGGACAGTCGACATAATTTTGCCAACGTCAAAGTAGACGTAGTCGTCGTTTTTTTCGACTGCGCTGTCGTTTTGTAGTTGTACATAGTTAGCGTTTGTGATGGTAAAGAGCGAAATTATTAATTTAATGATTTTGTTGTTTCTGCTTTCATATTTTCGTTTCTTGTCAGCCAATCCCCAACTCCTGCTGAACCCAATAAAATAAACCCTTATTTGCTTTCGTGCAACTTTTCTAAATTAAAGTCGCGTTCCCTCCGCCTGCCGCTCAATAAATTCGCGCTACGTTGCACGCCCACCACTCCTACTTTTGTTACCCTCCACAATTTAACATTTATTTAGTGCCGCAGTTTCAGCCGCACCCGCCGATTTTGCTCAACCCGTAACATAGCGAGCTATACATTCAAACGAACACGTTCGAATTGTGTTGCTGCCACATATAGACGTCGTAGTCGCCGTCACTGCTAGCGTCGTCATCGACGTTGTGAGCTCCACCACCATCACCACCTCGATTCCACACCACCTACTTGGCCGCCACCTTGTTCTGTTCGTACTCCACCACATCACGCTTTCGTTGTTTTCTTTCTACCTTCTACCTACTAAAAATGTTCTCGTGTCTGTTCTGTGCACGCTGTTCTATTCGTTTTTTGAATTCTTGCTGCTGCATTCGGTGTTGTTGTTACCTTTTTCTATTATTATTTTAAGAAAATATTTATTTTTATTCATTTAGTATTACAACATAACAAATGTACACAAACACACGCGTTCATATATACAAATATCTTCCGACCTACCTACCTATCTACCAACCTTACCGATCCTACCTATCTACCTTCCATTCTATCATCCTCTACTTTAATATAGCAACAACAAAAACAACAACAACTACAGCAACAACAATTTACATAAACATCTACGCTGCTACAAACAAACGCACAAGCACACAAACATTCATACATAACTATATAGCGACGTACGAACGCAGCTATAAACATGAGGGAGTACATAAGGGAAAATTAAAAACAAATGAAAGCACAAAAAATAAAATACATAACTACATAGTAAAAATTCAACAATAAAAGAACAACAGCAGCAGCAACAACATCGCACATACACTCGCGCACACAGAGAATGCAATTAAAGTGTTGTTAATACAGCGCTTTAAATTAATTCCCTCTAAAAAGTTCCCTAATTGAATCAGTTTCTCAATTTATTAACTTTTTTTTTCTTATGTACATCATAATAATGATCATCATGAAGACAGGATTCTTTATTCTTCTTTGGTGTCGTTAAATTTGGCCCTTCTAGAGTGGCACATTGTATAAAGACCTCTCACAATATTTTAAGTTATTCCATATTAACTTAATATTCGTGAAATTATTTAAATAACAATTATCGTTTTAATTTATTTTTCAACGATTTAAGCTTATCCCAAGAAATTTATCCTACATCTACATTCAAGTTGCTAGCTTAGATAAGTGGGCCAGGCCACACTGATTGCTTTTCTAAGTAAAATTACCTACCTTGTAAATAAAGAGAGTATTTAAAATTTTAACAATATCATCTACAAATTTCCGAAATAGGAGAGTATCTTGGAGAATTCATGCAGAAGTGTTAATAAATGATATTTCTCCATTCTAAAACAGGGTTGATAAACGTAAATCGAAATTATTACTGGCTGAAGTTATTTAGAGATCGACCGCTGATTAAAAAAAATAGACACAGGTGAAAAATTGAGGAAGTTCAATTGTATCAAAAAAAATATAAAAAAAAATGGTTATTGAAAATTTATTCGTTTTACATCAGACACAGCTCTCGAATCATTGTTAATAAATTTTTATATTTTAATGTGCAAGGACAAAAACTGTTAACTTTTCTGAACTGGGCACAAAACTAAAGGGAACTTACACAGTGAATGGCCGCCATACCAATCCAGCAAGCACAATTGATACCAATACCAATCAAACAATTGATGTATATTGTATATGTGATGAATCTATTTAAGAAAATTGTCAGGGATGCATAAATTTTAAAATTAAACTAACAGGTTAGAATAAATTGAATCAAAAATACTTGTGTAGTAAGAAAATAGATTTTATTCATCAAACAAACTCTTACAGATCATTTCAGTAAATTTAAAATTAAAGTATGATGATATACATATATGTACTAGAAAAATAAAAAGTTTAATGAATGAAGCTTAAGACAAAAATTAATAGAATGCAAAATAAGCAAAAGAAAAATGGAACAGTATTGTAAAAAACAAATGGAATCAAGAATGGCGGCCCATAATGCTTAGTAAGAGATTATCTTTTAAAGTTTTTCTTAGAAATACTTAATATTCCTGAACATATTGTGCTATAAGCATATTTTGGGTGTAGTTCCATTTATGAAAGAACTCACGAAAATGGAAAATTGACTACCGAGATAATGAGATGGAGTATAGAAATCAAGCTGAGAAAGAATTTCAGGGCAGAAAATATTAAGTATGACAGAAAATATCTTGCGGCGAATAGAAATTAAAGTAAGATTTACTTGGACACGGGTAGGTTCCAATTTAATTTGAACCACATGTTTCAGTAAAGTTCCTTCCGTTGAACCGATTCTAATCTTTTGCAGAGTAATATTCCAAGTATGTTCTTACTAAAGAGGTATCACGTGTTTTGATGAGAGTATTAAAGGTCTGAGAAACCATTTGAAATTGTTTTAAAAAATTAAATTACTAGGGCCGTTTGATAATTCAGTGAAAAATGAAACAAGGAATGATTTTTTACGACAAAAAAACGTTTAATTTCTCAATATAGTCTCCTTTTAGCTCCATACACTTCGTCCAATGTTCCTTCAATTTTTTGATCCAATTCAGAATCTCTTTCCGCCGTGCCATTTCTTGAGGTTTGGAAACAGAAAATAGTAGCTGGGGGCCAAATCTGGAGAATATGCTGGATGCGGAAGCAATTCGTACTTCAATTCATGGAATTTTGCCATGGAGCTGGGCATGTGTGAACGCACGCATTGTCTTGATGGAAGAGCACTTTTTTCCCTCGCCAAATGGGGACGTTTCTCTTTCAAAGCGTCGTTCAAAAACGGTCAATTCGGCTGCATAGTATTCGCCATTGATCGTTCTTTTCGGTGGAAGGTAATCGATGTAGATTATACCGCGTTCATCTCAAAGTACTATCGCCTTAACCTTTCCGGCCGATAGCACCGTCTTCGCCTGCTTCGGAGCACGTTCGGTCGGTGAAGTCCACTGTTTCGACTGTATTTTTATCTCTGGTGTGTAGTGATGGATCCATGTTTTGTCCACGGTTACTAATCGACGGAAAAAATCCTTATCTTTATTCAACAACGCCAAACACGCCTTTGAATCAGTCACACGATCGCGTTTACGGCCGAGAGTGAGCAAACGCGGCACTCATCTTGCGGATAATTTTTTCATATCCAAATGATTTCGCAATATGTTCCACACCCATTCGTCTAAGAGCAGTGCAGATTAGTTTCAGCAAGCTATTATTGTGAATATATAGTGAATTGATTATATTGTGAATTTAAGTGACCATTTCTGGTGTGGTGACCTCATTTTGGCGTCCAGAATTTTTGGCGTCATTTGTGCTTATACGACCGCATCGGAATTCAGTAAACCGCTTCTTAACCATTGAAATTGCTGGTGCAAAGTCCCCAAAGTATTTTTATTATGGGTGCAAAGCCTTTCCTTGGTTTGGATGATCGTTTTATTGCGCAAAAATATTGCTTGATGAGCACTCGAAATAAATATTTTTCTATTTTCGCCAAAACTCACAAGATGTCTGCTGTCAAGATGACAGAAACTAAGCGTCGCAGCGAGCTGAAATTTTGACAGTACTCTATTAACAGATGGTAGTTGACAGGATTAGTATTGCATTTAAAGTTACTACGTGGAATTATCAAACCGCCCTCGTATTCAGTTAGGTTAGGCAGTTATTAGTTCCATATGATTTCTGCAATTAAGTTCAAATCAAGAATAACTCCGAAGTCCTTTTTACAAGACGCTCTTTCCAATGGAGTAGAATTAATGAAACAGTTTTAGAACATAGGCGAGAATGACCAAGTAGAAGAGGGAATTTTGATACATTAAGGAAATGATTATTAAGGAGTTGAAATTATTTTCAGTTTCATTTAACCGAAATAGTTTTAAATCATCAGCAAAAAGGAGGCATTTCGAGCGTTATGTTTATCCATGTGAAGAGTTGTATACACGATTTTTTGAATACACGATAGTGTAGAGATTGGTCTCTATAATTTGTAACATCTTGTTTTAGACTAGATTTATATGTAGATCGTAACAATATGTGATATTTTTCAATTATTAATAAAATGTCCATCAGTAATTAATTTTTTAAATATCAAAAAAATTATTTTTTAGAACAATCTGAGCCAAATCGCCAGGTCAAGCAGATTATTGTTTTTAAGATTAAATAGAAAAGATTCAATAACCGACAAGAAACGTCAGGTCGAATAGATCCAAAACCGATTCAAAATGAATTAAAGGATTAACAGTATTAGAATTTGACACATGAGAGTAGACAGATTTAAAGTAATCAGAAAAAAATTACAGATATATGGAGTACTATCAGAGATATAACAGATACAGATATAACTCAATATAACAGATACAATTTTGTAAACCGTTGGATTTTCTCTTATATTGTGTATAAACGTCGAAAAATGTTTAATATTTTGCTTGATAGTAAGTTCAGTAGACAGTTAATGTATGTATATATATATATATATAACAATGGCCTTTTCATCCCTTGAAAGAACTCTGACCGAGCTTCTTATGATAAATTTTTTTGTGCGTGTTGTGAAATGTTTGAACACAAATGATCGAGAACTGGACCCACGAAAAAGCACCCTAACGATGAGCAGAACCCAATAATCAATAGATTTATGTATGTATGACTGGATTTACACTGATCAAAACTTGAAGTCAATTCTTTGCTATTCTCTTTTAAATTTGCCCTCTCTCACGTTGATGTCAGCGTCTTTCATCTACAAACGCAATAATTGATCGTCAATTCTTGACCAATATAAACCGGGACTAAGGAAGATAGTATTGCTTTTCGTGTCTTGTCTATCGTTGGTGTGCTTTTTTGTGATACAAAACAAAGGGTTAAGTGTCCAGACCGAGCGAACGGACGAATATTCTTATGTTCGTTCAGGCGGTCTAAACGTACGGTAATATTCATGTTGTCAATAAGTAATATTGTCTCCATAGAGGTTCATGGCCAATCAGAAAAATTTTGGTAGAAATTGGAAAATTTTTTGTGTCTTGGAATTTGAACTCTGGATCTACCGGTTCGTAAAATAGCAAAAAACAGTCCACGCACGCTAACGAATTCGGTCGCGGCCACCATAGAATAGAAAAAAAAAATCTTAAATGCAATTGCTTTTTGTAAAAATTCTATGAAAAATAAAAACAGAGTAGAGTTTAAACAGTTGGGCCGAAAAGTTTGCAGACTTTATATTAATAGGTCTCAGTTTCAGCCATCACTTCTTCATTAGTTTCAGCAGGCATTCTTCTGAGGTCTGCAAACAGAAAAAACTCACTGAGAGCCAGATCTGACTATACGAATAGTCGGAGAATACGGTGGATGAAGAAGCGAGTCGTAGTCTAATTCAAGCAATTTAACATTATTTTCATGGACTTGTAACACGTTGCATTGTCTTGATGAAACAGCACTCTTTTCTTCGTCGAATGGGGCTGCTTTTTCGTGATTTCATCACTCAAACGCTCTAACAACGCAATAGCTGTTGTTGGTCTGGTCCAATGTATATTATACCATGCGCATCAAAATATACTGATGCCATAACCTTGCCAGCCGACTGTTGCTTCTTTCCACGCTTTGAATTTGATTCATCGCATGTAGTCCAGTCCACTGACTGTCGATTCTGAAGTATAGTGATGACACCATGTTTCATCCATTGTTATATCCGTTGTCCATTGTCCGAAAAAACCCAACCGGGTTTTATTAGGCTTAATCCACCAAAAACACCCAGAAATACGTTTTTTTGGAGAGTTTTTTAAAAAAATCTTAGAGTAGGCTTTTTTACAATGAAAAATTATTTTATATCAGGGATGTTTAAAATTATACATACACATTTTTAAGATTGTGTTGTAAAGCTTTTAAAGCAAGAAACTTTCAGTAGCTGTTCAAACTCCATGCTATTAAGTTGCGGCCAATTGTTGTTCCGTTTGATTATTTTGAATGTGCGATCTAAATGGGGAGTGGCGCCTTGGCGCAGTGGGTAGTGTGTGTGGCCCATACGCCAGAGAGTCCTGGTTCAAATCCCACCTGATATAGAAAGTTTTTTCTATTGAATTTATTTTTCTGTACGGCCGTCACCTCTCTGGAGACAATGGAAAGCCTCAGAGAGTAAAACTGCCATGAAAAGCTTTTTGAGAACATAAGCCGTTCGGAGTCGGCATAAAACTTGTAGGCCCAGTTCTCGATCATTTGTGTTCAAACATTTCACAAACACACACAACACAACTGATCATAAGAAGCTCGGTCAAAGTCCTTTCAAGGGCTGAAATTCGTAATAGTCTTGAACTGAAAAGTGACCAAGATTTTAAAAGTGTATAGATATCTTCAAGAAAGTAATTCCAAACGGGAATAAAGAAAATTTTTGTAATACATAATTATATATTATTTTTTTTATTATAATCCTTTACACTATTTTTTATATGGTCATTGAAATTAATGAAGTTTTAAGTTTTAATTAAAACAAAAAATTAAAACTGATTTTTGAAAGATTTAAACTATTTTTATCGAATACTAAAGAAACCCAAAAAATTTCAATAAAACACAAAAAAAGCCTAACCCACCGGGTTTAAAAAACTCGTATTTTTCCCAGATAACAATTTCACCTAAATATTTAAAGTTATTCATACTCAACTTGAAAAGGCCTCGTATAAAAGTAATTATTCAGGCTTTTCTTGAAAAAGCCTTGTGTGCTGGTTAGGGGAGGGGGGGGGGGGGACATGGTAAATATATAAAGATTTTTAAAATGTATAAGTATTCTGTGCTAAATGAAATGAAATGAAATGATGAAACGTAGAAAAGAAAATTACTAAAAACAATTAAATTTTTTCTCTCAGTTTCCGAGTTCCTGAATAAGCCTTGAATAAAAACCTTAGATCAAACTTTGTATAATTTCTTGTATAAAGGAAATAATTTCATACGCCTTTTTTCCTTGCATAGACCTTTTATAAAACTTGTTTCAAAGATTGTTCAAGGAAGGCTTATTTAGGTGAAATTCTTATCTGGGTGGCGTGGCACCTACTTTGCACTCAGCTTTCGCATTTCCGAATATTCATGCAAGATATGTCCCAACATGCTCTTTTGGTATCTTCAGAGTCTCAGCTATCTCGATCAATTTCAATTTACATTCATCCGTAATTGTTTTGGACCTTTTTTTTAAGTTTTCTTCCATAAGTTTACTTCGTTTGGGCTTTGGGCTTCGTTTGGGAAAAAAATTATTATTTTTTTTTCCCCACAATAACAAAAGTTGTTTCTTCACTCACAATCTCATGAACTAACTGTCTGACAGCTACGGGATTTCACACAAATTCATACAAAATCATATAGATTTATTTCTATCGGTTGGCAACTAAGTAATTGCGGATTTCACTCATAGATGGCTTTAGTTGAATTTTTAGGTTTGCTGACGTAATCGAAATGTTAAACACATTTTGTTATTTGATAGTTGGTACTTCAACTGTCAATCAGTAAAACATTTTTTCGATCGGTTGTGTAGTTTTGGTTTGGCGTCTGTTGAAAAATGAAAAATCAAAACGAACATTTTCGTCATATTTTGCTTTTTTATTTCCGGAAAGGAAAAAACGCATCGCAAGCTCACAAAAATTCATGTGCTGTTTATGGTGACGAAGCTTTAAAAGAACGGCAGTGTCAAAATTGGTTTGCCAAATTTCGTTTTGGTGATTTTTCACTCAAATATGAAAAACGCTCTGGTCGCCCAGTTGAAAAGCAATAATCGATTCGGATCGTACAACACGTTAGATTGCAGAGAAGCTTCATGTATCACATACATGCATTGAAAATCGCTTAAAACAACTTTGCTATGTACGAAAACTCGATATATGGGTTCCTCATGAACTGAAAGAAAATCATTTAACACTATTAACATCTGCGATTTGTTAAGGAAACGTAATGAAAATGATCCATTTTTAAAACAATTGATAACTGGTGATGAAAAATGGGTTGTTTACAACAATGTCAATCGGAAAAGATCGTGGAGCAAGCCAGGTGAACCAGCTCAAACAACATCAAAAGCTGATATTCATCAAAAGAAAGTTATGTTATCAGTTTGGTGGGATTACAAAGGAATTGTCTACTTTGAACTTTTACCACCCAACCGAACGATCAATTCAGATGTCTACATTGAACCAACAAAATTGACCAATGCAGTTGAAGAAAAGCGGTCCGAATTGACAAATCGAAAAGGTGTTGTATTCCACCATGACAATGCAAGGCCACACACATCTTTGGTCACTCGGCAAAAATTATTGGAGCTTGGTTGGGATGTTTTGCCACATCCACCATATAGTCCTGACCTTGCACCATCTGATTACTTTTTATTTTGATCTTTGCAAAACTCCTTGAATGGTAAAAATTTCAATAATAATGATGATGTCAAATCGTACTGGTTCAGTTTTTTGCTGATAAAAGCCAGAAGTTTTATGGACGTGGAATTATGATGCTGTCTGAAAGATGGCAAAAGGTCATTGCTCAAAATGGGCAATACATTACAGAATAAAGTTATTTCATTCCATGAAAAAATTGTCTTATTTTCTAAAAAAAATCCGCAACTACTTAGTTGTCAACCTGATAGTAACGCCATCTATGTGATACCTATGAATTTTTCAGCGCAACTGTTACATTTGACCCATCCTAGGGGTCCCCCAGGGTAGATTGCAAAGATTTTTGAAAAAATTTGCATTTTGTAAGGGAATCCTCAGAAGAGTGGTAGTTAGGGAGTGACAAATAATCTGGCGTCTTTTTTTCCGATTATTTAAAAATTATGGGTCAGAGGGTTAATGTGTTGTGTCGAAAAATAAACAAGACATTTGCAATTATTTCCAAAATAAAAAAATGGGGAATATTTTGGCAAACATTTGACGAAAATAGTTCATAGCTTCTCTGTGGTGATCCTAAGAAGGGCCAAATGTATCAACAGATCCTTGGAAGGGAATTTCAAAATCTTCCATCCCTACCCCGGTTTATTTTTACATCCACAGTAAGACCAGTGTATTACAACTCTATTACGCTGTGTTGCAGATCATGACTGCTTATCAGAGCACATTAGATTTCAAGAACGATGAAGTTTTAATACTTGTGAATAAGAATTTTTTACACATAAACAGTCAAGTCCGCCTAAAGGAGGAGCAACCCTTTTTTTTACCACAGAGGTTAGCTATTCACTTTTCTGATATTCTCACTGATAATTATAATAAACGGATTACAGTTACTCGTACCAAAATAGGTATGGTAATTTTTCTTCATACAAATTGGCCTGTTAAGAGGGTTAAATGTGATTTTGTGTTGTATTAAAAAGCAATTTTTATAATTTAAAATAGAACAGCACTTCACTTTTTTTTTTTTGATAAAACGACGATTATTTAAAAAAATGTATAAATAGTAGGACAAAGTTCCTTATTTACAAAAATTATAAACAAAGCTGCAAAGATATGTTTTTATAATTTCCTAACTTTTTGGAAGTTTGAATCGATTTATTACCTAAGCTTATTTTGTTACTGTTGTTCTGTACATTGACATTTGAGCGCGAAAGAATTGTCCGAGCCAATTCGAATAAAATGCGATTAAATATAAAAATAAACCAAACGATTTACAAAAGAAAAAAAAAAATGTGGCAACTCTTTCCCACTGCTTTAAACTACGATAAAAATTTGTCCTATTTAATACAAGCACGATTGATAAAAATATACTATGTTTATTTATGAATAAAACATTAATTATTTTTTTATTCACTGTGCTGCTGCCTTTCATTCTCTGTTTTTTTATTACACCTTCTTGTTTACTTGCTGTCGTTAATAAAGCATTAAAAAAAAATTGGATTTTAATTCACTAGTTAATTATAAATTTTCCCATTTCCTTATTTAGTGCAGTCAGTTTTTCTTTCATATTCTTTCTTTTGTATTTTTTTATAACTAACTATCGCTAGTTTTTGTTGTTTTGTTTAATTTTTTTTTTTGCACGAATTAAAGATATGTATATACGTATGTATGTATGTATGTTTTTGTGCAGATAGCTTTGTGTGGCTGTATATTTTTATTGTTTTTGTAAATAAGTATATTTATGAATACCAAAACAAAGCGGCGACGTTACCCTGTAGGAAAATCAACTAATTTAAAAGTAATTGATAAAGTAGTTTTTTGTCAACCACAACTAGTTGAAATTCTGACTTTTTTCCATAGAACGAACTAACTTATTTTGTATGGCGATGTCCGCTAAATAAGTCAATTGACTTTCGTCTGCATATATTTTGAACTACTTGTTAAATTAGTTACTTTTAAACTATTTTTTTAATTGCTTTAAAATAACCAATTGAAAACTGGCCTAAAGTTAATATTTGATTAAATAACATGGTTAAATATATATAAACTTGTAATCTAATAAAAATTTGCAATTAAAACATGTCAAAATCAGAGTAGTTGCCGCCTTAATATAATTCAAAGTAGTTCAAATACTGGTTTATTTTAAACTAGTTTTTTAATTAGTTGTTTTTAAAAACAAGTTAGTTTGTTCCTATAGGGTAGCTAGTAGCAGCGCTAGTGCAGCTGTGCAGTGCAGCGCAGCGCAAAAGAAAAACAAGAATTAATAAGGCGTTACACCAGGGTAAAGTTGAAAAAATAACATAGTTTCTTAAAAATTTTTCTACGAAAAATTAATAGACCAATTTAAGAAAAAAATTTCTATACTATTTAACTGAAGTTTAAGGAATAGAAACACATTTTTTGGCATAATTTTACTTTATTGCTCATGCTTCAATATTTCTTTTCTTATTTATATTATATGTATTTGGGCCTCCTTATCTTATTGGTGCAACAATATTTTGTCGGTCTCAAATGGTTCAGGAGATACAAATCGAGTAAGTTTGAAAGTTTAGTGCAAATTTTCGCAAAATTTCAACGTGACCAAATTTATAAGGAAAAATACTTTAAAATTATTAAATTCTTTATAATTAGTTAACATATTATGCTTTTTACATATAATGCACACTTGATGGTTCATCCTTTTACGAAATAACTAAAACATGAAAAATTTTTATAAAAATATACTATTTTTGTATAGGAAAAAAGACAAATTTTCCAAACTTTCACGATTTTATCTCTTAAACCATTTGAGACCGACCTTTTTTTTTGCAGCATTAGATTTAAGGTCTCCAAATACACATTTAGAAATAACAAAAACAAATAAAGGGGCATGGGCCCTAAAGTAAAATTATTCCAATTTTTTTAAGCAAAGACACAGCGATGTCTGAAGACAATGCCGATTTTAAAATGGTGTCCAAAACAGCTATTTGCATCATCTGCAAAAACAAATTTCTTAAAATACAAAATAAATATTTTATTCGTTCGTTCGTAGAAAACAGATGTTCCTTCGTAAAAAATAGATGTTCGTTCGTAGAAAATAAAATTGTTCTTTTTTAAATTATTGAGAAAAATTTAAATTTTTTTATAAAATATGATATGATATGAACGGAATTTTTGTCAGCTATCTCTTTTTCTCTTTTGTAGGGAAACAAAATAAATATTCGTTCGTTCGCTTGCAGAATATAGTTTTTCGTTCGTAGAAAATAGAAATTAAAATTTTATTCGTAGAAAAAATTCTACAAACGAACGAACAAATGAAAATATTATGTTCGTGCAATGCGCTGCTTGGGGCATTTAAAAGACTAAGGGTCGTATTGTTCACCTCTGGTTATTTAACGCTATCCAGCCGGTAACTTATCTAGGGCTTTTAATTTAACCAGAGGTTAAAATCTCTGGATAAAAATTGGTGTTGTTATTACAGAACTTAACAGGTCTGGATATCTTATCGGCTGGCTACTGATTTTTCCAGTTTTTTTTCCAGCCAAACGTCAAAGTTCTCCCAAAATTTTGACAGTCTGTCATATATTTTAATTAGGCTCTGTGCCATTCGAAAAATGTTCAATTGCGACATATATCAATGAGGAATTTTTACTACTGCTTTTGTAAATTTGTAGCTTTTTGCTTTTTTTTTGCATAAAATTCGCAACAATAATTTTCTGCAGCCCAAAAAATATAGCAGCAATATTCTTCAGCAATAGACAATTAACTTTTCTTACGCGAAAACTGTTTTGCGATTTCCTTAAAAATTAGAAAATTCGCAGCTTCGCGATAATTTATTTATTTTTTTTTTTTTATTGAATTCATTGTAATTTTTAAAGCCATTAAGGCCAATTTTTATTGTCTGCAACCAAAATTCGCACGCACACTACAAAATATCAAACACAAAACATGTTGTGCCAATCATATAAAACAATTCAACAATACGAAATATGTCAAAACGCATGATAAACCTCTGGATATCTCAGTTAAGGGCATGATACTGTTTTAAAGCTGAAAAAAATGCATGTTTTCATGATTTTTTTTATTGAGACATGAATAAAGTTGGTGTATTTATTTCATATACATGTTATAGTTTGACTTCTTAAGTATATTTGGGAAAAAAAAATTAGAAATTATCGATAAATAAATGCTTGGCAGCGATTCTTCGGAGGCGCCTCGAAAAAAAGGTGTTTTTCGGTGTACACAATTTGAGGTTAGCGGATCGTCTGGAAAAAAAAATTTCAAAATTTTTTTAAAAGGTAGATAAAAGTCTCCCGAGGCAATACCGAAGAGTTTTTTTAAAATGTTTTTTTTTTTTTTTTTGGGTAGCGCTTTGAAGTGAAAACGCGATTTTCGTTGAAAAATGTAGGTTATTTTATTATTTTAAAATAGGAAAAAAAAGAAGAAAAAAAAGGCTTCGGCACTACCTCTTAATTTATGTGTAGAAATAGTGTAAAAAATTTCAAAACGATCGGTCCAGTTGATTTTGCGGCACCGTGTTCACCGACTTCAAAAATGTTGTTTTCTAGGAAATCGATTTTAAGTCTCGATTTTAAGTGAGGTTCGCCCATTTGAAACGTTGAGTCTTCGTTAGTTTTGGCACGATTTACTTGAAATTTTTATAAAATACTCTTGAAATGTTGTACATTCAGAAAAAAAATATAAAAAAAATGTTCCAAAAACAGTGCCATCCCCTTATACCAGCCGATTTCGACTGGTTAACTTATTCTCTGGCTATCAGCTGGTTATCTTTTGATAAATACGCTATCCAGAGGTGAACAATACGAAACTACTGGAAACTTTGGAAATATCAGCTGGTAAAAGATATCCAGAGCTGAACAATACGGCCCTAAGTCGGAAATGTCAACATTATTTGCGAAGAAAAATTGAATAAATAAAATTAGTAGGTTAACTTTTGAAATAAATTTTTCTTTTCCTTAGGGGGGGCTGCTAAACTTAATCCGGACAGTTAACATGTACTTATTTCTTTAATAACTACTTAATCTAGTAACATTTGAGAAATATTCTGTGAATTTTTCATTAAATTTTTATGAAGAAATAAGCAATTGAGGGTGAATCTTCGCGGACGTCCCATAAAAAAAAGAAAATAGTGCTGTGCCACTCATAACTCATAATTGCATCATCTGAAATCAAAAAAATAAAATAATTTCATTAGTTGCTGAGTTTCTGCCGGTAACTACCTCGAGTTATTTTTTATTATTATTAATTTTTCAAATTTTTACAGCACTTAGAATTCAAAAATCAATTTTTTTAAAAAAAACTTTTTTTGTTACTTTAAAATACGCTATAGAAAAAAAAACAACTCGTCATTTATGTAAAGAAAGAGGATGTAAAATTTCAAACGGATTGGTGCAGTAGACTTGCGGCCAGTTTTTCAGTATGATTTTAAGCTTTTGTCAAATTAAACCGAGTTTAACTCACCAAAATTGTACGTTTTAACTCGGCTTAACTGGATATTTTAGCTTTCGTAGAAGTTAAATTGACTTAAGCTATCATGTGATGTGCTTCTTTTTTGCCTAAACTGAGTTTAGCCGAAACGAATAGAACGTTTATTTCAATTTTGGTGAGTTAAGCTCTGTTTAATTTGACTTAACTTTAAACTTGTACTGAAAAACTGGCCCTTAGTGGGCACCGGCTCTAAAAAAGCGTAGTGTAAAGAAAACGCGTATAGTTTCCTGCAGCGTAAAACCGGGCAGGAGGAGGTACGAAATCTTCCAATTCTAAATCCCCGTTAGTTTTACTCCTATTGATTAATATAAAAAAAATAAAAAAAAACAATAGAAAAATCCTTGCCCCCTTTAAACCTCAGTTAACAAGTGTACAAAAATTTATATAAATTAGTCTATCCATTTTTCGTTGAGAAATTCTTAAAAAACTCAGAGTTTTCCCAACGTTACCTTGATCTAATGCCTTAATAATAAAAAAATAAATAAGGACAACAAAAACAGCACAAATGCAATGATGACAACAACTACAAATGCAACAAAAACAACATGACGACGACACAACAATAAAAACAACAACACCAATAAGGACGTTAAACGAACAGTCTTGCTACAAACATTGGTGCGACGTAAGCTACACAAATAAAGCAAACAACATACATATAAACAGACACACAAACACTGCCACTGCAGAGCGCTGCACTACACAGCTATTAAATGTATACAAAATATAAGAACAAAAAAACACAAACAACACGAAAACATAACAGAGCAATATTTACATTACGACTGAATACGTTATGAAGAGATGCCAGGGATGCCACTTCATGTTATTATTAACTTAAAGAAAGTCAAACAATTTGAAGTTTTTATTTCGTTTCCATTATATCATGATTAATTTTAAATTAAAAGTAATTCTAGGAATTAAATAATTTATATTATAATTTGAAACAGTTCATATGTTTTATTTATTTGCTGTGTTTTTTTCTAAGCGAGTTGTAAAAAACGACTGCTTATTGTTTAAAAAGTCGTTTTAAAATTTTTCTTTCGATTTTAGCGGTAATTTTTTACAACTCGCTTAGGAAAAAACAGCTATTATAATTCTGTTAAAAAGAAAATTTCAACAAACATCTTAAAAAATCATTTCATTTAAGAACTTCTATTATATTAACACTCACGTGTGTTGCGTAAGGTGTATTTTCAGATCAGAAGGCGTTGCAGATATAGAAAAGTATACCTATCTATATTTTTATTTGTCATAAAAATACCGAAATTGATCCATAAAACTCAAAATATTTATTATTTATTAAAATTTCTTTTATCGCCTTCAAAGAAGACCCCTTCCGAAATAATACACTTACTTATGCCAACGAATAATCCAATCATCAAAATAATTTTTAAAAATATTTTTCGAAGTCGACTTCAGTTTTCGCCAGGGATGGAATAACCCAGGTTTTTTGGGCTTGGCTTTTTTTGGGGTTTATTGAGCTTTTCTTGGGTATTTTGAATACTCATGAAAAAAAATGTTTTAAATCTTTTAAAAACAAGTTTTAATTATTTTTTGAACTATTTCAATGAACTAATAAAAAAGTCTAAAGGATTATATTAAATAATATAACAAAATATTGCACAAATATTCCTTGTTTCCATTTTCTCGAAGAAATCTATACACTTTTACATGCTTGGTTGCTTTTTCAGTTCCAAAACTATAACGCATGGGTATCCAAATTAATCTATGTGTAGAAAGAAAATTCGTTCAATTCTAACAGAGCTTAAAGGGCAGAAATGCAATTTTTTTTTTAATAATTCGCAAAACCCAGATTGTATGTTTTGTTTTGCAATGTTTATCTCTAATATTTGCCATCATTTGGATATAGGCAATTATTTCAATAAAATTTTCTTTAAATATGTTTGGTGGAAAAACCCATTGGGTTAATGCATAAAAATGAGATAGTTCTCGGAGATCGATCTGGCGAAATTAAACACAAGCAGTGAGCCATAAGAATTTTCTCAGTCTTAGACTCAAAATTGTATGCATAAAAATTAGATCAAAATCATGACAAATTACTCAACATAAGTAAGATCGATCTCAAAGCTTGCCTTGAATTTGTAAATCGACTTGCAAGAAAGAGCTGAATCTCATCTCGTTTTTTACTTAAGTAGAAATAGAAAAGAAAAATGTCTCAAAACTTCAATTACAACACGTATCTATAATGTGCTTTTGTTGAAAAGTTGAAGAAAGCCATCAAGAAGTGGAAATAATTTAAAAAAAAAATTCTTTTTAAAATATTCTACTGTTTTTTTAAAATTTGGCAAAAAAGTTTATATATTTTTATCTTATAATAGATGCAATGAAAGACATAAAGCTAAATTTGTAAAAAATATTTATGCTTATAACATAAATTTGTATTTCAAAGAGTTTCAAAAAAATGTTTTGCTGAAATTGTTTACGGGCTCTGAACTTTTAACAGGATTGGGTAATTTTCAACTTTATCAAGCTTTCTTTTTAACAATTAAAGAACAATTAATTGTTAGGTCATATTGTAATTTGTCTCAATAATGGCTCAAAAAATTGGCTTAGAAGAAAAATATCGCCAATTCAGCAAAAAACCATGGTGCACAATTAAATATGTGCGTTTGAGGAAAAGAAAACTCAAACTTTGGTTGTTCTGCAACAAATTTAAAGCAAACATATGAAGTTTCACCTATATAAGTATATGCTTTGTATGTACTGGATTGAGAAATAACTCACGAAAAAATATTCCAACAAACTTTTCACTCTTTGTTAAACTTACAGCTCATGCAATGAAATATGCCGGTGCAAAATTAGAAAATAAACGGTCCACCAGTTTTAGAGGTATCAGGGCATGGTTAACAAAACTTGTTTTAGTTTTTTCTTTTTTTGTGTAAATATAACAAAAACTTCTTCCAGATCAATATCGTTATTAAATCAAAAAACTAATTCATGAATTTTGTTAGGATAGCAATATCTGGCCGTCCAACTCCTTGAAAAACGATATAGAACCTTTTAATTAGAACCGATATTATTATCGAGTTGTATGGTTCTATGGCGCTATGAAAAATCGCCCAAAAGAAAAATCGCAAAAAAGTAATAATTAAAAATTACCCAATGAAAAATGACCCAAAAATTAATGAAAAAATGGACCAATGAAATTTTACCCAACAAAAACAAAAAAAAAGCCCAACAATTTTTAGAAAAATGGACCAAAAAACCAAAATTTACCCAAAGAAATGCAAAATCGCCCAATTTTTTTGCATTGTTCCCAGGAGAACAAGTTTGCCTTGTATGAAATGAGCAGAGTTTTCAAGGAACATTTTTTTAATTTCCTCAAGGCCAATTTTAATTCCATGAATCATTCTAAAAAAAATAGCTGAAATGGCATTTTTTATTTTTTTTTTTCAAAATGTGCATTTGGAGCTTAAAAGCTAGTGATGAAAAATTATCAGGCCGCTCTCATCTAGCTTCGAAGTTATAGATATTTGGTTATAGTTGGTGAAATGGGCCAAAAAACTTGTGATTTATTTTTTAGTTTTCCTGTTAAAGTCAAAAGAAAGGTTATGCTATAATTTAACTTATAACCCACACTAATTAATAAATGGAGAAAATTTTGTTATTTCTCCTATTTTTAAATCTGGAAATAGGAACAATATCGAAAATTATAGGGCAATATCAAAGCTTACTAAGATTTCTAAAGTTTTTGAAAAAAATTGTGAAAGTGAAAGTTTTCTTCGCAATAAACAATTTTATCTGTTCTTACCAGCATGGATTTGTTACATGGATTTGGAGGTCAACTACAACTAATTAAAGCATTTTAACAAAATATTGCATTAACTCTTTTTGAAAATGGAAGCCAAGTTGACATAATTTATTCAAATATTTCTAAAGCTTTTGACAAAGTTACACATAATCTTTTAATTTCGAAATTGTCCATGTATGACTTTCATTCAGCGTTTCTTTCAGATGTTCTTTTATTAACATCTGAAGTCCCGCAGGGCAGCATCATTGGTCCGTTACTTTTCATTTTATTCATAAATGATATCTCAAACACACCTATAATGTTTTCGTTCTACATTAATGGCATGGTTTTAACTAAAGTTAATAAAATTCCTGATCTTGGTGTTTTCTTTGAGTCTCGTTTTAGCTTTATTGGCCATATTAATCGCATAATTCCGGAGGCTTATTCTCTTCTGGCTTTTATTAAACAAAACAGTTCCGCTTTTCTTGACCCTTATACTTTAAAACAGCTCTACAGACTGTTTTACAACAGATTTGTGAGATCTAACTTAGATTATGCATCACTGATTTGGAACCCTTATTATGGTGTTCACATAAATCGTTTGGAGCGTATACAAAAGAAATTTCCGATGCTATTCCTTCTTATACTTCTCGGTGTATGCTAATAAGTCTCGAAAGTCTAGAAAATAAGCGGTTGATTCAAATTATAATGTTTATTTTAGATATCATTAATAGTAATATGACCTGTCCTTTACTGTCCTGATCTTTACGCTCATCAGCCTAGGGTGCACCGTCAAAAAAAAAGCGACAAAGGCAAAAAATTTGTAACAAAAATGGAGTGATATTTTATACTAATTTTTCATGTTTTATTTATTTTGTAAAAGGGTGCACTAAAAAAAGCGAAAATTTTTATAAAAAATCTCGCGACAAAAAAAAAAATCCGCTGCTCTGAATACGTTTATCTCTAAGAACTGATTACCGTTTTTTGCCAAATATTGAAAACGAAAAATCTTTACAAATGAGTTACTGAATCGATGTCGACAAAATATCTAAACTATAACTAGAAATTTTTTTTTGCTTTGAATCTAACCTATATTACGTGATCAGCAACCTCAAAAATCCCCCTATAACTAGATATTTTTTCGTAATTTTTAAGCATTTTATGAAATTTGGTCGGTCGTACAGGATCCGCCATCTTGAATTTGGAAAATCTAACCTATTCCTAGTTATAGTTTAGATCAGTGTTGGGCGCGTAAAGGCACGCGTACTAGAGACTCGTTTACGAACTCATGCTCTTCTCTCTCATATATGTAAACACCGACATGTAGTTATTTCAATCAGTTGGCGTTGAGACTTCATGCCAAAATGTCCTCGCTGCTTGATGCATCAAACTTGATTATTATGCAGCGAAAAATAAATGAGAGCGAGACTCGACTACCACAAGCACAAAACTACAGAAAATATAATAGTGTTAGTGTGCCCATCACTGGCTTAGATTATAATTTAGACTATAGTTTAGATTATAGCTTAGATGGGTGAGAGCCTCAGTTGCTAGTTGCCCTTACTATAGTACATTGAGGGAAAAAAATGCTGTGATATCAAAAAATTGACAACTTATTTCACTGTTCGATCCCATCTACAGGCGAAACTGTCGAAATAACAGTTAATCAACTGTAAATAATTTTTTGTTGAACTAACTGTTCTTACATTTTATATTTTAAAAGAATTAACTGTTCCATTACCAATTCTTTTCATTAATATAACCTCAAATTAACTGTTAAATTACCAGATAAGCTGTTGCTTACGAAAAAAACAAACTTCGCAAGACGACACATTCGGATATTCATAAAACATATCTGGTTTAATAAAATAGTTAAAGGTTTAGTATGTATCTCCTTCTCTTATTTTCTCTTTAAAACAATGAAAAACTTAATTAATAAGGCAAATCTTTAAATGGAGCAGTTTTAAAAAATAATTTTCGCCGCTCCTAAGAAAAATCCCTTTTTATGTTAAGAAAAGCAACACCGTTATTTGTCATCACCCCATTTTGGCAATGTATGCCCACTTTTGACAACTATGTCAGTTTCATTTATATTACCTGTAATTATTGTATCATGGTTGAAATGAATCAAAAATTTTCAAAGAAATAACGCAAAGCATCTATTCGATAATGATAAAAGGGAGACAAAATTTTTTACGACTGTGTTGCCGAAAAGCTTTTACTTTTCTACTTATTTGCATGCAAAGCAAAACAATTGAAAAGCAAAGCGCTTTCAAAATATTTAAAGTATCTACAGTACGCCAGTGGTCGAAATTCGATCTTTTCGCTATAACACTCCCGAGCGACGTCGGATATTCCAGCTAGCATTTTTTTTTAAAAACTATTCGGTGCACTCCTTTTCCCTACTCTGATTCTCTGATTCATTAAGAAAAAAAGTTTCAAAATCGGTTGAGAAACACCCTGAATGCTATACCAACCCCGAGCAACGCCGGGTATTCCAGCTAGCATTTTTCTTTATAAATTCGGCGTTGCTTCTCCCTACTCTGATTCATAAAACAAATAAAAAAATCATCAAAATCGGTTGAGAAACATAGGAGAAAATGGGCTGAACTGTTTTGCCTTCGCCTATTTATATACAGTGTGTCCCGCAATTGAGTGCAACTATTTACGGAAGTGAAAGGTTATGTCGAGCTGAGTAAATAATCGTATGGGAGGGTCTCTTTTCACATTCTTAGGATCTACAGGGTTAATTAATATTTCACGACTTTTATTCACATTATTGTTTCTAGCAGAAAAACTAACTAACAAAAAACTTATTTTGATAACTCATTGCAAAGGCAATTAAATCACCTTTCCAACGGTATATCGACAAACTCCACCGACTTAACCGTTACCGAACTGTGTTCGTGTGAAGATGAAATCAATCGGTTGAAACTACCAAGTTTCAAATTTCAAGTGCAAATTGTTCAGAATTTTGCCTAATAAATGCATTTTTTTATGATTAATTTTGTAATTTATTCATTCTCTTTGTAATGACACCAAAAACATAAACATATCTTAAAAAATAAAAAAGTTGGCCGTACTAAAAAAATTATACTTTAGCAATTTTATTAAAATCGTTTATTTTAACGAAGAAAAATGTTAACTTGAACGGTAAACTCTCAAATGAACAGTGTTTGAAAATAACAGCTATATTTTTCTGAGTGTAATATGGTTATTTATACATAATTATATATCATTTAAATAAATAATATATTTAAAGCACTTTTGATTGTGATTTGGCATCGATTCAGTAACTTTATTGATGCGAAAAAGATTCACAAAAAAACCCGGAAAAAATTTTGTTATTTTTATTTTTCCTTATTATGCAAATCTGACTGAAACTGACTGCATAGGTATGTTTGGAATTTTTTATTTTAATTTATTATGGCAAAAAATTAGTCTCAAACATCGTATCAAAATTGTGCTCTTCTCTGACTTAATGGGTTAAGTTAAAAATATTGATGTACAATTATTATTATAGTCTGAGTTTTAAAAGTATTGGCCTAAAGCGTGTTGAGGTTTAAGACCCGGGGCTTCTGAGTGGCAGGCAATCTGTCTTCCACTTGCGCAACCGAGGCCACGATAATTTATTAAATTGCTTATTAAATTTTATTAAATTAAATTGAATTGCGTTTGGAGTCCCTGACAAATATTGCACTCCGCGTGTTCGAATCTATTTGTCTCTTTTATTCTTGTTTACTACTCTCTTTTTCTTGCACACTTGTTATCTTTGTTTTTGTATCTATTTATCTACAAACTACAACTTACAATTCGCCTTACATACAAATATATATACACACAAACATCCATAAATATATCGTGCACATACGCACACACACACACACAACTGTAAGCAATGCATTTTATTCGTAAATACAACAAAACCAGAGAATCTACAATAATAATAACAACAACAACAACTACTACAAGACTACATTTGGACAGACGAAGCATAGAAATAGCGATGGTTGGTTGCCAGCCGAATGGCCGGCCTGGCCTGGCCAAGCCAAGCAAGCAAGCTGCAGCAGGGATGTAGCGTGATGATATTCGGTGGTGGCGCAAAGAGGATGGTTAGATAGTTAAAAGTGGGGTAGTCCAAGAGTGTTGAATAGAACATAGTTAAGTGCAGTGCGGTGAAGCGAACGGTATGCCATGGAAAGACTAAAGTAGCACACATTGTTCCGTTTTAATTTCTTCCATAAACTCTTGTAGTTTAGTCGTTGTTGTTGTTATTGTTATTGCTGTTGTTGTCAAAATATAACTAAGCAAAAAAAAAAAAAACAAAAACAAAAAACAAGTACAAAATAGCAACTAGGAAAACTCGTAAGCTGCCTGCATACGTTGCTCCAACTTGCCAACTCCTGCCAAACGGCTAAAAGTGCTGTTAACCATACCCAAACCCGATTTTTGCCCAGCATTCGAAGAGCGCGCTAATTGCATTAAATTGTTTGGAAAATCATAATCAGTAATTGCTTTTATACCATTTTGCCTTCTTTTTCTCTCTCTCTCTCTCTCTCTTTCTCTGCCATTCGCTTCTTTTCTATTACGCCTTTTTGCTTCATATTTGTTTTATTTTTCGCATTCTTCTTTTTTTCTTGTTGTTTTATTGCAATTTGTATAATTAAATTTCTATTTACTTTTGTTCAGTTGGTTGTTGTTGTAGCTAGTATGCTTTATTAACTGTTGGCAATGTAAAATGGTATAAAAACAACAACCACATCAAAACACGACGACAACGAGGAAAAACACGACGAACGACAAGAACAACAAGCAGCAGTCAACTTTAAAGTTTTCATTACAACTTTCATTTCTTGCCTCGTTGTACTCCTCCTCGTGTTTGTGCTCTACACTCTACTCCAACTCCAACCACGCCGCGCCATCAGGAGGCTCTCAGGCGCAACGATAGCCTGGCAAGGCTGCCTGCCATCTAACGTTTTAATGCTGGAAAACTGGGTAACCGAGTGGCTAGGGGGAAAGGGGCGTGGGCTTGGGGGATAGTGTGAGTGTGAATGCTCAAAACATTTCCCAACTCATGCTCTGCTTTTTTTTAATCTACTCCTGGTTTGAATTCGCTTAGTAGTTGCTGCTAGCTTAGGTAGCTTTAGTTTGTTTCTTGCGTTTCGTTCTTATTTTATTTTTCTTTTTCTTTCTCTAATGTTTTTGTTTTAATGTGTGTTAGTGTTGGAGGTGGGGCATCAGCGCTACTCCTGGTTAGAGGTCAATTTATCAAGTTAGCTAGATGTTATGGAAATTCCTATGCTTTCAATTTATTCACTAGCACTAGCTTGTAAAAAAAAAAAAAAAAAAAAAAACGACCAAATTAAAGAGAGAACCTTTATTTTGTTGCACTGGCTTTGTTGCTTTCAATGGAGCACTGAAATTGTTTATATTTTCGAATGGAGAAGATTTGATGTACATATATTGTTGATCATAGATTTAAATTTTTCAACAGAAGCAAATGCTTGGATAAATTTAACTGAACATTTTCAGTGAAATTTTCCACCCTTAAAACTTATCTGCGTTTTTATGGGTGAATTTCAAAAAATATGCATATAACAGAAAAATTTTTAAATTTTTTCAACTTTAATATTATTCAACCTTAAACATGGCCACAGTTGTAAAAATGAATGTAAGATCCAAAATCACTGTTACGCTCTTTTTGTGGGAGGTAGGTGTGGGTTTTATCCGTTTTTTCCAAATTTTATAGTCAGTATTTATAATGAAGGTCAAAGCTTACGTGCAAAATTTGATGGTATTTCTTTAATTTTTGTGGATTTTTAAGAGATTTTACTGTAAAAATAAAGTCACTCTTTACGGGAGGAAGGCGTGGTTTTCATCCGATTTGGCTCATTTTCGAACTTGAGCTTCATTTTTTAAAAAAAAAGAAGCTTATATTTTGACAGACAGACAGACTGACACACGGAAATCGAATCGGAGATGCTGATCAAAAATATATATACTTTTCTATGTTAAGTAATTGAAAAACAAATTAAATATATTGTTCTCTGATTATATTATAAGGTGTGTTTCATATATATAACGCCACTTCGAAATTTTAAATATTTTTGTAACGGCCAGTTTAAGCTGGCCGTTGTTTTGAGAGAAAAAAGAGAATGTTTTGCGAATGTGGTCATCTATGCACAACAACAATAGTGAGCAAGACCAAAGTATATTCTAATAACGGTACATTGTTTATTGCTAAATATTGCTTTTAATGCTGTTTCATATTTATAACGCCACTTGCAATTATTCCTTCTGCTGCGTTTGAAGTATAGAGATTAATAAAATGGTGTAGTTAGTTTTCAAGACCTTAATAATAGACAAAAATTTCGACCGGAATACCTCGTGCAACCCAACATACTTGCGAAAAAATGGGAAAAATAAAAATTCTTAAAGAAGAAGGCTATGGAATTCAGGAAATCAGGCGTTGAGTTAATCGCAGCCATAGAGTGATTCAACATTTTTTTAACAAACCTCAAAATTACGGCAAAACAAAATATTCGGAAAAAAAAATCCTCTTACCGCGATAAGCGGAAAATAATCCAAGCTGCGAGCAACACCACACACAGTTTAAAATAGTTGCGGAGTTTTGTTGCTGAAAAAGTTTCCCGAACACCGGTATGGAGAGTGCTACATCAGTGTAAACATATCCGTAGTGAACTTATGAAGTGTGTTTCTGCTCTTGCTAGCAAACATTAGAAAACGAGCTTGGAATTTCCAAGAAGGAACATAGGAACAAATTGATCACCTGTCAGCTTTTCAAAAATGTTTTAAAAAAGGCTCCCACGTTGAAGTTTAATTTTTACATGTCATTTTTTCCGATGAGAAAAAATGGAATCTTGATGGCCAGGATGGATTTTGACATTATGAATACGACACACGCCGCGAACCACTTCCGTTTTCAAAAAGAAGTTTTGGTGGAGAGAAAGTGATGGTTTGGGGTGGTTTTTCTGAAATTGAAAGTTCAAGCATGAAGAGCGCTGACTACACTCGTGTGCTGGTGAGCAGTGTGACACCACTTTTGGAGAAAAACGGACATACACAACTTTCAGCAAGATAATGCGGCAATCTACGTAAATCGAGATGGTTTCAGGCCAATAACATTGATTTCTTAGAGTAGCCGGCGTACTCTTCAGATTGTAATCCCATCGAGAATTTATGGGGAGTACTTGTACGCCAGGTGTATAAAAATAACAGACAATTTGGCAACGTGAAAGAACGGAAATCAATAATTTTCGAAGAATGGAGTAAACTTGATTCAAACAAATTAAAAAAATGAATTGCAAGTATGCCAAATCGCAATAACAATATTTTTGGAGCCAATGGAACAGTAATTTCATATATTTTTTTTTTTTATAAATTCATTAAAAATCGTTTATATTAAAAATTTTGAAATGGCGTTATAAATATGAGACAGCATCAAAAGTGATATTACGCAATAAACAATGTACCGTTATTAGGTACATTTTGTTGTGCATAGATGACCAAATTCTCAAAACATTATCTATTGTTTAAACTGACCGTTACAAAAATATTTAAACCTTATAATGAAATATCATTTCGTTATCTCTAACCAATACCTTTCATTTTGCCTAAAACAAAAACGTTTACGAAACCTTTGCTAAACATTTACTAAAAAGAAAACCTTTGGAACCATCATTTTTTGTTCCCAAGAACCAATTCATGAGCGTTATGATGCATTTTTTGGGACATAAGCATGTCTTATAATGCAAAGAGTGAAACTGAAATGGTTCCATCACATTCTGCAGTATGTTAACTCTTTGAGGTAAGGAAATTTTATTATAAAATATACCCTTGAGGTACAAGAAAAAGTCAAAAATATATTTTTCTTTTTTATTATAATTTATTTTTATTATATCAAATCTCAGTGGGTTGAATTTTGTCCCAGCATACCACAAAGGTTTATTTTTCAGTGGTTCAAATTTTGTCCCATGTTACTTCATAGAGTTAAAATATAATTTTAAGTTTATCTTGCTATCAATTCTGACCAGACTAAACTCCACGCCAAGAAAACTCGTTCCCATAGCATGGCACTTTCTCTAATCTTGTAAACAGATTTAATGGTGCATTGAATTCCTGCCTTTTTTTGTGATGCACAAATATTTTGCCATCATATAATTTTATATTGATATTGGAATATATTCTGTTCCATAATCCAAAATTTTAGGCCCTTTATTATGTCAGTATTATGCAGTAATCAGCAATACCTTAAACAATTCTTTTGAAAGGAATGGATTTCTTTAGATCATCATAGAGTCATCTTTTAAAGTTGAGAAGATTCTATTTTTGGATAATTATAAATAATAATGATTTTATGTTATAAAAGACATTTATGTAGCTCCGCTCCTCCTTAAAATAACACTCAATTATAATATGCATTATTCTTCTTTACAGGTGGATCAATCTTTAGAAGTTCTCGAGAAATTAAGTACAGCATCGCGGTGCGATGCCATACAGTATGTTCTGCAATCTATAAGATGCAAATATCCCGATGAATGTCATCAAGTTGTTCGAGCTCTCTTCCCCTACATTGCCGATAATTACGCCACCTCAACAAAAACCGCCACCAAGAAACAATTGCAACTTTTGCTTGCTACCAAGAAAGAGGAAATCAAAACCGAAGATGAGGGTTCAACCGATTTGAATCAGAATTTCGAGAAAATCCTATGCAAGGAAGAGTTTATGTGCATTGATGAGGAGGAAGAGGACGATGCCGATGTCGATAATGATGATGCTGATGCTGACGATGATGCTGACACTGAAAATTCGTCTTCCCTAAGCAAGCGCCTGTGCTTTCGTGGCAGCAATGAACGCTTAAGAAATTCACGTGATCCACTCGACTTAATACCCTCCTCCATAATCGATGCCCGCAAATTGGTAAATGTCAAGTATCATCATGCGGACTATGCGGAAGATTTGCTGCTAGCTGATGATGATAGTAATAGTTGTGGTGCAGCTGGTACCGCTGCGCTACGATCACTAAAAGCGGTTCGTCGTCTGCGCAGATCCAACAATAATCATCACCTACTTCTTAGTGAAAAACTAGCGTTGCATGCCGCTATTAAGAGTACGTCGACACTAGGTGAAGGCTATGTTTTCTATCCGAACACGGAATATACTATACGTTATCATCACGCCAGCGGAGAATTTAGTGCACGTGTGTACAAAGAGCTCTTCCGTTTGCGATTAAAGGCGGCACTGAGCAATCATCACAAACCTTTTCTGAAGGACTTCTATCAGAACTTTATTGAAACAGGGCAGCTGCTGGGTACAACGCCACCAGCGCATGTATTGCAAGTGCTAGCGGAACAGCGACGCGAAGAGAGGCTGTTGCAGCTGCAGCAAAGACAACTGAAACAGCAACAAAATCGTGCTTTAGCTCTTGTGGCTGCAGCTGCGGCAAGCAAACGAAAACGACGTTTGTTACAAGCGACAAATCATCCGTTATTCGCTGACTCCGAGCTAGAGTCAGAGTCCGAGTTATCACAACTCTCGGTAACACCGCAGGAGATCATGAAGTTTGAGGAAATAATTGATGATGGTGTAGGCGCTGGCCGTCTGATTGATGGCATAGAAATGGAGCCAGAGATCGAAGATGTCATGGGTGGAGGAGGAGGAGTTAGCGGTGCAGAAAGTATAGCAGTTATGCATGCCAATACAGCATTGATGTCATCAGCAAAAGCAAACAGCAATAATCATGTGCAAGGGTAAGTAGCTTGGGTGAATCTATAGTTTCGATAAACTAATTGTTTGTTTTTTTTCTCTAATTATAGCAGCAATAACCTTGTAATAAATGGCCTTTCAACAACAACAAGCAATAGTAATAGTAATCAACAGTTGGACAGTGTTGTTGCTAAACTTCCAAATTTAGTTCCAAAAGAGCATCAGCAGCAGCAGCAGCATAATAAACAAACGCAACAACAACAACAGGTGCAGCAGCACCAACAACAGCAGCAGCAGCAGCGTACATTACCCACAATGCAAGAAATTCAGCAACAAATATCGCAACAACATCAACAACCACAACAACAATCGCCTCATTTATACGCCTTGCATATGCAACAGCAACAGCAGCATATGCAACACTTGCCAATGTCTCCCCATGAGAACAATATAAAAATTGAAACAGTTGCTGATGGCAACATGTTAGCAATGGCGAAGCAGCAACAACAAAACGCTGGCAGCCCTGTGAATCAACCACATACGTTTCATTCATTGCAACAACAACGTCTGCTGCAGCAGCAACAGTTGGAACAGCATGGACCGCATCATCCGCATCCACATTCACATCCACAGCAGCAGCAGCAGCAGCATCTAAACAACTTTAATCATCCGTTGGCTCTAATGGGCGGCATGATGGGTGAGCATCCACAACACTTGCATGCACAGCATCAGCAGCAACAACAACAAAATCCAACAGGAACTCTTCTAAACAGTATTGATAATATTCTTGAAGGAGGCAGCGGCGCCGGTGGTGGTGGTGGTGGTGGTGGCGGTGGTACTGGTATCGCCAACAGACCAAGTCATCATCCATTGCATCATTTGCCACCGCAATTGGCGCAACAGCAACAACAACAACATGCTCATATGCAAATGCAACATCATCATCATCAACAACAATTGTTATTATCACAACAACAGCAGCATCACCAGCAGCAGCAGCAGCAACAACAACAACAACAGCTTGCTGTGCATTCCCAACAGCAACAAATATCACAGGTTCCTGCACATCCCGCTTCCATATTAAATGCACCATCTTCATCTGCCGCCGCTGCCGCTGCATTGTCCTCTTCCGGAGCAGCTTCACTTGCTGGCGTTGTGACGGGTGTGCCACTTCCCGTTTCTTCCGTTTCCATGGATACAGAAGAAAACGATCTTTCTCACGATGAAGAAGATGATGAAAATGAACACGACGTTGATGATTTGGAGACGAAACAGCAACTTATTGATGGCGGTAGCAGCAGCAGCACTTCACTTCAAGCTGCACCTGGCCAAGCATCATCTGTAGGAGGAAGCGGCGTTGGCGTTGCCAAAAAAGCTAAACCCAGTTACAATTGTTTACTTTGTCCGAAATCATATCGTAAGCGAAAGTCTCTGCTGGATCACTACAAAATTCATCCTGGCTATTGTCATGATTGTGGTCAACCTAATGGAACTTCATTAGAGGTATATTCTAATACTTATTGTTGACTGCAAAAGTTTTATTGGCTTAACATAATTTTTACTGTTTAATTTGCAGGAAATAATTCATCACAATCGTACCGTGCACGCCAAAGAATTTCCATTCGTTTGTGAAACATGCGGTGAATCCTATTCGCGACGTCAACAATTTCACGCTCATGTCGAGTCGCACAATAAGAAAGATTTTAAAAGTGAGTCAAAGAGTGCGGTGAGCACAACATAAAATGTCAGCTACCAAAAATTTTGTGTCTCTCTGTGTGTTTTGTATAAAGAAAGTCAACGAAAAGTGTAAATTTCAAACAGAAATCAAAAAAACATCAAATATCTTATTTGAATTTTTGTTAATTGTTCTGTTTAGTTTATGTTTTCATTGATGGTTCTGTTGGTTTATTAAAAATTTTTAATTTTTATTGCGAGACATTTTTAAACATTGATTAAGTTGTTGGAAGGTTATCTAAGTGTTTTTTTTTTTTTTTTTTTTTTGGGAGGTTACTGGCTTTTGTCTAAAGCGAACCAGCATTTAAATATTAGGAAACGTTATTATGTAATTTTAAGCCTTGGCTGCCACACCCCGCTACAGTCATAGCTGCCACACTGGAGCAAGATTGCCAGTTAGGGGGGAAAAATCCCATTCGTGGTAATTTTTAATTGCCCTTGGGATTTTTTTTTGGAAATTCCCATGGTATTTTTTAATTCAGCGTGGTATTTTTTAATTAGCTTGGGAATTTAAGAATTTTTTTCTTTAAAGGATTTTTTTTCACATTTATTAAGCAAAAACTTCATATGAAATCGTGAAATCATTGCCTTTATATGCATTGAATACTCTATTTACATTTTATGTCGTAAGTTATGTATGTAAAATCCCTTAAATTTTTGTGGTATATTTTAATGCGTATTGGATTTTTTTTGGGATTTTTAAATATATATGGGATTATTGGTGGTATTTTTAAAAAGCGTGGTATTTTTTGGTTATTTTTAATGATCGTGGATTTTTGTGGTATTTTTTAATTGCGGTCGGAATTTTTTGTTTACCTTTACCATGCTAATTTTGGTGGTATTTAGTTTAGTATTTAGTACTGCGGGAAAAATGTTGCACTGGAATAATTTATTAGGCCAACGACAAAAATCGCTCTCAGAACTAATTTTGACATTAAGCCATTTGATTAAGACATTTTGACATTCCAAAATAGTAAATGAACGTTGTTTGATATATAGGAGAATGTATCCTATAAAAATTGTATAAAATTGTCTGTGCTTAATATTTTTCCATGGTTGTTATATCAATCAAAAGGTAATTCTTTTAACTTACTTTTTTCTAAAGAGACGACCTTATCGATTAAGTTGAAAACGAAAAAATTATGAAAGATTACCTAAAACCTAATACCTTTGTCTCTGGTTGTGAGCCACCCCAGAAAATCACTTGGTAATCAAAAAACTTGATGTGAGATGAATACATTGAATTAATAAGTTTTGGCATAGGCATTGAATTAATAAGTTTTTGTAGAATAGTTCCTTGAATAGAAGTCCTTAATTTCAAATTTCAATTCTGTAACAGTAGAATATGGGGTTCCTGTCGATTTTTCGGTGTAAGAACTTTCCGTTCCATAACACCCCATAGATTTTCTATGGGGCTTAGATCGAGGCTACATGGAGGCCATTCCAAAATTTTGATTTCTTGCTGCTCAAACCTAGCCATGGATGTCTTAGGGCCAGTTTTTTAGTACGAGTTTAAACTTTAGTTAAATTAAACCGAGTTTAACTCGCTAAAATTGGACGTTTAAGCTCAGATTAGGCAAAAAAAAAACACATTATATGATAATTTAAGTCAATTTAAATTCAACGAATGCTTAAATATCTAGTTAAACCGAGTTTAAACGTCCAATTTTGGTGAGCTAAACTCGGTTTAATTTAACTAAAGTTTAAACTCGTACTGAAAAACTGGCCCTTAGAGACATGAATTGACGCATTGTCCTGTTGAAAAATGACACTGTCGTTCATTTTATCCTCGATAAATTGAATAAGGACATCGTCTAACATGTCAATGTACATTTCCGATTTCATTCGGAAAAGAACGAAACACAAAGTTGATTTTGCTTCAATGGAAAAGGCGACCCAGACCAGCAGACTTCCTCCTCCAAAGTTTCTTTTAGATTTGAGAATACTTGCATTGCGGATATCATGCCAATGTTACAGGCTGGGCCATCCAAATTAAAGTCCAGTGCATATGCTTTTTAGCAAAATTTAAGCGTGATTTTTTATAGTGTTCTTTAAGCTTTGGTTTGCGCGCTGGTTTCTTCGAAACAACATTTGGTGTTGTGAGTAGAACATGAGCAATATGTTTTTTTGTTATTTTGTTACTGGTAAACATAATTTAGATTCTATTTGTGTTGAATTTAGTTTATTTTTGGTAGCGTCCTCTCGAATCAAATTTTTCTGACGATTTGTCAGATTTTGATTACCTTTTGTTGGATTCTTAATTCCTTAACGAGCTCTATTTTTTAAGAAATTTTTTCCAACTTTATCAGAACGCGAAATTTGTCGGCTAATTTCTCGAATGGAATATCCCTGCAGTTTAAAAAATTTATTTGAATTTTTCTTGATCGGTAAGTAAACTCCACGTGGCATGTTTTTAATGTTTACCTAAAAAAATGGATGTTAATTACTTTTCCGAATTTTCTTGAAGAAAAAACAGAAGCCAAATGTTGTTATTTTCTCTCAAAAATTAAATTTCTTCCACTGCGTCTATACGAATATGCTTCTACCACGAAGTGCGTTCACAGTCGTACTAAATTTTTACAAAAACAAAACAAAAAAGGCATACAACCGTTACGTTGTATTTTAGAATAAGACATGCTGCTTATTACTTTATTACCACGGTTGCACAAAACTATGCCTTTATTTACACAAATTGAAAAATTAGTGGAATAAAAATAGTGCGTCTAAACGAATGTGCCTCAGTGTATATATAATAGGAGCTGAGAATATTTGTTACCATAAACGCATATATCGCTATAGGTAGCAAAGACTACAACCTCTGTAGCTGCTAATATTTTTTTTATTATTTAATTTTTTTAAATGCATTTTAATTTATTTTCATCTTATTTCTCAATAATAGTATCAATAAGTTTTCTCTTTCGAATAAATAATCAATACTAATTTTAAAACTTTCTTTCAACTCAAAATAAATCTTATCAATAGCCTACTCTTGTGTTGAATGTGGAGTAAAGTTTCCACACAAAAAACTGCATCAGCAGCACTTGGAAGATACTGGCCACAAGGTGGATGGTGCTATTTGTGAAGTGTGCGGTGCTGAATTTCCCTCAAAGAATGCCTTGTATCAACACATAATTCGTGTCCATAAAAAGGACAACTTTTTTGAGTGTCATATATGCCAGAACCGCTTTACGTTGAAGGCTAACCTGGAGCGGCATGTACAGCTGCATACGGAAATTAAGCGCACCTATGTATGCGATATATGCGGCTCTTCGTATTTTACTTATCCTGCACTCAAGGATCATTATAGTAATGCGCACACCGATGCTTCAGAGTGCAAGTGCACCTTATGTGGCAAACGTTTCGGGTCTGTAAAATCGTTGCAGCGTCATCTGCCCTCACATTCGGAGGAGCGTCCTCACTGCTGCTGTTATTGCGATCAGGTGTGTATGCGGTTCAAATTTTCGTATTGAGACTATTTTATATTTCATTAAACCAACATTTTGATTACAGACTTTCAAGTGGAAAACGCATTTGGTGCGACACAAGCAAACGGTGCATGGCAATCAACCATCACCCAAGAAGGTGAAACGTTTCTCAAAATGCGATGAGGGTAAGTTGGAAAAAATATTTGTAGAGAAAAATTTGTAATAATTACCTTAATTTTCTTTAATAGAATTGATTCCTATGCCCGATATGCCTGGACCTCCGCCTGCCAAGGTGCCGAAGAAATCAAATGCCAGCAAACCAAAGCAACAAGCCCCAAACAATGCGCAGCAGCAACAACAACAACAGCAGCAGCAGCAGCAAAAGGTTGGTGCCACAGCTACACCGCCACCTCCACTTTCGACAACACCCAGTACATCACAACAAGATCAGTTTAACGCTGCTGCGCTTAGCAATAATAGCTCTCAATCATCAACTGCATCTACATCACAGCATTCACTGGCAACAAACGAATCTCAACAGAATTCCATGTACAGTCAAAGCTTTAATGCCGAGAACTTGCTCGGACAACAACAGTGCAATCAACCACAAACGCCACAGCCACAGCCACAGCAACAACAACAACAACAACGCCCGACTCCACCACCATCACAGCAACAGCAACAGCAACAGCAACAGCAGCAACAACAACAACAGCAACATCATCGCCACACTCCTAATAATAGCAGCAACACTCCGGAGGGCAATCTGATCGTGCGTCTTAATAGTTTTGCACCTGGCCCAGGAGGAGCTGGTGCAGCTGAATCGCAATTCCACTTTGAACAAAATTCAGCTGGTTCTTATCAGCAACATCAAATTATTAATCAATATCAGCAACATCATCAGCAGCAAGTTGCACAGACAGCAGCTCAACAGCAGCAACAACAACAGCAACTCTTACGCAGTCATACGCCACAGAGTCCACATCAACACCAGCTGCAACAACAGCAGCAGCAACAGCACTTTACATCTCCACATCATTTGCCGTCGCATCAACAACAGCTGCATCATCATCATCACCATCAACAGATGTTGCATCAGCAACAATTGCAGCAGCAACAGCAACAGCATCATCGCCACAACCAGCAACGTTCACCGCATCATCATCAAACAGCAGCACAACAACTACAACAACAGCATCAACAACCATCGCATTCACCACAACATCGCTTACAATCGCCGCAACCACAAGTGCAGACGCAACAGCAACAAACTACGTCTCAACAACAGCAGCAGCAGCAACAATACCCATGTGCCTCAATCCAACAACAACAACAACAACAGCAGCAGCAACAGTCAAACGCGGATGCGTGGGGCAATATGAATTTCAATTCCCAAACAAGCGCCGGTTCAGCGAGTTCCACGCCTACACCGCTGCAGCAACAACAACAAAATGCTGCTGTTGGTGGCGGACTTGCGTCATCAGCACCTGTTGTTGGTAATGTTTTAAGTAATAGTGCTAGCGGCGGCGATGTAAAGGATGGCAACAAGTTTTACATAGTTGACTCCACAGATTTTCTGGGTCTTCCAATGAACGTCGCTGGCGGCGGTTCAGCAAATTCAGCTGCTGCAAGTGCAACATCAGCTCATCAACAGCAAGCGCAGCAACAACAAGCAAATGTTGGTGTTAATAGTAAGCAACAACAAGAACAAGCACTTGTAGGCAGTGAATTGATGAACTTTCAGGTAAGCAAAACATTGTATTTGAAGCCATTGGATTCTTAGCATTCACATTCACTGTATTTCAGTCTATATGGCCTCAAAATCATCCGCCACCACAAATGTCTTTTGCCAGTGGAGGCCCACAACAGCAAAGTTCAAATCCCAATCAGCCTCAATCGGCAGCTAATGCTGGTGATCCGCACAACTACAATAATATTGGCAGTATACTGACGAATCTCATTGACAACAATCCCAACCCCATGGAATACAATTTTGAATTGATGCAGCCAGCTGGCCCACAGTCGCAACAACAGCAGCAACAAAATACTCTTGCACCCCATCAACAACAGCAGCAGCACCATGGTGCGGCATCATACAGTTTGCAACCAACACCAGGTGCTGCTGGACTTTTGCGTCACACTTCTATTTATGGTAAACAACAGCTATCGCTGGCTTTCCACTTATATTAACACTTATGCTTTTGTAGACATATCGGAACAGCAAAAGAATAGCTTCCAGCCGTACCATCCACACGGTGCACACTCACTACCACCGCATGCTCTCGCGCATCATTCACTGGCACCAACGCATCTGCTGGCACCACCACCGCCACCACCACATCATCAACATCAGCAGCAAACCGGCGTCTCAGTTGTGACACCACCAGCTGGGCCATACGATCGCAGTGGTGGCTATTCAGTTGTTGTAGATGAAACTAAAACCGTACTGCCACCCATCAGTGACTACATGCATCACCATCACCAACATGCTGCCAGTATGCAGCAACAACATCAGCCACAACAGGACTTGCAGTCGGTCTATTACCCAGTGAAAAACGATTGACAACTAAAGTAGGCAACATCCACAAATATGGCAACGTATGAACAGCAAAGGCGATGCCGTTCGCCAGTTCGGCTGCAGCAGCTTAGTTGGTGGCCCTCATTAGCAGGTTCACCGCAAATATCACCGACTGCTGCTGCTGTTGTTGCTGCGTCGATCGCGCAGCGCAATGGTGAATATTTCTATTGAGAGGCGAAATTAAATAACAATTTTTAATAAATTTATATAGAATATTTAAATATTAACTACAGATATATATATATATATATATAAATATATCTAAATATAGTTTTTAACTGTACAATTAAGAAAAGTCAAGTATCACAAACACAACACACAAAACATACACAACAAACACGTGTGTTTGATGTACCTCTCACACACACACATACACACACACACAGATAACACAGAACTTCCCACACATTTAAATTTCTATCTCTAAGATATAAAATAAAAATGATTTTAAACTGTTTTGTTTAATAAAGTTGTTTGTTATAATGCAAGAAATTTTAAACTACATAAGTAAAGAAAAACAAAATCTCAAAACACACACATTATGTTACACATTATATATATAAATGATATGCAAACTAATATTAATATTAGATGTGTAAGCCAGAACTACTCTTAAAAAGTGTTTTTAAATAAGTTATTTGCTTTCATAAAATTTTACATACAAACACATGAAAATAAAAAAAAAAAACAACAAACATTAGAAAGAGCAACAAATTACAAAAATTTGTAATTTTATAAAACCAATTTAATATTAATTTTAAGCGTAACGAAAGGAACAAATCTAAAAAAAAATTATTTTTAATATAACAGTAATACTATTTTGGTGTGCGCTTTTTTTTTTCTTGTATAAGAGATATGATTTTTTTTTATTTCTAAAAAAGTTTACAATTTACTACACTACGCATATACACTCACACACATACACACACATACGCATGTATACACCACACTAATTAATTCTAATTAAAAGTTCTATTCTAGCTTAGATCAAAAGCCCGTTTGTTTATACCTTTTAAATACATATTTAGATAAAATAATTATTGCAAATTTTACAGAAAAGTATCATCTATAACATCTATAAAAGTATCATGTATAACAATATCATCTGCAATCACACCCACAACCTAAACTCACACTATTTAACATTTTTGGCTTACCTTTTAATTATCATATTTTTCAATACTTATAACTGTTATACTCATATTTTTTGATGCTATTTTAAATTGTTCTTCAACTGTAACATGTTTTATTTGTTTTATATTATATATAATATATATATATATACATAAATATATTGTAAGCAGTTTTATAAACTAAACAAAAACAAACAAGAAATCGTATATAAACAATAAGTGACAAAAACACGTTAAATTATTTAAGAAAGTACATAAATTAAAAAAAAAAGAAAGAAAAAAAATTATATATATATATATATAATAATTTGTATTGGTATACAAAATAAAAAAAAAAATGATAAAAATTTGTATATTTAAAAATAATTATAGTAAAATAAAGCGAATTCATAAAAAAATATAAAACAAAATTGACGAAAAACCTTTTTGAATTTGTTGTAGATAAAAGTTTAGATAGGCATTTTTTGTGTTCTGAAATATTTAATTCAGTAACTAGTATAAAAGCCCCTCCTACGACGGGTTGGAAGCATTAACGCTAAACTGTTATTATTTTTTGACATTATTACAGTGCTTCTACAACATACTGTTCTCCAAAATGTTCAGCCTGAAATTATGCACATACATAAAAGAAGGCAAGCATGTTACTGATAAGTATCAAACAAATTTTCTGTACATATTTTCAGGCTGATCGCAAAAAATAATTACATTTTGAGCAATACTGGCTGCAGAGCAACGTGCTTGCCTTTTATATATTAGGATATTTTCGTTAGACCTTTTTTCCACACGGCAATTTTTCTTGCCGGCAAGTCGAGTTTTTGAGCTCTCTGAAAGTGACGAGAGGGGACAAGTACAGACTTGCTTGTACCGGCAAGTTTTCTTTTGTGCTGTTTTTTCTTTGATTTTTCGTTTTATTCTGATTCGTCAAGTTAAGATGGCTGCGCATTATCGGACAAAGTATTCATATCAGAAAACATTGATTTTAAATGAATGTTGTAATATTTCAATAATATGAACATTGAATAAAACAGTGAATGCATAAAAATATTATATTTACTCAAACTTTATTAATATTTCTTTAAACAGTTTTAGCGCTTTCTTCAAAGTAAAATCAGAATTGCGCAAGAAATCTTGCTGAGTGAAAACGCAAATGACAAGTTCAACAGGGAATTGAAAACTTTCTGGCAAGAAAAATTGCTGTGTGGAAAAGTTGACTACAACAAAGTTTCGTAATCAGCTGTTTTGCTTATTTTGACATTTTTTTTGTTTTAGAATTTAGTAATTTTTACAGCCCTTAGGGCCAATTAAACAAAAATTACAAAGTAATGATAAAAATGTGCGAGTGAAAAATAATTAAATTTAAATTTAATCTATATATAAATAGGCTAAGGAAAAAGAGTTCAGTACCATTTTCTTCTGCGTTTCTCAACCGATTTTGATGATTTTTTTTTTTAACGAACCAGAGTAAGGAGGAGCATCGTTAAATAAAAATGCTAACTGGAAAACCCGGAATTGCTCGGGGTGGGATGGCATTCAGGGTGTTTCTCAATCGATTTTGATGATTTTCATCAGTTTTAAATGAATCAGAGTAGGGAAAAGGAGTGCACCGAATAGTTTTTGAAGAAAAATGCTAGCTGGAATACCCGGCGTCCCGGAAAAGGTCAAGTTTCGACCACTGGCGTACTCTGTACAATTAAAAAAGACAACACTTTTCAATATAATTTCAAAACTAAATATAATTGAAATATAAACATAATTAAAAAAATCTAAATTTAAAAAAAAATTCAAAATCAGCTTTTCCTAATTAATCAAATCATGGATGAGTGCAGGAAAATCCAGAGCTGTAAAAAAATGCAATCATTTGTGATTTAATATCATGCGATTTATATTCAAAATGAATGCATTCATTATTTCAAATCATTGATTGTGATTTGAAATTTTATGTCCCAATCAATTATTTTAAAAAATGATTACAATAATTTTTTGAAATCATTGATTGGGGCTCCATGAAGGCAATCATTTTCTCAAATCATTGATTGTGATTTGAAATATCAAGTCGAAAAAATATTTCCACCTTCCACACAATTTTTTTTTTTCTCATCTTGGCCCAAGGAATCAACCGAAGCCGCATTAAAACATTGATACAAACACACTGGTTCGTTCTAATATTTTAAAACATCATATTTTTGGGATAAAAATTATGTCCATTGATTACTTACTTACTTAAGTGGTCGTAACAACCCGTGTCCGGGTTTCAACCGACCTCATCAGCGCCTCTGCTTTGCGCGCGCCTTCTCCAATCGGATACACCAAGTGCGGTTAGGGCTTCCTCAGCCTGGTCCATCCATCGGAGGCATGGTCTCCCTCGTCGTCGTTGACCAGCGACCCTCGCCTCGAGCACCTTTTTCGCTGGAGCTTCGTCGTTCATACGATGGACATGACCCAGCCAGCGTAGTCGCTGCACAGTTATACGCCGAACTACGTCAATGTCATCGTAGAGCTCATACAGCTCGTGGTTCATTCGGATGCGAGGATTTTGCGAAGAACTTTTCTCTCGAACACCCCCATAGCGGCTGCGTCAGTTTGCGAAACTACCCATGCCTCAGCGCCATAAGTGTTACTTTTATCGATCAAGAGAGGGCTCTGGAACTTAGTTGCTTACTGAGCCCGTAGTAGCACCTATTAGCAATGATTGTTCTTCGCTTTATCTCCAGGCTGAGATCGTTTTTGGTATTAATGGCGGTGCCAAGGTAAACGAACTCCTTGACTACTTCAAAGTTATAGCTGCCGGATGAAACGTGGGAGTCTAAACACCCATGTCCATTGATTGGGATATAAAATTTCAAATCACAACCAAAGATTTCAAAAAATGATTGCATTCATTGATTGGGAAATAAATGATTTTAAATCTCAAATCATTGCATTCTTTTACATTTCTTGGGAAATCTCAGGAAAACAGCTATGAAAATTAAGATGAAGAAATAAAATTTCGGTTAGTTACTTAAGAGCTTAAATGCTGAGTCTGCTGAATCTAAAAACATTATATGAAAATGAAAAACTGAAAAATCTACTCAGGAGTACGGCTTTTGATAATTTTGTGAAACATAGATAAAAGTCTAAGATTGACAAAATGTGAAAACGAACATTTTAAGAATTGAAGAGCGTGGTAAGAAGTTATATGATGTCGAACGTTATATACAAATCTCACAACACTATTTAGCAGTAGTTGGACTTTGCGCACAATATATGATACAGTGCCCGTAAATAGTTCTATGCCATAAGTAATCCTGGACATAAGAAGTGCATGAGTTAACCTAAGCTTGACTTGTAACGATAGATGTAGATTCAGACTGTACATTTTTCTGAAAGTAAGATTCACAGACGAGATTAAACTATTAATATGAGACTCGAACGACAGGCAACTATCAATGATCAGACCTAAGCATTTAATTTCATTTACAAAATGGATGGGCACGTTGTTTAAATATAAAAATATAAGGAGAGATCAACACACATCTGCCTCGAAGGCTTAAAGAGGCTTATGGCCTTCGTTTTTCCCGCATTGATACGCATCGACAGTTATTAGCCATCCAAGACGAGATACTGAAAAGATTGTAGTTAACAAGCATAAAAAACAAGCTTGTTGGAAATTAAAAGAAAACTTCTTTATTTGGTAAAAAAGGTGACAATAATGCACAGAATTTTATTCCAGTTGTTAGTGGACGATGGGAGCATAAAAATATTCCAGCAAAAATTTTATGAGGAGAGTTTTTTCTTACTTTCGAAGTTTATTTGGAATAGGAGGAAATTATCGAGATTTTTTTTTTTGTAATAGGAGAAATAGGGAAAGTCAAAAATTCTTGCGGATTTTCAGAAATGAGCTAATCATATTTTTAACAAAAATTCTCATGTTTTAATCTCATCGGGACAGTGATATGGGAACGGGAGGCCAGTTTCTGCATTTGATAGAATCGACCCGAATCATGAAAATTTCTGGGAAATGTTAATTTTCCCGGGAAAAAACCTATAGGCACACATTTTGATTTCGACCGTTTTAGTTGCATAAAACTCCACATCCTAAAATCAAAATTTCGAAGCTTTTTTAGTTAAAAAATATAGATTATTTATTAAGTTATTTAATCCGGTGATATGTTTCATGATTGGCTGATTAAGATTTATTAGTTTTCGACTTAAGTCCACTTTAATGAACCTGCTGAATTTCAAGGGGTTGCTTGGGCCACAGGGGGAATTGTGGTCTTTTTTCCATTACCATTATAATCTACCTGGCCCTAAAAGCTTTCTGCTTTTGGTCAAACGAGAAATCCGGATTCTTGTTAGAGTTCTAACAGGTCATTGGCCCATTAGGGTAATGGCCAATATATTGGGCATAACAACGCCAGACTTTTGTCGGAGCTGCAAAGATCCGAAAGTAACAATAACTCACCTCCTATGCGAATGTCCAAATATACGGAATCGTCGACTCCGATATATGGGTAACAGATTTTTCAAAGAGTTGGAAGAGTTAGTGAACACACCACTGCTAGATATCTGGAGATTCATAAAAAGCACAGGATGGTTTGAAGAATAAACTGGAACAATGGTTAACATGGTGCCACAAACAATAAAAAGGGATGATTCGCAATGGATATAGGTCCCGCGGAAGCGTCGGTAACGGTGCACGACCTTACTTACCTAACCTAACCTATCATGAGTAATTTATTTGCCTGAAATCGGAAAAGAGAATTCCCGTTTTCTAAGATAAAACTCAAGAACTTTTGGAAATTTTTAAAGCAAATTTTGGTCATCAACCGTCAATATTCATGTTTTTAAAAAAATAAAAGTTAAATTCGTACCTGCTATCTTAAAAATGGGAATTTTCTTTTTCGATTCCGCGCGAAAAGAATTACTGTTTTCACTTATGTAGGCGAAAAATAATTTATAACGACGAAAGTACAATATTTGCATATAATTTTGTTGTGGCAAAATGTTAATAATTTTTTATTATTCGCTAATTCACACAAAAAAAATTGCTCACACAACTCTAACAATAAGTTAGTTTGTGTTTATAAGTCCCTCAACTTTAAAAAATGTTTTTGTATTAAAATATCCATCACTTCGACTCAATATAAATCGTTTATTATATGCATATTTATTATAATTTTCTATACATGTGTTTTAAGCTTTAAAATATTTTTTTTGTATATCTATATGCCCCCTATTAAATTAACTACACGATTTTTATAACGCTTCGAAATATCCTTTTCGATGTTGATCTGCAGATTCTTGGTTTGTTTTACTAACTCAGCCAACACTGGATTTAGTTCAAGTCGCTGCTGTTTCAACTCCACAGATCGTTGCTTTAGCACCTCTTTTGTGGTGCGTATTTTTTCAACAGCCTTGTGCATTTGCTTCAACTTCGAAGCCAGCAGGTCTGCATATTTTGGCGAATGCTTCAGTTGGAAGAGATGTCGAGTGTGCTCGCTGCAGACTTTTTGCATGATCAGTTCCACATTTCCAAGCATTTTGCGTATACTATCGGCATCGTGTGTCGAAATGCTGTCCATAAGTGAGAACATAACATTTGATGCCGAATCTAGTTGATTGAGTTCATAGCAACGAATTTTGAGAAAAGCTTCTAATTCGTATAGCTCATCCAGGAAGCGGTCACGATAATTGGGCGAATCGAGCAATGTGTAGGCTTGCTCACCTGTAGCGAAGCAATAAAATGTATTTTCATAACAAAATTAAACTCAAGCAAAAACTCACCTTTGGCAATGCCACCATCCATGCCAACACCTTCGACAACAATGCCGTATTCCTCTAGTGGTATATCGAAATTTATCTCCACTGCATCTGCAGGTGTGCTTTCGATGCCCCAATCGATTTCACTCTCTGCAACAGCAATATCCTCAGTTGCACCATTACCACTGCCAGCAGCATCCAAGTTGAAATCACCAAAATCAATTATTTCCGCAGATATAGTGGAAGAGGTGCCACCATTTTCGTCGCCACCGAAATCAATCTCAGTGTCACCTACACCACCAGGTTCATTGGTCGACACAGCATTATCGTCGCTTATATTGAGTTTAATTGTATTCTCCTCGATGGCTAGTGGTGCCTCCTTGTGAATATATTGATATATTGTAGTATTGCCAAATTCCACAAGATGGCGCAATATTGGCAGGCACAGCTTATTGGTGCTGAAATCACTATACATCTGAATGCTTTCCTGTAATGTACCGATGTCTCGTATGGAGTCATTGAAAATTTCTGGCAGTTTAGCCAGCACTCTGATAAGCTCATCACGCAGATTATCTCCCTTGATATCCAGCTGCTGCAACAGTGCCGCATGTTCATTCAGTAGTTGCGTCTCTGGTTTGCCCAAATCTTGCACACGTTTTAGGCATTCATCGCTCTGTTGTTCCAATTTTGTCATCTGCTTCTTAATACCCTGAATTTCATAGTTGACGTTTCGCACATAGATTTGAGCCGTCTCTGCCAGGTATACGCTATTTTTTTCATACAATTTTATGATCTCTTGCCAATCCTTCATACGCTGACTACCGTACGAGCCAAAAACACTTTTGGTGTCCTTTTCAGTATCCTTCAGGATTTCAACAATCTCCTTGCAGTGATAATAGTTTATATCTGCAAGAAATTAAATGAAATTCCAATACATTGTCTCTATTCTCAGGTACAACGCTTACTTGTTCCAGACAGCAAATTTATGAGTTGTTCATTTGATGGCATATCCTGCAGTGCATTACTTATCTTGTTGCGTATGATCTTGATGTATGGTTGAATGTTTTTGGGTACAATCCGTCTACTAACAAGCCAGTCTTGTAACTTTAAAGTGTGTATGTCGATCGGAATGTCGGATTCCTACAAATGAATAGTTTATTATAAGAAAAATTTACAATCTATAATAAATAAATTGTATTAACTTACATTCATATTTAATAATTTTAGTTCACACGTATGTGAAAGTCCACGCAAACAGAAAACAAAATATTTTGGGAAAAAGGAATGTCAAAATATTAATTCTAAGAATATGTTCAACGCAAGTCTAACTATTATGCAAAAATGAAAGAACATAGCGTGATGACTGTTGCTTTGGTGCCTGCTTACACTAGCCTAATTTCACCGAGTGTTCACACACATATCTTATCTCACTTTGACCTTGATTAATTCAATCCAAGAACTTCTCGTTTTTGGAGTTATATTAATTCATAAAATTGCGTCTTATGACACTTGAATATTTTAATTAGTACATAATGGCCTTTTCTTTTCTCTACAAATATTCTATATTTTTCGTTTTTTGCTCTCTTTGCCCTCTTGCATTTTTTACGCTGTTTTCTCTAGTCAAAACTCAAGCTTGGGTCAAAAATAAAAAATTTCAACAGCGTGTATAACTTTTTTGCAAGAAAAGAAAACGGAATAATTTACTTTTAGCTAAAATTAATTATCTTAACTTTTTTTCGTGGAATATATGTATTAAGCCCTTCTTATACCAAATCTGGAAAAATTAATTGCCGCTCTCAATTGGTTTAGAAGTTTTAGTGCTCGAAATTTGGGAAAATGGACATAAAAAACTTGTGATTCCTACTAATTTAATATCAGTTTAATTTAATTTAATTTTCCTTTCGTAATTTTCCTATGAAATCTAGCATTATTGGTATCAAAAGAAGGGTTATGTTATATGCTATTAGCAATTCAACGATATCAATGATATCAATCATGGTATAATGATTTACAAGGTAGTAGTGACAGTTCTTTTGACGATTTGGAGTTGTCAAAAACACATTGAAAAGAGAAAACGAAGAAGCAGCAAAACAGATGACAAGTTAAACTTTGTATTGATTTGACAACTCCCGATCGCCGCTCGTGGGAAAAAAGGTAGTTGTCAAGGCTACCTTGTAAATTATAGTATCATGATATCAATCATTAAAAAATCATGTTTTTCACGTCAATTTTCCTAACTTTCGAGCCTCAAATACATATTTTCAAGAAAAAAAAACAAAAAAAATTATCAATTGTCCGAAGAAAACCTTTTTTATATAACATAAAAATTGTATATGTAGATAATTGATAATAGTGGTATTCAATTAACGCCGTTTTTGTGGTGTAAATAGCGTATGTGCCGTAAGTTCATACTACTTACCACACATACGCAGTTTACATCACAAATACTTCGTTCATTGAATACCACTAATATTTCAGTAATCATTACTTGTTATTCTCTAAATGTGTATAATGAATGACGTGTTTGCTGCACAATTGGTTTTCTTGTATCATAAATTAGTGCCCTTTACTCATACATGTACCTCATTGAACACCACCATGAAACTTATATGACATTCCTGAACGCAGACGCATCAAAAAAGTTACGTCAAAAAACAAAAAAATTTTAATTCCTCTGCTTCTGTTGGATTTGTATTTTAAAGATAGTGATTAGGTGTGTTTAAATGAATTAAAATAGTTAATAGATATAATTAAGTGCATGAAGCTTAAAATTTAATTGTTTTAATATCTGACACTTTGCATAAGACATACTTAAAATTCCAAACGGAAAGTACAAATTTTGCGAATCCACCCCTTGACATGGCCGAATCGATAGTTCATGACTGGTTGGCAGATTATAAAAGTGTTCACGGTCAACCAACAGAGGTGGCGACCTTCGTAGCAGAGCACGAAGCTGATCAGGAGATCGCGGAAGCCATATATACAATATTCAATGAGCGAGTCCGACATGAGTCATTAGTCCACGAGATCTGCCAACAATTTCTTAGCTTTTACCGTTCGCAGGAGGAGGGACTGCGTAAGTTTCCGCTGCAATTCATTCCGGTGCTTATATATACGTACCTCAACTCGGTGGCTATGGGTGACAAGAAAAGTTCACGCAGCGTAGAGACTTTGTTGATATGCATTTACAATGCTGAGGTAAGCGCTGAAGATGGCAGTCAGCGTGTGGTATCGTTTCGTATGCCAATTTTGGCACAGGCCTCAGTGTATCACGAAGAGAAAAATCTGCCTATGACCGATCTGCGACGTTGGGAGGAGAATTGCAATCGTGAGGTCAAGTGGGGCCCATGTCCACAGATTGAGGCAATTAATGCGCAGAATCGACTGCGTATAATGACGGCACTTCTATTTTGTTACAATCAACAAGTGTGTCTTACGCAGAAGTCGGCACTGATACACTTGTGTCGCGTAGCATCTCAGATGGTGAATCAGGGCTTTTCTAAGCAGGGACATGCACACAGGATCTCTTATGGGTAGATTGCATAATTTAATTTATTTTATATTAATATACTTTAGTGTTTCCGCAACAGCTCCGATCAATCCAGTGGCGCTCTTGTACCTAAAACTCTTCCACGCATACCGCTCTCCTCACAATTTCTGCTGGAGCTAGTGCATGCCATATACTTTGCCATGTTCAATGGCTTCGGCACGGTGGCCATTCAAACGTTGGAAGATCTACATCAACGCGCCTGCTTCGAAATGTACACGGAATTGATTTTAGTAACGAGCGCTGTGCGAAACTCCTTGCATGCAAATCCTTCCGGACAGCCCAGTGATGGACCTATGGGCCTGAGTGTTGCGCTAACACCCGCCACCACCACGGTTACCACCGCCGTCTCAAAGTCTATGATAACCAATGCATCATTCCGAACGAAAAAACTTCCAGATGATATACCAATACAAGTGCAAGACCTGACCATGCAGCAGGTGCCACAGCCCTTGGCTAGTGTCACGGAAGAAGCCGATCAGACTTCTTCGCCTCAACAGCCGCAGCAGGGCACACGCAATTCCATTATACGACCAAGCATGGAAGGCATCAAAGCACAGGCGCACAAGGCGCTTATTGCGGGCTTCAAGAAATCAAAAGACAAAGAGAAGGATAAGGATAAAGATAAGGAAAAAGACAAGGATAAGGATATCAAACAGAGTGGTGCAGAGCCACCTAAACCGCCTACGCGCAAATTTGATAAACACTCACAGCGCAACTCGTTGCTACAGTTGCAGTCCGAAAGCAACATAACCTCAATGGAATATGATATCAAGAGTCCCGCCTCTGTGGGCACACTTAAGGGCAAAACTTACGACTCTCTAGATGCCGCAGAAATGCTGCCGATGACAACGTTAATGTCAAACGAGACCGGAAGTGGCAGTTTTAGCATTGACAGCGAGCTGAATGGCGGCAATGTGATCAATAACAACACGACAAGCAATCAGAACACCATCAGCAACACGACTTCCATAGCCAGCAGTGATTTGATAACAAAAAGTTTTGACTCCAGCATAGAGCTGCCACCCATTGTCGCTGGCGGCAAGGCCACCGAACTGGGCTTGGATTAGTGTGCATTGCGTGGCGCGGGGAATATTGTTGCTTTAAGGTTGCGGATTCTAACTTTTGGTTTAAATTGGTCGATAGCGGGCTTAGCAAAAAAAAAAAAAAAAATGCAAGGTTTCCTTGTTGAATTTTGATTAACTTTACCATCATTGCACTTTTGCTGCCAAAAAATTTTAAATTTTTTATCAAACTGAACTCATCAAAAACTTAATGGAATGCATTGAAAAAATTATGTGAGCTTCGTAACTTTTCGCCCTCGTTCTTTATTTCGTTGTTTTCAAATATGGAACTGTTCAGCAACGTAACTAAATCCAACCTCAATCGACCTCAATCAACTTCAGGCAGTAGGCAAAAAAAAAAAAAGCAGGTCCGTAGTTTTTGATTTATAATAAAAAAAATTGCAATGGGATCAATGCGTGTTATCACCATCCTATGTCACATTGGGAAAATATTAGTGATTTTTATAAGCTATTAATGCAGACACTGTCCTGTGATGTGATCTGGCTGTGCTGTTTTGTGCCATAGAGTTTAGAAATGTTTTTCAAGTATTTAAAAAAGTCACGAATTTTTTCAAAATTTCGGGCATTATTATGTGCTTAGGCTGTGCTACAATGTGACATAAAGAAATGAACATATTTTTTGCACATATTTATTTTCGGCTCTTAAATTCCTTAAAATTACGAATTCTTTATCTCTTTTTGATATATAAAAGCACAACTCGAGCACATTAAGGAAAAATTTCCGAATTCCTGAAAAAATTTAAAGCAATGTTTTTATATTTTTAATTTCTCCGTGAATCATTGCAGCACAAACCGAGCACAACACAGCACATTTCCAAATTTATAAAAATATTGGCGTCAATTTTTGTTTTCATTGTGGCACATTATAGCACTATAGGTCCCATCGCAGCATATGTTTTATTTTTGAAATAAAAATTCGGCGAAGCTTACTTTATACACAAAACAGAAAAGTATAAACTTGGCCAAGCTATTGTATAAATTTAACTAATATTTTTTCATTACTTTGGATTTTAATTTGGTGATTATTTTGTTGAGTTATACATTTTATTTAAAAATTGTTACTATTAGTTTTAAGTGTGGAATTTTTGAGTTAAAAAATAAGTATTAATTTGAATGTAAGCAAAGGCATGGACAAATCTGTAAGCCGCTAAGTGTTAAGGTTGTCAAAGAAGTAACAAAATATTTTTCCAATAGATCAAGACAAAGTTTTATGCAATATTCTGCACATAAAAGCCTTCTTAGGTGCAGAAGAAATGAAACCAACCTTCCACCAAACCTCGAAACGAGCTGATAACGAAAAATTTCTTTTTAAATTATTTTCTAAAATCCAGCTATTGAAATTTGACTTCAATTCGGCTTAACTTTACCTCGAAAAAAATCTCTTCTGAAACCATTTATCATTATTTTCTCCACTAAATAAACTAAAAATAAAAATGTTTGTATATTGTAAAAAAAAAAAAAAATAAATAAATAAATAATAACACCTAAACCTTAAAGCCTAGGCATCATTATTGTTGAAAATGCAAATCTATATTATACAAAATATATATTTATTGGATGTTATATTTAAATATGTTAAAAATGTAAAATTGAACCAACTAAAAGCAAATAAAAACTAACTTCAAACATTAAATTAAACACAGGCTAATTTTTGCGAAATTTTCCCTGCAGAAATATTCGCGGCACATCGATTTTCTCCTTAACGTTCAAGGTGCGCCGTTGCACGTATGTGTTGAAGACCACCTCGAAACCATTTTGAACAAATAACTGTGATAGTTCATGCTGGGAGAAATAATAGCTTCGTGTACCATCCTGGCGCATGTAAAAGTTTTCAGCTATTTTGTGGCCAGGTTTAAAGCGTAGCTGTGCCATATCATAAAGACCATAATCACGAAAGAGGCAGACTCCACCCGGTTTCAGCATTTGCCATATATTCTGCACCACCTTCACAAACTTGTCGGGGTGTATCGCGGAGAGAACAAAAATCATTGTAACTATGTCCAATGTATTTGGGGCAATGTGCTTGTGACATTCATCTGTGGTTATATCGCAATGGAATGCTTGTAGCTGCTGTTCGTTATAGAGCGGATTGGCTTTGACGAATTCCACAGCACGTGGCGAGAAGTCGCACGCATAGTAGAAGTAATTGTTACGTTGTTCTTCTATAAGTGGGAATATGAGGTTGCCCACACCACATCCCACTTCGAGCAGCATACATCGTTCCTGTGTTGCATGCGGCTCACTTAGCAAGTCTTCAAATTCTCGAGTTGTCCAGCGTCGATCCTTAAAGAAGCGTGTCTCGTTGCGTTTGTAGAACAGATCCCAGTGGCGCTGTGCTTGTGCCTCAAGCTGATTAGCTTTGAACTCCGGCACCAATCTGCTATTTTGTGCTTGCAGTTGCTGCTTCTCTTCGTCCGTTAGACATTTTTCATTTCTAATCAACTGGACAACATCGGAAGAACACTCGTTGTTGTTGTTGTTTTGGAATGTAGGCGCTAGATTCATTATTTATAGAGCTCTGCCACAGTTTCAGTGAGCTGACTGCTCCAATTTCCAAAAATAAACAAATTTCCTCCTGGATTTTAACGTGGATTACTTTTTCATCATTTTTCATTTTCTCACTCGTTGCCATGTGTAGCGAGTCCCAGTGTTTATTTTCTATTGTGAATAGACCCGATCGGTGTTGAAAAACGAAATATTTGCTTTTTACGTACGTTCTTTTTTGAAATGAAAATGGCTGCGAATTAAGGGATAAAAGGAATAATAAATTTTAATCACGTTACATAGAAATCATTTAGTGGTTTTACCAGCTGTTGGAGCAATAGGAGAACAATGTATGCAAAAATAGGGAAACAAAGTGAGTCATGTGCATATGCACATAAAATATTCAACGAAAATGCTCTCTCACTACTCTTTGTGAGAAATATTTGTTAAATGCTCTATTTTTGATCCATGCAGATCAAAATGCGAGCAATTAATGCCTTATTATTATGGTCGCCTCTCGCTCGTCTGGGATGATATATGGATCGTACATTGATCGCTCCTTGATCGCTCGTCTGGGATGTTTACCAAATTCACCTGTTCGAATTCTAGTTTTTCTTGTTGCTGTTGTTGCCTCTATCATTTGACGTTAATGGTACTAACACTTGACGTTTGAGCAAGCATTTAAAATTAGCCTACTGGCAATCCAACTGATTGGATTATGGTCAGAAGATTGATTTAGATAACACTTCTCAATTGTATCGTTTATCGTATATAATAAACATATAATGAAAAAAAATTATGTTTATAAAAAATATTGCATCCCAAGAAGCAAACACCTACTGCGGGGTTCCCAAACGCTTTAATTTAGAGAAAACTGTCATTTACTATGAAACTGTGAATGCACAATGACCGATAACGACAACTATGATTATCGTTAACTGTTTCGGAATCCTGCAACTGGTATAGTAAGATGGCATATCTATATCTCAATGTAAGAGTCGTATAGCAGATTTGGTAATCCTATATATATATGAATAGAATGGATTACATACCACGCACCAATATTCCAAGACGGATTGTAGAAATGTAAAGAGATGTTAGAGTAAAAGGATCACAAAAATTATTCGAGTTTTTAGTCAAGCAATGAGCTTGATTTTGCAACAGTGTAGTCTATGTGCTTAGAAAATTTCATTTTAGAATCAAAGACCACACCTAGATCCTTTTTATCGAAGATTCTTTTCAGTTCAATACTGCCTAATATATAAATAAAAAGTATGGGAGTAAAGTATGGTGGCGGCCATGGAGCAGTGGGTATATTGTGTGGCCCATACATCAGAGAACTCTGGTTCAAGTCCCACCTGACACAAAAAGTTTGTTCAATTGAATTAATTTTTCTGTTCGACCGTCACCTCTTTGCAGACAATGGCAAATCTCAGAAAGTAAAATCTGCCATGAAAAGCTTATGGAGAACATAGGCCTTTCGGTGTTGGCATAAAACTTGTAGGCCCAGTTCTCGGTTCACGCACAACATAAGAAGCTCGTACAAAGTCCATCCAAGGACTGAAATGGCTATTTCGTTTTTTTTTTTGCTTTTTTTTATGGGAGTGTTATGACTACAGTACGATACATATTCACACTTTGCAATATTTAGCATTAAGCGGAAGCGAGTTTAGGTTACACCATAAGGATAATTTATGTAAATCATCTTGCAGCTTAACACAATCGGATATATCGTTAACTGGATAGTATAGTTTTAGGTCATCCGCATACATTAAGCAGTGTGAAATTTCTTAGGTTAATGGAATATCAATGATTAATAATAAAACTAAAAGGGGTCCTAAATGACTTCCTTGTGGTACTTCGGAGCAAACATTTATAATATTTGTAATATTTGTAATATAACAATTTGAGCTCGGTTTGTCAGATATGATTCAATCCAATTAAGCAAATTAGAGTAAAAACCTATTTTTCTTAGCTTATTTATCAGCTCTCTATAACTAATTTTATCAACAGCCCTGGAAAAATCAGTGTAAGCAACATCTTTATATGTTTGAAAAGAAGTATATATATATTTTGGTATATAAATGTATATATTTTCCTTTTTACATTTTAAAACATATTTTACATTATCTTAGTTTTTTCTAACATCCAAATCCGGCTCTTCATATGTTCACAAGGCCATCTAGCTGGGAAACTTATTTTTTTGCACTCTACATCGTAATCCAAGTACGGTTTGGATGGTGGAAAGAATGCGTCTAATATATCCTAAAATCACAGGCAAAATTCACTCCACACACTGAAAAAAAAAATCAAAAATACCGAAAGTTTTTTTTTTATAGGGAAAATTAGAAATATGGCATAAAAATACATTACAAAAAGATTGTATATTTTTAAAACAAAATATTTCGTAAAAGAAAAACTATTCGTTTCATTACACCATTGTTTTATGAGTTAAGGATGAAATATTTCATAGAACTACGGAAATTTTCAACGGAGATTTAATATCGAATTTGGATTACGATTTAGAGTGCAAAAATCAGTTTCACAATTCAATGCAATGAAACATATATCGAAAGATGATTTTATATTCTTAAAAATAAAAATTAATTGCGATAATATTGATTGGTTGTATGATAAAAGAGATATAGTAATTTTTTTACTAGATTTCATTACCATAAAAAAGCTTTTTGAGTCGATAATTTTAAATCAAATCAATATAACGAATTTTCCTTTTGTTATTCCTATTTTTATTAACCCATAATCAAATCGTGGCGCTCCAGAAATCGTAGTTTTTCATTGAAGTGAAACAACAATATCAAAAGCGGTCTTAGCCACGTTTCTGAGGAAACTTGTGCAAAATCGATGATCACACTGTCGCAGAATCACACTTAATCGTTTCATTCGTAGGCGCTAGTGTGTTAAACATCTATTGTGAATCAGCAGTGAGTCATCAAACTTTATAAATATGAAATATTTCGCAAAAAATGAAAATAAAATGTAACCAATTTTGACATTCCGCTTTTGTCAAATTTGTTCAGGCAACTATCAACCGCTGACGGGAAAAAGGAAGAAAGGAAGGAAATTCTGGAATTTTAGGTGAACACAAGATTGAGTATAGCAGAAAAAGATAAAATTATTGCAAAAAAGTTGAAAAGTTGAAGTGAACATAATTTAGCCAAATAATGACTGCACCACGAAGGCTACGCAAGGAGTTAACAGATCTGCAAGGATGCGGGTTGAAGTCATTCCGTGATATCTCCACCGACGATGATAACCTTCTCCGCTGGACGGGATTGATTGTGCCCGACAATCCGCCATATAACAAGGGAGCTTTTCGCATCGAAATCAACTTTCCGGCAGAGTATCCCTTTAAACCACCAAAAATAAATTTCAAAACTAAAATCTATCATCCGAATATCGATGAGAAGGGGCAAGTGTGTCTGCCCATAATAAGTACAGAGAACTGGAAGCCTGCCACTAAAACGGATCAAGTCATACAGGCGTTAATTGCGATAATTAACGATCCAGAGCCGGAGCATCCGTTGCGTGCGGACTTAGCTGAAGAGTTTCTTAAGGATCGCAAGAAGTTCATGAAGAATGCCGAGGAGTATACAAGAAAGAATAGCGAAAAACGACCAGCAGATTAGTAAAATTGGCTCAGGGACAACTAAGTGTGACAAAAGCAGTTGCATATAAAAAACACAAGCATACATACATACACAATAACAACAACATCTTCAGTGCTTGAAGGAAACTAATATCCAAACAACTACAATATATAAAGAAAAATTTTAAATATGCAGTTGAGATAACAAAAATAAAAATAATAGAGAGACGAGCATAAGCTTCCTTACTGCGTCCTTTCGTCAAATAATTCTAGACAAATTTGTTGGTTGCTATAACAAAATTCAATATGAAAATCATGAAAAATATATATATTTTTTGTTCTTTTTACTCAGTCGATATTTCTTTTCGCCTTCCGAAGTTTATATAGACAAAATTAAATTAAAACAAAACACAAAGCTTGCGAATGTGTTACACATCAAGAAGAATTTTCGCATTCTAAAGATACTTAAAAATACATAGAACCATACTCTATAAATATGAAACTTAAGTAAATGTAAAGCTAATGAAATATTAAAAATAAGCGCTCAATTTTATTTATTCTTCCTTTTGCTAGACTACCTTAAGCGCGAATTTGAGCTTTAATTAATTTTATCAATCAATGACAAAAAACTGCAACATTTTTAAACGAAAAAGTGCTCTATATTTTAAAACTGAGTTCATATGAAGCAAGTCAAAATTTGTGAAACACTTGTAACGAATATTTTATCATTTCATTTGCTTTGATGTAATGAAATCTTTTAGGTAATGTGAAGAATTCTATTCTGATTTAACAATTATATCATTATAGCAGCTTGAATAAAAGACCTCGTTTAAAGACTCTAAAGAAACTCATAATAAACCATAATAAAGCAATGTTTATCAAAAAATAAAATCAATATATACCATTTTGCTTTAATAGAATTGTTTATTAATAGCTTTTGTTTCCAGTTCACTTTCGTACTTTAACCTACAAGGAGAAATGATAGTGGGAGAAGATTACGAATAATCAATATATGCAGACTAATTATTGCATGTTAATCAGCCTATATAATCGATTAATACAAATTAAAAAAGAATCTACTTTAAAAGGCATATATTTTACTTGGAAAAGTGTTCTGTGTGCTTTTAAAGGTCACAGGTCTGTCAAAGGTCTACCAGAGGCTGAAATGGCCAATTCGTTTTTTTCTATAGGCCAGCTTAAACGAGTATTTCTATTATTTGCAGCAATTCAGAAATTATCGATAGTTTCTAAAATCTCATCTTTAAAAAAGCTGCAGCTGACGTTTCTCAGTTAATGTTTTGACAGCTTAAATTTGAAAGCTTTACTACAACGGGTGTTAACGAGGAAAATAAATAAATTGTTAGGAATTTTATTATTTTACTTTAAGGCTGTGTGCTATTCGGAAACTTTTCACTCGGATGATGAAATTTTAACAGTCTGAACGAGAATATTTGGCACTTGTAATGTGAATATGATTGTCAAAAATTCATGTAGCCTCAGGGGCTAGTATGAATTTTGACAATCGGCAAGAGAATTTTTGACACAAGCATAATTAGAAAAAAAAAACACTGAAATTAATGAAAGCTAAACTTTTTAGTTAATTATAAATTAAAAAAGCTCAAAAGTACTAAAAATTAATGGAAATCCAAACAAAACAGCAAAGGACGTTCTACGTAATATGTAGAACTATACTGCATACTGTCCGCAATCCCATAAAGCCACTTGCTACTCGATAGCTAACCACTTTATACTCTAGTGACCATCCATGACGCTTCGCTGGAATAAACTCCACAATTTTGCGAAAAGAGCTAGCAGACAATCTTAAATGCATTTAAGTTTGTGCATTGTCTCCATTCAAAATGGCATTTAATGTTTCGGAATAACCTCTTGGCCGAATATAAAGGGTGGTTAAATTTTAAGGGCCGATGTTGAATGTAAACCACACCTAAACGACAAGTTTTTTTTCTGCATTTCATTTGACATTTTTTAATTTCAGACTAACTCAATTTGAACCATGGAAAGATATACGTATACAATCGAGCAACGCGTTAAAGTTATTCAGGCTTATTATGAAAATGGGCGTTCAAATCAAAATGCATATCATGCACTTCGTGATTTTTTCGGTCAATTTAATCGTCCAAATGTGCGTACAATCGGAAAAATCGTTCAAAAATTAGGGCAAACTGGGTCTGTAGGAGATGTGAAAACACCATTGCATGCTCGTACAGCTCGTACTGCAGAAAATATTGCTGCTGTTCGCGATAGTGTGGCTGAAGAGCCGTCCACCTCAACTCGTCGTCGTGCCCAACAATTGCACCTCTCACGCTCGTCGTTGATGAACATTATGCATAAAGACTTGCATCTACACGCTTACAAGGTGCAATTGACTCAAGAACTAAAGCCTTTTGACCATTTCAAGCGTCGTCAATGGTCAGAATGGTGGCAAGAAATGGCAACAGTGGATGTCAATTTTCGAAGAAAATCATCTTCAGTGATGAGGCCAATTTTCACCTCAGTGGATTCGTCAATAAGCAGAATTGCCGCATTTGGGCGAATGATAATCAAAGAGTGATTGTCGAAAAACCAATGCACCCACAAAGAGTGACTGTTTGGTGCGGTTTAAAGGCTGGCGGCATTATCGGGCCGTATTTTTTCCAAAATGAGGCCGGTCAGGCAGTTACTGTGAATGGTGTTCGCTATCGTGAGATGATAACGAACTTTTAATGGCCCGAATTGGAAGATATGAATGTGGACGATATGTGGTTTCAACAGGACGATGCCACTTGCCACACAGCTAACGAAACAATGGGTCTTTTGTGCGACAAATTCTGTGGCCGTGTTATCTCACGTATTGGCGATGTCAATTGGCCGCCAAGATCATGTGATTTGACACCGTTGGACTTCTTTCTTTGGGGTTATTTGAAAGAAAAGGTGTACGTCGATAAGCCAGCAACAATTCAAGAGCTAAAGGATGGGATAATTTGGCACATTAACGGCATAGAACCTTACTTATGCTTCAGCGTCATCGAAAATTTGGACCATCGGATGAAGGTGTGCCGCCAAGGTTGCGTTGGCCATTTGGCCGATGTTTTATTCCATGCATAATTGAACCATACCAATATTATCATAATAAAAAGAAATGACAACAATTTCCTAAATAATTTGTGTTTTATTCAAAATCAACATCGGCCCATAAAATTTAACCACCCTATAGGTAATATCCTTAAAGGAATAATGTTTTAGGTAGTTGTCCGGAGCAGAAAAGCAAAAGCAGTACTTACTCTTCCCCCTTCCTTTAAAAAAAACTCATAAAGAAGTTCAGTTCAAAACTTTTTGCTTCCGACAGCAAAGCAACCAGAAGTGGAAAATATTTGCGTAAAATTCTGTTCATTTTCAGTTATATCAACAATTTTGCAAAATAAATTAAATTCTCGCGCTAATACACTAACGAAATCTAAGACGCCAAAACTTCTAGTTGTCAAAATTTCATTGTTCTTTTAGCACCTCAAAAATGACAATTTTATTTCAACAGACAGAAATTGTATTCAACTCAGTACCTTCTTTCCTACCACGAGTGAAAAGTTTCCAAATAGCACACACCATAAGAACCTATCTGTGTACTTGATAAATTCAACATATTGGGTCTCATGTATAAAAGTGAGAAATTGTTTTTTTACTCTATTTTTTTGGAGCAATTACCCGTTGGCATAAGCATTAAAAAGTTTTTACACGTTAGTCGATCTCGTTCATCGAGGCCTGAGAAACTTCTTAAAACGAAAGCTCTTGAGTTAATTCTCAAAACGATATCGTCGTTGGGCGTGTAATACCGCGTACCCAGCCACTTGCCATAAAGCGTATATTGCAAAGAGACCCAAATTAGAATTTGGATTTCAATTCAATTTAATTTAATTAATAAAGGGCATTTCCATTAAATGATTGTTATCTCATATCGATTCTAATTAAAAGATTCTATATCGTTTTTCAAGGGGTTGGACCTAATATTGCTATCCTAACAAAATACATGAATAAATGTTATATTAACATAAAAAAACACACCTAAAACAAGTTTTGAAAACCATGCCCCGATACCTCCAAAACTACTTCGTCGATTTTTTATTTATTTTGCATTTCTCATTGCATTAACTGTTAGTTTAGAAAAGAGGGAAAAGTTTTTTTGGAATATTTTTTAATTTGAGCCAAAAGTTAGCATTTATGAGTATATTGGTTATTTATCAATCTAATGCATACAAAGCACATATAAGTGTAACTTCCCAATAAGCCACAAAACGAACTCGGGTTAGTTTCGAATTAGTAACGAAACCGAGAACTTTGGTCGGATATCAGAATTTTTAAAATAGCGAATACGTTTTAATATAAAATTTCACTATTCTAAGGAAAGAAAAATTAAAACAACTTTCAAAGTACAAATTATTTTTTTATTGGTTTGCTTTTAATGTATCAACGCACTATAGGAAAAAGTGCAAAAATCCTGGCAAAATATAGTAATAACAAAGATATGAATTCGGCCCACAAATCTGTGCAAATAGAGAAAAAAATAACTATTGTTTTTGGTGCAGCACTTATAATTTTAATGTGGATAACCTGTGCCTGCGCATCACTAGTTTAAAGTCAGTTGTTTTGAATCAAAAAACGTAAAAACGCAAATTATGCAGCTAGCGTTGATAAATAAGTTTTCGAACTACCCATGATATAAAAATTTACAAGGTAGGAGTGACAGTTTTTTTGTCGACCAGCATTTGTCAAAAACGCATAGAAAAATAGAAAACGAATAAGCAGCAAAACAGATGAAAACTTAAGCTTTGTATTGATTTTGACAAGTGTTGTTGTCATGGCTACCTTGCGAATTATTATATCATGGAACTAACGTCATTTTTTAGCGTTATTTTAATTAAATATTGAACAATGGAGAATCTAACTGAAGGTAAGTCACAATCAATTAATATTTTATAATATAAACTTAAGAATTAGACAACATCTTTATATATATATAGCTTTACAACTTTTTAATGATATGGCATTTTGTTGAGTTTTAATATGTTTCCCTTGTTTTCCCAACTATAAATTACATGTTTTTGAGAACATAATACATTATAATTTGTGTACCATTTTACAAAAACTGCGATTTTTTGCGGCAACATATTTTAACTAATTTTTTAATCACATAGATATTTTCATGTTATTTTTCTTTTGTTTTCGTATTTTTTTAATTTTTGCTGCAGATTTCGGTAGTTTATCTTTGCAGGATTTAACAAAGAGCTTCTTGCAATAGAAATAAATGTGCTCAGAGAGAAGATATTTTTCAAAGAGTTGCAATTTTATGCAAAGCCGCAGAAACTGATTGCCCAGATATAAAAAGAAGTCTTTCACGTTTAACAAGTCAACTTGAAGAATAGTGGCGAAAAGTTGAACGGACTCATCACAGATTTTGCTCTAGAAATAAGTCATGGCACGACGGAATTAACACTATAACTAGAAAAGAGTGCGTCAAATTAGTCAATTTGCCTCCCCCCCAAAAGAGTAAAATGATATTCTGCCTCTCCTTGCCTCAACCATTCTTCATTACTTTTAGTTAATGCCTGCCATTTTTACTAAAAAAAAAAAACGCTTACGAAACATATTTACTAAACATTTACTAAAAAGAAAAATCACATTTGTGAAACAGTGCAGGCGATGTAACCATAATAGTAAATGAAATAAAATTCAAATGTTTCTCGAAGATAATATCATTAAATAATAAGTTTTTAATAACTTTTAATTTTTGGGCCACGGTGGACTTTTTTCTGGAAATGCCCATATAATAAACGATGACCTACAATATGACAAATACCTCATGATTTTAAAATACAATTTTGTGTTCCAAGGCTCAAAATTTAAAAAATATTATAGCGCAATATTTAAGAGTTTTTTTTTTCAGTATAGCTAATTTTTTAAGTGTAAACTTCCTTAGGCACGTTGAGCACTTTTTGGTAGAAAGCAAATCTATAGATTCGCTATATCATCACTCTGCTAGCGATATCATCACGCTGTTAGCGTAACAGATATTATTGCTGTACAGCATTCCTTTTTAAGGATTATCTAGCATCGATCAAGCCGAAGACTGAAGCGATTATCGATTACCAGGCCGATTTCCGAAGCGATTACCAATCGACTACCGAGCCAATTACCGATTACCCAACAAAAGTAATTGTGTTACGCATATGTTATTATATATAAACATTAAAAAATAGCAGTTTATACATATATTCAATAACGCATAAATTGATAAAAAGAGAGTTAAAAAAGTAGAACGCGTCTGATTTGCCGACTCTAGCTACTTTGGAAACTTATAACAGCTATGTTATTTTATAGCTTTAAGTTTTCACTTCGGTCGACAGTCCCCTCACTGCCTACTTTTATTTTAAGTATTAAAAAGATTAACCTATCATCTTATAAACATATTTTATTTATGGGTCAAATCTCACAATCATCTCAGAAAATAGAATTCCTTCAACTTTTTAATAAGCATTCCAGAATTGTTCCCAAATACGTGAATTTTTCACGTAGACCTTTGCGCTTCTCTAAGAAAAATTCTGCGGACGCCCATGCTACTGTGGGCAACTACACAAATTGAGCGATGCCATTCAACAGAAACATCCTGAGCTAGCCAATCGGTATCGAGTTCGGATGGGATGCTTTGCCCCATTCAACTTATAGTCCTGACAGATCTTGAGCCCTCGTACTACGATATGTTTTGCTACCTGTAAAACTCACTTAATGAGGGCCTTTTAAAACAGCACCTTGAGAGTTTTCTTGCAGAGAAAAGTTGACACTGACACCTGCTGAAGAAGGTGATAGAACAAAACGGCGAATATATAATTGATTAATGTTGATTTAATTTAATAAAAAAAAAAATTAAATAAAATCCGTACTGAATTTTTACAATACACCAAAAAAAAAAATTCTTCATTCCGCTTGATTAGAATTTCTTATAAGTTTATTGATTTCATAAGATTGGGATACAGAAAATAAATGCCTTGAAGTCTTTACCATATATACTGTCAACGTAACTGTCATGTTGTAGTTCCAAAAAAAAAACTTGTTATTTTAACAACAAAAAAGCACGTTGAACAAAATTTCTTTCATGCCTATTTTAACTGCAGGATATGTCGCAATGCTGTGTAAATGCTTTTATCTGCTGTTTTGAATAACAGTTTGAAGTCCTACGCTTTCGCAGCACAGCAATGATAATAACAAAAGCAGCTATAATGCGAACAACAGCATCAACAACGACATCCACTAAGTTTTGTTATGCTGCGTGCAGCATACAGTTGAAGCCAAGGAAGTGTTGAGAGTTGATTAGATGTTTACAATGCGTCTGTTTGTGTTGCATGCCGCAGATGCTGCAGAAACCTTTAAGATGTTGCTTTGTTTGTTTTTATTTTCTTTGTTTCTTGCTAAAACATTTTAATTAAGTTCTGTTTGTGTTGTTTATTTTTGACAAACATTTGTTTTTATTTTCTTTATAATTTATTTCACTATTGTTGTTTTAAACACAAATAAACACCTTGCCAACAGCAACAGTGGAAGTATATTTTAGTATCTACTTCATGCAATTAATAATAATAATAGAATAATCTTAAATTTTTACTGTAATTCTACTAGTGCCCATGAATATTTTAGCATCAAACTGTTGTATAAACTAATAACATTGAGCTATTTAATTGACGCTGACAGCTTGTTTAAATCGGATTAATTCAGTGGTGACGCGCGCGTTCATCTGACATTTACTGTGTGGTATACGAGAGATAAACTCAATTTGTTATTTAAGTGAATGGATATGAAAATCAATGGCATTTTAGTGCGGAGATAGAAGGGGGCCATAGTGTTGGGTGGGTGAATGTGGCTGGGTCTAGTAGAGCCTATTTTAGCTTTTAGTGCCTTTAGTTGTTTATTTGGTGCTACAACGGCGTATTATTAAGCTCGCAAAGCTTGTTCATAAGATAGAAAGATTTTGTTGTCGAATAAGTCGCACTTTATGTTTGTTAATTGGCAAATGATATGGAAGGAGAATTAATTTTTGTTGTTTGAGGCATCAAATGTAAGAAGTGGGCGGAATTAAATAACTTCAACGCCCACTTGCTTTGCGACCGAAAATACTTAAACGAACACATATTGCAAACTATGTGATAAGACTTAAAAAGATTTTGCAAAAATATTGCGATAAAAGTTGGAGAATAAAACTGACAGGATTAAATTCGGATGCATCAAGGATAAAACTTGAACGTTGTTTTTGTGTTAAATAATTACTTTGTGCGCCTCACAGTAGTTAAGCTGCTATTTTTTCCTCTCATCTCAGTTTAAAATTTGGGTTAACTATGAGTATTTCCAGGGAGAAGTGACATTGAGACAACAAATATGTGGAGATGGATTAATGAAGTGATGTGGTACATAATCGTATTTTCGTTGTTTTAAGATGCTAGAAGAAAGTATTTCCAATGTATAAATAAAGAAATATTAAGCGGAACGGACACGCTAAAAAGCAGATTTAAAGCGATTTGATTTTCTCAAAGTAATGGTTGAAAAACTGGGCATCCGAAGATATTTTAATTTTTCATCGTAGCATAATCATAACCATACCATAACCATAGCCATAATCATTGCCTTAAATATAACTATAACCATAATCATTACCATAACCATTACCATAACCATAACCATAACCATAACCATATCCATAACCATAACCATATCCATAACCATAACCATAACCATAACCATAACCATAACCATAACCATAACCATAACCATAACCATAACCATAACCATAACCATAACCATAACCATAACCATAACCATAACCATAACCATAACCATAACCATAACCATAACCATAACCATAACCATAACCATAACCATAACCATAACCATAACCATAACCATAACCATAACCATAACCATAACCATAACCATAACCATAACCATAACCATAACCATAACCATAACCATAACCATAACCATAACCATAACCATAACCATAACCATAACCATAACCATAACCATAACCATAACCATAACCATAACCATAACCATAACCATAACCATAACCATAACCATAACCATAACCATAACCATAACCATAACCATAACCATAACCATAACCATAACCATAACCATAACCATAACCATAACCATAACCATAACCATAACCATAACCATAACCATAACCATAACCATAACCATAACCATAACCATAACCATAACCATAACCATAACCATAACCATAACCATAACCATAACCATAACCATAACCATAACCATAACCATAACCATAACCATAACCATAACCATAACCATAACTATAACCATAACCATAACCATAACCATAACCATATCCATAACCATAACCATAACCATAACCATAACCATAACCATAACCATAACCATAACCATAACCATAACCATAACCATAACCATAACCATAACCACAACCATAACCATAACCATAACCATAACCATAACCATACCCATAACCATAACCATAACCATAACCATAACCATAACCATAACCATAACCATAACCATAACCATAACCATAACCATAACCATAACCATAACCATAACCATAACCATAACCATAACCATAACCATAACCATAACCATAACCATAACCATAACCATAACCATAACCATAACCATAACCATAACCATAACCATAACCATAACCATAACCATAATCATACGAATAATCATAAACATAACCATAACCACAATCATCCACAGTAATCATAAAAGTAAAAATATAACCGAATTTCCTATGCCCAGTGACAGCGAATTTATTGCTTAACCAGACCATTGCTCTCAGCTAAATACTAAACTATATCAAATTACTGGTAAGTAATATTTTTCATGACTTTAAAGCTATCAGTTAGATAAAAAAATAAAGGCATGATAATGGAAGGCGCTCTACACAATTGCCTGTGGGCAGCAAGGAAATATTTTCTTTTTTACAATTTTTATCTACATTTGCAATATTATTGTTATTTTTATTGTTATTGCTTTTGTTTTTGCTGCTGTCATCGCATCGTTATTAAGTACTTAAAGAACCCTTGCAGCACTCCACCCGCTCACTTACACACACACACACACACGACTGTGGCGGCTGCCAGTATTGATGAATAACAGCAATTAAAGTTTCAAATCGATTTTTGTATTTGGTACAGATGAAAAGTTCATCTTGCACCCAACTCACATACGAGGGTCGTTCAATAAGTACTTTTCTATCATAAAAAGACTCTATTCTCCACTAATAGTAAACGTGGCATCGAACTTCCTACTTGGCGCCAAAACAGACTCTTTTTCTATTTTCAGTTTACCACTCACATTATGCTCTCTTCTGTGCAAGAGAACTGGTGGCAAATTCATTAGGAAAGTAAAAGTGATGCCAAATTTTTATAGAAAAAAATATAGGTTTTTTTTTTAACATTGATTTTGTATCGAATATTATTTCAATGCAATTAAATTTATAAATTTGATTTAAAATCAAATTAAAAATTTGATTTGATTTAAATACGTTGTCGAATTCGTCTGGAAAATTTATTGCTATCAATTCAGAATGTTCACCGTACATTTATGCCAATTAATTTTTTCAATATAATCTTTACAAAATAAATCAAACTAATCCTTGATTCACTTTAATAACTGAACTAATTTTAATTTAATTTTACTTAATGTTTTTTAACTTTGACAAACTTTTTCCATAAAAATAAAAAAAAAAAAACAAAAATCCATTTTTATATGGTCGAATTTCGACCACAGGCGTTACTAGTACTACATGAGTAATGATGTTTAAAGCTTGTACCAAAACAGTTGGAATTCTTAACAGAGCATTTTAAAGAGTTGGCAAAATTCGAGTTATATTTCATCTGGGAAATTTCACAAGATAAAAAAAAGTATCATAGAATTACGCATAAATCATATGACAACCTACTACGACTACCATTTCTTGAATTTTCTAAGAACTTATTGAACGACTCTCGTACAAATAAGCAAGTTCAGAGAATGTTTTGCAATTGTAATTAAAAAGGGACAACAAAGTAACCTCAACAACCACAAGGATAATAAAATCGTAAGCAGGACAGCTTAAAAAAATTATCTGAAAAGACAAAAGCAACAAAGCGATGAAGATGTGTTGGAATATGTGTAGCACTGAATGTTTAAGAGAAACTGTTATAAATGATGGACGGTTCTTTGTGAAAATAAGAAAAAACAAAACCAGGATAAACTGGAATTTAAGAAGGTTTCAATTGAAAGCAAATTTTACTGCTCTTCTTTACACTTATTTTACGCTATGCCTGTGTGAATGAAAATTTTGAGTAAAACAGTTAAGTTGGAGAAGCTGAAAACATTTTTGGGTTTTCAGACAAAAAGTAAGAGAAGCAGATCTCACCGCTTTAACGTAGCTTAAAAAGCTTAAATAGTTAGTTGCCGCTGTGGACGAAGTTATTTTTTATTATTAAGTTAGCCCTGTAACAAAAAGTTAGCTCTGTAATTTTTGATTTATGATAAGAAAAATATACGCATTGGAAATAGAAAATTTTATATATTGTTACGATTTTTATGAAGTGATGCTTAGGAGACGGTGTGACCAGGAAAAAATGGAATACATCAAAAATGAAATTTCATAATTTATTTTTATTTTTATATATATATTGGAGGTATCAGGTCGTTAATTCAGATCCTTAGCTTTTCTCTTTGATTGTTTGACGCAAACGTTTGCAGAATGATTCGCAAATTTCTATCCATTTGGTCCTAAATCTGTATCAGCAACGTAATAGACTTCTGCTTTTTTCAATTCGAAATTTTGTTTGCGAGTCAGTAAGGGCGTGCTTACAGTGCCGGCTTGTTGCTGTACCGAGCCGAACCAGCAGCTTAAAGCGGCTGGTTGGCACTATACGCATTTTGTGCTTATTTAATTTGTATGATTGCGCTGATTGTATGTGCAGCGTTTGTAAGCTCTCCTATGTGGTACGGTTCGGTACAGTAGCCATGCTAGTACTATAAACACGTCGTAAGACCGTGAACACACTGCTTCTCAGAGACTGTGAGCCATAGATAACTATTCAATATCCGCTGCATTGATAATCTAGATACATGCACGATCCGATTGAGCTAGATTTCATCTCATTCTTTCTCTAACGCATTTTATTTTACTTTGTTGTCACACCCAACAGCCCAACAATCGTAGGTCTTGGTGCAAAGAAATGTAAGTTTATATTATATATCGAGGGCTTAAATTCAAAGCTTTCTATCTTCAAAAACACAATTTTTAAGAAAAGCGAGAAAACTGTTTTATTCGCTCAATCGCAATAATTTTGATGAACCCATCTTCTGCAATATTAACAAAAAGTGTCTATTAAGCACCACAAAAAGTTTCTTATATAACGCGTTATTTTAGCTGCTATTTACGCTTTACAAATGCTTTAAATCATTTGTAATCAGTTTTTATTCCAGGACGTTGTATTTTTTTAAAATTTGCAAATTTCATATGAAAATTGAGTACAAATATTAGAAGCAAGAGATAAAAAATTAAATAATTAAAGCATTACAGTACATTTGCAAAACTTTTACTTTGCTTGGCTAAAATAATCGTAAAAGTAATGATACTCAGGTGAAATAACCGCCTTTAGATCCTTTGAATGCTTTCATTTGTTTTGCTGGATTGGAAGTTGACCGGCTCGTAAAAGCTTTGGTTCTATGTGACCTGAATATTGCTTTATTCTAGTAGGTCGTTCAGTGTCATCATTAGGAACTGGAATCTGATGCAAATGCATGTTTGTAGTGGCCATTATGTAAGCAAAAGGAATATAATATCTGTAAGCCAGATGAATATAAAAATTTCCTTTAAAATGGCATTCAATCGTTAGTGCATATTTTTGCATATTTTACTTTAAGTGCATATTTTAATATAAAAGCATGTTTTTTGCATATATTGTTAAAAATTCCCCTTTTGCTTGAATATTTCATAAAATTTTTTTATATAGTTTTCTTCATGTTCAGAATTATTTTGCATAACATGAACAGGTTTTTATGTGCTACGTGTGCCATCTAGTGGGAAATAGCAAAACATATCATAAATTTCTTCCAAACCACCTTGTGCCAAAATCTAAAGCGACTATATCTTCAAACTTGAACAAATACGTCACCAAACCCCCGAAAGTTTTCAACAGTGATGGAACAATTCTCTTTTGCAAAGCTTGTGAAAAGGCTGCGAACTTCGCAAAAAAGTTCCAAGTTGACCAACACTTACACAGCCAGAAACATACGGAATAAAACTCTGCAAAGACCCATCCAAGCATACTAGTTATGTGCAAGGTTGATTTATAAGGTTGTCGCAGGGCTGATCGCACTCTCTTCTCAGTACCCATAATTGTCAAAACCAGCCAATTTTGCGAATGACTACGAAAGAAAAACGGATGATAATAGAGAGCACTTGCAGATTTTCTATGAGATGTCAACTTCGATTTGACAATTATGGGCACTCGCTCTCTCCCTTGCGACAACCTTATAAATCAACCTTGGTTATGTGTTGTTATTTTTTCTCATGGTATAATGATTTACAAGGTAGGAGTGACAGTTCTGTTGGCGATTTGGAGTTGTCAAAAACACGTTGAAAAAGAGAAAACGAAGAAGCAGCAAAACAGATGACAAGTTAAACTTTGTATTGATTTGACAACTCCCGATCGCCGCTCGTGAGAAAAAAAGTAGTTGTCAAGGCTACCTTGTAAATTATGTATCATGATTTTTTTCTTATATCAACTTGTATCGGTTTCGCTCTCTAAGCATTGAGTTATTTCTCTTTTACATAACGATAGAACATTTATGAAAGAGTGAAATTATTAAGCATCAAGAATACTAGTTTGAGAACATACGCAACAGACAGATATATCAGTAACATTGTTATCTCTACTTGGAACATCTGGATATGTGGCGTCAAAAGCATAAAGACTAAAGAACGTATTATTTCAATAAAACAATAAAAGAACACTTAATATAAGTGCAATGCATTCAAGTTATTTATTTATTTCATAAAAAAAAAAACCACAAATGCATTTTTGTCGACAACTTAATGAAATTTAAAATTGATTTATTAAAAATTAATAGATGTGGCACAAGTAACTTATATAAAGCTATCAATTCATAGAATTTATATCCATTCATCATTGTGTTTTTTAGTAGCATAGAAAAAGTAAAAGCATGTGATTAACACAAAGAGAACTATCTGGAATATCCATTTTGAATGGATATATCCAATTAAAAAAGAGTTAAAACAGTTACTCTGCTTATTGTTAGTGGAGCCGATAAAAAGGAAAAAGCTTTTACTACAATGAGAGCCAGAGAAAGAGATGATTCGCTCTCTGCTTAATCCAAAACATGTAAACATAAGTTAAGCTCTACTCGTTGTTGTATTTGTACCAATAATATCAAATTCTTACTTGTTTTATCTGTTTGTACAATTATAATGGATGGTGCTCTGCAGACCTTTAATACGGAATTGTTTGAACGACTTTTCAAAAAAGTCTCTCAATCGCTGCTTGCTAGTTCCTCCTCGGCGGCGACGCAAAATCAATTTTGATCTCTGTGGAGCTTTTGTTTCTGCTGACATTCCACTTCACAAATTAAGAAACGTCCACCTTAGAAATTTCTTCAAAAAATATACCAACGAAGTTATTCCCAATTGGTTCATCACTTCATAAGCGTTATGTTATATATGATTCCCAATTGTATGACATAACTGATGACATAACAATATGTATGATATATATTCCCAAATTATATGATTCCCAATTGTGTGATATCAAGATGTTTTTAAAAAACAACTTTTGTGGTTGTCTATCGATGAAAAAACAATCGAAATTCAAGGACGATTTCATCGATATATGTCGAAATTCGATTAAGGTTGGTATTTTTGTAGTTTTTTAATGAGATCATAACTCAAATATAATGTATCAAATGGCTTTTCAATAATTTTGTTGTTAATTTTGACTGTTTGTCGTGTACCTTTGGCTACACTGGCATAGTTGCATGGCAAATATATAGTCCGGTTATTCAACTTTGCCTCAATCTTTGCATGAGCACTGAACCACTTCATTTGTGTGTGTGTGCTTTCTCTAAGTATTTTTGTTCTATGATTTTGTTGTTTTCTATTACTTTTCAGAAGCAGCCTGTAGTTAAAAAACATACATATACCTACATTAAGGAGCTTCGACCTCCATAGAAAAAAAAGTTGTCGATGCCACCGACTAAAAATGAACTTTGGCCTATTTTATGATGATTGCCAAAATATTGTGGCTGTCACGATAACCGCCAGTGAGCTAAGCCATTATAAAATAACCTCCAAAAATCTGGGTTTTCGTAAAAATTTCGACTAGAGTGGTTGTTTGAAAAAAAGAAACAAACAGACAAAAATAACATTTCTAGAAAAGTTCTTCAAAATTATTATTTTTTCAAACCGATTAGTTCTATAAAAATATAAAGCTTAAAGACTTCCTTCCCTATTATCGTGGAAGTTAAACTTATTTAAATGAATTTAAATTAAGAGATGATGTCTTTTGCTTCGACAAGGAAAAAATTTTCAAATGATTTTTTACTAGCTCTACATTTTCACTGCTTCGAGCACTGTTCTACCCACCATACTATTTCAGTCAAAATATACCGAAAATCGAGGAAAATCCCGACACTTATATTTAATTATAATTTCAAAATCTCGAATATGTGCGTCAAATTTCACAACATTTTTTATGGTGATCTTTCTCTTTTTAATTTTAATCTCTAAAGTGTATCTAATATCGGAGCTATGTAGACTTAGTATAGAATTAATATCACTAATTGATGCCATGCTCTGTTTTTAAGGCTTATATTATTCCAACGATGCATACTCGTTTCAAATTGACGACAATAATGAATATATTGATCATGATGATGTTGAAAAATTCAACCAATTAGTTAAAACTTTCATAATCCACAACATAACACATATAATACACAATAGATACACATGCAAACATTCAACCTCACACACACACCTGCAATGATGCCAGGATTATACACACTTAATGCCAAGAAGCAATAAATAGACAAAAAAGCAATTAAGAGGTAAATCATGTCGAATCATTGGATAATACGTAATAATAGCCGAAGGATGCATGCACCAATAACAGACTTATGACTAGTAAACGTTGCAATAAATCCTTGATATACGTTTGGTCACTATTTGGTCGAAGACTAAACGAAGCAAAGGAACTGCAGAGTAAACTTTAATTAAAACTTTTTGCCAAGCGTCGAATTAAACCTGGAAGGTCATGCTTATTTTACATATGCTAGAACAAACACGCAAATCTCCTATTTTAAGGTATTTTTTTTGCGACAATGATGCGTTTTAATTAGCAGCATAACAACAACTAAAAAAAAAAGGAAGGACTTTGACCGAGCTTCTTTTATCAATTGTGTTGTGTGTGATGTGAAAATGTTTGCACACAAATGATCGAGAACTGGATCTACATGTTTTACGCCGACTCCGAACGGCTTATGCTCTCAAGAAGTTTTTCATGGCAGTTTTTACTCTCTGAGGTTTGCCATAGACTGCAGAGAGGTGACGACCGAACAGAAAAATTAATTCAATCGAAAATTTCCTGTGTCAGATGGAGGATTTGAACCTGGGTTCTCTGGCGTAAGAGTCACACACTCTACCCACTACGCCACGGCCGCAACATAACAACAACTAACATTGTAAAAAAAACGGAAACGTGTGACGATTAGATACAACAACAATACAATAAATATAATGCTAGTGCTTCGTCGATTCGATTAATCTAATTTATTTCGAAAAACTTTTGGTTCAGTTCGGAAATGTTACCATAGGTTTGTTTTCGTACTCACTTTAAGTAACTTGAAGTTGCTTGAAAGCGTTTCCTTACATATTTTTCGAGAGAGAAAGCTCGAGAGAGAAGAAGAACAAGCAAAATGTCACTCCCTCGAGTTAAAAACTAGCTTAACTTTAAAAATTTCTTCGAGCATGTATCAAATAGCTTCAAACAGCTGATCGTGAAATTGATAGATTAAAATTTTCTATTAATTTGTGAAAATAAATTCAAATTTTGTTCCTAGTGTTCTAAATATGATGTAACAAGTGTTTTTTTATTAGAAAAATTCATTAATTTGAAACAATTGTTTATATAACAAAATTGTGTCGTGCTTGAAACCACGGCAGAGTTATAAGGTAGGGCCGCTCCGCTTAGTGCCCTCACGCGTCAACGAAGAGTGGATATTGAAAAGGTTGGTTAGTTGTCAAAACGACGAATTTCGTATAAATTGCAAATGAAGAAAATATTTTATGTTTCCAAGTTGCAAACAGTGCGCTGGCGTGTGTTAAATTAGTGATAATTTGAGTGAAAATCTTATAAAAAAAGTATTATAAAAACTATAAAATGTGAAAGAAGTCTTAAAATTGCAAAAAAAAACCTGTAACAGTTTTAACCTAAAAACAACTGCGAAACGTGAGCATAAAGAAATTCGCGATGAACAGCTGATTTTGACATCTTGCTCGCTTTATTCTTCTTTCAACTTCATTCCTCTCCGAGTCGGCCCTACCTTATAATTCTGCCATGCTTGAAACCAAGGTTGATTTATAAGGTTGTCGCAAGGGAGAGAGCGAGTACCCATAATTGTCAAATCGAAGTTGACAGCTCATAGAAAATCTGAAAGTGCTCTCTTTTATCATCCGTTTTCTTTCGTAGTCATTTGCAAAATTGGCTGGTTTCTCTCAAGTGACTTAATCTATATTAATTAACCTTGAAACTAGCTTGAAGTCGTTTCCGTACTTTTTGATAAATTCTCTCATTTTGACAGATAATTAAATTACTCTCACAACTTGAACTTTACTCGAACTTTACTTGAAATTAGTACGGAAACAGACCTCATGTGTTACGTTCATTTTATGCTCGACATAATCGTCCATTCGAGCGACAAATTCGATTAACCATGGATCGTTTTCGTTACACGTGTAGTCTAAATGACAATGTATACCCGCAGAGTCGTCGTACAGTGTGCACCTAAGAAACAATTGCTTCTGTAGAGAAGGACCCACATGAGTCGATTCGCTATCAAGCGCAGCAATTGGAGCTGTGCGCATCTACACTATGGAAAATTTTACATAAAGATCTCGGCCTACGACCTTATAAATTCAAGCTGCTACAAGAAATATAGCCGAATGACCATCGCATGCGGTGTACGTTCGGTCAAAGGGCTGAAAAAAAAAACTGGTCAACCCATTGTTTTATCGAAATATTCTATTCAGTAATGAGGCTCATTTTTAGCTCAATGCATAGTCAATAAGCAAAATTCTTGCATTTGGAGTGAAGAAATTTGGAGTGCATTCACAAGAAATTACTGTTTGGTGCGCTTTATGGGCCGGTGGAATTATTGGTCATTACTTCTTTACAAATGTGGCCTGCGAGAACGTTATACGTATAGAGCCATGATTAATGATTATTTTGTGCCCCAATTGAATAAAATATTTATTGTAGATATGTTTTTTCAAAAGGATGGCACCACATGCCATACCATGCGCCAACCAATCGACCTACATTTGGCGAACGTGTTATTTCTCGAAATGGACAAGCCTGTTGGTCATTATTAGTATTTTCTCTGAAGTAACCTAAAGTCAATGATTTATGCGAACAAACTAGCAACTTTGGACAAATTGGAAGACAACATTACGCAAACCATTGCCGTCACAGTTTATATTAAAAACAATAAAAATATATTAAGGAAGTTTGATAATTATATTGGCAAATTGCGTTTTGTTTCTGAAAATCTATACACTATATGACAGTTTAAGCGTCACAAACCTTCAAAAATTTCGCTAAAATGCTATTAACAGCAACAAAGAATGATTATAAAGAACAATAAAATTACGTTAAAAACGAACTCGAACAAAAAAAGCACAAAAAAAAAAATCCAAAAAATCTTCAAATTCGTGTAACAATAAACAAGATTTAATAGACCGCCACGCATATAGCGTATAACAAAAACATCAATTTCCTCAGACTCTCTTTATATCATAGCTAATCCCTGGAGAATCCTCTACGCTGTTAAATTGTAGAGTGGTGTTCCCAGGCAAGCTGTTGACCAAAGCACATAAAAGCTTCTGCGGTTAGTTGAAAGTACAACTTGTCGCTTACATTTCGATTCAACATTTTTTTGACCACCACAACTCAGAGAACGCTGTGTCCAGCGTTATATTATTTGAAAGGCTCTTTCACACACCACAAACAAGAGCCGGATATAGCATGTCGAAAGAAGATGAGATTTTATTTTGCGCCAAATAGCTTTTGTGTCTTTCCGCTTTTAAATGCAATTTTTTTTTTTTACTTTTTTCTGCTGGCCGATAAAAACGATATTTAGTTGTATATATGTATGTATGTGTGTGTGTTTCTTTGATGGCTGATGTGAAATAGGAATAAGTTCTTATTTTGTTTTTATCTTCGTGTGGTTGCATAGACATCGTATGAAAGCGGAAGTGTACGAAATATGTAATCCTGATTCTCTGTGTTATTCAATTTGACTAGAGTTTCTATTCAATTTTTTCTTTATAAACTTAATAAAAATTAAGCTCATTCGCAGATTTGAGATAAGAGGCTTCGTTCTCTAAGAAGACAAAAGAAATTAACTTAAGCTTAAGCAATTTCTTCTTATAGGAAACTTGTAATGGCACAAAAATCGTTTAAAATTTTGCTCAATCACATATTAATATACCAAGTCAAATTATAATTTAAAACAACTAATAAAAAATAAAAACAAACAATTTATAAAAGCATTAATAAATAACATTTCTTTCGAATTTCTCTGAATCACATAGATACAACACAAAGTTATAATAGCATCTTTGTCAATCGATAAATAGCATTTAATTTTAAAATAAAAGTCAGAACAGGTACTGGTACTTCAACTATACTTGTTGAATGTGTTTCAAATGCCTTTAATACCTTTGCTTGGTTTAAGGGAGGTTTTTGGCAAAAGCGATTAAAATTAAGGCAAATTTTAGAAGAGATGTTTTCTAAAAAAGTTTAAGACGTATATAAAAAATTCCATTTGCATGCTAATTTTATATCAACATTATAAAAAAATAGCAAAAATAAAATTTTTGTTTTTTTGTTATACATTTTTTATATATAAAGATGCCGTTGAAGTTGGTGTCCTTTAAAAAAAGGTGAAAATCGGGCCACATCATAGCGTGACTCCAGATTTTCTGAAAAAAATGCATTCGAATATAGAACCCCGAATGCACATCTTTTACCAAAATAAAATTAAAATATCGAAAATTTCGAAAATCATGAAACTTAGCAAAAAAAGCGAAAAAATTCACATTATTTTTGACCATATTATTGCATGTAAAAATTATACAAATTTTTCAAAGACGCTCATTTTGGTAAAATATATCTAGAATTATATTACAAACAATTAGAAACAAAAATTATATCACCCCATTAGTTACTTTGCAGTAGTGTGACTTGTTTTGAAAAAGCATGTTTCGAGAAAATAGCATTTAAAGCTTCAAACTTTAAAAGCATCAAAGCTGTTAAACTCAAAACAAAATGGTAACAATTAAATATATTTTTCTACCTCTACAAGGCATAGTTTATATACTAAAGCGGATCAAATTTTTTCTATGTTAACCCGACATTAGCGGTGTTCTATGGGTCACTTTAAGAAACTTTGGCGAAGAGAGTATATTTTTATCTTAATATCGGAGCCACCCACTTTTTCAAAACAAATATGTTTTAGAACATAATATAAAAATATATTATAATATTCATGGAACATAAAAAAATCTATGTATCATTCCGTAATAAAAAAATCTCGATTTTCAGAAAATTAGACCTCCCTTAAATATAGTTTTCGCTGTCTTTTTCGGTTTGTGATTCATTCGTTTTATTAGGTGCGTTTTTTATTGATAAAAAAAGAAAGAAATGCTTACAATAAAATTAAATTCAAGCTAAATTAAAAATTTTAAAAACTGAATTAAACTCTGACGTAACAGTCGACTGACCTCCCTCCCATTCACCTTCCCCCTTAAAGTGTTACGTTATTTATGAACAGCCCTTTATGTTATCTTATCTTATATAATATCTTATCTTATATAATATCTTATCTTATCTTATCTTATCTTATCTTTTCTTATCTTATCTTATCTTATCTTATCTTATCTTATCTTATCTTATCTTATCTTATCTTATCTTATCTTATCTTATCTTATCTTATCTTATCTTATCTTATCTTATCATATCTTATCTTATCTTATCTTATCTTATCTTATCTCATCTTATCTTATCTTATCTTATCTTATCTTATCTTATCTTATCTTATCTTATCTTATCTTATCTTATCTTATCTTATCTTATCTTATCTTATCTTATCTTATCTTATCTTATCTTATCTTATCTTATCTTATCTTATCTTATCTTATCTTATCTTATCTTATCTTATCTTATCTTATCTTATCTTATCTTATCTTATCTTATCTTATCTTATCTTATCTTATCTTATCTTATCTTATCTTATCTTATCTTATCTTATCTTATCTTATCTTATCTTATCTTATCTTATCTTATCTTATCTTATCTTATCTTATCTTATCTTATCTTATCTTATCTTATCTTATCTTATCTTATCTTATCTTATCTTATCTTATCTTATCTTATCTTATCTTATCTTATCTTATCTTATCTTATCTTATCTTATCTTATCTTATCTTATCTTATCTTATCTTATCTTATCTTATCTTATCTTATCTTATCTTATCTTATCTTATCTTATCTTATCTTATCTTATCTTATCTTATCTTATCTTATCTTATCTTATCTTATCTTATCTTATCTTATCTTATCTTATCTTATCTTATCTTATCTTATCTTATCTTATCTTATCTTATCTTATCTTATCTTATCTTATCTTATCTTATCTTATCTTATCTTATCTTATCTTATCTTATCTTATCTTATCTTATCTTATCTTATCTTATCTTATCTTATCTTATCTTATCTTATCTTATCTTATCTTATCTTATCTTATCTTATCTTATCTTATCTTATCTTATCTTATCTTATCTTATCTTATCTTATCTTATCTTATCTTATCTTATCTTATCTTATCTTATCTTATCTTATCTTATCTTATCTTATCTTATCTTATCTTATCTTATCTTATCTTATCTTATCTTATCTTATCTTATCTTATCTTATCTTATCTTATCTTATCTTATCTTATCTTATCTTATCTTATCTTATCTTATCTTATCTTATCTTATCTTATCTTATCTTATCTTATCTTATCTTATCTTATCTTATCTTATCTTATCTTATCTTATCTTATCTTATCTTATCTTATCTTATCTTATCTTATCTTATCTTATCTTATCTTATCTTATCTTATCTTATCTTATCTTATCTTATCTTATCTTATCTTATCTTATCTTATCTTATCTTATCTTATCTTATCTTATCTTATCTTATCTTATCTTATCTTATCTTATCTTATCTTATCTTATCTTATCTTATCTTATCTTATCTTATCTTATCTTATCTTATCTTATCTTATCTTATCTTATCTTATCTTATCTTATCTTATCTTATCTTATCTTATCTTATCTTATCTTATCTTATCTTATCTTATCTTATCTTATCTTATCTTATCTTATCTTATCTTATCTTATCTTATCTTATCTTATCTTATCTTATCTTATCTTATCTTATCTTATCTTATCTTATCTTATCTTATCTTATCTTATCTTATCTTATCTTATCTTATCTTATCTTATAATTCACTGTTGATTCGGGAAAAAAATTACTCGTAAGGCTTGGCATTGCCACAAGGAATTTATTGTTGGAATGAAGAACATAAAAACGTTATTTACGTCCTTGAATTAATTCGTAGATTTTTCTTTTCTTTTTGCAGATACCTTATATAAAACTTGTTTCAAGGATTATTCAAGGCAGTTTAAGGTCTTCTAACTACATAAATTCCTTATATTTCGCGCCATATCAAGGGTAGATATGGTAGGTTTGGGGTAATTTTTGTAAATTAATTTCGACTTCTTTTCATATGTTTTTATGTTATGTGGTCTTATAACACTAATAATTTTTCAATTATTAATTAACAGTTATATTTTCAAGCTCAAGGTCTATGTTGCTTTCTGAAGAAAACAACCAACAACAACAACCATACCCTTGTAAAGAGTAGTAATCACACAGCAGACTAGACAGACTGTTTCGTTTGCCATTAGACGAACTCATCAGTAGTCTTGCATAATCGCAGTGATCCACTAAGCTATTTATACTTATTTGTTTCGATATACATGCACATAGTACAAATGATATAAAGCAGCTTAAAGTTCTTCTAATTTTAGATGCATACTTATTTGGTGAAAAGTAAGCTCTTTTTTCGAAGATAGATAAAAGCTTTATACTACTCAAGGGCATGTTGAGGTTAGTTGTTGTTCTTCCATTTTCACACTCGGTCTTAGTTTCAGCAGTTTGCTGATATGAACTATGACGACATGAAGATTTTTGTTTGAAACTAAGATTTTTAATGTGTTGTGTGTGTAAACACACAAATAATCATATTCTTAACGGGCGGGCTCTGGCTGAGAATTTATTTTTGTAAATTAATTTCGACCTCTTATCATAAGTTTTTATGTTTTGAGGTTTAATAACTCTAATGATTTTCAATTATTAATTAAGAGTAATATTTTCGAGCTCAAGGTCTATGTTGGGGCAATTTTGTAGTTCGGGGACTCTATCTGTTTTTTATGAAGTTAGTTTTTTTAAAATATATATATGATATTTTTTTTAATTTATATACATATATTTGAAATTTTTAGTGAATAAATAAAAATAAGGAAGAAAGGTAAGTGGTGGTCGTGGCGTAGTGGGTAGAGTGTTTAGCCCATACGCCAGATTCAACCCGGATTCAAATTCCACCTGACACAGAAAGATTTTTTTAATTGAATTAATTTGGCAAACCTCAGAGAGTAAAAACTGCCATGAAAAGCCGTTCGTATCGGATCTTGAATACCGATTTTATCAAAATCCTGACGTGATGAAGAAATTTGGGATAGAGATTTAGGATAAGGAGCTTTAAATTAGTTAAAACCTTTGTTGGTATCTTACTCACACTTTAACAGTGCGATAAGCACCGTGTTATTAAATTTATTACATATATTCACACACACAAACACATGCACACAGCCATACATGAAGTGTTAATCAAATATACACAACAATTAAACAACAAATCGGCTAAATAAATGACAACTATTAATCCTTGACAGTTGACTGAATTTGAGACACAAACTCACACGCGCGCACACACACACTCATACTTGCAGATTCAAGATTTTGAACGCAAAGACGCATAGAAAGATATTTTATAGAATTTTTTACAGTTTTGTTGTAGCTTTAATCTTGCTTTCCAAATAAAACAATCGAACAGACTAACACATCTATAGAAAAGATACATGCATAGATTTATACATTTATATATATATATATACTTTTAGAATTCTATGAGGGTATATATGCATGTACCCATATATATGTATTATATAGCTTTAGTCGCAAACGCATGCATGGTTAAACAAACATTCATACACACTTAGACATACACATTCATACACGCTCAAGTAAAAGTTTGAATTCTGCCCTTTATTTTACTCGTAATCATGTCATATTTAATGAGAAAACTTCTGTGACATAAAGATATTAGAGAAAATGGTAAAAACAATAAAGATTTCGCACAAGAAACAGAGCAAGGAACAAGACGCAGAAGGTACAACATGTTTGACATGGACTGAAATTGTTCTTGTTCTCCAACATATTACAAGTATTAATTAATACTTTAAGGTATTCATTTAGATATAATCATGTTATACACGCAAGCTTGCGCAAACATAATGGGGAAAAAATTTAGGCAATAAATTTTTAGTAGTTTAGTTAAAGAATAAATGATGTTGGCAGAGCATAAAATAAGTTTTGAACATTATGATTTTGACTTTTACCAAATAATAAAAATTTAATTACTGAAATATTTAGCTAACGCTAGCTAAAAATTTCTAAAATTATTTTAATTGATTTTCTGGTAAACTATGAATGTAACTCGACAATAATATTAAATAGCTCTGTGATATTGATGAGCTGCTTAAATGAACACCATAATCGGCTTGCTGATCGATGCATGAGTATATAAATTATGCCACAAAATTTTTGCTAACAAAATAGCTATTGTATAAGTATGAGTTGTGTTTAATTTGTGTTTGTGTGTGCGTTCTTGCGATAACATGACAAAAGGATAATTGAACTGTAACATTGTCACATTCCATTCATAAGAACAAAGACCGTACACAAGCAAGATAACACAAGCATGCACACACATCAACAAATATCTAGCAATCAAAGTGCAATCAAGCGTTCACCGAAAAAGCCAATTAGAACGGTTTTCATACGACTAACAATGAGAGTGACAACAATTAGCTTTATCTTGTTGTGTTGTCTCCGATGCGGTCATCTGATTAATAAATACAGCATGCTATTTGTTGTTGTCAGCATCAAAAGCAGGTTTATAAAGCCACCAAGTTGTAAAGTTCAGCGACTAAGAAAATTGAGCTTTAAATGTTAACAACACGACGTAAACTTAAGTTTTACGTGAATTGCTCGTTACTCATACGCCACGTTAAATTGCACACATTGTCTATAGATACTGCTATTGCACGGTCTTAAAAAAATTTAACAACTTAAAAAAAGACGTGTTTTTTCCTGTAAGAAGGACTAAATTTGAGTTTTCATTGGAAACAAAAAAGAAAATTGCTGATGTCACGCAAGCTCGCAGAAGTAAGTCTCCGAAGTGCATGCAGCACACTATTTTCGCTTCTATCTGTAAGTTGGCGAAAAAGTTTCGCAGTTTAAGATCGTAAATTAAAAACATAACGTGCTAGCATGTTAAATAAATCCATGCTAACGTCACTGTAAAAGCCTTAAGAGTATTTTGAAGCTTTAAACGGAGATCGAAATGCAGCTGTACTGAGTCATGCGACAAGCGGAAGTGCAATGTTTTTGCTCACTACTGCATGTTAATGCATGTGTGTTTGTTTATTTGCTTTTTTCTAGTGCCTTTGCACTGTTAATATAACATGTTTGCAATGACGTAACGTGGCTTGGAAGAAAAAAAAAATGCAAACTAAAAAACATCAACGACAATAAATGGTCAAAAGTGGCTTCCTCTAATGTGGTCGTAGTTTGCGTGAGGCAGCCAACGAAAAGCAGCACGTCATGTTTGCTACGTAAGCATGGTTAATGGCACGCTATTTTTTTTCATTGCCGTCTAAGTTGTGTTTCTGCCTGAGAGGTTTGTTATTTGTTGTTGTTAAATTTTTTCAAAGGTTTCCTCTACGGCATTTGAGTTACTTACTTTCAATATTTTCAGATTTTCTTGGTAATTATCGAAATATTTAATAACTGGCAAGCCTTTTTATTTTCAACAAACTATCATATAGTCTACTCTTTATAACGGTAAAAATAGAATAGAAGCTATTTTCTTTTACATAGAGTAAAAATGATCGACACATTCGTTTAAGCGCATCAAGTTTCTTTCCACCTAAATAAATAAATTAAATTGTGAAATATACCTTATTGCATTTTTTGTTGTGAATTGGTAAGCAAATAATGTGTTATAGACAAAAAGAGGCATGAGACTGACAAAAATTTAATTTTTTTGTAGAAGATCTAAAATATACGTAAGTCAAAATATTTAACTGACACCAAAAAAATGTTATTGCATCAGGAACGAGGGTATTTAAGTCGATATGTTGGGCGTCTAATTAACAGATCGGGGAATTACATAGTTGTAAAATTCTGATTACAAATTCAGATTCAGTGACCCATTTTTAACAACAGTTCGCCCTAGCACCGAATTTGTCCAAAGAAAACAATTTTAGATGGCAACTCTAAGGAAAAAATTATGTTATTTTTAAATTCTGATGACGGATTCGGATTCAGCTACCCATTTTTAGCTTATGTTCACCTAGCACCGAATTCGTAAAAATTTCAAAATTTGGGTGGCAAGCCTATGGTAAAAAAAATTACATAATTTTTTAAATTCTGACAACGGATTCGGATTCAGTGACCCATTTTAAGGTAGTGTTCGGCCCAGCAACGAATTTGTTAAAAAAATTAGGTGGCAGCCCTATGGAAAAAACGTAATTTTGAATTCGTAAAAATTTAAAAATTTAGTTGGCAGCCCTATGGTAAAAAAATAACATAACTTTGAAATTCTGACAACGGATTCGGTTTCAGTGACCCATTTTTACTTAGTGTTCGCCCACCGAATTAGTAAAAATAAAAAAAAATTTAGATGGCAGCCCTAAATTTTTAATTCTATAATATTCGAATCATAGTTATCTACATTTTTAAAGAAAATCAAACTAAGTTGGTTGAAAATTACGGACAGCAACGGAAAACAAAGCCTTTTTACCACTTTGTTTTAAATATATTAGACTAGTATAAAAGCTCGTCCTAGGACGGGTTGGATGCATTAACGCTCAAAATGTAATTTTTTTGCCATTATTACAGTGCCTTTACAACATACTGTTCTGAAAAAATTTCAGCCTGAAAGTATGCACATATATAAAAGTCAATCATGTAACTGAGAAGTATCAAATGAATTTTCTGTGCATACTTTCAGGCTGAACATTTTTCAGGACAGTACATGTTGGGAAGAAACTGTAATAGTCGCAAAAAATAATTACAGTTTGAGCGATATTAGGTGCAAAGCATTGTGCTTGCCTTTTATACAGGGTGTCCCGCAATTGAGTGCAACTATTTACGGAGGTGAAAGGTTATGTCGAGCTGAGAAAAAAATCGTATGAGAGGGCTGGTCTATTTTCCCATTCTTGGGAGCTACAGTACAGCCAACTTTTTTGTTTTTTAAGATACATTTATGTTATTGGTATCATTGAAAAGAAAATTGAATAAATTATAAAGTTGATTATAAAAAAAAAATTCATTTATTTTTCATTTTTCATCCGATTGATTCATCTTTGAACGGGCACAGCTTGGTAACGGTAAAGTCGGTGCTATTTGTTGATATACCGTTGAAAAGGTGATTTTAGGTGAAAATAGACCCATACGATTTTTTTCACCTTTCATCTCCGTAAATAGTTGCACTCAATTGCGGGACACCCTGTATATTAATAGTCCCATTTTGTATTCCTATCGAAGCATTCAACGAACGATGGCTATGCGAAGGATGTTGAATTCAAACTGAAATATGTATTTCGAACGAAGCTTATCGTTAGCTTATTCGACAAGCTTCTGTTTGATATGTACACTCAAACTGTTATTCACAAACAGTGGTCAAATGTGGCGCTGCCATATCAAACACTAGGGAAGTTTTAGGTATTTTGTCTACTTACTTCAAAGTTTTTTTAAATATGTTGCTTTGTTACTTATATGTTGGCAGTGCTTTTGTTCGGTTTGTGTATTCAATAAATATACTTTGAGCAATTAAGTGGTTTCCGGATTTGTTTTTCATTATAATTGTTTTTAGTGATTGAGTGATTGCTTTTGACAGATCAAAATAAAATGTATGCAGCTATTGCAGTTTTGTTTTAAATTTTTTAACCATTCTATTAATGACTGCAACCATAATGATAGCTTAAAAGTGTTCGTTTGATTTTGACGTTCGGATTCGTGGTTTCAGTGATCGTTAGAACCAAGGTTGATTTATAAGGTTGTCGCAGGGCTGAACGCACTCTCTTCTCAGTACCCATAATTGTCAAAACCAGCCAATTTTGCGAATGACTACGAAAGAAGAACGGATGATTATAGAGAGCACTTGTAGATTTTCTATGAGCTGTCAACTTCGATTAGACAATTATGGGTACTCGCTCTCTCCCTTGCGACAACCTTATAAATCAATCTTGGTATCAATCTTGGTAACTACATGTTGCAAATATGTAATTGTACTACGGCTTCGTTCGCTGGCTGATCAGCTCTTATCGTTGTTTGATTCTCTTCGAATTACAAACTTCAAAAACACGAACTAACACTCTTTTGAACGAAACAATTGATCAGATAGGAATACTAAATGAAGCCATAAGAATGTTTTAGATTAGAGGATGTGAGATTTTCACTGGTTTGATGTGTTCAAAGTACGCTCCTTGTGATACGACTCATCGGTAAGAATAAATATTGATAGAATACATTATTATATACTTACTTCACTTCTTTTTCAAATTTAAAACATGACCCAGGCTTGTATCTATTTGAACAATAATCCATTGCTGCTGTCTCTACGTCATGTATGTACTTACTTTACTTCTTTCATTTTCAGGTGGAGAATTTTTCGAAAGTTAACAAGCGATATAAGTGAATTGTAGTGACCTTGACACAGAGATAATGTAACGCTATATTATTTATCTGCCTGATGCGTTTGCTTGATTATGTACTAGGAAGTTCAATTCGTAGATTGTTGATCTCTTAATAGACAGGCTTGCGATTCAGTGCCAGCTTTGGTAATATTATTTATTTTTTCAAGAATTCGCTAAAACAAACTTCAATACTGTGATGAGTTGTTTCCAAATAGAAGCATTAAATGTTAACAAACATGATTTGCGTTTTTTCAACTACTTTATTTTGATTTCCTTTTATTTTAGTTTTTCTTTTTCTCATTTGCCTTAATACATAATTTTTTTTTTCTATCTGCCTTATATGCTAGTTTATAACACTTATACAATAACAGTTCCATGAAAAAACTTAAAAATTTTCCTCTGCATGAACAGCGAAAATAATGCACATCGAGCACATGTAAATAAGATACACGGGAAAAAATTGAGTACTTAAAAATATTAATAAGGAATTTACACTAACACTAAGAAAACTACAGCTATTTTTTGCAAGGTGGCTACTATGATTTTTTTTTATATAATATATTTTGTTAATTTTTTAAGCTACATTAAAAACACTAAAATTTAAGAGTTGTTAGTTTTAATGCTATATAGTACAAGGTTTGACTTTAGTTAGCAATTTTTTGTTTTTTTATAGAAAAATAATTATTTTATTTACGCAAGTTTTAGAAAGTAAATAAACTAAAAAATTTTCTGGTTTGATTGTCTTTATATTTTTTATTTTAAGTTATAATAAAGATTTGTAGTTTATTCAGTGTAGTTAAAAACGTTAAACAGTTCAAAAAAATAGGTGTGACTCTTATTTGACGATGTAAAGAAAAAAAATGTACACCAACACGTGTGTGTGTGAGTTTGTGTGTTTGTATTTTTGTAAGTGTGACACTCAAACATCATGAATTAAATTGGCAGCTGTGCGCTCAACTTTGACAATTTATTTTGTTGTAATATTTTTTTATTTGTTTTCGTTTGAAGTTGTTCACTTATATTTCTTAATAAAATTTCAAAATTTGCATAAAATTCTTTTAAGTTATGTAAATATTTTGTTTTTGTTCTTGTTACAATCTTAAGCATTTAAGCATAGTTCAGCTTTTAACCCCTTTTTAGTAATTTTTTTTATGTGATTTTCAGTGTGTGTGTGTGTGTAAATAACAACTACTTACATACATACATATACATACATGACTTCTATGTTATATTAGCTTTTGTTGTTCAATGACAAACTCTTTAGTTTTGGTTTAAAATTCTATGCTTATTTATAATTAACTTAGATCTTGGTTCAAAAGTTGAAATTTGTTGCCCAGTGTTGCTTTAAAATTTGCTATTGCTTACGTGGTATTGACTTAATTTTATCATTTAAATTAATTTATAAATTCTGCTAGTGTAAAATGAGTTGTAGGTGCCAGGTTTGCAACGCGCAGTCGCTACTTAGTGGTATCCTCCTGCTCCTCTTGCAGCGAAATGATCTAAATGTGTGTGAAGAAAAAGAGTAGTTCTCAGTTTTTCTTAAATAAGTTGTATTTTCAAAATTCGTCATGATGATTTTTAAGAATTTTAGTTGTTTAATAGTTAAATATGATAGTATTTTGACTTAATTAAAAAAACAACCGCTAGAAAAATGTGCTGAAGTTTTACTCATGTAGAAATATGTGACTTGAAATGAACTTAAGAATCTGTAGATTTTAAAAAAATCAATAAGAAGTATACCATTTAATGAAAACTAAAAGTTAAAAAAATTGTAAAACAATATATTGAAGCTAAATATATTTGAAAATGTAAATGATAATTGTGAGAATAATAATTTGATCTAAAATAACTGAAGCAATTTACTATAAACTGAAACTAGTTCATAGTTTTTTCACTTTTCCCCTTCATTAAAAATATTTTATTTTGAATTTATTAAGTGATCAGCTTTGTTATGATTTTTTTTCCAGATAAGTGTTGGACTCAAGTATATAAAAGGTCTTCTATAAAGTAATGAGAAAATCACTCTAAATTATTACCTATTTTTATAACATTTCTTGAAAAATTACCATAAAAAAAGCACCTACACAGAAATTTTATTTCATACCCTTAACTTCTTATATCGACAAAGTAATGAGTCAAAAGTAGAAACAAAAAATATTCTTTACTACATCAAAAAAACATGGCAGTGAGACTGCCGACCGAAGTGAAAAATCAAAGCTATAAAAAAATATTGTTTATTTTTATTTTCATATTAATTGTAGTATTAAATCTTTCATATTCCATTTATTTCATTATATTCCAAAAAACATATAACAGGCATATGGTACACTAAAAAAAAAATCTTGACAGAGACTCTATATTGACAAAAAATTTATCAAGTCAACCAAGGAATTTGTCGATACGAACAATGTTTTTCATATTGACGAATCCCTAGGTTGAGTTGATTAATTTTTCTTTGAGTGTAATTTAATTAAGAAACAAAAATGTTTGATTGGAGCAAGTACCGTGTAAAAACCGAATCGATCGTCATTTTGTATTTAGTGGTATCATTGGACATAGTCAAACCTAAGGCTTCAATCAAAAATTCAATTAGTGGTAGATTTTTATCATCTGCAACGTCTAAAATTGAAGTCTTTTTTAGAATTATAAGTACATCGTCAAATAAATAATCAAATTTTCGAATAAAAAAATCTTACCTGACTTAACCCCTGGAGGGCTCAAATATATGTGCTGGAACTATTATTTTTACTCTTCAACATTTCTTCTGAACACATCCAACCCCTATCTACCACCTTTCTGGGGCTACCGATACAAAAAACTCAAGAACTGTCAATTATAGTTCATATCTCTTATGAATTAATGCCAAGGAGGGTGACTTATATGAGCTGGTCCTATTATTTTTTACCCTAGAACATTTTTTTTAACATACCTATCTCCTATCTGCCAACCTTCAGAGGGTCACCATATAAGAAGCACAAAAACTGTCGAGTATAGTTTATATCCCTAAGAATTTGACTCTTGGTCGGGTGAAATTTATGAGCTGGTCCTATTATGTTTTGCCTTTCAACATCTACATCCACCCTTATCTGTCACCCGTCTGGAGGTTTCCAAGCAAAAAACTTAAAGGGGGATCCCCCATAAGATAGACAATTATTGCTTTTATTGTTCTAATTGTATTTATTGTTTTTATTGCCTTTACTGTCTTTATTGTCTTTATAGTCCTTATTGTCTTTACTGTCTTTATTGTCTTTATTGTCTTTATTGTCTTGCCTGTCTTTATTGTGTTTACTGTCTTTATTGTCTTTATTGTCTTTATTGTCTTTATTGTCTTTACTGTCTTTATTGTCCTTATTGTCTTTATTGTCTTTATTGTCTTTATTGTCCTTATTATCTTTATTGTCTTTATTGTCTTTATTGTCTTTATTGTCTTTATTGTCTTTATTGTCTTTATTGTCTTTATTGTCTTTATTGTCTTTATTGTCTTTATTGTCTTTATTGTCTTTATTGTCTTTATTGTCTTTATTGTCTTTATTGTCTTTATTGTCTTTATTGTCTTTATTGTCTTTATTGTCTTTATTGTCTTTATTGTCTTTATTGTCTTTATTGTCTTTATTGTCTTTATTGTCTTTATTGTCTTTATTGTCTTTATTGTCTTTATTGTCTTTATTGTCTTTATTGTCTTTATTGTCTTTATTGTCTTTATTGTCTTTATTGTCTTTATTGTCTTTATTGTCTTTATTGTCTTTATTGTCTTTATTGTCTTTATTGTCTTTATTGTCTTTATTGTCTTTATTGTCTTTATTGTCTTTATTGTCTTTATTGTCTTTATTGTCTTTATTGTCTTTATTGTCTTTATTGTCTTTATTGTCTTTATTGTCTTTATTGTCTTTATTGTCTTTATTGTCTTTATTGTCTTTATTGTCTTTATTGTCTTTATTGTCTTTATTGTCTTTATTGTCTTTATTTTCTTTATTGTCTTTATTGTCTTTATTGTTTATTACGGAATTGACTCTTGGAGGGGTCAAATTTATGAGCTGGTCCTATTATTTTTTGCCTTTTTTGTCTTTATTGTCTTTATTGTCTTTATTGCCTTTACTGTCTTTATTGTCTTTATTGTCTTTATTGTCTTTATTGTCTTTATTGTCTTTATTGTCTTTATTGTCTTTATTGCCTTTATTGTCTTTATTGTCTTTATTGTCTTTATTGTCTTTATTGTCTTTATTGTCTTTATTGTCTTTATTGTCTTTATTGTCTTTATTGTCTTTATTGTCTTTATTGTCTTTATTGTCTTTATTGTCTTTATTGTCTTTATTGTCTTTATTGTCTTTATTGTCTTTATTGTCTTTATTGTCTTTATTGTCTTTATTGTCTTTATTGTCTTTATTGTCTTTATTGTCTTTATTGTCTTTATTGTCTTTATTGTCTTTATTGTCTTTATTGTCTTTATTGTCTTTATTGTCTTTATTGTCTTTATTGTCTTTATTGTCTTTATTGTCTTTATTGTCTTTATTGTCTTTATTGTCATTATTGTCTTTATTGTCTTTATTGTCTTTATTGTCGTTATTGTCTTAATTCTCTTTATTATCTCTAATGTGAATTTCTTCATTTAGGTCTTATATATGTCTTATTAGGAAAAAATTTTGTTATATTTTAAGAACTGATACAAGCTTCTGATCTTACAAAATCTGATCTGAAATCAAATAACTTTTAAATTTAAAAAAAGTTTGATAATAATTCTTATTTTGTAACTGGTTTTAGATAATAATATTTTTGAAAATAAGCAATAAAGAAACCTTTAAATTGTGTCCAACATAAATTTACTATAATAAACTTAATTCAAATCTAATGAAGAAATTCTAATCTTAAATAAAATTTATGTGGATAAATCGTTTTTACAGACCAACAATAAAAATGATTGTTTAAATTAATTAAAAGTATAAAATGCACTTAATGGGAAAAATAAAACATTTCTTAGCAATTCCATAGAAAATATCTTTGAAAATTAGAAATAGAAAAAACAATGCTTAAGTTTGAATGAAAACTTTGATGTTGTTTAAGAAAACTATCACATAAATACAAAACAAATGTTTATATCTGAAAGACAAGTGAAAATATTAGAAAAGCTCAAGATACATATTTGAATACTTTTTTTATGCATATCATATCACTCCAATAACAGCTAAGTTTTTTTCACTACCATTTAAAGCGTTTCTACTAGGTATTGTATTAAACTACTACTAGAAAGCGTGTTCTATAGGAAAGTGAGCGGATGGGTAAAAAATATATTTTACTTTTAAGCAAACGTTGCCAATACTTACACTGCTGTTTTCAGCTGACTCGTGATAACAGTTCTCCTCAAATTGTTTGATGCTTCGTTGAAACAACAAAGCAGACAAGAATTTTATTTTAACTATTTTATTTTATTTTATGCATTCTGGTATTTTTGTTTATGTTTCATTTTTGTCTTAATTAAAAACATTCAACGCTTTTAAATTTAAATCAATCAAAGCTTAGTTACAATACCTCAATTGTTATAGAAATCAAATTATGTTTTTTAAAATAGAAAATATTGAAGAAAATATCTTCTTTATTTTATTATTAGTATCTTTTGCAAATAGTTCAGCTTTTAGAAAAGATCATCGAATTCGTCTGAAAAATGAATATGTTATTGCTGTTAAAAAATTCGGTAAAATATTTAAAAATTATTGCAAATGCATGCCTTTTGTGTGTTGCTGGACTCACAACATTGAGATACTTTTTCAGCTGCATAAAATTTTGGTTTAATGTAAGTAGAAAATCAACAGTTAAGCACTAAAGAAAGTACTTAAAATGTTGCATTTTTTATTTTTTGACAGATTCTATTACATTAACTTGGCTTTAAGGGGGTGTTGTTGACTTTTAAGGGGTAGGTGCTCATTGTTCGGTACAGTAACTGATTAGGTGTTTGGCTCTTTAGGCAATCGGCTGTTGTAATGAACTTCTGGAGCTGGTTTTGGAATGCACTGTGTTGGGTTATTTTTTGGTTTTTTTTTTTTTTTTTTGATTTGGTTGGATTTGTTGTTGATTTCACAAGCGTTGGCATGGAAAATGCAAGGAAATAGTTTTTTATTAGATAAGCTTAAAAAAGTTGGGTTTTCTTTTCAATGATACATATAGTAGTATATATAAGAGAACACTGAAAAAAATTTGTTTTGTTATGTATTGGAAAAATTTTATACAAAACGTTAAATTTTGTTAAAATGTAAGGAACAAATTCGAGCAAAACATTAAGAACGAAGAATTTACGAGAAATATGTAAAAAATATGATTTTTTTTTTTTTTTTGTAATATATAACCTAAATTTTAGGTTTGAGTTAAAAAAGTGCTCAAAAATTTACAAAAAGTATTTTAAGTAAAAATGTACGTAAAAATGTTTTTTGAATCGTTGTTACTTACCTGAAGAAATCTCAAGGTTAAAGTCATGGCGATTTAAAATGTTCACTTTTGCTATTTCAGCAACAAAATCTAGATAACTGAGAAATTTTCACGTTTCCCTTAGAATTATCAATATTATTTTTATATGGTCAAAACCGTGATTAATATGTTAGAGTTTTCAATAAGAATTATGATGCCTTCATTTAAAGCTTAGTCTTCATTAGCTCTGTCCGCAATTTTTATGGTCTAGGTTAGATGAGGTTATTTTGCTAAATTTATGAAATTTTCTTTATATTTCTTTACCAATATGTTTGCGCTGACCTTGAATTTCATTATAAATAACTTACATATTAGGGACAAAGAGCAAAAGATAAGCAAAAATGAAAAAAAATTATATCTAAGCTATAAGATAAATTTGTTTTCTCTTTAATATTGCCTTTGTTGATAACTTCATCAAAGCACAAATAAGCGTTTTTCATAAATCACTCCCACATCCAGTGAGTAAAAAAAAAAAAAATGATTAATGATTGTGAGCTGATGGCAACTCTAGCAAGCTAGCCTTAAAAGCATTCATCTACCAGCAGCTTTAATGTTATTTATATCTACTGCATCTTTAATAAGCGGAAAATTTTCATTTTATGAGTGTTCTTACGCCTTTTATGCCTGCTATTATTAAAGTAATAATTTACGTATTTTTTACTGATTTCTCTCGCTCTGTCAGTAGTGCGTAAATAGTTATTTTTAATTCGAGCTAAAAAATTAGTCAATTGCATTTGCTACTCAATTTAACCGTAATTAATGCGCACAAAAAAAAAAAAGCGAAAAAAATGCCCACCAGCTGTATTTTCCACAAACTAGACGGAATTAATTGCTTGCAGCTTTGTAATTTTTTTTTTGTTGTGAAACTATTCAGACATAATATGTGCGTTTTAAATAAAAAAAAAAATGACAGAGTTGGTTCATATGCATTTATTGAAAAATTAAATGAATCAAATTGGTTTAAGGGAGTATTCCTGGTTGGCAAACATTTTTCTTCGATTTTTTTTTTTTTTGCTTATTTGTATAGCTTGAGAATATATGAGAATATCGTCCCAAAAGGGTTTTTTGAAATTCGAAATACTTTAGGAGATATGGCTTTTTTTTGTCCAGCAATGTTTTCGCCAAAATGCGATTTGCTTAATTTGGCTACTTTTTGAATGCAACGGTTTGAAGCAACCACCGAATTCCGTTCAACGCTTTTTTTAGTAGGTAATAACTTGTTTGTATACGCATTTTAAAAATAAATTAATACACATTTTAGAGCTTGGGTATTCGAATGTTGGCAGCGTTTAGTTCACTTTGAATTGAGTTATAAAGACAATGGATAGAAAAAGTAATAAAAATAAAAATAAAAGAAACACTGGTAGCAATCGAAAAAAAATCGTCCCTTGAAACGCCAATTTCGTGGTAACCAACACGAAAGAGATGAGGATACCGAATTCACAAGTACATCGGCAAAAAAATTTAAAAATAATGAAAACGAAGACATAAGCAGTGACTATCAAACGGAGAATTGCATTTTGGAGTTTTATACAGTTTTCTCGGCGATTGCTAATGATATTGCTGGTGATATGTGCCAAATGTGAAGGAAAAATTGAGTTTAAAAAAGCATCGTCGCATGGAACTGGCTTCAAAATTGGTGTTCATTGCGCTTGTCCGACCACTACATACATTTTTTCATCGTCTTTGGTTGGCAAATCATATTTGATGGACCAGCGCTTAATTTTTGCCATGAGGCTTTTAGGCATTAACACGTTTTGTGGCCTCATGGATATTGGCAGAGATGTGTTTAACTCGTTATTCTACACTGCCCTGGAGGACTTTCATACAGCTGCAAGCGCGATTTATGGATACACTCTTTCAAAAGCCGCGAAAGAAGTGAAAGATGCCATGGTCACAGCCGATACACAGTGCGACCTAACAATGTTTACCATATCAGGTGATGGCACTTGGAAAAAACGTGGCTTTTCTTCACTATACGGCGCTACAACGTTGATCGGCAAATACAGTAAAAAAATAGTCGACTCTGTTGTAAAGTCCAGCGTATGCAACAGTTGCAAGTATTGGGAAGCTAAGAAAGAAGAAGACCCACTGGCATATGAATATTGGATTGAAGACCACGAAGAGGAATACCGTGCCAACCATCAAGGAAGCTCTGGGAAGATGGAGGTGGATGCGATAAAGGAAATGTTCGCCATATCAGCCCAAAAGCATGGCGTAAAATACTGCAAGTATATCGGCGATGGCGACTCAGAAACATTCAAAGCTATTATAGACGACGATCCGTACGATGGCGACCAGATACCTGCATCAAGCTAAAAATCAAGCTTTTTTAAGTACTTGAAAATTCGCTTGGTTTGAACTTGAAAAACCAAGCAAAGCAAGCTTCGTATCAAACCATTCAAGCGCAAGTTTTTCTGCTCTGCTGCGCACAAGAACTTGAAGCGCTTGAAATTTTCGGCAATATACTTGGAAAGATTGAAATGTTCGGCAAAAGCTTATAAGCTTGCAAGTATCCAAATCGTTCAAATAGCTCAAATTGAGAAAGTTTGCTGTCTTGGGGGGTCGCTGATTGCGATTCTGATGTCAGAATATAAAAAGTTGTTTGGATACTAGGCTGGACCGTACTTTTTTGTGATTTTGACAGATTTTGCCCTTTTTTCTAATCTAAGTTTTGTTGATTATTTGGATTCTGACGTTATGAAGATGTTGTGCTGAGATTATAAAGTTCCATATCTCGAAGGGGAAGCAAAATAGGTAAAATGTAATAATTTTTTGGGGGTTATTATAGGAGGAAGCATTTTTGAGACACACAAATAGGGGATCTATCACTCCCCCATTTTGCACATTTTTAGGGGGAGACGTTGAAACACGTGCTTCACTCTCCACTGTTAGTCAAATTGTAAGTCATACACGTGTTTCGGTCCATTCCTGAAAATATGTCGAATGGAGGGCTAATAGACCCCCTATTTGTGTGTCTCAAAAATGCTTCCTCAAAGAGGAACCCCCAAAAATTGGTTAGATTTTACCTATTTTGCTTCCCCTTCGAGATATAGAGCAACATAAAATCGAAAGATTTCGAAAAATTCTCGAAAAATTCTCGAAAAATGTTCGACAAAATAAAAAAAGTGCCATATCTCGAAGGGGAAGCAAAATAGGTAAGAATCAATCATTTTTTGGGGATTTCTAAGGGGTGCAGCATTTCTGAGACGCATAAATAGAGGGGTCTATCAATCTCCCATTTTGCGCATTTTTAGGGGGGTACGTCGAAACACATAAGATTTCAAATAATTGGCCCGATTTACAGCACAAAATATTTAAAAAAAAAAAGTACGAAGAAAACATTTTTGAGGACCACCCTTATCAGCGACCCATATTTTTCACAAAATATTTTTAAAACTATTTATTTGGGTACACCCTTGTGCCTTGTAAGTTGAGTTAGTTGAAAATTCACAAACAAATTCAAGCTTTTCAATCTCTATGACGTACGTTTCAAGTCTGTTGCCCCTGGTTTTTACTTCGTGTTGTAGATCAGGCGTTCATAAATTCGGGCGACAAGCTGACGTCGACTTGACTAATTTCAAGTATACTTGAACTTGATTGAAAATTATCAAGTTCAAGCGCGCTTGTATTCATAAATTTAGCAAGTACTTGAATTTGCAAATGAATAGGCTTGAGAAGTTCTCTGATGGCGACCCAATCGTCGAAAAAAAAGAATGTATATCGCACGTGCAAAAAAAATGGGCACCAGACTCCGCAAGGCCAAAAAAGAGAACAGAGGCATTGGCGGCAAGGGTGCAGGCAAACTCACAGATAAAGTCATCTCTGAACTAACAACATATTATGGCCTCACTATTCGTCGTCATCCAGAGTCGGTTGCTGACATGAAGAAGGCTGTTTGGGCAACGTTTTTGCACAAAATCTCGTCGACTGATGAAGCTCCACAGGCACCAAAACTGTTCGACCGGTTCGTCGAGCTGGTGCGCCTGGTAAAAAGCGGTAGCAGTAGGGACACTCGACAATTTCACGCATACGTATGCACCACTAAAACAGAGAGTCCAGGTAGCAATCAAACCGATTTACGAAGCACTGTCAGCCGATGATTTGTTGAACAGTTGCCTTGGCTCCGAAACTCAAAACAGCAACGAATCTTGCAACGCAGCGCTGTGGTCATTCGCACCGAAGCATATGCACACCGGCGCACGCACTGTTGAGATTGCCAATTATATTGCAACTGTCATATTAAACGAAGGTTTTTTGCAAATACTTCAAATAATGCACCTAATGGGCATCCCGATTGCAGTCTCGGAACGAAGAACGTTTGAAAAGGTCCGCAGCCAGAGCTCTGGTCGCATCAAAAGAAGGTAGAACTGCCCGAAGAGCACAAAGAGCCGCTGAGTCCTCATTTTTTGAAGAAGAGGAAGGAGTTCTTTATCGAGCTGGCATTGCAGATTGATATATGTAAGTATTTCACAAAAAAAAAAATTAAAGTGTTTTATTGCCTAAAATTTTCTTTGATTTTTTCAAAATCACGTTTTTGAACTTCAAAGTCACTTTTCTCCAGTTCTACTGAACCGATTTTGATGAAACCAAGTGCAATCGACGCAGAATTGTCGAATTTTGTGCATGCTTAAATTTTTCATTTCAATGTTTTTTTTGATGCAAAATAATAACTTCAGACTTAAACGCGTTTATCTCAAAACCGCGTTTTTCGAGCTTGTGGCCCAGATTGCGCCCGTAGTTCTGAACCGATTTTGATGAAACAAAATGCAATCGACGCAAAATTGTCACCATTCTAGTTTCTACCTCAATCAGAATTTTAAACAAGTTTGTACTATTTTTTTTTACACTAAGCTACAAAAAAATCGGTTTTTAATTTTTCAATGACAGCCATTTTGTAAAAAATAATCGCATATTATGATTGAGGTAGGGACCAGAATTACATCTGTACTGAATCTAACGCCGTTTACTTTTTCCATTTCAGATGATCCGAAGTCGAGTTATCCGGGCCCAACTTTAAAGGCCGACAACTTTTTGAACAGCACTCGTACAAAGGAAAAAAGAAAAAATTGTTTTTATATAATTTAATCTGTTCTTAATACAACAAAAAAAAAAAAACAGAATTTAAATAACTCTTTGCGTTTTCAAATGAGAAGTTTTTCAAAAAGGGTCCTAAAACGGCCTTCCAACCAGGAATACTCCCTTAAAAAACATTTAAAGATCATCGCCCTGCATTTTGCTGATAGTATGAAATGAAAGCCGTAATAAAAACAGAACTTGAAACTAATTTCTTTAGTCGTTCAATACATATAGTGAAGATCGAAAGGCTATTCATTCTATTGTCGATGCGTCAATCAATTCTCAAACAGTTCTAAATAACTCATTACGAAGAAACCTCATCATCACCAGTTTAAAAATAATTTTTCCAACCTAATGATACTCGCAAAGAACATCGTTATACACTCGATCGATAAGTCGTTCAGAAGAAAAAGTGAAGATTGGTCCAGTATAAAAATGAATTGTATGGTCGAAATGATAGATCAATATTCTAACTAATTTACATTTCGATGAATTCTTCGGTAATAAGATCTTATTAGTTCTAAGGATTAGATAACTATATGTGATCAGTCGGAAAGGTGATCGTTGGAATGAAACTATGATTTCAGTTTTTCACGCAAATGCTAGCTTAAAGTTGGTTCAGTGCAACAAACAACTTTTATTAGAAAGACAAGATAGTCATAATATTTATTTAATTTTTAACTTTTTTTAAAAGTTTTCAAAGTATAAAACTTGGCTAAATCTAGCACAGCTGTTGTCTCTAATATCATATAGAATTTTTTTTTCACCGATTCTTTTGTCAACTTACTTTTTAATAAGCTGTGGAAATTTAAGAAGACTCGATAATATTTGGCTTCTTAGCAACAATTCTAAAAATTAAGCTTTTGTTCTAAAAGTGATTTTTCAAACTTTATCACAACTTTTCGACAAAGCTAACTTGCAGTGATTTTCAAACTTTTCACGTTATTTGTATTGAAATTTATTATTAAGGGGTCTTCTAATTGAGCAACTTTTTTTTTTTCAACTTTTTGCATTTATTTATAGCTTGGGTAGTTGTGAATATGCCCCTAAAAGGATTTTTAGAAATTCGAAATACTTTAGAAGATACAGCCTTTTTTGTGAAGCAAGGTCTGATGGACAAGAAGGTGATGGAGGTAATAAAACCAGCTTACGAAGCGCTGTCGGCAGATAATTTGCTTGAAAGATGCCTTGGATCTGAAACTCAGAATTCCAATCAGTCCTACAATTCTGTTCTTTGGTCACTTTCGCCCAAACACATCAACTCAGGCGCACGCACCATCGAAGTGGCCAATCAAAAGCTGGCAGAACGGCTCGCAGAGCAGAGAGGGCAGCAGAAAGCAGTTTCTACGAAAAAGAGGAAGGTGGCCTGTATGGAGCTGGCATCGCCGACTAATATTTGTAAGTAAAAATTGTCAGCTCTTTAAAACTGCATTTAAACATTTTTGATTTTTTTTTTTTTTTCCCAAAAAAATTACTTCAATCTTTAAACGCGTTTATCTCGAACCCACGTTTTTCGAACTGGCGGCCATGATATCTCCAGTTCAACTGAACCGATTTTCATGAAACAAAATGGAATCGACGCAGAATTGTCACCATTCTCGGGTGAACCTCGACCATAATTTTAAAAAATTTTTTACTATTTTTTTTTTACACTAAGCTACAAAAAAAAAAACCCGAAATTGAAATTTTTTTTTTGAATAGCCGCCATTTTGTCAAAAAAAATCACAAAATTAAGCTTGAGGTTCACCCGAGAATTACATCTATACTGATTATAACCCCGTTTTTTTTTTCATTTCAGACGCTCCGGAGACCCGGAATCGTGGCCGCCGTGACGACACCTTTTTTTTTCACCACCAACTTTGAAGTCTCATTACTTTTTGAACAGCCCACGTATCGAGGCAAAAAAAATTTTTTTATTTACTTTGAACCTTTTGTAATACAATAAATAAAAAAAGTTTTCAATTATTCTTTGCGTTTTCAAATAAGAATTTTTTTAAAAAGGGTCCAAAAAACGGGTTTTGAATGAGAAGACCGCCTTAAAGAGTGACCGCAGCTGTACTTACCATACATTTTTTTGTTGCTTTTAAACAATTTAATATACAAAAACTATATGAAAGAAAACACAAAATTTTAAATTATTACATATATATAACTATAAATTTTAATAAATGCTCAAATATATTTATAAAAAAACATTCTGTGCGTTAAATAAATCACAATAAATGATGGAATACAACAAAAGAATGATAAGAAAAGTAATTTAAAGTACAATTAAAGTAACATCTACTTTCATCAAACACTTGTCCATCGACGAGTTTGCCTGTCACTCATTTGTAATGACTTGGTACTTAACATTATCAAAATACCAACATCAGCTAATAACAATAACGTGCTTAGAGCCAAAATAGTAAGTGACAAAATGCATACAATTTAATTAAAAAAATAGGACCAAAGTTCCATGCTTAGATACAAAGAATTTGGGGTAGGGAAGGATGTTTCTAAACAGGGTTTGCTTTTTACTAATGTCAGTGTTTAATTGTGTGAGTAAAGGGGCGTGGTAAGCTGACTAGACTTTTTTGATTATGAAAAATTTACTAAATAATTAAAATAAGTAACTTAAAAATAATAATACTTTCGAATTATGGCAAGGCTTTGAATTTCAATTTAGTCTGAGCTGAGATTTGCTTGGAACACTTCAACACATCAACTGTTCTTGGAACACTTCATTGCGCTGCACACGAAGGTCGCGCTGAATGTTCTGCAGACGAGTCCGATTTCTGACGCTGCTTCTTAGACTTTCTTGCTTTGATGGATGTTCTGAGTTTGGCGTCACATGAATGACGCACTTTGGTCACGCCCACATCAGCTTCTCCTGGCTGTGCAGTTTGTAGCGCGTGTTCGTCTGAAGTATGCTGAAATATTTTGCAAACTCTTAAGCTACGTTGTAAATATTTCGAGAAATGAAAGTGTTGCCCATTCGAAGTTGAACTCGTGCTGGCGGCAAGTGGAGGCGGAGTGCTGGGCTCTGCCACATAACCCATTATAGCGGCCGAGGTGCATGGATGCAAAACACGACTGGTACATATCGGTTGCATGCTCTGTTGATCGTAGTGTTCGACCACAATGATGTGCGTGGCAAGGCGTGCATTGTTTGTAGTAGGCGTAGGCAATTGACTGCCATTCGATTCCAATGAGTGACAGTTACGCGCATGCAAACGCGTCTTCCAGTTCTTCCAACGGAAAATGCTACGCAGAAGATGATGATCGTGATGTTGATGTGCTGCCTGATCGGGTTGCAGCGTCTGACATTCACGACAGAAGGAGACAGAATCAACACGTTGTTGTAGCAGATCCTTCACCAAATCTGGTTGATGTGGTTCGAGCGAAGCAAGCGTGGGCGTTGAGTGGCTGCCAATTTGTATGTGTTGTTGTGTGCGAGCATGTAGTGTGTTGGTGCTGTTGTTGGGATCGGGTAGTGTGAACTGTGCATATTGGTGGGCTGTGCTTGGAACATTCAAACTAGAAGCATTCCATGCGGAATGGGGCAACGACATGGGACGCATTCTCAATTGATTGGGATGTGAAGGAAGTGCAAGTCTATGAATGTGATCATAGGATGTGGACAACATACCTGCGCGTTCGTCGTGGTACTCATCGTCATCGGATGATTCAAGCCGATCTTCCACTAGCGACGTTTGACGTGAGAGACCCTGAAATTGTGACACACACAAGAAAGAAACAGAAAGATATAGAAAGAAAGAGAGAAAGAAAGAGAGAGAGAGAGAGAAAGAGCAAGAAAGAAAAACAAAAAATAATAAATAGAGTGTGTTAAAAGACTAACTACAAAAATCATAAATTTTTGGCAAAAGCTCTTATCTCTCCCTCTCTCTTTCTCTCTGTTCGAAAAGATAAAATGAGAGCTTTTAAAGCTTTTGGTGTTTTACTGCTGACGAGCACAACTAGCAACTACTACGAAATAAAATAAGCTTTATGGTGAAGCTTATGCTAAAGCTTTTGTGTTACAAGCACACAAAATGCGTTTAAAGTTGTGTAAGCTAACATTGAACATAGAGTTGCCGTTTATGTTGATAAGTTAACGTGCAAGCGAGCTTTTGTGCTTTAAAGCACTTGCAAGTTTAAGTGAGCTTTTTCACTCGCGGCTTCCAAAAGCAGTTTCACGAATTTAGTAACATTTTATGCTTCAAAAGCTTTAAGCTTTAACCTACCGCATTGTGTCTTCTACGTGGCGGTGAACGCTTATTCCACAGCGCTTCCAGCTGATCAAAATGCTGTGATTGTGCCAAGGCCGCCTGCTCTGGTCCCAGATTTGCTTGCGATGTTATCGTCTTCATTTCGGCTATCTTCGAGATTTCCTCCATGCTCGCTGAGACAGAGAAACGCCGTTTTAGACGCTCATCGACCTGTGCCATCATGACGGAAGAGGTCAGGTGCCCATATTTCTTCTGCCAGGTGTAGGTGTCCAGTGAGACCTCCTTCTTGAGCAGTCGTTTCATTTGCCGCTTAGGTCCTTGAGGACGCAGATCTGGGGGCGGGGAAAAAACCCAAAACATTAGTTGGAGATAGTAACAGATGTAGTAAACACTTGCCTTCCACATCACGCGCTGGTGCTGAGTAAGTTGGCAGCTTCACGTACTGCGCCGGCGTGTTATGCAGACATATAACCGGCAGATTGAAGCTATCGACCAGCTGCACCAAGATGCGCGAGCACTCTAGGCTTATGTCAAAGCGAATATAGGGCACGTGTATCTGCAGCGAGGTTAGAGCCAGTCCCCGCTTGGTCTCCCAGACAATCAGTGTCTTGTCGTCGCTGCCAGAGACAGCGGTGGTGCCTAGTGGAGCACAGAATTGTGCAGCAGCTTACAAAAAACTTTTCAACTCAATTTAGAACTTACCGTCGGCCGACACTTGCACACATGTCACTGCACCCAGATGTCCCGCCAGTGTATGCGTCTCATCGCCTGTGTTCAGATCCCAGATTATGAGGTTGTAGTCCTTCGAGCCGGATATCACCTGCGTCTTGTTGGTCACCGACACCGCCACACAAGTCACGGCATCTGTGTGACCCACCAGCACCTGCGCCAATTTGCCGCCTGTTGCCTGCCACACTTTCAGCGACATGTCGCGAGAGCCCGTTATGACATATAGACTGTCGGCGGTGATGGTGAAGCAGGTTATTTCGTCCGAATGCGAGACGCTGTATTTTTCATCCTCACGCGTCAGTGACCATATCTTGAGGTTATTGTCGCCATTGGTGCAGACCGCAAACTTCATGTTGTTGGTGACGGCCAGGCTCTTGTATGGCCCCTGTATAGTTTGCAGCAGCGTGGCAGCTTCAGCCAGCCACACGTATAGTATACCATCGCGATCAGACGATATAATGCGACGTGAGTCCATTAAAACCATAACGCAGTTGATTGTCGTATTGTGATTCTGCAAGCCAAATGATTCAAGTCATACCTTTCCCCCTCTCTATTTTTCACACCGCTGCTACTCACCTTAAAGCTATTCGCCACCTGGCCCATGGCCAGGTTCCATACGTGTGCAGTCTTATCCTCGCCGCCAGTTGCAATGAATTCGCCATTGGGCGCAAAACTCAAACAGGTCACGGCTCCCGAATGTCCCTCGAATGTCGTCTGGTACTCGGGCGTATTAATCTTCATAATGTGCACGCTACGTCCCGAGGCTATAGCCACCAGCTGCGAGTCACGCGATATATCAAAGCAGCTAATAGGCGGTAATGTTGTCGACGGTGAACGTTGCGATTGCGATGAACGTTTGAGCGAACGTTTGCGACGCTGATTGTGCGAGTACGGATGCACGTAAAGCTCCTCATTGCGGAACGAATAGAATGTGATTTTATTGCCACCCACCGTGATGAGAAAGTCATCGTTGTCCGTTGCATAGACGGCGGTTACGGGGCCCGGATTTGGTGGCATCGAGCGTATCAGCTTCCCAGAATGCATGTCGTAGATAAGAGCGCGTGTGTCCTCGCAGCCGACCACAGCGCGTTGACTGTCTTTAGCTATGGATAGAGTGCGTATCTGCAAAGAGTGAAATAAGCAATTCAGTAAAGGTCATAGAAAGGCTAAGCAAAACAAAATGTAGGTTTCTCTTCTTCGTCACATTCGATGGTATGGTTGTGAGTGAGTTTTTGTTGGGTGGTTGTCTGGTCAAACGGCATAAAATGTAACAAAAAGCAATTAAAAGTTTCAGTTCTTTTTCAGCACAATTTGCATTCAATGCAATTGTGTTGTGCAGCTCAAAGTTTTGTTGGAAACTCGGTATGTTATTGAAACAAGTTGGATTAAAAGTGAAGTCTAGCAAGTTTTGAAGGGAGGTAGAACGCAAAATCCTTATGATGAAAATAAGCATTTTGTGCTGAAGGTTACGAAAGCTTAATGGCAGCTCTTAACTTTAATTGAGTGCTTTGAGTAAGAGTTGCAGAAATGAGGTTTTAAAGAATCTAATTAATGGATGCTCTTTTTCAAGTTCGTTGAAATAAACTATTTCATTTAAAGCTAGAAAAAATTTGTTTGCAAGTGATGAAAATTCGTGTATGAAGAAATGGCTTTAAGACTCAAGTTAAAATAATTCTTAATAAGTGCTTTTAGGAGTGGTAAAAATGTATTTTTGTAATCTTTACTGGCAAGATAAAAGCACGGAACAGAGTTATTAAGCTTCTAACTAATAATTTAAAAAATAAAAAAAAAATCGATAAAAATTTTTTTATAGGGCAGTCCTTCTATTTAGTACATTTTATACCAACTTTTACCATAACAAAAGAAATGTCGCTATCGTTTCAATAGGACTGAGTTGCTGTAGTTTTTCTCATCATTTAAAGAATTTTAATATTCAGCTGGTAAAACTTCTTCACATGTCATCATAAATTTCTTACGAATAATTTATCATTTATCCTATTGTAATGCAGAACTGTAAGCTATCAAACAGATACATACGCGTTGGTGGTATGCAAAACAAGTTCGAAGTTGGATTCAAATTAACTTCTGCTTCAAACACGAACACGTTTTACATTTTATTAAGTCACAAAACCATTCTGTGAATGGCAAAACTTTAATAACAGTCAAATGCACTCCAAGCATTCAAGCTTAACTTCATCTTTCCTTAACTATACTTAACTTGTCCTTAACTATACAGAGAAATAATGTTCGGTTTCAACTTTCTGTCCCTATGTTCGATGCGCCGTACAAATTGTGTAATTTTTGCTCGCTGTATAAATATTTTTTACTTTTGTTTTGAGCGCGTCATTTGCATTAATGCGCTATTGCGTTGCTTTTATTAAAGCAAGTGTATCAACGCAGTAACGCATTTAAGTGCTTCAACTCAATAACGCAACGCAGCGCTGCGTTACCCATGTCTAGTGCTTTGAGTACAACATTAACTAGTGCTTTAGCTACCATAATTCATCTGTTTTCACTTGACCTGGTTGTTTTCGCAGGTAAAAAAACAAAACTGGAAATTGAGAGAGCTTCTCTTTATCCAAACACTTCCAATCAACCGATAAATTATGTTAACGGTCCGAGGCTGAAAACAATTTCAACAACAGGCAGAAAACAGTATTTGAACAGAAAACAGAAAAAAAGATGCTGGCTTCAGCCTTGCCAAACAGAAAACTAATTGTGGCATAACATACACAAGACAATGAAAATAGAAAAAAAGATGGCGATTGGAAGTTTCGATTAGAATTTGACGGTGAAGAGTTAAAAGAGATTTTCTGTCATCCAAACACTTCCAGGCAACCTACAAATTATGTCAACGGTCCGAAGTTGAAAAAAATTTTGGAAATAGGCAGAAAACAGGTTTTGAACAGAAAGCAGAAATTTTTATACCATGAACAAGGCAATGAGAAACACAAAAAAATATGATGAAACTTCAAAAATTTGAGTTTAAGAGAGCTTTTCTTTATTCCGAACACTTGCTGCCAACCGATAAATTATGTTGACAGTCCAACGAAAAACCAAGTGGAAAAAATGTTGCTGAAATAAATAACAAAAAAAAAAAAAACGAGATGGGAAAACTTCCAAAATTTGATAGACAAGTGTCCGCAATGTAGCATGTGACAAGCCGATCGACGTCTCAGACAACAATAAAAGTAAGGAAACGGACTCGTTCGCAATAGATATTTCTGACAATAATAAAAGTGAATTTTTGATGAGCGCAGCACCTTGAAATATTCTAATCAATATTTTATCGCTTCAAATTTATTGAAGTACCAAAGGCGATTAGCTAGACTTGAAGGAATTCAAACAATCGAATTAATTACGTGTTTTATGATATGACCTGATATTTTGAGGCCTCAATTGCCTCAAGGTTAACTCAACCCATCATATAGATGAGTCAAAATTAAATGACAATGTCGGATATGGTGCCTACTTAAAGGATCACTAATTTTTAAAGGACCATTTTCCTTAGCCTGTTCTTACTTAAGGATTCTTTATCAATTATTAGCAGGCAACCATTTTTTTTTTGTGAAAAGTGAAAAGGACATTTTTTATTCATTCCAATGTTTTCATAACATCTAAAAGTGGTTTGTGTCTCTGCTTTATATTGATTGATTTTCACTTCACAATTAAAAAAAAAATTGCGTGCATTACACACAAAAACTTTATTTGAGGTAATTGCAAAGAATTATGTAGCAAACAAAGAATACGTATTTGGAATATATATACACTGACAAAAAAACTTCAGAAAACTGAATGCAAAGTTAAATTTTTAAAGCAAAAAATAGCAAATTTTGAGTTTGAATGAGTTCAGTTGAGTTTGAACAGATATAGAAGTTATTGTTAATTCATTGGAAAACTTTTAGATTTAGCTTTAAAATTAATTTTTAAACATAGGTATGTGTTAAAAATAACCTCAAAAAAATTAATAATGCAATACAACCTCAAAAACTAGAACTGACGCGAGAAAACCGAGCACAGAAACTATTCAAAATAGTTATAAAAGCGAAACTTTTGAAAATTTGCAGACATTGTTCATGCCATGGTAGAAGAATACAGGTAGATGCAGCGTTGATTGTGCTCTCTCTTCGTTACTGCCGGTATAGTCAATGGCGCTGCCTGCTTGCAGTTAATATTTTATTAATTTAATTTTCCATGTTGTTTGCCTTGAAGCAATTTTTTATTTCTTAAATATCAATAAAAACACGAAAAAGAACAATTTTTTACAATCTTCAATTAAACAAAACAAGACAATTACAACTATTTAACTTCGATTACATGTTGACAATTCTTGCTTTCTCAAGTCTTCTCATAGCTTTGAGATTTTATATGAGTTGTCAACTACGTGTTGACATTCGCGGCAGTACGCTCTCATCTAGTGAGTTTACCTGTATTAATTCTACCATGATTCATGCAAAATTGTTTAGAAAGAATTCAAAACTTATTTTTGAAGCGAAACTTCTTCCACGTAAACGCTACAATACAGCTCATTAGATGGGGAGTAATACCGATGAAACAAAAGGTTTTAATAACAACAAAAAACAACAAAAATTCACCCCAGTCTGCAGAGCGATTCGAACCCACTAGCTGTTGATCTTCAGACGGACCTTCTACCTTTTGAGCAATTTATTCATGTCAAGTAGAGTTGCTGATTAACTATTAAGTATCAGCACGTCTTTTCTTCCTTATCAAATGTTCTAGGATTGTGTCTTGGCTGTATTAATAATAATGCACAAACTACAAAGTTCATAAAAAAATTCCCAATAATATACTAATACGTAATCTCTTTAAAGTTTGTAAAGATACGTTATAAATATCAAAACTATTTATTATTTAGGCTGTATTAAAATTTCTTATTACTTCTTCAAATGACTTTTTTCACTTTATTCCTTAAATCGAAAACATTCTTATTTTTCTATTAAAAGTTATAATTTTGAATTAATAAATTAAATTATCGAACCCACTACCTGTTGATCTTCAGACGCACCTTCTACCTTTTGAGCAATTTATTCATGTCAAGTAGAGTTGCTGATTAACTATTAAGTATCAGCACGTCTTTTCTTCCTTATCAAATGTTCTAGGATTGTGTCTTGGCTGTATTAATAATAATGCACAAACTACAAAGTTCATAAAAAAATTCCCAATAATATACTAATACGTAATCTCTTTAAAGTTTGTAAAGATACGTTATAAATATCAAAACTATTTATTATTTAGGCTGTATTAAAATTTCTTATTACTTCTTCAAATGACTTTTTTCACTTTATTCCTTAAATCGAAAACATTCTTATTTTTCTATTAAAAGTTATAATTTTGAATTAATAAATAAAATTATTTCGAAACTCATTTTTTTTCAATTTTCTTAACGCTTATCATGGATAATAATCTGGAAAAAAATAAAGCCATGTAAAAATAGAATTATTAAAAATGCTCATCTGTGCAGCTGCGGGGATAGAACCCTGGCACCCAGAACTACAATATATTTATAATTTATAATTATAAGTAGAAACCAAGAAAATGTCAAAGACAATAACAACTGCACTATATACTGACAAACATGAAAAATTATACATCTACTGACATATAATTCACAATAGGTTCTAGGAAATGTCACATCAAGAGCGACTAGTAGGGTTAGTACCGCTCAACAGACCTCGCTTCCTTGTTTAGGTCGCTGGTTAAACTTAAAGCTTTTGGTATATAGATTTTTGCATTCTATATGCTTGAATTCTGCTCACCGTGCTATCTGCCCTTGCAACAAAATTTAAGTGTCGCAGTCGAACCCTGCGGTCGTCTGCACTCGTAAAATCATCAGATTCTGTTAGCTGCGCTGCTTCTTGCGACCCTTGCAACAGAATCCGAGTGCTTCCACAAGTGATCTTTGCAAATTATTTATTTTTTTTGACTGCACAACTTCTGCTCACTGCGTTGTCTGACCTCTGTCTGATACAGCTTTCAGACTCCCTCGCAGTAGGACCTTTTTCATAGATACGCTCAGATGTTATAAGAAGCTATCACCCGGAACTGATTAAATATCATGAGAACTGATAAGATAAGAACCAATCACCTGAACCGATTAAGACCATAAGAACCGATTAGATTTAATAAAAATCGACCACCTGTTATAAGATCTGATCACACAAACCGATTGAATAAGAACCGATTAGATGCGATAAGAACCGATTACCTGTAATAGGAACCGATCACCCGAACCGATTAAATATCGTAAGAACCGATTAGATGTTATACAAACTGATTGCATGTTATAAGAACCGATCACTTGAACCGATAAAATATCATAAGAACCGATTAGATAAGAACCAACTACCTGTTAAAAGAACTGATCATTCGAACCGACTAAATAGATAATAACCAATTAGATCTTATAAAAACCAGTCACCCGAACTGATTATATAAATAAGAGCCGATTATAAGTCATAAAAACTAATTACCTGTCACAATAACCGATCACCAGAACCGATAAAATATCATAGGAACCGATTAGATGTTATAATAACCGATCACCTGTTATAAGAACCCATCACCCGAATTGATTGTATAAATAAAAACCGATTAGATGTCATAAGAATCGATTACCTGTAATAAGAACCGATCACCCGAATCGACGAAATATCACTGATAACACAAAGCTACATGCGCTGTACTGCAAAGATTTTGTAAATTATAATAATAACTATCACAAAGAATTGGAATTGCTCAATGAAGTTTGAAAATATAAATTCAAGACAAGATAAAACCACGTTACAAGTTCATGCACTCTGATAAGCTTCAAAATATATGATATAGACATGGTATAGGCAGAGCTGGGCTGTAATGATTCCTTTTGGAATTAATTCCGCCTCAAATCCAATTCCTTGGAATTAGGAATCGGCAATTGGTCATCTCAATTCCTCAGGAATGGAATTGGAAAAAATTTATCTATTCCATTCCAAGAATTGTAATTGGTAATTGATTTTTTCAATTTTTCAGGAATTGAATTGGAAAAAATGGTCAATTCCATTATGGAATTGTAATTGGTAATTGAATTTTTCAATTCTTCAGGAATGGAATTGGAAAAAAATGATCAATTCCATTATGTAATTCTAATTGGTAATCGAATTTTTCAATTCCTCAGGAATGGAATTGGGAAAAATGGTCAATTCCATTACGGAATTGTAATTGGTAATTGAATTTTTAAATTCCTCAGGAATTGGTAATTAAACATCTCAATTCTTCAGGAACGAAATTTTCAATTCCATTAAAGGAATTGTAAATGAGGTTAATGTAATCCAATTACAATTAGAATTGAGGTTACTGTAATCCAATTACAATTGTTATTGAGATAATTGTAATCCAATTACATTTACAGTAACCTCAAATTACAATTAATGCAATGGAATTGAAAATTTCAATTCCTGAGGAATTGAGATGTTCAATTACCAATTCTTGAGGAATTAAGATGTTTAATTACCAATTACAATTCCGTAATGGAATTGACCATTTTTCCAATTCCATTCCTGAAGAATTGGAAAATTTAATTTCCAATTACAATTCCGTAATGGAATTGACCAATTTTTCCAATTCCATTCCAGAGGAATTGATAAATTCAATTACCAATTACAATTCCTGTAATTGAATTGACGAATTTTTTCCAATTCCATTCCTGAGGAATTGGAATGACCAATTACCAATTCCTAATTCCAAGGAATTGGAATTGAAAAGTAATGAATACTTTTTAATACAGCTCTGGGTATAGGTGTATACAAAAAGGCAGAGTTCGTTAGCAGACTATGGTTTTAAACTGCAATATATAAAAAAATTTTTAAGTACATATTGTTTTTTTTTGTGGACCACAAGCACCCATGTAAATAAAAATTTAACAGAAAATCTTCAAAAATATTGTTCCTCTCTTATTTATCACAAGCTCTTAAATATATTCTCATAAAAAACCTCTACTTAAATAAAGCTCAATAATGCACCATTTCAATTAATTTGACATTGTTTTATATTTTGACATTGCTTTATAAGTTTTATATGCACAATGAGTTTAACTTACCTTCGACTTGTGACCCTTTAAACTGTGCAACTCCGTGCCGGTGGCCAAGGTACGTAAATACAATCCGTTGTCTTCGCAGTGAGCCAAAAGGAATACCTGCAAGTGAATGAATTCAATAGCGAATGAAAATGAGTTTAAATTAAAATTCAATTTTCGCCTGAAAATTGCCAATAAAAATAGCGTTGAAATTTTTTCTGTGTACATATAACAATAGCTGGCTGTCTGCCTGCAGGTAATCTAAACTGTTGATTGTTGTTGGACGCGTAAAATGTAATGATTGTAGCAGGGAACACTTTTGGCATGATGGCAAAAGGTTTTGAGGTGCGACTTTATGCGCGTGATAAGCGTTTGTATAAATAAGTTTGCTTGTGTGAGTGTATGCGGGGGAAGTGTGAACGGTGTGCGGCGGCGAATGATGATAATTTTATGGACACTAAAAATGTCGCAAGCAGCTGTTGACAGTTTGTTATAAGAGTGACAGAGTGCGTTGAAAAGAGTGGTGATGCTTGAGTGCCATAGCGTGGAACTGTATTTGATTAATAGCGTGGAGGTAACAAAAAAACCCTGCCACAGCGTGATGGCGTTATGCGAAAGCCATCAAAATTGGTTAATTAATTTTGAAATGCATTGTTTGAAGGTGCTGACAGTGTTGATGGTGTTGCTATATTGATTTAAAAAAAAAAAAATTCAACTGTAATGACAATTTCAATTAACTTAAAAGCGTGCTTAAGTCAAAAGCAATATCGTTAACACTTAGAAGCTGTAAAAAAACTTGAAGCAACAAGGGAGGCAAAAAATTTGCATAAAAATACGAAATTTCCCAATATTCCACAAAAATCTACCACTATGGGCAAATATTTTAAGGTAAGAGAGAGAAAAAAAAAAAATTGGAACAGAAATTCTGAATAACCGCCACTCTTTAGAGTATGTTTGGTAGCTTATAACGTTGTGTTGCATGCAGCTATCGATAAAGCTTTGGAATAAAACATGTTTTCTTTTTCAACATCCTTGCTTGTTAGTTTTTATGGTACTTCCGGAATTTTGTTTTTATTTTTGTTTCCTTTGGTTGTATTAGCCAAACATAAATATTTGGCGCGCATCGCTTGCAGCTTGTCTTCCATTTGTTGCTCTAGTTTTGACTGTGCTGCAGCACATTCTAGGTTATGATTTATGTTTTTTATTTATGGTAAATATTTGTGTTGAAAACTTTTAGGGAAATTATATGAATAATATTTGTTTTTTTTATTGTTTTGTAACTGAACTGTTATTATATTTTATGCTTTAGCATATTTACCATGGCGTATGAGTATTATTATTTTTATATATGGGGCAAAACACGTCAAGTGTACCCGGCTAAAACTCAATAGCTCCGATTTTTATAAAACTTCGTGAAAGTGTTGTTTTATTGGCTTACATTAAGTGTGTAAAGGAGGTGGGGGAAGAAAATATGAGCGTATTGCCTAGATACAGGGGCCTAGAAATGTAGACTTTTTTTGAACGACTATTTGCATTGCATTATACTCGTAAGTCTCAATTCAAGTCACTTCAACTCTATATTTAGTGCAAGCTATTTGACAACAAATTATACTGAAAACAGTCAAAAATGCTTATACTAAATTTAAAGTCGCTTTTAATTTTTTATGATTATGGGTCATTTTTTTTCACCTGTTTTGTATAGCATTTTTTACGCTTTTTTTGAAAAAAAAAAAAATAGTGGTGATCAATATCAAAAAATTTTTCTACTAAAAACTGTATTCTAATATTTTCCGCGAACTTCGGAATTTTAAAAATTTTTTTATATTTAGCTTATATTAAATAAGTTATGTGCAAAAGTTCAAGATATTTTATTAATTTTTATATATTTTTAAGATATTTATTTTAGTGTTTAAATACACTTTGTATGGGAGGTGGGCAGCACGCCCAATATTTCAATATTTAAAAGCAAAGGTTTTGTACAAAATTTCAATATATTTCCTTAATGAAAGGAATTTTAAGTGGAATTTTAAGAGACTTTTACGTTAAAATAAAGGTTACTTTGCTTAGGAGGTAGGCGTGGTTTTTATCAAATTTGAGTCATTTCATATTTGATCTAATTTTTTAGATAGAAGCTTATATTTTGAATTAATTCATGATAGCTTTAAAATTACGACTGTATTCGTTATCACAGACGTACAATCGACTCAGTTGGCTGATCGAACCGATGTTAAAAACCTGGGAAAAATCGAAAAATAAACAGTAACAAGCATTTGCTGCACTTGGCAGTATAGAATTTATTTAAAGAGTATTTTGTTCACGATGCGATTTGAATCCACTACCTTGCGATCTTCAGACGAATTTTCTAATCTCTGAGCAAAGCAATCATGTCAAGTTGCTGATTAACTTTTAAGTATTATTTCATCTTTTCCTCCTTGCGTGATGGCCTTGGATTGTGTCTTAGCTATATTAATAGAAATGCACAAACCACAAAGTTTACATAAAATTCCCGAAAATGTACTGAAACGTATTGTCATTGCAGAATTATGATATAGAATGAACACCGCGAACATATACGTCTACGCTTTTCTAATAGCGCTGCAATCGATTTGCATATCATCAATATTAAATATTATTATTAAATAAAAAATAGTTTCAAATGATCCCTGAATTTTTCAAGATTAGTGACCTAAAATTTTCAAAAATGTAGGCTGAAGTGTGGAGTTGTGTAACACGTTTTTATTTGCTTCAATAAAATTGTTATGAAATTGAATTTTTGATTGGTTTTAAGGCCTATCCCTTGCTAAATAACCAATCCGAAGTGAGTGTTTTCATGGCTGTCCAATATTTTGAGAAATGGTTGAAATAGGACAAAAATTTCAAATATGGGTTTTTTGATCTTTTTCAAATCGGTGGGGTGATGTGTAACAACAACAATATGTTGATTTAAAGACCAGAAACATAAATTTCTTATGTTTATTTTGACTTAATAAAATCTCCTGCACCTGCTACTGAACACAGCTGTTCATTGACTACCTACAACGATTGGATTTTGGTCTGGACTGATAGTATGATCTCGGCCGATCTCTTTCAATGTCGTTGCTGTGATTGCATTTCAGAGTTTGACATTGCTCCCTCTTAAATGGCAATTATAATGTGTAAGATGTGTTTCACATCACCCCACCGTGAGTGTTACACATCACCCTAATGTAAGTAACTTTTTCTCATTGATGGAATTTTACCACAATGCGAAATAATGTAAAATCTTTTGTTGTAATTAAAGATATTAATCAAATCTGACTATCTACTCACTATTAAAATCTGAAGAAAATTTTATCCGAAACGCCATTTTTTGTAAATTTAAAAAACTTTTTAACAAAAATGTTTCACGCTTTTGAAGAACTTTAATGAAATGTATGTTTGTCTACTTCCAACACTTATGCAAAACTAGATTATGTCAAAAGAAACATATCGCAGTTGTTCATTCACTTATACCTCAACAATTTGTACGAAAAATCGCAGTGTTACACATCACCCCATGGTACACATTATCCCACCTCATCCTACTAAAACTTATTTCATGCTGATATTAGCAAACCATATATAAGTTACAGGTTGGATAAATTGCTGAGGTTATTTCTGAATATGAAATTAAAAACAAAATCCTGGGGATTGGAATGCTTGTTTTCGGAGCTTGCGAGCTAATCAGGCCTATCGTAAGTATTTTTCGCCTGGAATCGGAAACGGAAATTTCCTTTTTTTAAGATTAAGCTCAAGAACTTTTGGAACGTCAATATTCGTTGGTGTAAAAAAATGATAAGGTGAAGTCTTGTCTTAAAAACGGAAATTTCCTTTTAAAATTTCGGTCGAAAAAATACTCACGATAGGCCTGAATAATATTTTAGTTTAATATTTATTTTGTTTTTAAGAAAATTCAATCTTGTGTGTAATAGGCTGGGACGAAAAATAATGTTAATAAGATAAATAAATAGTCCCAGAAATGACTTTTTTGGTTAGAAGTTTCACTTCTACCGTGCGTAGCTGCCATCATACACATACTTTTTGTGTTTGAAATTTTCTTTTTTTTTTAATATTTATATTTTTATAGAGATATTTATATATACGAAAATATATATGTATATATAAAATAAGTCAAAATTCTCAGTAATTACAATAGCCTCGATTTTAACCCACATCCTGTCGTCCTGCCGTCCTATCGTCATTCACACTCATCCGGTTTTATTACATTTTGCAAAAATGCTCAAAGCCAAATCTCATAATGTTTGAAGAAACTCGACCGTTGATGTTAAGTGAGTTCACCGTTGAGTTAACATTACTACAACTAGACTTTATACTTACTCATATACAAGTATATCACTCTTGCTGCTCTAAAGACACAAATTAACCACAAAGTAGTTAACCAAACAAATTGAAAAACTATTTTGTTTTCTACAAAATATATACATATATATACATACCTATAAGTAAGATAAGAGTAAGAGAAGAGGTATATATATACATACCTATAAGTAAGATAAGAGTATTTTTGATCTATGATGTGAGATACAACATATATTTTAAAGTAATTTTTAACGAAAAAGTTACCCCGAAATATAAGCAAGACCAGTCTTTGCAGGAAAAATATTGCTGTTGTACTGCTTTGGGCAGCGAAAAAGCAGATAAATATAGAAGCACTCACCAGAGCAGTGCGAAGTCTGTGCCATGTTGCCAAAAGCAACAGTAAATGCATGCCTTTCTTCGAAGAGACCTTGCATTTTTGCCTATTGGGAACACAAACTACAAATACATACATAAAAACTCATGCATATGCACAGCTGGCGTAAGCAGAAAGACGAGTCTTATTTTTGTTATATTTCACAGCCTTTGCTGTGTAAGCTGGCACTATGAGTAAGTTACCCTTTTATATCTTTAAAGTCTTACTTCTATGCATATTTTTTTTTTGGTTTTTATCAATTTTAGTTTTTTTTCCTTTTTCTGCTTTTCTTTTTGTATTCATCGTCAATAGCACATCATACGTATTTCAATTCGCAAGGCACCGCAAGGGATAAACATGCGATTATCCAAACTTTTTTGTCCCTTTTTGTGAAGGGGAGTAAATAAATAAAAATAAAAGAAAAACCAAAAAACAGTGGGAAAAAATTTCAATGTAGATTTCCTTAAAAATGTGTTAAATAAAAATAAGTTTAGAGAATTTGTATCCAAGGTTAAAAATATATCGTGCATGCATAATAAACGATAATGTGCTGCCTTCTCTTTCTAGCAGTTAAATTCTCCTGCTACTGTCATTCTTATAAATTTTGTTCACATCGATGTCACGTGTTCGATAAACTTTTTACAAACAAAAAACTAAAAAAATAAAGCCAAAATAAATGGAGCAAAGACAGAATAAAGTCGAGCAATATGCGTGTCACAACGTTTTAAAGAATGTTTTTGTTGATGTGGTAGTTGTTGTTGTACGAGCGTGGATTTAGCGTGTTACATTTTGACTTAAAAATTTATAAAGTTTCAAAACAAACAAAAAAAAAACAAAAAACGGGATAAATGAAAAAAATTTGGTGGGCTTAAAAGGGCGTAAATATCAGTAAAGCTTAAAGTTGTTTTACCAAGTGTAGCCACCATCTTTAATCAGATGAAAACTTTATTTAAGGTAAAGTATAGAAATCTGATGCATTTGCTAGATATTTTATTTCAATTAAACTATTTCAGCAACACGTATTTTTTTTAACAAGATATAGATTGAAAATTTCTAGTCGGAGATCTTGAGGTCTTTTAGTGGTTGTTTTAATAAGTTATAAGTCATATAAAATATTAACTTAAAATCATTTCTTTTTTGTGTGCATCTTGAAATTTGACTTTTTTTTTAAATATTAACCTCATATTAATTTAAAGACATCCCAATATCCATGAATGGGAGTTTCGTAGATAACGTGTGTTTTTAAAAGACATTCAATTCAAAAATGAAATATGACTTTGGGATATAGGCAACGCATCTGGTTCGAAAAGTTCGCCTATGAAAAAATAAAACAACCTAGATTCGAATTCGGCGAAAATCGTTTTTTGATTAACAGATGCAGACATGTGTATATATAGAAGAAACTCCAACATTATCACAACAATTCTGCTATTCCCACACGGCACAAAATCCGACTTCAATATCAAAAATTAAAAATTTACGAAAAGTTCGCTATGATAACAATCGAATCCAATATCGATTACGATTCGAAAAAGATACGTTTTGAGGACGTAACGGTTACTTTGTAAACGAAGATTGGCTTATGTTTCGAACAATTATTCGTTTACAATTCCAAAGCCATTAACTCTTCAACACAAATGCGAAGATAATTATATTTTCTACTTTTTAACTGTAAGGTGGATACTTTCGGAGAACTTTTTTGGCACTTTCAGACTTACTTTTATTATTACTGGTACACTGGATAACTGTATAGTTTTTAAACGCCAATTAGGAAAAAATACGAAATTTTTCTTCGATAAAAGTTCAATGCAAACGAACTTTCACCGGGTGGGTTACATATGCATACGCATACAAGTGTTAACTTTCGTCACAATATTTTAGTAATATATCCTTTTTATGTTTAAGTTTCGACCAACATATCGTAGGTAATCTGACAGCTCAGTTGATAATGGAAGAACATATGGAACCAGTATTTTTTGTGTCAAAATGAGTTAAAAACTACATTTGAATAATATGAAAGATACGATATTTATATGGAAATTCACAGATCTAAGAATAAGACTTCCAAGATCTTCAAAGATAAGATTTCCAAATCAATCAATGCAATCAATCTGAATTTATCAAAACTCAATTTGAGAAATGCCTGAAAGTATGCTAATGTTCTAAAAAAAAGCTATGTGCAGGTTCAAATTTTTAGACCGTACTGTACTTTCAGAGTATTGAACGAAAGACTCAATTCAATCATAAAATAAAGAGAGAAATACTGATTGCTGATTTAACATAAGTAGGAGCTGCTCAAATAACGTGGCCCAGTGGTTAGAACATCCGGCTATAGATACAAACGTACTGTGTTCAATCCTCCAATTTTTTCATTTTTATACAATTAGTGGAAATAAATTTCCTGAATTTATTTAGGGGTAGCAACCTGCAAGCAACCGGCAATTTTAGATACTTTTGAAAATTTGCTACACAAATTTTTTTGAGAATTCAAATGATTTATAGCTTAGGATTGAGACCATTTACTTCCTCATACCAACGTATGCACCAACAATATGTTGATTTAATGACGAATTATGATCAAAAAAGCTATGGGGTGGCAACCTACAAGCTTCTGCTCTATAGATTACCTAGAAGACAGCGTATTGTATTGAGGTGCAATAGAAACTGGATTTGAATCAGAGTAATCTTTGTTATGTGTGAATCCAGAATAATATGTTATTCAAATTTTTTGGTTCTCTTGGTTCTCTTGGAAATTGAAAAATTTCTTTAGTTTGATTGTTTTCAACATGTTAAGCACAGTACTATGTTGCTTCTAATAAACTTTCGTCGGAACACTCCATCGAATTTTTGTTCTTTTGTTAACCATTAGCAATTAATCGCAACACCAACTTATTTAATTATTTAAGCGAAAAATAGTTCACTTCTTTCATGTAGTCATCAGTTTCATTCAACATACTTTTAAGTCTAGATTAAAAATTCCTGTTGTTTACACATAAATATGTAAATTAACATCCAAATGGCACGAATTCGATATTTAAGATTAAATGGAATGGAATTCATGTCATGAATTCAAATGAAATGAATGTTTTTTTACCTATAAACCTATAAACGAGTATACATAACGTAAGCTTTGTAATTTTTGATTTATTAAAAAAAAAAAATGTGTTATGATGTGTTTGATGTATGCTATCACGTGTTGCATTGTTAAATAAACAAGGCTGATATCTAGAAATAAATGTATTTTCGGTCTTCACCATTTTTTCACAATTTTCACCAAGTATATTACAACATATTACAGCACCATTTTCAATTCCTGCGAAAAATCAACACCGAGGTTATTTTCATGTTTTTCGTGTCTAAGAATAAAAAAAAAATAAAAATTTTTAATATCTCTTTGGCACATTGCTACACATCTCGACACGGCATAATACAACATTTTCTGAGATTATAGCGTAGTTAGCATGTTTAAAAATTTATATTTTTGCTTTCATAATTCTTAATTCTTGGAATTTGCACTTTAGCTAAAGTGTAAATTTGGAATATGGGTGATTCAACGTTAAGAGGTTGCCTGATATTAGGCGGCGTGATATAAATATTTGAAAATATGTTTTTTTCCGAAGTTGTACTATGTAATCAAGTTTTTTGTATACTACTTTAATATGGCCAGTCAACTAATTTATTTTTACGTATTTTTAAGGGACCAGGCATGAAGGCCAGAGAAAAAAAAAAAACAAAAAAATGAGTTGCGCCAAAAGAAAAGCATACGCGATGTAGATGCGCAGTATAATTAATTTCTGCTCACTTGAACCGGACTTGTGGTCTCTATCTTGGCATCTCGAGAGACAGGGGAGAGATATTTTTACCAAAAACGAACAAAGTCAGATGAGTATGTATTGTGAAGAAAAACGAAGGAACACGATAAACTACGCAGAAATAAAAGTTAATACACATTTCAAACAAAATTATAATTTGAATAACAAAGAAATAAAGCTTACCAGAGGAGATACTGTATTCACCGACACATCCGCATATGCAGAGTGGCGTGATCGAACTGTCCGCCAATGAGAGCAGGCGAGTGGTTTGGGCTTCGTTTCTTGTTAACTTCACATCAAAGCCAATGCTCTGAGATTAAAAATTGTAACGACAAGTACTGTATTGACATTTTTTAACGGACGTAAAACGTCTAGGGTAGGAGACTTAAAATACTAGAAACAAAATTTGCGAATTTTTTTTAAAAGAAAATAAATGTAATTTGGTTTTAATACCCCAACGCGTACTGCGTAAGGGGTATATTAACTTTGTCATTCCTTTTGTAACGCCAATAAGGAGGCGTAGCATGTATAGAAAGGTATATATATTTTTGATCAGCATCACCTTCTGAGTCAATTTCCGTGTATCCGTCTGTCTGTCTCTCTGTCTGTCTGCCCGTCTGTCTGTCGACACGATTACAGCCGTAATTTAAAAGCTATCGCGATGAAATTCAAACTATGTTTTTTTAAAAAATGAAGATTGAGTTCGAAAATGAGTCAAATCGGATGAAAACCACGCCTAGCTCCCAGACAGAGTGACTTTATTTTTACAGTAAAATCTCCTAAAAACTCACAAAAATTAAAGAAATGCTTTCAAATTTTGCACGTAAGCTTTGATCTTAAATATAAATCCGGACTATGCTATATGAACAAATTGGATGAAAACCACGCCTACCTCTCCCATACAAAGTGGCTTTATATTAAACTTTAAATCTCTTAAAAAGCTGCTCAAATTAAAGAAAGGTCTTGAAATGTTGCACATGAACTTTGATATATAATATGAACTTCTCCATGATATATGGCAAAATCAGATGAAAACTAAGCCTAGCTCCCATACAAAGTGATGCCATCAAAATTGAAATACTTTCGTTTTAAAAATTCCACCCACATCGTTTGTCCAACCCGTACCAAATTTTGCACATATCGCACACTAAATACAAAACAGTCAGAACTCAAAATTTTTTAATTTCTAGGTGAGGCATAAAACATTTTAATTTTGAAGGAACTCCATACAAAGCAATGAGACAAAACATTTTTTTTTAAAACTATAAAGAAAGAAGATGTGTACAAAATTTATTTGAAATGTTAGAGTCAAACTATATGATCACTACGAACAGCTTTACTTTAAAAAGTAAAAATTTGTAAATTTTGAGTTGTGACTGTTTTGTATTTAGTGTGCGATATATTCTATATACACATATGGTGTAACGTAAGGTTTTTAGACTTGGAAAGTGGGCGTGACATTTAAGTTTCGATCGAACTTCTTCCACACAACAGACAGGGGGCGTGGTACTTTAGTTCTAAACTAGCTCCATCTATACCGTTTTTCCGATTTCAACATATATTACATATACATAATATTCTTTTGTGTATTGAGAAGTTTTAAGCCTACAAAAGTGGGTGGGATTGGACAAGGGGCGTGCCAATTTAATTCTAATTGAACACCTTCGAAACCATTTTTCTGATTTCAACCAAATTTTGGTAATATATTCTTTGGAATAATGAGCAGTAATTAGCCTAATTTGACGGAATTAGACAGGGGCGTGCCACTTTAATTTAAATCGAACTCCTTCTACGTATATAGCCTTTGTCCGACTTCTTCCAAATTTTCCATAATCTTTGGAATACTGAGCAGTCAGGGGCGTGACATTTTAATTTTAAACAAAATTGTTTTAAACCGTTGCAATGAATTTCCACATACCAATCAAATTTTCCACATATATTCTTTAGCAGTCTACAAATTACTTAATGTGGCAGCTAAGCGTAAAATAAGATTAAGCGTATGACACAAATATTATTGCAGATATTTATACATTTGATAGACGGCTAAAGACTTCGAATATACTTCAAGACGGCCGCAGGGGGGTATTTTAGCTTCGGTACCCTGCCGAAGCTCCGTTCCAGACTAGTTTTTTTAATATTTACTCTTATTACTAATGTTTCTTTATGAAATAAATAATGCTTAAATGTCTTATCAATTAGAAATGTATTAAACTACACTAACTTTTTTGCGAGATAGTAAAGGGACAGGCCAGGGTAGATACTTTTTTCGCGGTTAACAAGCAATTATAACTAAACTATGTTAATTTAGGTATTGTTATTTACTGGTAACAAAGTAAATGTTGTTTATTATTATGTATGTTTGTCGTTTTCCGCAAATTTTCAACTAATGCATGGTTTTTTGATTTAGCCACTGCTTGAATCTCTTAACGTAGAATCACGCATATCTCTATGGCACATTGCAGCACAACTCAAGCACATTCCAGCACAATATACGATTTTCTGAAAAAAGGGAATGGCGGAGCTAACTTCTTTAAACATTTCTATTTTTACTTTTAAAATAAGCAAAATTAAAATTTTGTTTATCTCTCCATGGCAACGTTGCAGCGAATTTTTTCGAAAATAACCCGTGCGTAAAATTAACTAACACCATTTTTTTTATGCTGCTTATGGTTAAGGCAAAAAATAAATTCGTCATCACATAAATATTCATTAATTAGTGGCAAAAACATTATTATTACAACACAAAAAAAAAAAGAAAGAAAAACTTACCGAATCACATGAAATGTCAAAACGTAACACAGGGCTGCACATTGGCAGAGTGTTTAGCAACGTGTAATCATCTAGCGACCAGAGGTAAATCATTTTGTCATGACTCGACGAAATCAGGACATCGCAGGCGTTGCTCACTTTCACAGAAGTCACGGGACCACGATGATGTGTTATTTTATGCAGCTAGAAAAACAGAAGGAAAGAAAAAAGTATAAGAAAAAAACGAATTCAAGCAAAAAATAATGAAAAATTTAGTGGAACAAAAATAAATTTCACGGTATATTGCGAAAGTTTAAGCAATAAATCATAAAACTTCGTTTTTGTTGGCGGTATGAAAATTTTTATAATATTTTTAGTTAGAATTCAATGCATAAAGTTGTGTTGCGTGCTGCCAGGTATGACACGCACACAAACACACACACACACTCAGGTGTTGCACAAATACTATTATATGTTATTTTATACACATGTGTTGGCAACACAATCACATTGTTGATTGTGGTTAGTTGGCTTGAATTAAATAATGTAGCTTTGAACACGCCATTTTTGTGTTTGTTTTTTTTTTATCGTGGCATGCCAAAACAAAGACACACAGGCTAAGCCGGTAATTAAATGTTATAGTAGCTGTTGAGGCCAAAAATACAATATATTCTAATTAATATTTAATTAAATTTCACTGGAAGCGCGGAATGTTGTTTTAATTAAATAATTGTATGTTGCTATACGGAGTAGAAAAATCCATATTATTTTTAAATGTGACGCGTGTTATTTTACTGCAGTCAATTTGTAATGAAAATTATGAAAAAATAGTTAACAGAACTTAAAGCTCTGCTAGTGACATTTGCCAACAACCAGCTAATTAACAAATTAGCGGTTTACAAAGTTGAGCGGAATTCTATTAGTGATAAAATTAATCACAAGCACAATAATCAGCAAGAAACGACAAAAATAATCTTGCATACTTCTAGGCAATCAGTCTGAGTATGGAAATTAAATTCAAAATTCAAAAATTATGCTTTCTGCGGCTGAATGTGTGTGTGTGTTACGTTGAATACGTTGAATACAAGAAATGTAATCAAATCTAGGCTCCCACACAAGCACACGTAGCTACAAACAATAGCTACAAAACTTGAGTGCTTGAGTGCTGCACTGTTGTTGTTGCCCTTGTGGCATAACATCTATTTGTCGTGGTTATTGTTGTAGTGTTGTTGGCTGTCGTTGCTGCTGCTTTTGATGCTGAAATTATTGTTGTAGCTGTCGTTCACATCATAAGTCATATTAATTTCAAATAACATACACACACACACACCCACACATGACTCACTCACACTAGCACAAAAGTTGCCAAAATTTATAGAATTTGAAGCAAAACATGGCACCTGGTGGTGTACAGTGTCGGTTAAAGCACAAATTGCAGAAAAGATTACGAGAGTCTATAACAGTGTATGTGTGTGTGTGTGTGTGTATAATTCAGGGAATTTTTCATCTGTGTATTGGGAAACAAACTCAACTCGGAGTCCTTGTTTGGAGTACATAAATTTATGATATCTTCTTGTAGGACGCTTCACTTTCGCTTAAGCGGTTTAAATAACGCCATCTCTTTCGCTCCCCTTCTAGCCTTATCTTATTTAACTTGCTGCTTGCGTGCGTGTTAGTGCGTAAGCAAAATTCTTTCTGTACGTGTGTTTATTTTTCAGCTAAGCTTAATTTGAAAATTCTTAAAAACAAATCATGGTGATGATCACCCACATACACATTTTCTACCTCACTTATACGCTTGTTTAAAATTATTTTCTTGTATCTACATACATACATGCGTGTGTGGTTGTGTTTACATACATTTTAACTGTTTTACTTGAGCTGCTTAATCCTTAAGCAGCTCCATCAAAATGTCGCTGTGACAGCCTTAACCGCTTCCGTTGGCAAATGTTAGCGGCATTTTCTAGCCATCTGGGAAAAGCTACTTTTTCACTAGCTCTAAACATGCGCGCTCACACACACACATACACTTGCACGTACACACTCTCCCAAAAATGCCAGGTATATGTTTTTTTTTGATTTAAACGTTATTTAATGAAATGTGAAATACGTGTTTAAATTTAAATGAACATGAAGAAAATTTTACAGCTGCATATATTCAGCAGCCCTTGGCACAAAATTTACTTTTTAAGCTAAAAAAAAAAATTCAAATTCAATTTAAATATTTTATGAACGAATATATAAATGCTGGCTTAAAATTGTAATAAATGCTGGAGGGTTTGAGAAAAAGTTGAATTGGAGAAAAACAAAAAATTTCTTTAAGTTTGAATAAAGCGTTGACATTGTTTTTTTTTTTTTCTTTGGTGTATGCGGTTATTGTGCTATGATTTTTAGAAAATACTTTAAATACGTTTTTGTAAAATTTTTTTAAGATATATCTCTTCCGAATTGAACCCTTAACAGGTCAAATATATGAGCCTACCGCCATCTGCCACCCATGTGGGGGTCCCAATACAAAAAAACAAAAGCATTGCTATGTTTTCTTCTTGCCTGGTAGGTAAATCAGAAATGCAGGCATTAACAGTGCAAGCCCTAGCAATGCTTACGTTAACAGTAATATAGCATTGCTGACGTTAACAGTGCTGACGCGAACTCATAACTTTTACACCTACCAAAAATTGCTCAACGCGCCTAAAGAAGTTTTCACTTCAAAAAACAACATTAACAAAAATGTCACACAGCTCTGTTGAAGTGTCTAAGTCACTCTTCCATTCTACTCTTGAGCGCAATTGAGCGCAATGAGCACAAAGAAGCAAAATTGAAAAAAAATTTCGAAGAAAGTGAGAGAAAAATGGCAAAAAAATATACAGGGAAGCACAATCGTTGGCACCTGTTTGTATGAACAAAAATATAGTGTCCCAATAAGAGTGCACGATTCAAATTTTGTAGCATTTTTGAAAAATGTTCTGAATCGTAACATATCAACTTGACATTCCAAAAAAAAAAAAAAAAAAATGCACGTTTATTGAGACACCCTTTATTTTGTTTTGTCTCAACAACGCTGACCGAGTGTTCCGAAAAGATAGGAAAGAAAAAGCAAAAACAACCACAAAGCTCTGTTGAAGCTTTTGACTTCTCTTTCACTCTCGCATTCTACTCTCCCACAGTATCGTTGTTCAGCATAGCTGCGTGGATTTGTATTTTGTTGTTGTTTCTTTTATATGGGGAAAAAAGTGTTTTTAATTTCTAATTTTTACTTATGTTAATAATAAGACTACGCTAGCTGGGTCATGTCCATCGAATGGACGACGAAAAAGGCGAATGGCACCAGCGAAAAAGGTGCTCGAGGCGAGGGTCGCTGGTCAACGACGACGAGGGAGTCCATGCCTCCGATGGATGGACCAGGCTGAGGAAGCCCTAACCGCACTTGGTGTATCCGATTGGAGAGGCGCGCGCAAAGCAGAGGCGCCTGGCGAGAGCTGATGAGGTCGGCTAAAACCCGGACACGGGTTGTTACGGCCACCGTAGTAAGTAAGTAAGTAATAATATAACATTTGAATACAAATTTTACTGTCCTCTTAGTATAAACCAGAGCTTTCAAATAGGTTTCATTAGAATATTTTGTCTTTAAAAGAGGTAAAAAGGGAGTTAAACTTTGTGTTCACGTAATAAAATATATATAAAAAAAAAAATAAAAAAAAATTTCTGAGATTTGCTTACAAACTTCAATTCTTGTTTTCAATTCTTGAATAATGTAGAAGAGGTTTATCATTCTTGCTGACTAAATATGTGTGTCCGAAAAGAGGAAATCAAAAGCAACAACAACCACACAGCTGCATTGAAGCTTTTTCTTTCTCTCTCGCTTTCTGCTCAACCTCGCCTTTTGCAAAGTTGTGCAGCAACAGCAAAATTGTGTGGCACTGTTTGTTGTTTTATATGGGGAAAAACGTGTTTTTAATTTTAAATTTTTACCTATCCTAATGATAAAACATTTAGCTAAAAACTATATTGTGCACTTGATAAAAACGAGAGCTTTCAAATGATATAAGTTTTACTCGAATCTGTTGTCATTAAAGTGGGTCATTAAAAAGAAGTCAAGATTTTTGTTTTCGTATTAATATATAAGATTCCTGATTCATAATTTCAACCGGTTAACTGATTCAAAAAATTTAAATTTTTTATTGTTTATTTTAATTTTGATTTTAATAATTCTTGCAGTTTATTACAAAGTTACAAAGTTTTTATATTAAATAATTGTTTTTTACTACGTTAAAAAATTTAGATATTTATTTTTATTTATTTATTTATTGAAGTGATAAATGCTTATAAACCAGTGATTCACACGGGAGTCTCACGAAGCCACTGGCCCAAAATTTCATTTCATTTATTGAGTCTTATGGAATATAATATCCCTACAGACTATAATATAACACACAATAATAAGTACTTAAATTATGTAGTGCAAGCATACATTAACTAATTAAAGATGAACTAAGAATAAATTGTTGAATGCATTTTTAAAAGTAATTTTTTGTACAGAGAGATCTAAATCATTATTAGACGATAACTCATTAAAAAGGGTCAATGACCTAGTCAAAGGCTCATATAGAGCATAATTTACTTTACATTGTTTTATAAAAAATAATTTATAAAATCTGAGTTGTCTGGATGGAATATTAAACAGAATGCATTCTAAGAGCGATTGACAGTCAATATTTTCAGAAACCAAATCATACGCAAATATAATAGAGGCAATCTTACGCCTTGACTCAAAATACACTCACTGTAGTGCTCAGTCTGCGTGAGCAGTCAGTTATTCAAAAATACACTGTAGTGGTCAGTCTGCGTGAAACCAGTTTTGGTGTTGTGTACATGAAATGTGTTTGATTGCATTAGTGTGGTAAATTTTACGAACCCCCTAATAAAACCCTACGGAGAAAACAGAATCTATTGCCTATAACAGACTGGTCCCGTGACAGCTCAAATGTAATCCATCACAGGAAAGGTCGGATATAGCTCTTCACGGAACAGTTCCTATGTGCCTATTTTCGGACAGATTTCATTTTACTCAGCACGGGACCAATTTAATATGATACACGTGGAGACAGGACGATTAAAACTAAAAGCTGTAATTGTATTGTGTGAAAATTCAATGTTGAAGTCCGGTCGGTTTCATATGTTCGTGGGGCAGAATATCAGCAAATCCCTACCCCTTGAGAACCTATCACGTAATAGGTTCTAAACTACTTCCTTTTTAGTCAAAACATGTTATCAATCTACTCTTCTAGGCCGGTCACTGGATAGGTCCAAGGTGATGCAGTAGATGGCAATTGACCCCTTTCAATGGCAACGCTGTGTAAAAGTGATCGGTTGGTTTCATATGTCGGTGACAGAATTGGGACTGATCCCTCTCGTTTTTGGGGAACTATCACGTGATAGGTTCAGAACCGGTTCATTTTTCCATAGGGATATGACGACTTCGCTTATGTGTGCGTGTCAGTCACTCGTCTGTCACTCGTCACTCACGTCACCTGCCTCACCTCCCTTGCCTAAGAAAACCGGTTTCACGCAGACTGAGCACTACAGTGTATTTTGGGCCACTTGGCTTTCACATGCAAGTCGTGTGTGTGAAGCTGCCGAAGTTATGCGACGCCAGCAGACAATCAGTTCTTGTTTGTACTTTAAGCAGTAAAAATCTCCTGCGCAAAGGGGTTTGTTGAATGTTCTGCTTGAACACACATACCCAAGCAAAAAATGTTGCGCTCGTATTGGAAGCTCTGCCAACGATGTGCATCACTGTTATAAACAGGGCTGCCATCCTCCTCCCTTCCGAAAAGTGTAAATATCGATTTAATTAACTGCAGGGGGTTAAGGTGCTTTGTATCGAAGCCCCCCTTTGGAGGCGTCAAAGGGGATAGATTCTAGCGAAAAAAAGGTTCCTTTTGGAAAAATAATGGAGGTCAGTCATACATTTAAACCCTTTATTGCCCTCCCCAAAAGGCGAAATATTGATATCAATAATTGTAGGGGCTTAGGGCTTACCCTGCAGCCAACTGAATTCGTGCCCCGAAAAAACTGAATTCATATTCGATTTCAGTGACCTCGTCATGAAATCATGAAACCCCACGGGGGGTTTTTTTTTTTGGAAAATTGTACAGTGTAATTTTTACCCTTACTAATTAAATATTTATATTGAATTATTTCATGTTTTGAAATATATTATTTCTTTTGAATTTCATTAAATTTCTTATGGAATTGTAGTAAAAAAATATATTTTTAATAAATGCAACTTTTAATTTTTATTAAAAAAAACTAAGCCAAATTCTTCAAATGCTAGAATTTGTCTTCATTACAGAATTTCAGAGTAATCCATGTCATTGATTTATGCAGTAAGTTGTGTTCGTAATTATTTTCTAAGCTAAAAAAAAAACGTTGCACATTTGTTGCTATTTTAACCAATAACCCTAAAATAGGGGTTTTTTAAAAAAATGTTCCTCCTAATTCATTTTGATCATTAGCTTTTTATGAGCTGCTTAAAGTAAACAATTTCAACTTCGCATTAATTTAACCGCAGTCTTAATTGGCGTTGGCCAAATTGAGGCATGACAAAATTTATGCGCCACACAGATATTAGTGAATGAAATATGAAGAACAACCAACTAATTAATAGAAGAAACTAAAAATATATGGGTGGAAATAATGGCAAAAGGGGGAATTTGTAGAAGAAAATGTAGAACAAGCTGCAGCACTTAAGTGATGGCAAAGAAAATAAAAGCTGCTACTGCTGCTGTTGGCGGATATTTAATTTTAATGACAAGTTTTGTCTAATGTCATTTAAAGAAAGGAAATGGAAGTGAAATGAGTAGCGGCTTTAAAACAACAACAGCAACAGTAGAAGCAGCAGTTTAAGTAGCAACAAGGGAGCAGTTTGGGTGGGAGGGACTGGAGCTTTTAACATACATTTTTACAAAGTTTTTAACTCATTGCTTGTTGTTGGCTGTGTTAGTTGTGTTTGTTTGTTTGCTGCCTCCGCTGTTCTTTGTGGCTGTTGTTGCTGTTTACACTTTATCTTGCAGGTTTTTAGTGTTGCGCTATGTATGTGTGTGTGTAATGTGTAGCTGTGAAAAAGGTCTCTCCACATTTCACAGGAGGTGTGTTGAAGTTATTTATTTATTTTTGCGCTCACAGTTTTGTTGCAGTTATTTTATGTTGTTGTTGTATATTACTCCTGCTGCTGCTGCCTTAAATGCAGCTAGTTTAACTTGTTTGTTGCTGCTTTGCTCATATATTACTTGCTAGTAAGTTAGCAAAATAAAGCTCTGGATATGTGACAAAATTATTGTGATTAAGTGTAGTGAAGCGAAGTGTGCAAAGATATATCTGTGTTTAAAGTGCTGTTGTCTGAATTGAATTTTTGTTGTTGTCGTTTAAGTGTCACAACAACAGCTGCATTTAATGCAATATAAGCAATAAATTATAGAGTTTGCAGCAAATCCAATCACATTCAATGTCAAGGCAAAGAAACACATTAGACACACACATACAAGTAAATATTTATGATGTGTCAACTAATAGCATTAGCTTTTATCAAACTTATATTAGCATAAAATGCTTCAATTTATATGCAAAAATTATTTACAATTTTAAGCATTCATCATGCAAAAGTGGAAGCTGCATTAAATGCTTTTATGTTTTCACCAACACACTCAAAAACAAACACATTCACTTGCAGACAAGAATCCTGTCTTTAGTGGACACTGCATTTTTTAAGAAAAAAAAAAAAAAAATTAACAAATAGATGAAACACTTGCAGTGCTGTTGAATTTCATAAACAGCTGCATAAAGTTAATTATATATGTGTGTGTGTGTGTTGGTTTGGTTTTGTGCTTACTTACCAATGTATGTGTACGCGTGTTGTTGCAGCTGCATAGCACAAAGCTAATAAAATGCTATAAATTTTGCACAAGCAGCTATAATGCTTTGTTGTCCCGCATCCGGTATTAAACCGGAAATAGAGGCAAACACAAGCACAGCGGTATTACAACTCATACATGCCCACACACACCTATACACATTGAACTACATACATACTCGTACATTCCCTTGCATGACATCATTGCTGTTTATAAAATTTTTATTTGCGCCTTAAAATTATTTCGTTGTTGTTGCTGTTTTTATTTGGGTGCCATAAATTTATGTATTTGTTATTGTGTCAGTATTTTTGGTACATGCATGACTGATTTTTATTGTATTAAACATTTTAAAACTGTTTTTATTTTTTTTTTTGTATAATAATACAACTTGAGTACATTTCTTAAATGTGTTCGCATCATGTATGTTTCTATGTGAATATATAACTTACCAGTTTGCCCTCATTTATATCGGAAATAACAATAGTTGCGTCCTCACTGCCGCTGATGGCCAAAGTATTGTTGATTCCAGCTGCTACACACGTAACCAAAGCCGTGTGAGACCTAGGTGAGTGAGATAGATGATGATGATGATGGTGATGAACAACAGGAAGTTAAGTGTAGGTAGCAAGAGAGAAAAACAAACACATTAAAAAAAATACATATTATAGATTATTAAATTAAATCGGTCAATTGTTGTGAAAGAGTCAGAAGAAAAGACACAGAATAATTACAACAACTAAGCAACTTACTTGATATGCGCCTTCAGCTCACGGTTGCTCACGTTCCATACAATCACAGAAGCATCTTCGGAGCCGGTTAGTAGAATATCAGATTGAGGTGCGACCAACAAGCACGTGACTGCTGCAGTGTGTCCTGTAAAAGGGCATTAGAAGTGGGAAAGGCAGCGACAGTTAGTGAAAATGGTTTTTGCATTACGTTTGCCAGACAAACATGAGTTGTTTTTAGTATTGAGTGAGCTGAACGAGCTGGGTGAGTTAGCGACCATTGAGCAAAATAACATTCATCCCTATTATGAATAAAATTTCCCCCGGAAATGAAAAAGGGAGCTTTCATTTTTAAGACAGGGTATAATGCTCTTAAAGATTTTTTTCTTGTAATCTTATGAATTGACGATGAATGCAAGCAATTGTGTTAAAGTCTTGTAAAAATTCAGTGAATGAAATACGAAAATTCCTATTTTTAATTCCGGACGATTATCACCGGGCTGATTATCACTTATAGCTTTACAGCAAAACCCTCGATTTTCGTTTTTTTCGCGCATTTGGGCAAGCCGAGTAGCTCGAAATGCGGATATTTTCAGGTATTTCGAGCTACCAGGGCTATTTGAGTATTTTAGAACTTTTCGGGTAGTTCGAGCATACATTTCTGGGCTCGCAAGAATTTGTTGAAAATAATTCATAGTTAACCCGGGATACACCTGAAAGGGGTGAAATGTATTACTAAGTTCTATAATTTTTAGCCCCCAACATTTCAACAATATAATCACCCGTAAGCTTTCACTCTTTTGGAGATCTCCCTACATAAAACATAAAATCTGAAGAAAAATTTTTTTGATTATAGTTCATATTTCTCCAGAATTGACCCTTAGAGGATTCAAATGCATAAGCATACCCTTCCGGGGGTCTCTCCACAAAAATACAAAAGCTGAGGAAAATTTTCAATTATCCCGCAGAGGAGTGAAGTGTATGAACAATTATATGAACTGGTTCAATAATTTTTCCTACCTCTACATTTATTTATGAACACACCCTTCCCCTATCTTCCACCCTATTGGGGGTCCTCCTACAAAAAGCACAAATTTTTTGTGAATCATTTTTGCAAATTTTTTGCATAAGCTTGAAAGTTCGAAATTACCCGGGTATTGATTATCAAATCACCTGTGTAATGACTGAATATCCGGGTTAACGAGTTATTCGGGCTTTATTTGGGTTTTTAGTGTCTGGTTATCCGCAAAATGGTCGAAAAATTCGAAAGCCTTACTTTATAGTAAACATGTCCATATAGCTGTCCGATTGGCCCGCGTGGCCCTTCACACAAATTTTTTTTCTATCATAATTTTAACTTCACCCTAAGCCGACAACAAAGGACACCGGCTCAAAGCAACAACACAAATCGCCCTCGTTGACTATTCAACACATTTTCCAACGCGCTTAACAATAACAAATGCATGTAAAGGCGATATAAAAAACGCACACTCAACGATGTCTATGCTTAAGGCCGGCAATACATTTAGAGGCATCCCAGAATTGATTCTTTTTTTCATTTTAAACGACTTAAAAACATCTTAAAAATATGTAAAAAAAAAAATTTATAAAGATATCTTGAATATTAAGAGAGAGTAATAAGCTTGAAAAGAGACCCGCGCGTGAGTTTGATTAATAAGAAAATCAAGTTACTACAGCTGATATTTTTTATATGATTTATTTTATCTGCTGAAATCGGTATATTTGAAAAGGGGAACATTCCAAAGAATTTTAAACAAAAATTATTTTGTGTGTATTGTATAAAGATTTCATTAAGTTTTGAACACTTATATCTTCCTATTATTTGTTTCCTATAACTTTATAAAATCGTTTTCCTCAAAATTACGTTTTTTAAAACTGCGGGCAACCTAGCTCAAAAACTACTTGACCAGTCCTTACAATGTTTGGAAGGAAATTTTTTAATAATATTTTAACTAATCTGAAGGCAACGAGGTGCAACATTTTGTGTTTTTTTTTTTTTAAGCATTGGTCCTCGCTTAAAATTTGTTGAGACATTGGAACAGCGTACAAGAAAATTGTCTCTTAATATTGCCCAAAATTTCCAACCTAGAAATTTTTTTAATTATAAAATTTAAATGGAATTTTATAACTGTCAGGAAAAGGAGGGTCAATAAGACTGGCTTTCGGGCTCCTATGACAGATAATGAAATGAAGGAGGAGGTTCTCAAGTTCGTCGGTTTCTATTTTTTTTTTATTTTTTCTTAAATGTATGTACATCGATAACTCCTAGACCATATGCCTGAGTGCCATAATTTTTGGGGAACAGATAGATATCATAAGCATGGAGGTGCCTGTACAAAAGTGGGCGGTATTCGAGAACTGGGCGTGGCAATAATAGATCTCGCAATACTAGATACTACTGTATCTCGAATAATATTGACACTAGGGTACTGCAATTTAGTGTAGGGGTAGGCACAATAATTACAAATTACGGGCAAGAAAATGGGCGTAATTCGACAAATGGGCGTGGGAATATTAGAAAAACAGTGTATCTTGAATAATTTTGAGGCTAGAGTACTGCAATTTAGTATAGGTGTAGGCATTATTATTACAAATTATCGTCAATAAAGTGGGCGTTATTCGACAAATGGGCGTGGCAATATTATAAAAACACTGTATCTCAAATAATATGGACACTAGGGTACTGAAATTTAGTGTAGGGGTAGACACAGTTAATACAAATTACGGTCAAGAAAATAGGCGTTATTTGACAAATGGGCGTGGCAATATTAGAAAAGAGTATATCTCGAATAATATTGATACTATAGTACTGCAATTTAGTAAAGGGTAGGCATTACTATTACAAATTATGGCCAATAAAGTGGGCGTTATTCGACAAATGGGCGTGGCAATATTATAAAAACACTGTATCTCGAATAATATGGACACTAGGGTACTGAAATTTAGTGTAGTGGTAGGCACAATTATTACAAACTGCCGTCAACAAAATGGGCGTTATTTGACGAATGGGCGTGGCAATATTAGAAAAATAGTATATCTCGAATAATATTGATACTATGGTACTGCAATTTGGTATAAGGGTAGGCATTATAAGTAAAACTTACGCTGAAGAAAGTGGGCGGATTTCGACTACTGGGCGTGGCAATATTAGAAAACAGTGTATCTCGAATAATATGAGCACTAGGGCACTGAAATTTATTGTAGTACAGGGGTAGGCAGAATTATTAAAAATTATGGTCAATAAAGTAGGCGCTATTCGATAAATGGGCGTGGCAATACTAGATAAACACTATCGCAGTTAATATTGACGCTGGGGTACTGAAATAAAGTACAGGGGTAGGGTAATTATTGGAAATAACGCTCCAGAAAGTGGGCGCCGACTACAAAATCACTACAAATTAAAAAATAGTTTTAAAAATACTTTTCCTTTTAATTTCTTGGTCATATTTCTTGGATAATTTATTTAAACATATTATTATATATGAAATCTTATTATCTTAATTTTTTTCTTATATGTTTTATTATCATAAATATATTAATTTCTTGATGAATACAAATGCTTTCAAGTTGGCGCTTCTGATTAAAAGTCTGATTATATTAGCGCCAACCTTAAAAGCTTTTGTATTCATCAAGAAATTAATATATTTATGATAATAGAACAAATAAAAAAAAAAATTAAGATAATGAGATTTCATATATAATAATATGTTTAAATAAATTATCAAATATGACCAAGAAATTAAAAGGAAAAGTATTTTTAAAATTATTTTTTACTCTGTAGTGATTTTGTAGTCGGTTGTTTTTTTTAAAAAAAATTTTTTAGGCTATACAGATACACTTCATACACCTTCCACTCAATCTTGGAACCAGGAAAATTAAAATAATACGCAACTAGTAAGGGTGGAGCTTCGGCAGGGTACCGAAGTTAAAATACCTCCCGCGGCCATATTGAAGTATATCCGAAGTCTAGCCACGAAGTTTAGCCACGAAGTTTAGCCACGACATATACGATGACATTCAGTTTTATATATTAACGAAAGTTTTCCTGTTTTGATGACGTCACTTTGTATGGGAGGCGTGGTTTTCATCCGATTTGACCCATTCTCGAACTTGATCTTCCTTTTTTAAAAATAATCTTATATTTCGAATTTCATCGCGATAGCTTTAATATTACGGCTGTAATCGTGTCGACAGACGGACACACGGAAATCGTCTCAGGAGATGATGCTGGTCAAAAATATATATATTTTTCTATACCTGCCACGCCTCCTTCTTGGCATTACAAACGGAATGACAAAGTTAATATACCCCTTACGCAGTACGCGTTGGGGTATAAAAAAGGTGAAAAATGCATGAAAAAAAGCTTTTTCTCTAATCCGATACCAAATTTTTAAAAATTTTTGATGCAGATCGGAAGAACTTTTTCAGGCCTATAATTTGTGCTTTTACAATTATTACACTAGCCAACATATTTACAAAATATATGATTTTTGGAGGTTTTTGCAAAATGGTTTTGCTCACTGGAGGCTTTCGTTATTGCCAAAATATTTTGGGAATCATCTTAAAATACATCGAGGTTCATTTTAAGAAGGCTACAAATGTAACTTTTTTCCCCCATACAAGTCGAGGCACTTTAATATACACACATTAAAGAAAAAACAGAGGCTTGCAATTAAATACTGGTTTCAGAATTTGAAAATTAGCCTCGAGGTTCATAGGCATCTTAAGCATTATCATTTTCAGAAGTTATTAGATGAATATAATTTTGTATTTTTCAGGTCTTTTGAGACAAAATATATAAAATCTGTGAGAAAAAGAAATCAGAAATAGAGTTGAAGTCCCAGGTCTTGATTTAAACTTAGATTTTTAAGCTTGAATCTAATTTAAGGAAACAACTTGAATTTCAATAAGTTGTTTGTGACAAAGGGGAGGAGAGGAGATGAGAGGAGAGGAAAGCGGCCTTTTTTCAATACCATTATATTCGATGCAAAAAATGTTTTCTTGTACTAAACAACATTTTGAAATATTTCTTTAAAGTAAATTTGTTCCGATTCTTTTAATTCCATTGACATTGTCCAAGTTCTTATATATTGAGATTGAAAAAATTGTGACAAAAATTTTAAATTCAGCCTGGTGGTCCCAAAGAAGAACCTTATAATAATTTTCAATAACTTATTTGATGGAGCTGAATTTATATTTTGTATAATAAAATTATTTCAAGTTTCGAAAATTTCGAAGCTTTCGAAATTTAGAAAATTCGCATACTTAAGGTTTTTAATTTAAAAATTTAAATTGTTTTGAAATTGGAAATGAATTTGAAGAAAGTAATACGAAATTCTTCATATCAAACTAAAGATTGCCAACAACCTGGGGTGAAAAAAAAATTTAATTGATAATAGGGTTATGGTATGATTATGTCAATATAGGCCGTTATGATAGGGTCAATAAAGTAAAAGTCATATATATGTCAAAATAGGAGTTTGCTTGTATTAAAATTTAGATAAAATATGGAACTTCGTGTGAATAGCTCGGGTCAATTATTTCCCGTTAACAGCAAGGTTGCCCTGACGCAGACAACGCTTTTTCAATATAATTTTGTCGTTTTTATTTTGCTCAACTTGGAATTTTTGATAGCTCAAAAGAACTAATCAAGCTGCAACAAAGTGTCAGTTGTTTCGTTTAAAGTCCGTTAGTTAATTCGATAGCGATTTGTAGGTTCATATAGTGCCGATAGGTCGCCTATTTTGAAGGGTCCAATATAAATGAATTTTTTTTAATCTGTACTTTTTGAAGGAAACTTAATAATATTATGAGAACTATCTCGCATTTTGTCTAACGTCTAATCAGTTCATCAAATTGACAATCACCCAGCGGATATGTATTACAAAAATTTATTATATGCATATATATATGGGCCATAGGGTCAAAAAGGGGGTTGCCAAAGTAAAGGTACTGAGTCAAGTCTTTTAAGTTAAAATTTCATTGGACTGAAGTTGGACCGTCAAGTTTTCATACAGAGTACTTTTTTGATAGAACTTATTAAAAAATAATTTTGTTCTAGCTAAAGTCTGTATTTTAAGACTGTTTAAAATCGAATGATTTATTCCCCGGTATTTTTATACAAGCCAATATTCAAAAAATGACGCAACGTGAAGTTGGCAACTGTTCTTACAAAAACTATTTTTTAGGGTGCAACCACAGTTAACGTCATTGCCATACATACAATTTCAGTTTGTAAAAATATAAAGGGTATTCAATAAATTGTTTAAGTTTACAACTCGGCCAATCTGACAATTGATCGGCCTCGATCAAAAGAATAAAACATATTTACATACTAAAGTCTTATACATACATTAAATACTTCATTATATATCACTGTCATTGGTATTGCTTACTTCATTAATAGTTACAACCTCAGCACTCCGACCTAATAACCATCGTCTCAATCGATTAGCTTCGATCACTCCATTATAAGGCAATTGAGTCAATTGACAATTTTCTATGTCCCGTATTACGTAGCGGTCATTTCCCAGAACTTTATGCACAACATATGGCCCTTTGTACGTAGGCACAAATTTTTTATTCGTTCCTACTACCGAGTCAACATTCCTTACCACCACAAAATCACCTTCATTATATTTTTTTGCTTCCGTACTATGCCTCAGAAAATAATTCAAATTGTAGGCCTGAGATTTATCAATTTCGGTGGACGCATCTGACCGCAGCTTCTCCAAATCGCGTGGAGAACAAAAATTATTTTTATCCACTAAATATTCAGTAAACTCGTCTACTAGGTCTCCTCGCTGTTCCACGCCAAACAAAAGTACACTGGGCATCTCCTTTGTCGCACTTTGGACGGAATTATTCATTGCATATTCTACTTGCAACAACTTATTAGACCAGTCTGCGTGACTTAGGGGTTCACTTAATTTTCCTAACATTTTTTTTATAGTCCTATTGACCCTTTCTACTTGACCGTTCGCCTGTGGTGCAGCAGTAGCTACCTTGACATGGGTTATATTATGTTTCAGTAAGAAATTATCAAATTCTGAAGATGTAAAACACGCCCCCCTATCCGAGACTATTCGCCTTGGCCGACTATAATAACAAAAATATTTTTCTAAAGCGGCAGTTACTTCACGTGTACGCGTCGAGTTTGTCGGATATAATTTAACAAATTTTGTAAAGGCATCGATAACAACTAAAATATGTTTCCTTTTAGAAATTAATGACGGCAATGGACCAAAATGGTCTAAATGTAGCGTATCAAACGGCAACGGCTTTTTGGGTATATTATACAAATTTCTCTCATTAACACGTATCGGCATTGCATACATTAAACATTTTAGACAATTTTTAATAAATTTTTCTATCTTTAGGCGCATCCCTGGAAACCAATAATACCTGCTTGCCTTATCGTAAGTTTTATCAACCGCTTGATGGCCAATTTTCTCATGAATTACTCTTATCACATTATCTTCCATTTCATAAGGCACATAGAGCTGTTTTTGTCCGTTCGAGTTTATTCTATAAGCAAGACCATCAACTAAATCAAAGTCCTTTACTTCTTCTGTCTCAAGACGATTTATCAATCCCTTTATGCTCTCGTCGCGTCCCTGTGCAATCTGAATCTGAAAGTCTACCTCATTTGAATCTACCACAGCTGCAATTTGACATCTACTTAACGCATCCACATGACCCATAGCAGCACCACGTCTATGGTGTATCGTGAAATTGTAATTTTCTAACTCCAATGCCCATCTGGCTATTCGAGTATTTATTTGTTTTCTTTCTAAAGTCATTGTCAGTGAATTACAGTCCGTCACTATCTTGAAAGCTATTCCTTCAAGGTACACTCTAAATCGTCTTAAGGCATATATTATCGCTAACGTCTCTAACTCAAAGCTATGGTATTTAGCTTCGGCAGCGGAAGTTGTCTTTGAAAAAAATGAAATGGGGTGTAATTTGCCATCATTTTGGCGCTGGAGAAGAACTGCACCAAAACCAATGACGCTAGCATCACAATGGAGCTCTGTTTCCCTTGCAGGACTGTATATAGCGAGCACTGGGGATTCAATGAGTCTCGTCTTCAGTTCTGTAAACGCGTGAAGGCACTGTTCATCAAAATAAAAATTGCTATTTTTCTTTAATAAATTTTGTAATGGTTTTGCTATTCTTGAAAATGACGGCACAAATCGTCGAAAATACGAAAAAAGTCCTAAACACGAGTGTAATGTCTTTTGGCTAGTCGGCACGGCGTATTTTCGTATTGCGGCGATATGAGACTCACTAGGTGAGATTCCAAAAGGAGTTACGGCATATCCAAGATACTCTATTTCTTCGTAACAAATTTTACACTTTGATAAATTTAGTTCTAAATTTCGTTTAGTTATCCGGTGTAATACAGCAAGTAACAAATCTTTATGTTCAGCAAGATTGGAAGTAGCAATTAAAATATCGTCCATGTAAACTATTATCTTTCCTGCGTCAATAAAATCCCGAAAAATAACGTTTACAAATCTCTGAAATACGGCAGGTGCATTTTTTAGTCCGAAAGGCATTTTTAGGAATTCATATTGTCCAAATGGCGTCACGAAAGCGGTATATGGAATAGAAGTACTAGAGACATTTACTTGATGAAACCCACTCTTCAGATCTAAAACAGAAAAATAATTCTTCCCTTCAAGATATTCCAAACAGTCCTCAATAAGCGGCAAAGGATAATTGTCACGTATGGTAATTTTATTCAGTCCTCTGAAATCTATACACATACGCGTCTCTCCATTCTTCTTCTTTACTAACACTATAGCCGAAGCATATGGTGAACTACTAGGCCTTATAATACCATCCTGCAGCAGTCCATTTACAATTTCTCTTACTTTTGTTCGATCTAAATATGACAAACGGCGCGGAACACAATAAAGCGGCACGTCAGTCGTCAAATGTATTTGCATCTCATATTCGAGGGGCTCAACTTGAATATTTTTCGGAGTAACATAAGTATCTGCTATTAATTGTTTTATTTCATTAATATTCAACTTATCAAGCTTGCAATTTATATCTAATTCTTTTTCATCATGGGAAATTTGAATATTAAAAATGTCTGGAATGTTGACGTCACCGGCATGTTCAGAAACGTCAATTGACCCAACTGATTCAATGGGCACATCTCTTAAATTACTTAATCTACAAATGGCTTTCGGCAAAGAGCATTCTTTTAAAAGGCTATAACGATTAATAAGTACTGTAGAATTGTTACTTTCAAAAGTGCAAGTATCTTTTATTTTATCATTAATAGAAAATAAACTGTTGTTTGAATAACTTAAACATTTGATTTCTTTTAAATGTATAGAAAAAATAGATAGGAAATTCCGTCCGAGAATCACTGGTGAGATCATTTCCTCATCAGGCAAAACAAAAATATAAATTGACTTCATTTTTTTTTTAAAACTAATTAAACAGCGTATATTAGCAATGGCGGAAATCTTTTGTCCACCAATTCCTCGAAACTTAGTTTCTGTCAAAACTTCAGGCAACTCTAGCGGCACTAATGATCTTTTAATAAAGCTGATCGGACTACCGGTATCAAAAAGAGAAACAACTTGTTTAAATTTTGCACCCTTGAAAGAAACACTAAAAGCAATACCAACCATGTTTATCGCATTCAACACCTCCGATGTATCGTCAGGTACGTCACTCTCTGTTGCGGCAGCTTGGGCACTTAATCCGGCGGCAATTTTATTTCCTGATGTAACTGAAGTACTTTTGGTCAACATCTTACGAGGGTTCGGGCATGATCGATGGTCGTGACCCATCTTCCAACAGCGAAAGCACGATCCATTTGGCCTGATAGGATATGGGCAGTTGGGCTTTATATGCCCCGTCTGTGAGCAATTGTAGCATAATGGTCCTGCACTTAATTCTGGTTTCTTTGATGTTGTTTTTGTAACATCAGACGGCTGACTACTTCGTCTAGTAGCGGCAGCTATTGGCTGAAAATATTTCTGTTGAAACCGTGCGACTCGATTTTTTAAATCACCAACTGAAAGTGCGCCCACCAGCAGGTGCACATTTGGCGTTTTATCGCCAACACCATCGATAATGAACTCAACTAATTCATGCTCGCTGACATCCGAACGTTTCGCAATGCCCTGCATAATCAGCACGTAGCACTGCAAAGATTCTTCTCCAACTTTCCACTTACGCCGTGCGAGCATCTGGTAAACCATTTGGCGCGTAATGGTAACATCAAATTCGTCAAGCAGCTCTTTCTTGAGCGCTTCATAACTCAAGGCAGTTGTTATTGACAGAAACACTTTAGCTGTCCCAGTCAATGCTCTACGAAGGCACAAAAGTTTCATGGACTCGTCGGCATTTGCAGCAGCCATGATTTCTTCGAAATCTCTTACAAAGTTTTGCACGGACTGTGCTATATCATCGCCACTAAATTTGGTGATAGCGTGTTCGACGTCCGTAACTGAGGATTTAACACGACCTGTAGAACCACCAGCACCAGCACCAGCACCAGCACCACCTGTAGAACCAGCAGACATTTCCAACTCGCGTATCTGGCGCTGAAGCTCCAAAATGTCACGTCGTTTTTGAAGCTCACGCAATTGGACGTCAGGGGCGCTCTCCTGAGAACAACGCATTTCAGCAGAACGGCAAACCGCTGCTTCCCCAGCCGGCACTTCAAGATGCTCAATCTTATCTTCAGGATTCGTATCGGCAGCGGCAAAGGCACCAGCATCGGCACTATCAACAACATTGGCATCAGCATCAGAATTGTGTTCGCCATCTTTTGCTTGCATGATTTCATCATGCAACCTTTTTAACTGCATCGTTGACGCACTTGGTGGAAATTCAACACCAGCTGCAGTTAGTGCTTCTATAAGGGTTTGCCTGGTTAGGCGTGTGTCCATTTTAATGAAATACTTGTATATTTACTGTATTTATGATTTTAAAATTTATCGCGTGCAGAGTATCAAACCCCACATCTGAACTTTAAGACTGTTTAAAATCGAATGATTTATTCCCCGGTATTTTTATACAAGCCAATATTCAAAAAATGACGCAACGTGAAGTTGGCAACTGTTCTTACAAAAACTATTTTTTAGGGTGCAACCACAGTTAACGTCATTGCCATACATACAATTTCAGTTTGTAAAAATATAAAGGGTATTCAATAAATTGTTTAAGTTTACAGTATGATACTTTATTTTTTTTGCACAATTTTTATCATTAAAAATTAAAAAAAAAAAAATAGTACGAATGCATGGATTCAATTGGTGTGAGTGAGTACGCATATAGTACGAATTGGAGAACAATTTGTAGGACGGACTGTATTGTCTTTGCATTTTTTTTGCCGTTTCTTTCGATTCGTTCTTCGTTAAGTTTCGATCAAATATTTACTGTGCTGTTAATAATAAATTTGATATTTTTAGAGTAAACAAAACTATTTAAGATAAATGTTTGCTGAATTGGAAGTGATGTGTGTAGCTTATATTAATTTATTAAATGCAGTTGCTCTTAAAAACACCAGAAATTAAAAAGTAACAACGTTTATCCTTTTCTTACAAAATATGTCTGTCCTGCCCACGCGCCACTTGTTTTCAGATTTTAAAATTGGACAAAAAAATGAAGTATCATACGGGCTTAACTGATGCTCTTAAATCTACACAATTTGTGCTTGAATCCAATTCGATAAACAATGCATAAACCATACAATTCAGAGTCAATTTAAAATAGCTACCTTAACAAGCTTTAAGATATACAACCTGCGTAAAATTGCTGGAAAAAAAAACATCTATTTCAAGTTTCAAGAATACTTTCGGACAATTCTAGGAAATCAATTACGCAATTTTATGTGTGAAAGCATTTGATTTGCAAACAATAAGCAACACCTCACCCTGCCCGCCCTACATTCCAAATTCCCTAAATATCAAAACGGAAAAATCAAAACAATAACAACATAGCTACTCACCCTTAAATGTATGCTCCAGTGAATTGCTCATAATGTGCCACATCTGTACATCGCCCGTCTTAGTGGCCAAAATAAGATGCTGCATAGTGTGGGCGACGCATATATCACGTATGGGTCCGGTGCCAGAAACGGTCATGGTGCGTATTTGTGATGGTAACGGTGCTGGCAACCAACCAGTGAGGGGCACAAGAAGAGGCACTGTATAGCCGTCACACCAGGCAGTTGCCGAACGTACTGTGATGCTAAGCAATGAATTGTCGTTCTCATCATGTTCGCTTATGGGACGCAACCAGGAGATTAACTAATTGAGGATGTGTAAGGAAATTGGGCGAAACGGGGAAGTAGTAACAAAGCCAGAGTAATTTGTGTCAAGTTGAATTGGAGAGGGCGAAGAATAATGAGACGAAAAAGAAGAAAAAATATTAAATTTCAGCTAGACCAGAGCTTTTTATGTACTTTATTAAAGTGCTTTTATGTTTATCATTGTGTGAATGAAGTGTATCAGATATAAGTGGTCGCTGTTGTGTGGATGTGAAAGTATGTGAGTGTGATGTTTGTAAATTACCTGCGAACCTAATTGCATGGGGTCACGTGTAAGTACATCACTTGATTTGCGTATCGTGTAGTAGATGAGTTCGATGTCACGATCGAGTAGATAGCAGCGCACGTGTTCGATGAGGCAGCGCAAATAGCTGATGGACACTGTTTGTACCTGGAGGAAGAGGAGGAGTTGCAGAGAAGAGCAGAGAAAAATAAGAGTTTAATAATTAGATTATTTATATGCTCTAGTTGTATTATAGTTGATTATTATAGTTGGTGCTATAGTTGATTGAACAATATTTAAATACTACGAAGAAAACCCTTGAAAGAAAATGATTTTTAGTGGAAGCTCAGTGTACCATCTACACGGTCGGTGGAGTATTGAAATACTTTAGTACAGCTTAATATAAATACTCATAATTTTCTACAAGACTACGAAATACAATTTTTTTAGATAACGTAAGCTGTTTTATATATACTAAGGGAAATAACAAATATTAAAATTATCCGCTCCCGTACATAAATTATATTAGTACGGGATACTAATACCCGATACGGAATACGGGATATAAATCAAATATTTTCCTTACAACACGTCTTTTTTGCGTAAGCAAAATTTGATTTGATTTTAACTAAACTTGCTGTTATTAGATATTAAAAACATTTTTCAATTGAGTTGTGGCAAGCCTCCTTAAGGAGGCTTAAGTTGCTTGCCTCCTTAGCGAGGAAGCCCAGGTTCGAGTCCGCGCTGGAGTATTGTTTTTTGTTTTTTTCTTTGTTTTAAAAATGATCTGTTATTAGTTAGTACACACCAAACTTTCCTATTAATCTGTGGCGGCCGTGGCATACTGGCGGCCTTGCTTGATTTGTAAGCGAAGCAGCCCAGGTTCAACTCCCACGGCTGCTGTCACGGTTAAATATAAATACGATCACATTTAATCAAATATTAATTATTTAAAAAATTTGTAATAAAAATCGTACTTACTGTTAATATTTTATTTTAATTCTGGTTAAATACGTTACTATTTTATTAAAATATTAATAATTCAATATAAAATTAACTATACGCGTGCATAATTTAAATAAAAATATATTTAAATAAATATTAAATATTTACGTATTTGTTTTATGCAAATGCGTTTAATGGTTCAAAACCGACCTTGTTTTTGGATAAACTAAAAAGGTTTTTGGATAAATTTAGTATTTTTCCCTTAGTGTATCTACACAGTCAAAAATTTTGCATTCAATTTTAGTCCCATCATTGAAGTCATGCTTTTTTTAATACGTTCAAACTGAATTCAAACTCTTTAAAAATTTTCTTAATAAAAAATTTAATAAAATGTACTACATGCTAGAATGCTCTAAGAGTGTAGCGTTTGGTTTCAATCAAATTGTATTTATACCTAGCTGAATAGATTAGTTGTTTATGCATTAAACTTATAATCTGATACCTAAAAAAAAAAAAGGTGGCAATCCTATCGACTATCTTAAATTTTAAAATTCTGACATTAGATTCGAAATAAGCGACCCCCTAAAACTGTTAGATGATGCTTAAAACTCTTAAAAATACATTTAACTAGGTGGCAGCGTTGTGGCAAAAATGGAAGTGGCAGCACTATCCACTACCTTGAATTTAAAGACTAAAACAATAGATTTGAAATCAAATCCATTGTTAGAATTTCAAAATTACAAATATTCGCAAAAATGCAAAAAAATCTAAGTGACAATTCTATTCGCCATCTTAAATTTTAAATTTTGCCAGATGCGAAATCAACTACCCCCTAAAACTACCAACCACGGATTCCACAGAAACCTAAAAATTCCCAATGCGCTTAAGCGTTTCCTACACAGCCTCATTGATTTATTTGAATACTTCAAGTTATTGGATACTTGCGAGCTGACAAGCTTTTACCGATCGCTTTAAGCCTTTCAACTTTCGGACCCGACAAAGTAAGTCACAACAAGTCAAGTCAACGAAAAAGCAGGGATATGACTTGTATCAGCTTGGTATTTTTGTAATGCCGTGGTTATGCTAGGCAAACATGTTTGGTGAGCTTTTTTGTTGTTAGTGTGTTACACATAAAATGAGAAATAAGCTTTTCTCTCGTATATGTAAAACACTTATAGCAAAAAAGCTCACTAAACATGTTTGTCTAGCATAACTACGGCATAAGCAGACTAGAGCTTGCTTTTTCAAGTATGGATACATACAATATTTCAAATACTTGAAAGGTTTGAACTTCAAGTAGGTAAGCTTTTGCAGTTCTCTGGTACACACAATAAATCCTACACCACCAAGGTTGTCAGCTAAAATTCGGAACAATTCCTACGGAAATTAGCTTTTCCCACAGTTCCATATATTAAATACCACCAAAATTATCATGGTAAAGGTAAACAAAAATAATGGCCACCGCAATTAAAAAATGCCACAAAAAATCCCATTATCATTAAAAATTTCCACAAAAACTCAACGTTTTTTAAAAATACCACCAAAAATTTTATATGCATTCAAAAATCCAAAAAAAAAAAAATCCAATACTCATTAAAAAATACCACAAAAATAGCAAACGTTTTAAGGATTTAACATACGTACATACGACATAAAATCGTGGTGTAAACAGAGCGTTTAATGCATATAATGGCAATGATTTCATGATTTTATATGAAGTTTTTGCTTAATAAATATGAAAAAATCTTTTGAAGACAAAAATTCCCAAATTCCCACGGCAGTTTAAAAATACCACACTGAATTCCCGGGCTAATTAATAAATACCACGCTGAATTAAAAAATACCATGGAAATTCCCAAAAAAAAAAAAAACAAAACCCAAGGGCAATAAAAATAACCACGAATGCAATTTTTCCCACATAACTGGCAATCTTGTATACAACAACTGAGTCGGGTGGTCCAGCTAGTTATGATATAAGAACTAATTTTAGAAATTTGCTCCTCTATTACTGTAAAACTGACTAGCGTTTCGTTCTATTTTAAAAGCTTTTAAAAATTAATTTATGCATACAAAATTGATCGTTGATATATGCGGAAACACTATAAAATATTTAATATATTTTTTTATGACTATAATAAGATACAAAAGCTTTAATTTTGAGTTTCTTTCAATAATTTTTTAGTAGAGCTTTACCAGTAAAATGAAAAAATTTAAAAAAATAGGTGCGTTTCCGTCTTTTGGAGAGATTAGAAGTTATCATTTATGTATTCTTCGATTGAAAAGCTTTTTAAAGAATGTTTTATAAAAAAAGCTTTAAACCATTTTTGCTGTCATTTTCTGACAACAAATAAAGATTTGAATATGCATGTTCTAGTAAAAACGAAAGTTTTTGAAAGCTTTTAAAATGAGTAATCAACTATACAAGAGTTCTTGATAACTTTGAAACGTTTTTGGTTAAAGTGAACTTTTTCTTTCAGAATTGATCAAACACAAATTTTCTTAAAATTTTTTTTTGTAAACAATTCGTTACATAAATAAATATTAGCATCCTTTGGTTTGTTCTGATGGCGGTAGAGATCGTCTTCAAAAAGTTATTTTTTTGAACTTCCGTAAAATAAAAAAAAAAAATTAAAATTCCAAAACGTTTTCCACTCTCTGGACTTTTTTTCGAAATTTTTGAAAAACGTACCATTTTGCAAATAGTGAATAAGACAATGAAAAAAATTAAAAAACATGAATTTTGAAGATGGTTCCCGATAAAAAGTCTATAAAAAATAGAAATCATTTGGAAGTTTACTCTACCTAAAGGATTAACTAGGATTAACTAAAAGTTATTTTTTAAATTTTTAAAGTAAAAGCTCCCTTAACAAAAATTTTAAAGCTTTTTGTGCTGAGAAAGATTTTTAAAAATATTGATTAACATGTCGCCACAAATGACGGCTGTAGCCGTCCGATCTTTGGCGATATGTAGGTAAATGACGGCTACAGCCGTCAAGAGTTCTTTTGGAAAAACTGTGGCTCAATCTGATAATTTTTATTTCCAAACATACAACTTACACTCTTTTTCATCTGGCAGTCATAAACAATTGAAAAACAATGTATTTCAGTATTTCAGAACAGGATCGTCAAATTAAAAGTGTGCGGCAACGTGTTAATGCGCTCGAGCTGATATATAATTCATTATTAGAAAAAGCTCAGCTTTGTAAAATTAATTCAGATGCGTTTGAAAACTTAGCATTTTATGCGCTTAAAAGCTTTCAAAATAATTGGATTTTACTTCATTTCAACGAATTTATTAAACATTATAAAAAAATGAAAACATGTAAACTTTATTCAAGCTATACTTACTTGCAAGCTTTATGAGATTTTTTCTAAATTGAGAGAGCTTTTACGTAATTGCTGAATTCTGCTTGATGATTGTTGAGTATAAAAAATGCGTAAAAAATAAAGCTTCGACCCACTTTTCATACACTTAAACTTGAAATTCTTTGTTCAACTATTTTTGTTAATTTATTTGTTGTAACTAAATTTATTCTATATAAATAAGCTATTTTGAATTTCAATTTAGCTTTTTTATGCTTCACACAAAAATCTTTGCAGCATTCATTTCAATAAACTTTTAATGTTGGCTCCAATTGATTTTCTTACTCTTAAGCAATTTATTTTAAAGCAGTTATTTTTAACAGCCTCACCAAACAAACAAACAAATATTATCTACATGTTTGAAAATGTCTCTAAAGAGTTTGTATTTTTTTACTAATTTGAATTTAATGTTGGTTGTAAACATTTTGACATGCCAGTGACTTTATGGCATGATATAACGGCGCCTTAAATGAGGCATAAAATAAACGGTGCAGAACTTCTTTTATTGTTATGCTCTGCATGATATAATAAAAAATAATTTGAAGTGTATCGAAGAGCTTTTTTTATTATGCTCTACATACTTAAATATTTTGTTCGAGAGAAAAAAATTTCAAGTATTATTTTAATGTTTTGTTTTTCTTTTAGTTTCAGTAAAAAGTTTTTAATGTTAAAACGTGCCGAAAAACACACAGTTTTTATTAATATTTGCATAATGAAATGCTTATACATACACATATAAAATACAATTACAAAAGGAAGCTTAAACAGATACTTTAAGCTGCTGAGCTGTGATTTAGGAATAAAATTATTGAAATAAGATTTTATGAAGCATATTTTTCCTAAATCATTTCCAATAAAACATAAAATCTTTCTTGAACTTTTAACTGTAATGAAGCTTTTTATGTGTTAGGCAGCTAAAATGGATATAACTAACAACCTTCTTCTTTTGCTCTTTTTACTCATTGGTGTCTATAAGGTATTTACAGCCAGTGTTGCTGTATGTTAGTAAATCATCATAAAATTATGATGAACGCACAACTTTGCACATTAAAAAAGGCAGGTGCTAAAAGTTGTATCGATAGAATCTTAAAATATTGTGATAATAAAACTTCCTAATAGACCATAAAAAGTTAGCTTAAAAAAAATTGCACAATATTTTAATGGCAAAAGTAAGAAAATTCAAGGTGAGCCTGATGAAATATCAAAATAGAAAAAAATTAAAAAAAAAAAATTTATGTCTAAAGTTGTTTACGAACTCATTAAACTTTTCTGAAATTTTCAGTGGAGGTTGTTATTATTTATTCATTATCAGAAAAAGCTCTTGGATTGTGGATACTTTTCAACTGCTGCAAAAGTCCTGCATTTTAATGCATTATCCGAACTTTTTGCTCATAGAGCAACAAATAATGAGCAAGATAATGAAAGTTTCGAGATTAAATTTTTTTTTTTGAGCTCAACATCACAAAAAGTACTCGTTAATTTTAATTTAAAGTGGATTAATTTACAACAGCGCAAAAAAAAAATGGCAGAAAAAAGTGTTGGGCAAAATGTCGAGAGAAGCTCTAATTGCACAGCAGCAAAAAACAATGCAATTTCCAGATTAAATTGCAATTAAATGAGTCAAACGTGTAGAACAGGCAATGAAAACAAAAGCAAATAATAATAAACGAAAATGAAATGAAGAGCAGTCAGGTGAAATGAATAAATTTAAAGTACAAAGTTTGAAATGTCAGGAAGTCAAAAAACTTTAGGTCATTTTAGGTAAGTTCTAGAAGATTTATATACGTAATCAGTTGGTTCAAATCAAAAGAGCTTAAATCAATCAGTTAACATTGGAGAAGTATTTTTTGGACTCCTAAACAGACAATAATATAATTTTTGAGGGCTTATATATTTTTTTGAGTTTGTGTGGGAGGTGGGCGTCGTATATCGCTGTATTGGCCTACTAAACGTAAAGTAAAATAAAGGTGTGGTAGACGGATCGATCTTATGTACAAAATCTGAAGTCAATAGCACTATACAGATTAATGAAAGTTTTATTATTTCGATGACGTCACTTTGTTTGAATTTTTGTTATGCTACTTTTCATGGGAGGTAGCCATGGTTTGCATCTAATTTTGTCAATTTTCAAACTTGAAGTAGTTGAACTAATGATTATTTTGTTATTTTGAAGACGTCACTTGGTGTGTGAATAGGCGTGGTTTACATTAAACTTTGCCAAATTTTATGCTTTGAGTGCATTATAAAAATCAGGCCTTAGGTGCGAAATTTCAAGTCTTGCAATTAATATTTGTGGAATTTTAAAAGTCTATTTTGAATGGAGGAGGTGGGAGTGCTATTCACTCGATTTTGCCAAATATTAAATTTAGAGTGCGTATTAAAGATCAAAACTTATGTGCAGTACTTCAAGCTGTATTATAGAAGATTTTACGGGTTTGACAACGTCAGTTTCTATGGGTGGTAGGCGTGGTTTTTAATTTATTTATCTCTCTTAAATAAAATTTATCATACATATTGATAAAAATTATACCTTATATGCGAAATATTATAATAATAATTCAAAATTTTGGCCGTTATTGTATCTAGGACAGACGAAAGGATAGACACGTTGACGGAGATGGTTATATAACTTGGGTGATGAACAAGAGTACGAAGAAACTATTATTTTGGAATTTATATAAGAACCGGACATTCGTATTAGTTTTTGAAAAGCGTTACTGAAGTGAAGTTGGTAGCGAGCAAAACTATATATTCGAGATAACATCACGCTTTTAGCGATATCATCACGTTCATTTCTGTTATATTGTACAACATAGCTAATGTCGTGGTTGTGCTAAGCAAACATGTTTGGTGAGCTTTTTTGTTGTTAGTGCTTTACGCCTAAAATTTATCGATTATCGAAGCGATTACCAACCGATTACCCAGTTCCAATTACCGAAGCGATCACAAGCCGATTACCAATTACCGAAGCGATTACCAACCGATTATCGAAGATATAACAAGCCGATTACCGATTACCGAAGCGATTACCAACTGATTACTGATTACCGAAGCGATTATCAACCCATTACCGAAGCGATTACCAACCGATTACCAATCACCGAAGCGATTACCAACACATTACCGACCCATTACCGATCAAAGGGATTCCCGAAGCGATTACCAACCGATTACCGAAGCGATTACCAACCGATATCCGAAGTGATAACCAACCGATTACCGATTGCCGAAGCGAATACCAAGCGGTTGCCCATTATCGATTACAGAAACGATTACCAACCGATTAGCGAAGCAATTACCAACCGATTATCGATTACGAAAGCGATTACCCGTCACAGTTTACCGAAGTGATTACCAACCGATTACCAATTACCGAAGTGATTACAAACCCATTACCGATTATCAAAGCGATTCCCGAAGTGATTACCAACTGATTACCAAAGTGATTACCAACCGATTACCCATTACTAAAGCGATTACCAACTAATTACCAATTACCGAAGCGATTACCAACCGATTGCCGAGCCAATTACCGAGTTTATTATTATTATAAATAAACATTAAGTTATGCATACAATATGCATAAATAAACATTAAGTTTATGCATACAATAAAGCATAACTTGATAAAAAGAGTAAAAAAAAAGTAGAACGTGTCTCATTTGCAGACTCTAGCTACTTCGGAAATTCAAAAGAGCAATGTTATTTCAAAGCTTTAAATTTTTTTTTATATTTTTTAATTTTATGTTATGGTTTAAATTTTTATCTATTTTTATCTATATTTCAAAACCACGTTGGATTTTTCTCAAAATTCCACATGGCGGGTTAAAGTGTATAAAACACTATAAAAATTGTCAAATTTTTCGTTGGAAAAAAAAAATTTAAATTGATGAAACTGTATCTAGACTAGAAAAAAAAAATATGTTGCCCCTTACCAGCTAATCTGAAGCATTATTGAAAGAGAGTTTCGAAAAAAATTTAGTTTTTTTTTTTGACCAACGTAGGGGGTCGCGCATTGACATATTTCTTCATAACTTCGATAGATACCGTCCGATCTTATATAATGATATGTTTTTGTTTTTGTCCCAGAAAGACATATTTTTTGTCTCTTAGCCTCATTGACCTCAGTTGACCCCTTATAGTACTGACCCGTCAGACCACAATTTCTACCATCTTAAGGTACCATTTTGATTTCAGAAATGAAAAGCCCGTAAAAAATCATTAAACTTCTACACAAAAAAATTTTTTGCTAATGCCACAAGAAATATTTTTAAAATTTATTTTGAACTTTTATTGCAAAACGTAGGGCAGAAAGATCAAATTGAAAACCCCAACAAATGACAGCACAATTTTGGCGAAATACAGCATAACTTTGAAATTTATGAAAAAAGTGGTATGGCGCTATATCTTAAAAAAAATCGTATGATTTATTTTTAGATTTCTTAAAATACTAATAAAACCCGCTTCAAATGGCGTATAGAAGTATATTTTGAGCGTATTATGTCTGAAAAGCAGGTTATCATTTAACTCACGTTTCTGAACCAGACTTTTAAGCTCCTAAATTTCGGAAATAAACAATTTTCTGAAATTTCTCTACGGCACATTACGGCACAACTTGAGCACATTACAGCACAATTTTTGGATTTCGGAAAAATAAGTCTTGTGTCAACTTCTACTAAAAACAAGCATCTCCTCTTAAAAATCGTACCCTTAGAACCAACTTTTTTCCAATGCGGCACATGAAAGCATACATCGAATGCACTGAAGCACATATTAATTTGTTGTAAGCCAAAAGTTTCATGGTCATAAGTTTTGAAGTAAATATTTAATCAGTTTTGAGTCTCCATGTTGCCTTTGCGTTAGCAACATTATAAATTTATTCCATTTTGTCATTAATGGGCTTAACTTTTAACTTAAACGTAGTAGATAACGAGAGTATAAAATAACATTGATTAAATTTGCAGTTCTATAACTTCATTAATAATTTCTGACGTAATGAAGATAATAGATAAATTCTCCAGAGAGCCTGAAACAGATACATGTGTATGTGTATCCGGTGAAATAGACAACATGAGTATTAAATTAAGTTAAATTGGAGTATTCAATTAGTTTGTGTGAGTGAGTGTGTTTAAAATTCAATTAAATATGCTTAAACATACACACACACACACACACACTCAAACGTCACAATGTGACAACATCTTAGGTGTTTGCCGCATCCTTACATTAAACACACACTTTATTTGCACCTCGTCTTTTGCTTACTCACCGCCGCTAGCAGGAAGTCAAAATTACACACAGCGATTTGCTTGAATTTTGTTGTATCATCGGAGCGCATTAAATGATGCCAGGATTCCTCAACGTGACGCATGCTATACGAAACGTCCGCTGCGATGGGATTATAAAAGGTGGATGTGTCATCGTTGTGGTGTGAGGAGGACTTGCGACCGGCAGAAATTGTGTCCTTCTCCTTTTGACTGACAACTATGCGATAGAGAAAACAGAGAAAGAAGAGAGAGATAGAGATGGAGATAAAGCTTTGGAGTTATATATATGCACGTGTTTTTGATATTTAAGACAAATTGTAACTAATAGTTTATTTAAATTCAATCAACTCAAGAGTGTCCCACTTGAGTCATCACACTACTCACCTGATTGCTTGTCAGTTTCCACAGTTGTATTGTCACTTTTGCTGCTGTCATCACTCTCTTCAGTTTCCTGCTGAAAGAATATATTGGCAATTTCAATGTGCATGGCACGCGTGCTGCTGGGTGTCATATAACGCTGTTTGGCCACCTGTGCGCAGTATGAGTGCCGCCACTGGATGAGCACCTTGCCAGACATGATTTTTTCGCGCAACAAGAGCGCTAAAAATTAAAATAATATATAAGGCATGCATGTGAATAAATGTTGCTCTCTCGCATTTCCCTTCCTACTCACCCATTTCACTGCGTATCTTTTTAAATGATGAGAAACTAAAATTTCCTCGTTGGGATTCAATGAACATCTCCGGGTTATCGGTGGGCATCAACAATTCCAAAAGTTCCGTCTCTGAGAGTCCATATTCTGAACACGTTATATATGCCGAAAAGCGCCCGAGTCCTTTTTTTCCAAAGCGCTCTTCAAAGTGATCGAATTGCTGCTCTATAAATGTTTCGAAGGTCTTACAATAGCCACTTGGTTTGCGCAACTCTGTACGATTTAATTGTTGTGAGAGATCGAAGAGATATTCCAGCGATTTGAAGCGATCCTTTTGCATGGTTGTGAATTTCAACTGCTCGATGGGCGTGGTTGTAGTGCAGATCAGCTGAACATTCCAAGGCAGCGATATGGGCAGCCATGAAAGCGCAGCCACAATATCACAGTCCAGCGGATTCAGCAAATGCAGATCATCGATAAACAAAAACAAGATATCATTATTCATGTCCTCGATGCGACGCAGTAAATTCTGAAACCAGTTGTTGATGTACAGTGGATCGAAAGAGGCATCTTTGGGCAGATATCCTTCAGGTATGTTGAAAATAATGGAGATTTGCTGGCATATGACACGCAGCAGCTCAAGGTTATAGGCGGAACGAGCTGTGGCGGCTGCAAAGCGTATAACGCGATGAAGTCGTAGTGCGGATGACTTCGGGCGATCATTGGAGCTGAACCAGTCACGAACATTACGATAAAGTTCTGCTAGAATGCTGCTCTTGCCAGAGCCATGAGGACCGTATATGAAGTATGGAGCGTGGCGACTGCCGTTGCGATAATTAGCGAGCAGGTTTTGACGCAAGCGTTCGGGCACTGAAGATGTCAACAGCTTATTGGCATCTTGATGCTCCTTAAGGAAACGCAAGTGTGTTGAATGTTCATGGAAGATTTCCTGCAAGAAAAATGAGAACAGTGAGTAAAAGAGAGTCATAGTGAAAAATTTTAAAAAAAAAAAGGAGAAGAGTACAGAAAAGTAGTACGCACGAAGAGGGCGTGACTGAGTCTCAAATTATATTTTAGTAATATTAAAGTAAAATATGAGTAGTGGCGGCCGTGGAGTAGTGGGTAGAATGCGTGTCCTATACGCCAGAGAACCCTGGTTCAATTCCTACTTGACACAGAAATTATTTCAATTGAATTTATGTTTCTGATCGGCCGTCACCTCTCTGCAAAGGCAAGGGCAAACCTAAAAGAGTAAAAACTGCTTTGAAAAGCTTTTTGAGAACATGAATACGTTCGGAGTCGGCATAAAACTTGTCAGAGTTGGCATAAAACTTGTCGGCATAAAATTTTAGATGCAATGTTGGTTGCCTAAGCCTTCTCTACAGGTATTACTATGCTTGTTTCCCTTTTCTTCCCCCTCATTATTTGTATTTTTTGTAGGGAGACCCACAAAAGGGTGGCTGATAGGGATTAGGTGTGTTCAGAAGAAACGTCAAGGGTAGGAAAATAATAGGACCAGCTCATACATTTTACTCCTTCAGGGGTCAATTCAGGAGAGATATGAACTCTTTTCGACTTTTCTTTTTTAGCGTTTTAGCAGGAGGATCTCCAGAAGGTGGGCAGATAGGAGGTGAGTATGTTGGGAAAATATGTTGGGGGCGAAAAAAATAATAGAACGGGGCAGCTTGAATTACTTTCATAAAATTTTTGCCATACTAGTCTCTTTAAGGGTCTTTTTAGAGCGAGCGCAAAAATTGAAATGAAATGAGTGTAAGTTGCCAAAAACTCGCTAGAAAGAAATATGAAAAGATTTAAATGCAGAGAGCTTTGTTTAACTCAGTTTTTTTTGACGAGCGCAATCTATGAAAGACATTTATTAAAGATGGATGAAAAGTATTGATCACTCTTAACATTTAACGAAAGAGCACTCATGTTTTTTTTTACGAATATGAAAAGCAAAGTGAATCATTCGTGTGTTAAAAAATATTAATGAGAGAAGTGTAAATTATGTCCTGGGCTTATACTTGCGCCAGTGAAATTATTTTTGCTGTCTAAATAAATTTGAAAAAAATGAAAAACGAATGTAAATACCAATATTGAAATATCTACTAGCAGGCCACAGTGGTCCGTGGCTTCACCACGGAGTTTTTTTTTATCAATAAAGAGAGCGTTAACACGTTTTTGTTACTCTTTGAATGAGTGTGGAGGGAGATAAAGTGCAAAATTTTATATAAAATAAATCCTAACCACGCTAAAGGTGTTCAGTCAATCGCCTTGCGTTCAGAAATGAACAAATTTTCATCGCTCTATAATGTGCTTATCCGCTTTCACTCTCACTCATTTTTGGCAGTTTCTATTGAAAGCAACAACAAAAACTTTTGAACGCTGTTCAAACGATCACCGTGTGACATCAGCCCTTTTCACATTTCTTCTTTTGTTTTGTTTTGTTTTGTTTTGCAGCTCAGCATTGCTTTTATATATATCTCTCTTTCGCCTTGCGCGTGTCTCATCTTTTTTTATGTTGTGCTTTACTAGCTGAGCAGAAAAAGAGAAGAGTAGAGAACAACATTGAGTTTATTGAAATTCTAGCAACAAAAACTCGTGAAAAGAAAACGATCAAGCAGTTCGTGGCAACGGGGATGATTTCTTAAAGAACTTAACACTTTAATTAAACATACTTTTTATCTAAATTATGAAATAAAAATTCCCCTAGTTGTGCTGTAGCACAAATATGACATTTTAAAATTTATTTCATAAAAATTGACCCAGTATTTTGGAGTTTACCTGAAAGGAAAAGTTTGCACTTCAATTTTATATAATAGCGTATATAGATATATATCGCAAATAAATGTATATTATATAATGAAATATTGTCCTCGCAACTTATTTCAAAATTTGGCGAAGATTCGATTGGCCTTCGTTGATATTGGACCGGCTGGCTGAGTCATACCTCAGCCCTTGCGAAACCCCCCTTATAACATATATTTAAGTTCATAATAAAAAAAATAGTATTATGATATAGATGGTAGTATCTTAATAATTTGCCAGAAACACAAGCTTAAAAAGTCTCATTTCATATGCTAGCCAAAATATCATGTTTAAAGACGAGAGTGAAAAAGAAATTTCGAAATTGTTTTATAAATTAAAAAAAAAATTTACATAAAAACCTTCTAGATATAAACTTTTGCTTAAATTAACAGACTAAATTATTATGCAGAAAACTTTTTGGAGAGCTTTTAGCGTATATTTCTATGCCATGCATGGATGCGGGTGGGTGGTTGTAATTCATATCGTATGCTTGCAACAAATAATTTTACACACCGCCCCACAACACATTTAAGCAAAACTGGCTAAAAATACACTCCATTCCTTCCCCCTACTATTCAACAACAGCACAGCAGCAGAAAATAACAAGCGACGACCAGCCAGCCATCAAGGAGCCAAGAGCTGTTAGACTAAAAGTTTCTGTTGGTGCTTCAGGTGAGCTTGCGGATGTAGTTATTTTTATTAACGGTTGCATCAACTGTTGTTTTGACCAATGCTCAAGGACAGACACACACACATACAAACATACTCAGGGGAACAATTTATTGCAAAAACATCAGAGTAAAAGAATTTTTTGGAAAAAAACTACAAATCCATCGAGACAAAGCGGAAGCAACAGCAACAGCAACAGCAACATCAGTATCAACAAACTGAAGTGAACTTGTTTCGAAAGTGTAATTGACACCGTTATTGTTGGCTTGTTGTTGTGGCATGATGTATGGATGTTTGTTAGCTAAAAACAGTTTTCGATTTATTGCAATTTTTTTTTGTCTGAAGCTATTTTTTCATGGTTTCTCTTTAGAAACTAACGGTATTAGACCGAACAATAGCTATAAAAATAGAAAAAAAAAAAAAATAAATAAAAACCAATAATAGAGGTACTCCTACCAACTAACAGTAACATATCCTGCCTTTGTGTCGGAAGGGAAACACATGCTGTCGCTCCAACACACATACAAACACTGACTTACACGCCGCTACACTCACGCTCAAACAATCATTCATTTATGCAGATATAGTTCTGACCTTGGCATCGATGTCAACATCAGCTTCTTTTGTGATTCAGCCTCTTCTCATTCATATTTTTTTTTTATTATTGTTGTTGTTGCTATTGGTTGTATTATAACTTGGCTAACGTATGCCAAGCATGATGTATGATAACTCAACATTTTTATTTAGCTAAAATAAGCTTCACACGAATGTTTTTCGTTGTATGTAAAATTCAGAAAAATTTCCATATATTTTTTTTTTCTCTGTATAAAAGTTTGTAGTTTGTAAAAAAAAAAAAACAAAAAACAAACCCAATTAGATAATTAAAAGTGACGTTGAGTGAAAAAGTTCCTGCTGCTGATGATAGATAGGTCTTTATACCCATTATTTTTTTTTTGTCTATTCACACTTTTTAGAACTTTTATCAGCTGGTCATCATTTACAGTTCAGCGTGGGGCTAAGCTCATGAAACCCTGCATAAGCTGTCAGAGAAAAAAAGGCTTTGAATATTCAAACTTTGAGTATTTTTTGCGGGATAAGCTTACAAACTTTTTCCTATTCCAAGTAATTGATATGCTTTTTGATTAATTAGTCATTCGCATGCTTGAAAACATGCTTCAGAATTTTAAAATGTTTACTCGTATTTAGAGATTTAAATGACCATTCTGACCAAAATGACTTCGTGTTCTAGTATTTCTTTCTTTAGTAATACGCATACGTTACGTCGCACAGTGGCTCAAGAATTAAATCCATTAGCCAAAGTTAGGTAGCCAAAAATTAAGGTCAAAATATCTAAAATTGTGGGCGTGGCATGCGGATAAACACAACTGTTGTTGCTAATTTCAGAAAAAGGTGAGTTTTTAATTTTTTAATCGGAAATGAATGGCCATTGCTCGCAAACTATAATCAATAGAGGGAATTGAAGTTTTTTTTGTTAGGTTGGTCGGACTATTATCGTTAAATTATTATATGAAGTTGTAGCAGTACTATTTAAATTTTGGTTGTTACGAAATGTTTTCAAAACGACTGCTTTTTGTATAAATTTTAAATTTAATGCAATAGAACTTCTAAGTATCAAAATGGATCAAAAAAAATAAAGCATCCAGTTAAAGGTGAACGTCTCCCCTTTCACCACATATATAATTTTATACCCTCCAAGATCCCCCCGTAGAAGATTTTTTCGTTTTACTGAAACTACTCACATAATTATTCGAATGACCCTAATTTAAGCGCATTCCTATAAGAATGCAATGATGTATTTTATTTAAACTTTAGGTATAGTATTACATGCAATTTAAAGGATTTTTCAGTTTTATTTACCCTTTTTATTCCAACTCTATAAGACAGGTGTGGCGGCTGTAGTGCAGTAGGTAGAGTGTGTGGTCAATATGCCAGAAACTCCTGGTTTGAATCCACCTGACACAGAAAATTTTTTCAATTGAATTAATTTGTCTGTTCGGCCGTCACCTATCTGACAATGGTAAACCTCAGAGAGTAAAAACTGCCATGAAAAGCTTCTTGAGAACATAAGCCGTTCGAAGTCGTCATAAGTCCAGTTCTCGATCATTTGTGTTCAAACATTTCACAACACATACAATACAATTGATCATAAGAAGCTTGGTCAAAGTCCTTTCAAGGGCTGAAATGCCTATTTTCGTTTCTCGTTTTTTTTTTAAGCAACAAATTGAATGTGTTGTAATTTAATAATAAAGTATGAGTACTTCAACCACAGCTCTATTTAGGGCACTAAATGCCCTTTCACCCTAGTTGGTCATTCAATGGTTGGCGCAGTGTGCAGTTGGCAGTAGTGTTTTCCATAGCTTATGCACTTCTAAATTAAATTCTCGTATATTGTTAAAGATTAACAAAAAACAGGCTTAGCTTGAAATTGACCATCACCTGTTTTTGACAGATCTAGGAACATTTTTGGTGAGAGAGATGCGCTACATAATAGCATGAGAAAATTCGCCACCACCGGGTTTCTCACACCATGCTTAAATCGAAGAATTGTCAACAATACCCCAAGTGGTCAGAATTACAATTAAAAACATTTAAACGCATGTATCCTGAACGAATAAGACATGGATAGTTTAAAAGATTACGGTTCAACGACAATAGATTTGAAATTTATATTTTGGGTTCTCATTCTATTGATAAAAACTTGTGATTACTTTTCGTATGAGTCATTTTAATTGTGTCCTATTTCTCTTTATGCTACGATAATTTTGGTTGCGCTTCTGCATATTAGGTATTGTTTTTGCGAAAACTTGCATTGATTTTATTGTATTAAATTTATATATTTCGTATTTTTTAAATTAGTTCTTAATAATAACTGCAAGCTTTAAAAGTTCTGACGTTAACAGTGATGTTAACATTGCTGATGTTAAAGAAATTTTAACTTAAAAAATTGCCTGTTGAATTCAGTTTTCTACACATTTTTTTGTTCATTTCAATTAATTGCATAAATAGAAACGCCTGAAAATGAAACTATATGAAAGAAATGTTTAAAAATGTACCATATTCTATAATCCAACATAACATAACATAACATAACATGTTATGTATATAACATAACATAAGAAACTGAGGCCTATTTTGACGAGAAAGAGAAATCGTACTATAACAGTGGTATCGAAAAGTTGGAAAAATATAGGACTAGCTAAGACCTTTTCAACGGTATATCATTTTGTAAAATCGGATATTAAATGCGTAAGTTAAAGAAAAATACCCTTTTGGCGGTTTTTCCGAAGGTTCAAAATAATTTTTTTTTTGGAATTGCCTCGAGGTCATCTTTAAAATAACGGATGCACTTTTCAAACATTTTTTTTCGACACACTCTATTGTACAGCATTGCTTATGGCGTGGTTATGCTAGGCAAACATGATTGGAGAGCTTTTTTGTTGTGAGTGCTTAACTCATAAAATGAGAAATAAGCTTTTCTCTCGTTCTTATTTTCTTGCGTACAACAGTAACAATAAAAAAGCTCACTAAACATGCTTACCTTGCTTACGTAAAAAAAAAAAAATCAAATGTTCTTTTTGTTGCACTCTTAAAATTATTTTCGTGGGTTTCGTTAAATTTACTAACTATTGGTCTACAACGGTCTACAAATTAATAGAGACAAGGTCTACAAATTAATAGAGACAACCTTAAAAATAGGCTAATAGGTGCTACTACGGGCTCAGTAAGCAACTAAGTTCCAGAGCCCTCTCTCGATCGACAAAACCAACACTCTACAAGACGCTCGTTCTACCTGTGCTGCTTTATGGCGCTGAGGCATGGGTAGTTTCGCAAACTGACGCAGCCGCTCTGGGGGTGTTCGAGAGAAAAGTTCTTCGCAAAATCTTCGGTCCTGTTCGAGTCGGCGATGACTATCGCATCCGAATGAACTACGAGCTGTATGAGCTCTACGATGACATTGAAGTAGTTCGGCGTATAACTGTGCAGCGACTACGCTGGCTGGGTCATGTCCATCGTATGAACAACGAAGCTCCAGCGAAAAAGGTGCTCGAGGCGAGGGTCGCTGGTCAACGACGACGAGGGAGACCATGCCTCCGATGGATGGACCAGGCTGAGGAAGCCCTAACCGCACTTGGTGTATCCGATTGGAGAAGGCGCGCGCAAAGCAGAGGCGCCTGGCGAGAGCTGATGAGGTCGGTTGAAACCCGGACACGGGTTGTTACGACCACCTAAGTAAGTAAGTAAGTAACCTTAAAAATGAGAATTAATTATTATATTAACTACTCAAAGTATTACACAAAAGTTGTTTTTGCTTTGAAGTTTGTTTTAAAAATTGCATTTTTCACTACTTTATATATAACAAAATAATAATTCTCTTATAAAAATTGATACAACTTTCTCAAAATAAGTAGTTTTTTTATGAATTTATCATCTCAAATCATTTTATATGCAGAAATTCTTGAAGAATGCAAACTTTGTTCAGTAAAAAACTTGTTCCTCCAGATTTCAACTTTAGCAACTCTTCACACTAAGCCATACGCCCCATTAAAATTTATAAAAATTTACAAAAACTTCTTGCATAAATTTGTGTCATCTTCATCATTATAATTTTCATGGTATCGAAGAATTTTATTAAAATTTGCCACATAACGACGTATGTGTAACATTGAATTGATTGGAGTTAAGAAAGCTTTCAAGTTTTTACATGATATTCTGCTTAAACAGGAACTCAACACTTTTGCTCACAAGCTATGCAAACATTTGAGTTGCATTAAAAATGCAAGCAATGCTAAGCTGCAACTTGTGCATATTTATGCCCACATCAGTTACGCTTCTTGCTCTACTCTGCTTCTACACAAACAAAGCAATTCAAGTGCTGCAAGTTGTTAGGATGCGTTTTTTTTCAAGCTTCACTTTCACCTTCAATAGCTTTTATTTTAATTTTGTATGTTCTGTGCATGGTTTGTTTGCATGCCACCTTCTCGACCGACCCACTTAAACACACACACACAGACACACACACACACCACTCATTCCCACGTTGACACACATTTTTCAATACAGACATGGTACGCAACGTAACGTAACGACCCAAATAAGAATGTGCTTGAGTGTAGGTAGTTGTTTTTTTTTTTTTTTTACTTTAATATTTTTGCCAAAAGTTTTCTTGTTGCTTGCTGTTGGTTAACTACATCTTGCACCAACCAACCATTATGCGCTATTGTGCAATGTAAGGACTTCAAAAGGACCTTTGTGAAGTGAATGCATTTCGTGATATGCACTACAGAGCATAACAACAGACCAACATAGGTAAACAGCGAAAACTAAAGCTAAGAGCTTCGAAAAGCGCAATAGTCACAAATGTTTATATACATATAGAGTAATATTTTGCCACACCTTAGTTTCAACGCCCTCGAAAAGCACAGAAGCACGCTTTGGTCTCTATTCACATTGAAATGCTTTTAAGTTGTTGTATAATAATTAATGCGAATGAACCTCTTAATGCAGCACTTGCCAGCGATGGCATGATTGTGTGTGTGTGTGTGTGTGTGTGCAAGCAAGATGGAGGTGGTTGAGGGTGTGTATGTATTTATTATTGTTACGCTTCTATTTACCATCACCTTGACTTATATAATTAATTATTTTAGCCTCAATTATTGAGTGCTTGCATTGTTTTTATTATTGCTTGAGTGTGGACCATCATTTTAGTATTGAATAAAGCTTAAAGCTTAAAAGCTATGTCAATAGGGTAAGTTCAAATAACATGGTATACATGTTAATCTTTTAGCTATTGTGTTGAAATGCTTTTGACGATTACATATATATCTGGCAGGCTTTATATCTGGAGTATTGCCTACCATATTCTGTGTTAATTTTTCTAATTGCCCGAACTAATAAATGAAAAAAATTTATATTCGAAAAACCGTGTTTTGTGAAAAGGAAGTGCGATATGATATGCATAATGTGACCAACCGTTCCGAAAAAGTCGAAATCACTCCGAAATATAAAGGCAAGTCCCAGTGTTGCAACGTGAAGCTTAGGAATTTAGAAATTTTAAGCTCTACTCCGAAATTTCTCTCATATCAACAAAAAATAGAACTCAAGTCAAATACAGAAAATATCGCCGAACTGGCGATAAATCACCTAATCTGGCGAGAGTGGTAATTGCATACTTTTAGATAAGTCAATTGACTTTTGAACGCAAAATTGAAATTTTTGATTTCTCTACTGTATGTTCTTCAAAAAAAAAAAAAAGATATCGGAAAGTTCGAGAGAAAAGGAATAGCCTTCTGCCCTGCTTATGTCGAACAGTAATGTTGTTCCTCTATGTGTCGACTGTAATTGTCGACAATTTTGGTATAGACAATGTTGACAATTTGTATTCAATGTCGACAATTTGTAGACAATGTTGACATTTTGTAGACAATGCCGACAAAAATGTAGGTAATGTAGACAATGGCAGTACTGTAATCGGCATTCGCAGCATTTTAGAGTGCAAACTTTTGCACTTTCTGAATTTAAGATGCTCCAATAGAAGACGAAAATATTGATAAATATGATATACATATATATATATATATATATATATATATATATGATATATTATGGTAGTTACATAAATGTGTGTGAATATTTGTTGAAAAATTTAATAAAAGACATACAATTAGAATGAAATACTTTTAAAATACTTTGATAGGCCTAAAATTGTTGACGCGTCATCTATTAAGCATCAACAATTTTGAACTCCCCGGCTTCATGTGATACAACAGCACTTCACTGTTTTGAGGTGAACTCTCGTTCACAATCTGTGCTCTCATTTTACCACAAGTGTGATAAATCTACCATTTTTTTGTCTTCCAACACTTTAAAGTTCACACCACACTACGACATACATTATTTTCACACTACGACAAATCTTGGAAACAAACAAATCGACTCACATCATCTCTTTATCGATTATAAAGCTGAGTTCGACAGCCCGAGAAGGGATTGCCTATACGCAACAATGTCTGAGTTCGGTACACCTGCATTGTTGGTAAGACTTTGCCGGATGACATTGAGAAATACATACAGCTCCTTCAAGGTAGGAAATGACCTCTTCGAAATCTTCAATGTCGAAAGCAGTTTCAGACAAGGCGATCCACTATCTGGCGATCTCTTCAACATCATAATTTTTTTGTTTTTTTTTTAGACTTAACCAACAACACTCAGGGGATGCCCCCTATAAATGCGAAAGCATTGTATTGATTCGGAAGAAGGGTTGTAGTCAGTTAGAGGGTGGAAAGATGAAGTAGTGTCGGTGAAGATTTGATTTAAATTTACACAGATTGAAACTGCCGGGAAACACGCTCGCAGGGAGATTGTTCGACAATTTATCTGAACGACCGAAGAATTAATTATCTCGGTAATGCGATGTTCTATTGAGCAAAGAGGCAATGGTAAAGGGATGGGAAAAGTGGCCCGAGTGAACCTAGGAAACACACAACCTGGTGGTGTCAGGCCATCCCAGATAACAATTTCACCTAAATATTTGAAGTTATTCACACTCAACTTGAAAAGGCCTTGTATAAAAGTAATTATCCATGCTTTTATTGAAAGAATCCTTGAAAATTTAAATTTCTTGTATATTTTTTATATAAAGCTTTATTCAATGACACATTTTAGGAAGTAGTCAAGAAGATTTTTACTCAAGCTTAGATTTTTTTTTTGATAAACAAAGTTTTAGTTTGTGAAAGTTATAACATTAGAAATTCCTGATTTAAATAAAAAATATTCACTATCATAAAAAAAAACAATTACAAAAACAAAAAAAAATTTTCGTTTCAGCGCGGGATTGAACCTTGGATCGATCTGCTGATAAACTGCCACCTTAATCCGGTGGGCTACCGAGGCAATTTATTGGACTGAAATTAAGTGCGTATATGAATTGATTGTAATCGAGAGCTTTATAAAATTGTTTTTAAGGGAATTAAAAAAAAAAAAATACTAATTTAGTTTCAACGTCGCGCGAGCAAAGTCCTGAATAGACGAGTGGTTAGAGCGTGCGGCTGGCAATACAAAGGACCCACGTTCAATCCGTGCTGGTTGGGACATGATAAATATAGCATGATAAAAATATATCTTTTATAAAACTTGTTTCAAAGATTATTCAAAGAAGTTTAAATTCTCCTTCCTATATAAATTCCTTATACTAAACTTTACTTACGGCTTATTTAGGTGAAATTGTTATCTGGGATGTATCTGCCTTGAACACTTCCCGTGGTAGTGCCTGTACAGAAGGCTTAGGCAACCAACATTGCGACGATGCCCAAGAGAGTTGACAGAAGATGAAATGTTTTCATTCCCTTCATCGTTGAATCCGGTCCAGAAGCTCCAAATATGATCTTGAAGCCCCTGTCCAAATGTGCAAATCATGGAGGGGATCGTACGAAAGGCCGGTGTGCATTGTAATGACATCATTTCCTACAAAGGTGTCTAGTTCTTTGCGTACTCTGATAATATCGATATTGTCGGCAGAACCAAGAGAGATTCTACCGCTGCTTTCACCACTATCGATAAGAAATCAGTCAAAGTGGGTTTGACGATAAATGAGGGTAAAACAAAATATATGCTGTCTACAAACAGCAGAGCGTGGTGTTTAGACTTCCACATTTCATCCGGCAGCTATAACTTTGAAGAAGTCAAGGAGTTTATATACCTTGGCAACGCCATTAATAACAACAACGATGTCAGTCTGGAGATAAAGCGCAGAACAATAATTGCTAATAGGTGATACTGCGGGTTCAGTAAGCAACTAAGTTCCAGAGCCCTCTCTCTATATACAAAACCAGCACTCTACAAGACGCGCGTTCTACCTGTGCTTCTTTATGGCACTGAGGCATGAGTAGTTTCGCAAACTGAAGCAGCTGTTTTGGGGGTGTTCGAGAAAAAAGTTATTCGCAAAATCTTCGGCCCTGTTCGAGTTGGCGATAACTATCGTATCCAAATGAACCACGAGCTGTTCATGTTGTGAGACATTGACGTAGTTCAACGTATAGAAGTTCAGCGACTACACTGGCTGGGTCATGCCCATCGTATGCACGACAACGCTCCAGCGAAAAAGGTGTTCGAGGTGAGGGCCGTTGGTCGACGACGACGAGGGAGACTATGCCTCCGATGGATGGACCAGGCTGAGCAACCCCTAACCGCACTTGGTGTATCCGACTGAAGAAGAGGCGCGCAAAGCACAGGAGCCTGGCGAGAACTGATGAGGTCGGCCAAAACCCGAACACGGGTTGTTATGGACACCTACTTAAGTTAGTAAGTAAGTTCTTACTATTTTTAGTAAAACATTCATACAAAAACTGTCTATTATAGAACTCCGCCGGTGGAGGTGTCTTCGGATGCAAAACCGCCTGTCCAACGACAGGATAAAGGAGGATGCTTGGGAATGGGATACGACCCATCTCATTGATAGCAGGTCGTATTCTGTATATCGATATGAAAAACAGCCAGCGAAGGTGTAGCAATTGCCCTATAAAAACTTGTTAGCAACCCTATCCCCGGGTCATACTCGTCAAAAGAGGATGACCCTATCTTTCCACGGCAAGGAGACAACTAAGGCTGTATAAAAATTGGTGAAATATGCGGTCATAGACACGAATAATTTGTTGTATTAATATGTTGTATTAACATGGCAATTAGACACTTCTTCCATGGTAAGTGAATTTAAGATTCATGCCTGGATTGATGTTGCCGGTGAAGCACAATTAAAGGCTCTAACTGGGCACTGCCAGATGCAGAAAATCATGCATGCATGAATTTTTTGATCTCACTTGCTGGGTTGTTGTGGAGCTCCTTTGGCGGGACCGATATGCCCAGGTGACTATCATGGATTGGCCCTTCGGGGAGACTCGTGCTGGCTGTGGTTGTGTGTATGCTACACAGGTCTAGATTGACCGGCGGGGTGGCGCAGTGGTACGACCGGGCTGGCATACCTGCTTAGTATGCAATAGATTGGGTAGACTGGTAGACTGGTCTCGTCTTCACCAGTAGATGAAGGTACGTCACTACTAAAAGTAAAACTTGTACTGCTATTGGGAGCAGTGCAGCTCCATGGCTATACAATTGTATGATATGTTGGAGTCGTAATATTTTCAATAAGAGGGCATTGGGTAGGGCTTATGTTTATGGAACGGCTTTCAGTTCGTGTTGTGGCAATGTAAGCCACAAACGGATCCGTTGATGGAGGGTACACTTAAGTGCTGGTCGTCCGTTCCATAAACTATACCCTTGGTCCATAGACCCAAGTAATAAGGCTTACATGTAGGCAGGTGTACTTGTAAAAAAGCAGATTTCAACTGTCTATTATAGTTCACATCTCTCCCGAATTGACCATTAGAATTTCAATTGTAAATCCAATATTTCAATTTAATGAAAAACAATGTTAATGAAACATATTAGCAATCCAAGAAATTCTCTTTTCTGGTAGAAGTTTCACTTTTACCCTGCGTGCAGGCCACACACAAATTTTTTATTGATGTGAAACATCTTATGGCGCGTTACGCAGACTGAGAAAAGTTGACGCTGTGTTTTCAGGCAATGCTCGGCTGTGTGCACTGTTGCCAGATCAGCGATTTTCACCGCTAAATATGCGGATTTTTATGTTATTTGGCGGAATAAATTTTTAAAAATCCGCTCGCGGAAAACTTAAATGTTTGTTTATTAAATTAAGCTGTGGCGGTCGTGGCGAAGTGGGTAGAGTATGTGGCTCATACGCCAGAGAACCCAGGTTCGAATCCCCATCTGACACAGAAAGTTTTTTCAATTGAATTCATTTTTCTGTTCGGCCATCACATCCTGCATACAATGGCAAACCTCAGAGAGTAACTGACTGCCATGAAAAGCTTCTTGAGAACATAAGCCGTTCGGAGTCGGTATAAAGCTGGGTAGGTCCAGTTCTCGATCATTTGTGTTCGAACATTTCACAACATACACACCACAATTGATCATAAGAAGCTTGGCCAAAGTCCTTTCAAGGGTTGAAATGGCCATTTCGTTTTTTTTTTTTTTTTTTATTAAATTTAGCTTAGTTAAATTTTTTTTAGTTGTATTGTAATGTTTTTCTAAGTGAGTGAACATTGATTTTGAGTTGGAAAAAAGAAGTATTTTAAGATTTTTCAAACTAATTATGAAAATGTAGAATTAAGCTAGGACAATTTAACTATCAAAATTAAAAAAAAAATTTTAGGGTTACTTTCAATTTTTTTTAACACACCTTGGTATGGCTTTTTCTGAAATGTGCCTCTTTTGTTAAATTCATTTGTTTTTTAAATGTTTGTTGCAATGCGTAGATGCATTTTCGCATGCATAGATTTTAACTGTGAATATATTTGCTTACGAAAAGACCCCGAATTTCTATAGTATTTTAACTTTAATATTTTCCTTTCCATGTGATATGCTATAGCCGTATTTATTCCTCAACTTGAATTAGAATTTCACAAATAAAGCTTTAAAGTTGTTTAATTTGATACGTTATAAATCAATAAAGGGTTAAGAAGTCAACCTGAAAATTTGCCTTTCCGCTCATCTCTTGGTTATGCTTTTTCAATTTGTTATTCAACAATTATTTAAGCAGACATCCGATTTGCCGCTCGTTTGGAATTTGTTGCCAGAAGCGCTTTCAGCCGCAATCATTCTTTCGTTGAATTTATGACAAAAATGTAGCTAGCTGCTAGGCAACTAGCAATGTTTTTTTTTTTTGGGCACAGTTAAAAAGTGCAATTTGACAAAAAAGAAAATATAAAAAACTAAGAATTACAAATAAAAAGGTTGCTCAAGGCTGCAATGTGTTTTTAATCTTGTCTAAGGTGCATCCTCCCTCAGATGCAACGCCCTCAACCATGCCTTTGCTTTTGTTGGCGTTTCGGCGTTTTTTGTTCTGCTCTGTTTTGCTATTCATCAAATTAAAGGATGCTTTTGCTCTTTGGCACTATTCTGGCGCTTAGCCAAATATTGAAAAGATATGGCAAATAAATGAAAATATTTGGCAAATTGTACGATGTGGCAGATGCGCGACAGCAAGATAAAAAAGCTAGAGCATCAAAGCTAGGGCTGGATTATAATCAAAGAGAATTTAAAAATTGTTAAAGATAAAAGCCTTGTTTTATTAATAAACTTCAACTCTTAATGTAATTCTTAAATCCAAGACTAGGATAGCTATTAAAGCTCTTTATAATCCTGATGATTGTAGCAAAACATGAATTTCTAGAAAAACACAGCTTAGCTTGTTAAACGACCCAGCTAAATAAGGCTACCTTAAAATGAAGACAACGATAACGTCTTTGCCATTCGTGTCTTCCATGTTGGTTGTTGTAGTTTTGCGCGTTTTCGCCGTTTTGGCCACCCAAAGGGAAATCAGTTGCAATAACTTGTTAATGGGCAACATAATTTTAGGCGAAAGTTTATAGATAAATGGCATAAACAACAAGTATAACAACAAAATTACTAAACACAGTTATTCTAACTTTTTAAGCAAGAAGATTTGAAAATTTTGCAAAGTTTCATAAGCTAATAAGACCGCAAAAGAACAAAAAAAAAAAAAAAAGAAAAAACCTAAAAAACGAAACGAATTAGGTGCAAGCAAAATCACACGAAGGAAACTTTGAAAAGTTTTGTTGTGTTGCTGAAAATTTAATACATTTTCATTGTTGTACCTAATATTCTATGTATACGCTAGGTTTTGTTACTGTCGTTGTAGTTATAATTGTTATTATCACATAACAACAAAAATTCGTGTTGTACTAACATAAACAGGCTGTGTTAAATTATAGCCATAATTTTCTTTACTTTATGTTGAAGTAAAGCTACCAACCAATTAGGTAAGAACACCTTTTAGCCTATGCTTTAAGCTGCTTTCTCAAAAAATTTCTTGGCATCATTTGCCTCATGTCACGCGTTGCATGCTAATGTCACAATTACGCTAAATGATAAATTGCCACATTTTTTGCTGGGTGCTGGGTTGTGATGATAAAAGTTTTTTATTGCGAATGACAGTGAATAAAAGCAAGCAAGCAAATAAAAACTTTTACATCAACCTGCATACATTTCTCAGATCTATCAGGCTGTGGGAAACATTTTTGTTTAAAAACTCTTTTAACACTTACCTGCACAGTCTTTTTTCTCCCCTTAATCACATCTGGATCATTGGCGATCTGATTCTCGATAAGATTACGTAATTTATCGGTTATTTTATTCTTGAATTTGCTTAAATACGTTTCATGTTCCCCGATATCGGCATCGATGGTGTGATCGGCGGTTTTACCGGACACGCTGTAGGGAGAGAAAAAACATTTTTTTTTTTGTAGATCAGCAGTGGGCATTATATTGGTGTAAAGGTTTAAATAAAGATTAAACAAAATAATTATTGATACTTACACCAAAGTCGTATAATTATCCGAAGACAGATTCATTGTTAGTTTATCCTTAAGGCGACGCAATCTTTCGCCCGCCTCCACATCCGGTGGACTCAGATGGCTGGACCACTCGCGAAATACAGCCAGAATCTTTTCATTAGATAGCTCTGTGAAAGAGATAAATTATTCAAATTAGTTGAACTCATATATTTGTTTTGATTTGATAAATTTTGTTGTGATTTCTTGAGATTTTTTGTTTTACTGCAAGCTAAAAGTCGAAACAGGGGGGTTTCGGTGCTCAAATCCTTCACTTAGGGTCCAGAAAATATGAACAAAGAATAATACAATTGAGAATTAAGGGGACATAGCACCTTCAAATAAATAATAATAGTAATAATAATAATAATAACACTGTGCATGAATCGGACACTTTTTTTTGCAAACAAGCTTGCAACATATCATTTCATCATAATTCAGGGACGCTAAATTTAATGGTGTGTACCAATTTTTTATCCTTCGGCTCGTTTTCGAGAAATTCGAGTTTCAAGGTCAAGTACATGTTGATGCAGTTTTTGTTAAAAAACTTTTTTTTTGTTAGATTAAGCGGCTTCATGACTTCAGGTGAACATTTACAATCACCTGAAAAATAATTTCGTAGAACAGTTTAACTCTCAATGTCAAATGCTTAGGGTCCAAATTGACCCCATAATTCAAAAAAAGTCAGTCTTTGGTATTCAAGCTTTGTTAAAACAAAAAATTTTGCCTTTTTAAGCAATAATATTCTCTTAAGATAAAAGGGTAAAATAAAAGTGCAAATTAAGCAATTTTGTCTGTCCCTATAATGACCCCAAAAGTGTCAAAATCAAATTTTTTTATATATTTTTTTATATATTTTCGAATGAATTCTTCTATTTCCTCGGCTTTTCCTTGTAAGTTCCAACAAATGTCTCCTAACAGAGCATCTAGTTTTGTACCACTATACCACTGATCGAGTCTCGCCGTCGCCAGATAGAAACGATCGCCATGCTCATCAGATTCGATTGGTGATTGTTGGCCGAATTTTTCTGCGTGGCAATGTATGAATGAATTTTCCGCGACATCCTAACATTTAAAGGGTGGAAAGTGGTAAGCACTCTTTCAATCGTTGGAAAGATGTATCCCGTGATCATTGCCAATTACCGCTTTGACACAATCCTATGCCAACAGCACACTGATCACAGGCAACTTTGTCAAAAAGCTTGATTAGAGTAGGCAAAAAACTAGATGCTCTGTTAGCAGACATTTGTTGAAATTTACTTACAAGGAGAAACATATAGGAAGAGTCATTTTTGGAATCCATAAATTGGTTAATTTGGTTAAATTTTTTTATCTTCAGAATTTCACTTTTATACTAGTGAAATCATGGTTTTAAAGGTTTATTCTAACATATTCTATAAAAAAAAATTGATTTCTTGAAAATTTGTAGGTGCTATATCCCCTTAAAATAAAAACCGGAAGTTTTCTGTTTTAAGAAAAATTGAGGAAGTAGCAAATGCTATAATTTTCTATACATTTTTTTTATAAATTTAAAATTTTTTTTATGATTAATTGTTGAATATTCTGTAGAGGTATTTATTTTTTTTCATTTTCCGGATCCCAATCCTTTAAATAAAATATTCATTCGATAGATTTTTTGAAATTAAAACTTCCTTAGGTGCATTGAGCACTTTTTGGTAGGGTTAAAAGTTATGAATTCGCGTCAACACTGTTAACGTCAGCAATGATAAATCATCATCATTGTTTATGTTGTCACTGTTAACGTTGGCACTGTTAAAGCTTGCATTGTTAACATCCGCATTTCTGATTCAGTTTTGTTTTTTTTCATGGGGACTCCCAGAAGGATGGCATATAGGGGTTAGGTGTGTGCAGAAGAAATGTGGAGGTCAAAAAACAATAGGACGTGCTCATGCATTCGACCCTACTAACCTTACTAACTATAATTGACAATTTTGAAAAAAGAACCCATAGACGGGTGGCAGATTGAAGGTATGTTAGATGTGTTCAAAAGAAATTTTGAAAAGAAAAAAAATAATAGTACCAGTTCAAATATTTTGACACTCTAGGAATCAATTCGGGAGGGATATGATTTATAATCGAATGTTTTGTGTTTTTGATATTGAGACCGCCATAAGGGTGATAGACAGGAGTTAAGTGGTTTCAGAAGAAATGTTGAAGGGCGAAAATAATAGAACCAGCTCATATATTTCACCCCACTAAGGGTCGATTCAGGCGAGATTTTTTTATATCCGGTTATATCCGGTTACATTCAAATAATGTGATTTTGACTCTTCGTCAAATCTGATTCTTGCTCTGACTTAACTCTGAACTAACTTCGATTTGGATCTGGCTTAATTTTGACGTGACTCTTACTTAATTCTTATTAGAATCTGACTAAACCTTATCTTGATTTCCAATTGACTTTAACTTGATTTCAATTTGACTACAACTTGATTACACCTTGATATCAAATAACTTTAGCTGGACTGCAGCTTGACTTAAACTAGACTTTAATTGGACTTCGACTTGACACAAACGTGATTTTAATTTGACTTCAACTTGACTTCAAAGTGACTTCGAAGTATCTTCGACTTGACTTCGATATGACATCAAATTGACATCAATTGCATTTCAACTTGAATTCAAGCTAAATTATATTTGATTTCAACTCGAATTCAATTTGACTTCAATTCGAACTCAACTTTTTATTTCAGCTCTGATTTAACTCTTGATTTCAACATGATTATCCCTTGACTATAAGTAGAATCTAACGTGACTATAACTTGACTTAAACTTTACTTCAACTTTTGGCTTCAATTGTAGAACAAGTCTGTTTCAACTGTTGACGTCAGTTGGACTACAACTTGACTCTAACTTAAATTTAACGTGACTTCAACTTGACTTCAAATTGCCTTTCATTTTGTTTTAAAAATGACTTCAAATTGACTTATACTTGATTTCAACATGACACCAACTTGACTTGAGCTTGGTGTTAACTTGACTTCAGTTGTGCTACAACTTGATTTAAGTTATCTTCAACTTGACTTCATTATGAACTTAACTCGTCTTCAACATTTAATTTTAGCTCTGCTTCAACTCTTGACTTTAATTCTGTTTCAACTTTTCACTTCTATTAAGTTGTCACTATGGTACAACTTGACTAACGTATAACTAGACTCTGCTTCAACTAATCACTTCCATTTCACTACAATTGGACTACAACTTCTCTCTAATGTAAGGTGAACTTGATAACAATTGAATTTAACTTGACTTCAATTCGTCTTCAACACGACTTTAGCTCTTGACTTGAACTTGAGATCAATATACTACAATAATGCTGGACTCTAACGTTACTCTAGCTTAACTTGGACTCTAATTCAGCTTTTGACTTCAATTTGATTTCATTGGGACTACTACAAGATTCTAACTTGACTTCAACTTAAATACAATTTATTCTTATTTGACTTTAACTCTTTTTCAATTCTTGACTTCAACTCTGCTTCAATTTTTGACTTTAACTTGAGTACAAATTGATTAAAAGTGGAATCTAACGTGACGCTTAACTGACTTCAATATTACTGCAGCTTCAATTTGACCACAACATGATTCTAACTTAATGCCAACTTGAATACAATTGATTCATATTTGACTTTAACTTGACTTCAATTTGACTTTAACTAGCCTTCAAGCCTTGACTTCAACTTTGCTTGCATTTTTGACTATAACTTGTGTACAACTTGACTATATCTGGACTCTAACATGACTCTTTACTGACTTTAATATTACTGCAGCTTCAATTTGACTTCCATTGGACTACAAAATGATTCTAACTTAATGCCAACTTCAATACAATTGATTCTTATTTCATGACTTCATTTTGACTTTAACTCGCCGTCAACTTTTGACTTCAACTTTGCTTTAGTTTTTGCAACTTGACTTCAAGTCAATTCTTGACTTGAATATAACTTAACTCTAACGTGACTTTTGACTTTAACTTTACTTCAAAATGTCTGCAAATTGATTTGAAATTGACTCCAACACCACATCAATTTGACTTGAGCTTGGCATCAACTTACTTCAACTTGACTTTAACTACACTTCAACGTGAATTCAATTTACCTTCAGTTCGACATCAATTTAAGTTTAACTTAACTTTGACTTGTCTTTTATGGGTGATATTTTATTTGTTTTTGTATAATTTGTTGCATTCGGCATTACTTTTTTATTTAATAAAATTTTTTTTTAAAATTTTTCTATATTTAGCCCAACGTACCTAATGCCTTGTACACTTCCCGCTCCATGGGTGACTGCCGCAACTGCTGCAGACGCTCCATAAACTCATCGCTGTGGGTTTTCCGCTCACTCTGCACTTGTATGATGCGATTGAGTGCCTTTTCCAGACTATCGAGCAGTTTCAAGTATACCGGATGCCAGCACTCGAGTTGCATGCCACTGAAAGTGAATGTAAAGAAGGATAGAAGAGTAAAAATTAAAAAAAAACAAATTATTTCAATTTTACGTAAGCTTGTCTATACTTAAATACGTCGTTAAAAGTTCGAGTAATTACTAACTATAATATATATAAGTTGTGGAAGAGCTTCTATATATTGTTGTAGTTGTTGTTATAGCGAGTGCTGCTGAAACTTGAAAACTGCAAAGAAAGCGTTAATTGCAACATTTGTTATAATTGTAGCACAAATGATTTTAATTGCTTTCATAAAAGCTAAGACAAGAACAGCAAAACGATTTTTACGATTTTATTGCTCTGTTTCATAATTATGGTGTTGTTGTTATATAGTGTAGAAAGCAGTTGAAAATTCCAGCAACAGTCCGACTAGAAGTTCTGTCTGATCTGGTTTTGTTGTAGTTGTTTTTGTTTGCTATGCGCTTGGACTGGCTAGTCAATGTTATGCATCTCAAAGATACGCAGAATGTAAGCAGCGTAAATTTTAAGAATTTTGTAAAACATGTTAAGCACTTCATGCTGCATTTTTCTGATTTTTTCCTGTGTTGTGTTTGCGCGCTTAAAAGTTCATTATTACAATAAAATTATTTCCAACACTTGGGTATAGCAGATATTTTTAGCATTTTTAAGTTGCACACACAGACACAAATACAAAATTGTTGGTTTCTTTGACTTAATTAGTGTGCGACCGAATATTCTGTTTTGATTTTAGTTTCTGCCAGTTTCGGCTCTGTTTGCCAGTTATGGCTGTTCACCCTAAATATGGCCGAAACTGGAACTTGCAAAATCTCATATTTCTCATTTTTTGTATGACATATGATAAAAAATTATTGAAAAAAATTTAATTAATACTAATATTATATTAATTTTTTTTTATTTTTATACCCTATGTATGAAATGTTATGTTCTTTGCTTACTTTTAATAAAAAAAAATATTATTTAAAAATATTTTAATTTTCATATAAATACTCAGTTTATTTAGTTTCGTTCGGGCACTTTTTCTTTGCTAACACTGAGAATCTTCATAAAGAAAAATACAGCAAATATATCTGTCTGCGGTTCTTGGTATTTATGTTTGTTGGTGTCGCTGTCGACCCGTGCCTTTGTGAGTAGCTGTTGGAAAAATTGAAATTGCTTTTCCTGCTGCGTTTCCTCTCATTCCAATTTTTTGCCCTACTCTGTTGTTGTTCTTAGCTACTTTTATTATATTTCTTAGCTTTAAGTTATTTGTTTAATTATTTTTTTTTTTTTGCTAAACTTTTTTAAAGAAATGTAGTAGAAGCTGCTGTGTGCTAAAATCTTTTGTTTTTAGTTTTTTAAGAAAATTTAATTTTGTCGGATGCTGCTGGATGCTGCTGGAAAGAAAAGTTTTGAGACCTGTTCTTGGGGTGAGGTTTTCTTAAATTAGCACAATAATTGTTAGAGTTTCTTAAAGTCTGGCAAATATTGGCAGAGGAAATTATTAAATAAAGAAATTCTAAGCCGAATCTATATTAAACCCAACTTTTAGCCTATCATTGATTGAAAGCTTAAGCCGAGTTTAAGAAAGATTCGACTAAGAATTTCTTTATAACTAAGGTCCATTGGTTTTGCACAACAGAGGTGTTTGGATTGGTGGAAAGAGTGTAGAACTATAAATCGATGGAGGATGGATCCTGTAGATCGATAACGGTGGGCAAAGAAATATTTTTTTAATTTTTTTTTGTCAAAGTGAATGCGATTGTGTTGTTGTTGGTAGGGGGGGGAGGAGTCTGCTAAAAAATGTGTTTGGCAATAAAAATAACTTTTTTTTATTTCATTTCTAAAAAAGAAATATAAATGCGGTTTATTTTTAATAAGCGAAGGTACTCATGAAGATTGACCAAAAAATGCAATGCTTTGTTTTCCCATGTTTTGATAGTAAGGGTTAGGTTAAGTTTTAAGGGCCGATGTTGAATGTGAACACCTAAACGTCAAGTTTTTTTCAACATTTCTTTTCACATTTCTCAATTTCAGACTAACTCAATTGAGAAACGCGTTAAAGTTATTCAGGCGTATTATGAAAATGGGCGTTCAAATCAAAATGCATATCATGCACTTCGTGATTTTTTCGGTCAATTTAATCGTCCAAATGTGCGTACAATCGGAAAAGTCGTGCAAAATTTTGAGCAAACCGGGTCTGTTGGAGATGTGAAAACACCAGTGCATGCTCGTACAGCTCGTAATGCAGAAAATATTGCTGCTGTTCGCGATAGTGCGGCTGAAGAGCCGTCCACCTCAACTCGTCGTCGTGCCCAACAATTGCACCTCTCACTCTCGTCGTTGATGAACATTATGCATAAAGACTTGCATTTACACGCTTACAAGGTGCAATTGACTCAAGAACTAAAGCCTTTTGACCATTTCAAGCGTCGTCAATGGTCAGAATGGTGGCAAGAAATGGCAACAGTGGATGACCAATTTTCGAAGAAAATCATCTTCAGTGATGAGGCGCATATTCACCTCAGTGGATTCGTCAATAAGCAGAACTGCCGCATTTGGGCGAATGATAATCAAAGAGTGATTGTGCGCTTTATGGGCTGACTGCATCATCGGGCCGTATTTTTTCCAAAATGAGGTCGGTCAGGCAGTTACTGTGAATGGTGTTCGCTATCGTGAGATGATAACGAACTTTTTATGGCCCGAATTGGAAGATATGAATGTGGACGATATGTGGTTTCAACAGGACGATGCCACTTGCCATACAGCTAACGAAACAATGGCTCTTTTGTGCGACAAATTCAATGGCCGTGTTATCTCACGTGGTGGCGATGTCAATTGGCCACCAAGATCATGTGATTTGACACCGTTGGACTTCTTTCTTTGAGGTTATTTGAAAGAAAAGGTGTACGTCGATAATCCAGCAACAATTCAAGAGCTAAAGGATGACATAATTCGGCACATTAACGGCATAGAACCTCACTTATGCCTCAGCCTCATCGAAAATTTGGACCATCGGATGGAGGTGTGCCGCCAAGGTCGCGGCGGCCGTTTGGCCGATGTTTTATTCCATGCATAATTGAATCATATCAATATTATCATAATAAAAAGAAATTACAATAATTTCCTAAATAATTTGTGTTTTATTCAAAATCAAAATCGGCCCTGTAAATTTAACCACCCTTTACATAAACTCGACAATAATGTTTATCCGAACATTGGTCAAAATGCTCGTAACTACGAGCGCACGAGCAATTTTAGCAGCGAAAAATAGAAATATTAATGACTTGCATTGGATGATTCTAAATCAAATTCCTAGAGAATTGCGTTCATATAAATCGATCGAACGCGTAGGAAATGAAGAAGAAGTCATTAATTATCCAGAGGAATTTCTAGACTCTTTGGATTTGTCTGGCTTGGCGCCTCATCATTTGCATCTTAAATTTGAACCTGTCATCATTATGCTATGAAATCTTCATGCCCCCAAAATGTGCATTGAAACCCGACTAATTATGATGAAGCTAATGACAAGGATAGTGCAATCAAAAAGTATTGAATTACATGGTATTGGAGATATCATTTTAAGTTTTCATCCGAATATTGATCCGTTCAGAGATATATTTTTGCTAAAATTGCACCAAAAAGTGGCTTTCATTTGCTTGATTGAAATTTTACTTAAGCATTTTTGTAAATTTTTTTATTATAAAAAAAAAAATGTCCCAATTTTTTTCCAAGCACTTAAATCAAAATAATCTGTTCTTTGTTTTTGTGATTGTCTAACATTGTTTTCAATGAATGTGAAAAAAATCTAGTAAAAACAAGATTAACGACCACTTGATGGACAAACACTGCATCATTTTGAAGCTGATACACATCCTTTACTTTTTGTGTTTTTATTTTTTTTTTTTTTTTGTTTTATTTGTTGTATTGACACATCAAGTGTGATTTGGGTACTATTTGGGAATAAGTGGCAAATCGAGTTGTGCTTCAACAGTTTCCATTCAAGTGGATTGCTTGTGAAGCTCTATGCTCTATGTAAGTGTTTGAGAGTAGCTTTTATTTAAAAGTTGGAAAAAATGCTGAACATTTTGAAATATAAGTAATATCAAAATTAAACTTAATTTTTAAAGAAATTTCCCAGTTGAATAAACTGCACTTAATTTAGACTATAAATATAATAATACAAAGCTGTTAAAGTAGTTGGCAAAGGTTAAAGAAAATCAGCCATAAAATCATAAATACACAAACAAAATGCGTATTGTAGGAACAGGAAAAAAAGGGACTGATGAAAAAAATACAGAAATATAAATAAAAAATGTTAAAATTTATATGGTTAACAGTAGGTTCAGGCTGTGAAGCTGTTTGATCCTCAGATGGCAGCAGCTTGTTGAGATGAGTTGAGCTCTTGAAGAAAAGATAAAGTACAAATAAAGAGCAAAAAAAAAAAAACACAAAAATAAAAAAAAAAAAACGACAGATGGGCAACATAGGAAAGTATAGGTACAAAAAACCACTTTACTAAAATTTGTTTGTGCAGCTTATTGAGGTCAACAGCTGTGAAGGGAGGGAGCAATTTACTTTGGGAGAAAGTAAATAAAGTTGATGGTTGCCTCAAACTAGACATTTTTCTGAAACAATCAATCAGTTTTAAAGAAATTAACTGAAAATAAGAGTTAACATCAATCATAGAATAACAGTAACCTAGAAAAATACGATAAAATAAATGGAATCCATTAAGTTTAATGAAAATTTCAACAATTCTCAGCTAGCTAGTTGATTCAATTAAATACTAACTGTGCGCACCAGCAACAACAACAACAACAACATCAACAACAACAACAAAAAATAGCATTAGTCATTACTATTAACTGACACGTAATAAAATTACAAAATGTCCTGTCGTGAAACAGCACTGAATGCATATCCGTTGCGGCCAAAGAGTTTGCGTGCTGTTTGAGCTTTTTGCTTATCGCTGATAAACTTAATAGGACTCAAAAGGATAACCTAAAAATAAGCCGTGAAAGAAGAAGGCACAGACACACATGCACACATTCACTGTCGACTCGCACTTAAATGCGTCTGCAACTTGTCTGTCACCATTCTCGTAAACCACAACGTCGTTGTAGTGCTCCACAAGCAGCACTCCGCAACACAACAACGCTTGCAATTAGCACAGTTGGCTAACAACCCCCCTTCCCCCCCCTCTACCCATCCACCACCCATTCACCTACGCACTTATTGCCCACAGTAGCGCCCCTTATTTATCGTTTTATAAATACTTAATTCGCTGAAACACTTGCTTACCGATAGTCCTCCTTTAACACATATCCTTGCGCTGCTCTGCTGCCCAAGTCCACTTGCCTGCCTTCGTTTCCATCTGTGCCATCTTCACTCTGCTGCTGCTGTCTGGCATACCACTTGCTGAGCAACAGCCGCTCTTCGCTACTTGTAGCTGTTTCTGTGCTAATGACCCGATAAATATCCTCGTCAATGTGTGTAGGAAGCGGCATGCGACCAATGCTACCGCCAATCAGCGCCTAAAAGCAGTCAAAGTGTTTGAAAGATATAAATAAAAAGTGTCGGAAATATAAGCGACGCAGTGAATAAAAAACACGAACAAAGAAGGAAGAGCAAGAAAGCAAAAAAAAAGAAAAAATGGCATAAACAGAGAAATAAAGTCAAGACAGGAAGGAAATGGCTTGAGGTGTAGGTCACAAGCTAGCAGGGTTCAGTGCTCTCCATTAATGGCGCGCTGTTACTTACAATAAAGAAAACGCTTTTAGAGCTGCGATGACAGGCCTCGATTTCATCCAAGTAGTCATGTAGTATGAAGGGATCCTGCTCAATTTGTGTGACGTTTAGCGGTCCGGTGCCAAAGTGCATGTCGACTATTTCAATCTGTAAATGAAGATTGAAGATTATAAAATAAAACAAGTTTTCGTCTTGGTAGATTATAAAAAGAAGAAGAAGAAGAAGAAGAAGAAGAAGAAGAAGAAGAAGAAGGCACTTGAACCCTACCTCGATTTGGCGATCATCATAAAGTGATTGCATCTCGGGCCCAACCAATTCCAACATCATGCGTCGCTCCTGACAAAATTCTGAAAAAACAAGTGATTTAAAAAATATTCATATGAGCTTTATATTGTATGAGTGACTGAAAACAGAGTTGTAAAAGAATGCATTCATGCAATCAAGCACTGGCACTAAGTGCCATAAAAATTATCAAAGTCTTTCAATCAATTTTTTGATTACATGACTTCATGTTTTGAAATCAGTAATCATTTCAATCAAGTCATGACGTCGAAAACAATTCAAAAAAATTTTTATTGAAGCCTTTTAATTCATTCACTATGATTGAAGTCACGGTACTGGGAGTAATTGATTGCATTCAATTGAAATCAATTTGAAGTCAATAAAATCATTTGAAGTCATTTGAAATTATGTTTCAAATCACTGAAATGTTGAAATAATTCGAAGTACCTTGAAGTCTTTTGAATGCATTTCAAAATCTTTGAAGTCATTTCGAAAGAATGAAAAAAATTTTTAAAAATTCGAGTTGTATAAAACGACTTTTTACTCAAATAAAAAATGCATAACTATAAGCAAAGTTCCTTGGAGTCATTGATTGCATTCAATTGAAATCGATTTGAAGTCAATGAAAGCATTTGAAGTCAGTTGAAATCATGTTTTAAATCACTGAAATGTTGAAACAATTTCAAGTCACTTGACGTCTTTTGATTGCATTCAAAATTTTTTGAAGTCATTTTGAAAAAATTAAGAAAATTTTCAAAATTCATGATGTATAAAATGACTTTTTACTTAACTAAAAAATGCAACATTATTAGCAAAGGTTCTTGAAGTCATTGATTGCATTCAATTGAAATAAATTTGAAGTCAATGAAATCATTTGAAGTCAGTTGAAATCATGTTTCAAATCACAGGAATGTTTTTGAAAAATTTTAATTCAATTGAAGTCTTTTGATAGCATTCAAACATTTTTGAAGTCTTTTCGAAAACATGAAAAAAATTTTCAACATAAAAGTTTTCTGTTTTTGAATTGAATTGTTTTTTACTTTATATTAGCTTTTGGGGGCGGCAGTGGCCGTAGAGTGTTTGGCCCATACGTCAGAGAACCCTGGTTCGAATCCCACCTGACACAGAAAGTTTTTTCAATTGAATTAGTTTCTCTGTTTGGCCGTCACCTCTCTGCAGTCAATGGCAAACGTAAGAGAGTAAAATTTGCCATGAAAAGCTTCTTGAGAACATTAGCCGTTCGGAGTCGGCATTTTCCTACAGGGTAGCGAGAACGTAAGTTTCATAACAGAATTGGGCAAGTTTTAAAGAAAATATTGTTTATATATTTTAAAAGAATAAAGTTAATATAAATAATTCAATATTGTACTTTTTCAATAAACTGCCAATAATTGTGATGTGCTGCTTGATTAAAAGGTTTTAATTGTTCCAGAAAAAACTGAGCTCATTAATTTTGATGCGAAAAAGTTATACAAGTTACATGTATGAATCTATTAATATATAGATAATTTATCATTCACGTAAAACGCGATGTTTCAACAAATAAAATATTGCTATCTTGACTGGTTAGATTAGCATAAGTTTATTATGAACTTTTCTTTTACGTTTTCATTTCATCGGTAAAGAATAAGGAAAAAAAAAGAATTACTGCAAAAAGCTTTTATGACATGACAACTTTTTAACGCTGTCAATAAAGCAACTTTCACAGCTTTTTACCAACTGAAAATTTCCATTGAACTCACGTACAGGTTTTTCTCTGATTCACAGACTTTTCGTCACTTTTGGCAATAAAACAAGAGATTTACGGTACATACAAAAAATATCTAAAGGAACACAGAACTATTTCTTAAAAAACACTTTTTCAACTTACCTTCCTTTAGGCTGGAGATGTAAATCTTTACCAGCAACGGCTTTGGCAGACGCGTATTTTTGGACGTGACGCCCCGTAGGGCGTTAAGCACGCCCTCATCAATGGGCACAGCCATTGAAGCTGTATATTTGTGTTTATGTATGTATGTATGTCTGTGTGTTATGTACGAATGAGTGAGTTAGAGTTTTCGAATGTATTTTGTGCTGCGGTTGCCTGTCTTAAGCAGCACTCAGGATTTGCTTTTTACAAATGCAAACTTTTTACTGCTGCTCGTCCTCGTTTTGCTGCAAATTGATTCTTTGCGCATCTATTTATTGTGTAGCCTTTGCTTTATTCGCGCTGTATTTACGGACTTTGACTCCTTTTTTCATTGCCCATCAAAGTTTACGCTTGTCGCATAATTTAAATATTTAAAACTTTTCATGTTATCAAAAGGTTGCGTAACATTTTCAATACATAGTGGTGGTTGATGGTGCCAAGTTCGGATGCTACAAAGAAAAGAATCAGAGAAGGAAAGATATAAAATTAGAAAATTAGAATAACATGAATGTGAATATTTATTGGCCTGCAAGCAGCTGCAAGAAACATAAAAATACTAAAGCAAACAGAGCTTATTTATTTTAACTTCTTAATTTATGCGAAAAGAAACAGTTTTTTTTTGTTGTGGGGGGACCACGCTTTGGGACTAGTTTGGGTATCGAAAGGTCATAAAAAGGTACGCATTGGGTATGGCGACATACAGTCTGAGCTCCAGCCAATAAATCTAAGAAAATAAATTTTTAAAAAATGACATAGACGCCGACGCCGACTTATAAATAAGTCATAAAAGACAGAATATACTTCGAATAAAACTTAGAGAACAATAAAATTGGATACTGAAAAATTTTCAATAATTCTTTTTTTATTACTTTTGAATGATGTAGAATCCTTTGATAAGCCAGCAGGATTTCCTTTAATCAGCTTTAGAGTTAAGCTCTTAAAGTTTAAGCTTTTCAAGCATGGCATTGATTTGAGTTTTTAAAGTGAATAAGATTACATGGCTTAAGTTGCATTAGTTTGTGTATTTGTATGGATGTGTGTGTGTGTGTGTGTGTCTGTGTATGCGTGTGTGCTAATACATATATTATCAATAGATGTGCCAGCGGTTGTAAAAGTCAGCTTAAGTGTGTGATTTTATGTCTGAAGTTACTCAGCAGGAAAAGATGCAGGCTCAATGAATTCATAAGATTGCTTTAAGACTTTTAAGAAAATTGAAAAAAAAAATAATGAGAAAAATTTAAAAATTGTTGTTGCTGAAAACCGAAAAAAATTTGTAACTTCAAAAGCTGTACTTCTGTGTGAATGCTTGTTTGAAAATGAAGCGAACACATGCTATTTTTATCGGTTATTAGTGAAAAAAAGTATGGCAACCTCAACTTTGATGAAAAGCTTTAACTTAAAAACTTCAAAGTAAAATTAAACAAAGTAACATTAAAAGCTCAGCTTGATTGTTAATTCTCTAAATAAATCAGGCTCTACATTAAGTAAAACAAAAAAAAAAATCATGCATACACAAAAAGTAAATGAAATAAATTGAATATATTTTCGTTAAAAAAATTTTTGAAAAACTTTATAATTTTCCTATTGGGTAGCAGAGTAGTTATATCCTTGGGTAACAGCATTGAATTAAAGCTTATTTCATTTATTCAAAAATTGTGCATATTTTTTATATTTATATATCAATCGGTTATGTTCATGTGAAATTGTAAAATATGCACACATCCTCACACATACACACAAACACACACACACATACACACACCTATGGCTACAAGCCTATATAAAAACCTTTTTTTTTCTTGTAACCTTTTATATATAAATTTGTACAGGTTTGACATCAATCGATTGTAATTATTTTCGATTGAACGGATTCACTGCCACATTTACAAAAGAGTGTCCTTTTGAGGGAAGCCAACCAAGCGACCAACGACCACAAAAGCAGGTATTTTCATACCATACAAAGTTGTGGCCTCGGCTCCCACGAGGTCATTGGATCGATTGAATTTATTTTATTTCAATTCATGTGGGTTCTCTTGATCAACCTGACAAGAATGTTTTTCTTTTTTTTTAATTTTTTGAATGCATGCTGCATGCTTTTTATGTTGTTGCTGTTGCAAGTAACATTTTTTCGTGTCTATAAATGTTTTCAGTAGTGTGTGCGTTAAAATGGTCGCTTAGTGCGTGCAACCAAATTAAATAAAATTCTTAATTTGATTGCGGCCCAGTTACTTTCAACTTTTGTTGTATTTCAAATTGATTTTTATTTTGTTTTACTATATTGTGCTGGGCCGATGTAATTAGTTTGTGTAAGAATTACGTATTAATATTTCAAAATAAGCTCTAAATGGGTGGAAAAAATTTGGGACAATTTAGTATGATTTGAAGGCAAAATGAAGAAATTTTGGATAAATTGTAATGATTTTGGTTAGATTAAAACGAATCGAGTTGGGTTGAATTATAGTTACATAAAGAATGATTTAGTTCTGAAGTGCACATAAATTTGCTCAACTTCAATATCTTCTTCGTCTTTTATTACAAGCTTTAATATTAAATTTTTCTATATAGTTTCTAATACATCTATTTTTTTTTTTCAAGTCTGTAGTCAGTTACTTATATATAAAATAAAAAAACCATTATTAACGTGAAATTTACAAGCTCTATTAACTGTTTCTAGAATAGTATTTTAAATAATCCTGCAAATTTATTTCCAATGCCATTTACTATTTTCAAGTTCAACCCAATTCCACCCCCTTTGGCCATGTTCTTATTTTTATCTCCTCTTCTATAATAACCATCTCAAAATATATCAATAAACTGAAATAGCTCATTTTTATTTATAGGTACTCAACAATTTTTTTTACTTGCTCTTAAGATTACTTTATATGCTCTACTTGCAAGCTTAGCACGTTTTTTTTTGCTTTGTCCCTTTGCACTCAATACCATGCAATAATAAAGCATTCATTCATTTACATTCAAACAATGTCGGCAACGTTTGTATAGCAATTCGTATTTTTTTTTTAAATTTTTTACTTTAACATTTTCTATGCTGACATTGAGATCATAAAATTTTATTGTAAATTATCGAACGTAAAGATCGATGTAAGAATTTTTTCCCTGAAAGCCTCTGAAATATTTAATTTCCATTCCTGCCTGTTCTGAGTGCGCTTCTTTTTATGTAGGCTGTGCTTTTCTCTATATTTTTTTTTTATGGCGTCTGGTATTGTATGTGAAAAGTTATTAAACTTTTGTAGGCTGGAAATTATTGCAGTTAGGTGTTAAACGTAAAAGTTTTTAAAACATAAATTTTTCGAAAAGAAAAACGGGATAAAACAAATAATATGCAACTGAGAGAGCAATAACGTGACTATGATTTTATATATTCTTAGTCAGGAATTCTATTATTTGGCATGCTAAGAAATGGTTATTGTTATAGCAATAAAAACTTTTTGCCATAAAAAAGAAAAATTTGGTATTTGACAAATTTATTGATGCAGCATAAAAAACTTTATGTTTCTCAACTATAACACATATTTTACAACTTTTCAAAGAATGCAGTTAATATATTTGAATGTTAATTTATATATTTCTTAAGTTAATAAATCACTTCAAAACAAAAAAAAAAGCTCGCATATGTGTAAATATCAACAAAATAATATTTTAATAACATTTATACTAACATTAACATTAACATTAACATTAACATTAACATTAACATTAACATTAACATTAACATTAACATTAACATTAACATTAACATTAACATTAACATTAACATTAACATTAACATTAACATTAACATTAACATTAACATTAACATTAACATTAACATTAACATTAACATTAACATTAACATTAACATTAACATTAACATTAACATTAACATTAACATTAACATTAACATTAACATTAACATTAACATTAACATTAACATTAACATTAACATTAACATTAACATTAACATTAACATTAACATTAACATTAACATTAACATTAACATTAACATTAACATTAACATTAACATTAACATTAACATTAACATTAACATTAACATTAACATTAACATTAACATTAACATTAACATTAACATTAACATTAACATTAACATTAACATTAACATTAACATTAACATTAACATTAACATTAACATTAACATTAACATTAACATTAACATTAACATTAACATTAACATTAACATTAACATTAACATTAACATTAACATTAACATTAACATTAACATTAACATTAACATTAACATTAACATTAACATTAACATTAACATTAACATTAACATTAACATTAACATTAACATTAACATTAACATTAACATTAACATTAACATTAACATTAACATTAACATTAATATTAAACTAAAATATATCACATTCGTTTGTAGAAATATTTTTTCTTCCTCTGTCACAGTACAGTTTTACTGTATTGAATATCTCAAACATCAGAAAATCTATCAATTCTCTGCATTAACTATATTGAACATTGAAATTCTTATTAATAGCATTGAAACACATCATCAAGTAATATATTTAATTTAAAAAGCTTTTTCATTCGTACATCGTTTTATTCAATCGAAATTGAAATAATTGCCCATCAATGTTAAATAAGCATTAAAACCATTGACTGCTGTCAACATACATACCATGTATTTCACCAAGCATACCACCGAGAATGCAATCAACAACAACAATAAAATCTAGTACAAGAACAATGACAACAGCAATCATTCGATAGACACAACAAATTGTCACTTTTTGCTAATCTCCGCTTTTTGCCTTCCATATGTCAGCCATAATAAAAGCAAAGTCAATTTCAGTTATCATGCAATCAAGTATCTAGGCTAGAAATGATGGCCAAACTGTTTAACCAGATTACTAGTCAATTTCCTGAAAATATCGTTACATTCGCTTTGCAGCCATCATCGGAAGTTTGCCAAATCGTGTTGTTGTGTTTTCCTTTCTTTCTCGTATAATTCTGCTTGAGCGACGTTGTTGTCAAGCTTCTATGCATTGCCACGACAGGTGTCAAAACTCTACGGTTATGACATTCGATGTACAAACGAGTGTCATTCGTTTGTATTGGTAGACATTGGCCATAGATGCCGGAAACGGATGTTTATGAATCCGTTTGTCGTTTGTGCAACGTAGTGCTGCTTAACAATCCCAGCAATAGTAGTTTTAACATGTGGCATATACAAAAGCGACATGGCTCAAGACATGCTAGTCTGTGTATAAGTGTTGGTTTCAGATATAACCCACTTATGAATGTACTCAAACCAATATCGACAGCAACCTTCATTGTACTACTTTTTTCTGCTGCAGACATTGAAATATGTCACTCGAGTACGTTGTCTGATAGAAAAGATAGACAAGGGAAGAAAAAAGAAAAAATATTTATCGATTTTGAAATTGCAAATGTCGAAGCTCAATTTCTGACTACACTTAACCGCATATTACTTAAACATCATACTCACACTCTGATGCCCATCTCCCACAACCAACAAAAGCAGGGTGCTAAAGAATTTGCAGCTAAAGCAGCGGATGCAGTATGTTTTATGGCTTGCGAAAGTGTGCTGATTAATGGACACAGTGGTCTTGAACTACAAAAAAATTTGACAAAAATGGATCATAGATCGGCCAACAAAGGATTACTGTGACTTACAAAATTAAGACGTGCATTTAGTGGCACTATATTTTTTGTATGTTTTTTGAACCGCTTAACTCAAAAATATTTAATTCATATTTTATTAAATATGAATTTTTAAATTAAAATTTTTTTCGGAGTTAGCTTCACATTTTGGGCCATTCCTCGAGTTAAAAGCATACGTTTGGGTTGCACAAGATGCAAAATTAAAGTTAATAAAATCTTCAACAGCCACTTCAAACATTATTTTTCATTCGGTTTTACAGTTAAGGTGTAATGCTCAAAAATAAATAAGAAACATAGATGAATTGCAATTAATGTTCGTCATACGCCCTGATGCCCCAATGAGCATATGAAATACGTTAGCTTGTAAGAGCTCACGTTTTTAAGCTCAGTGGACATTGAAACATTGACTTCTTGTGCAACCCAATTGAACGATTCTAGCTCGAAACGAGTTAAAAAAAAATAAATATATTTAAAAACCTACACATAAAACAATGTCTACAAAGCGATTTCCGAGTGTAGCGGTTCAAAGTATATAGGAAAAATATAGCGGAATGGAATATAAATATTCACTGGTAGCTCGTGCTGATTATAAGAGTTCCACGCGCAAAAATTGCAAAGATGAAAATATTATCTGATCGCTTTCGTAAATTATTTGTATATACTAAAATTTAATTTTTTATTATTAAATTAATTTTCCATGTTTCAGCTATACTAAGCCAAATGGAAGTTATGGCTGATGATCTTTACAAATTTAACACATGGAAATAACAAATAATCCACTGTAGACCGATTTTGGATCCACTTTTGTGCTTTAAGACTACTGTGCGGATACATTGTCATTTGTTGAGTGAACTCAATATGCGTTTAATGCATTATGGATGAAGAATTATGGAAGATGGAGGAAGAACAATTGCAGCAGTTTTTGCGAAACAAATGAATACCGTTGATCAACTTAATGCAAGGCAGACAGTAAGAAGAATTTCACTTAAGAGCGCATATTTGTCATTGAGCTTTTTTTAAAAAGCTGTTTCTGTCTTTGTAAGACGGGAACTAATTTTTTAATAAATATTTCTGATTTTTTTTTAGTATACTTTGAGCACTCAAGTTGACCGCTACACCAACTTATCAGCTTACTTAAGGGATTTTTGTAGTTGAATTCAGAGAGTTACTTGGCAATAATTTATATTAAATCAAAGCAAAATTGTATGGTTAAGAAAACATAAGCTGCTTTTTCGACTTAAAATTTTATTGAATATGTAAAACGTATAGCGCAGAAAAGGGTTTGAAATTTAAGGTAAAATATCAACAAAAAACTGGTAATAATTTGTAACAATAACAATAACAATAACAATAACAATAACAATAACAATAATAATAACAATAACAATAACAATAACAATAACAATAACAATAACAATAACAATAACAATAACAATAACAATAACAATAACAATAACAATAACAATAACAATAACAATAACAATAACAATAACAATAACAATAACAATAACAATAACAATAACAATAACAATAACAATAACAATAACAATAACAATAACAATAACAATAACAATAACAATAACAATAACAATAACAATAACAATAACAATAACAATAACAATAACAATAACAATAACAATAACAATAACAATAACAATAACAATAACAATAACAATAACAATAACAGTAACAATAACAACAATTAAGACTAAAAAGAAAAGGGATAAAGCGGGTAGGGTAGCGACAAAAAAAGTGCAATGAAAGAATTCAGTACTCGTACGATAATAAGAGCTCAGGTACTCACAATATCACACTTAGTGAATGTGTTAACCCATTATAGACTGACCCATGTTTCCGTTGAGCTAGAATGAGGAAACTTTCCAAAAATATTTATTTTGGTCTAACTTAGAAAATAAAGAAAAGAATTATAGAACAAATAAAAAAATCGAGTTGCCACTTCGAGATTTTTAATTTTCAATGAAATGATATGGAACGATATTCAGGAATCAAAATCGGGTGTTTTGCGCGAATATTGATCACAAGAATATCCACAATGCAACAAAAAATATACAAAAACGTATTTCGTTAAAGACCAGCGTTGTCCAACCCTCGGGAGCCACGTATGTCAGTCAAACTTCATAAAAATTCACAAAAGTTAAATATAAAGTCTTATAAACAGGTTCATATAAGAATTACATTTTACTTTCGATTTTTCAATTGCGGCAAATGAAGATTTTATTTGCTGATTTTAAGTCAAATATGGTTTCCGTTGTTGTAAGCTTTCGTTAACGGCAAATGTAAAGGTTAAACTTTTAGCAGTAGCACATTAGTAGCACTAGCCGAATATTAGCCGACTGAAAATACAATAGACGGTGGTGCAACAGGTTAGACATCAACTAGACATCGACGTTCGAGTCCTAACGATGGAAGTAAGAAAGTATATATTTTTTTTTTTTATCAGCTTAAATTTATGATTTAAAAACTGTTTCCTTTTAGTTATTTTTACGATGTATTTCATTTATATTTTTCGTTAGAGTCAACTGAATATTCGTTTGCAGCATCTACAGTATAGTATACTACGAAGTATAGTTGGTGAATTTTGTCAGTTGTGGTAAACGTAAAATATCTTTGCGTACGTACTTTGTATTTATTTTGTAACTTGCATTTTGTTAAAAAAAGTATCGTTTTCCTTGATTCTTGTATTGCCGTATCTTGTCAAAATCTCGACTTTATATTAAATGATTAAGTTATACTTTCATATTATGAAATATTTATTAAAAATGTTTTAAGGTAGTCTAACGTTTCATTCGGTGCATATAATAAAGTGACTCAAGAACGTATTTCACAATGTTTTTCTTATTGTTTTTGTTTTTAATTCATTATGTGACAATGACGTATGTCACTTGCAGGCGTTCATCAAACTTAATTAATGATTTATTTGCTCGTAACGATAAATCATAAATCAATTGGAAAAGCTGACAAGTCATGTCTGTGCAAAACAATAGCAACCCTCACAAATGCTTTTAGCATCCTTTTTGTCCTTTCGCTGTCCTTGCTCAACGTTGCTACGTGAATCTATTGTTTGTGTTGCATCTTCGCGCTTGATAGCCGCTATGTTACGCTTCCCTCATCTTCGCGTTTGTCTCTTTTAAAATCATTATACTGGCAAACAAACTGATTGAGTGTCCAGCACATCCTTTTTGCTGTTTGTGTGTGTATATAAATTATATTTGCGAATGTGTGTTTGTCACCATCATGACATAAGAGTGGCTAGCTTCTTGAATATAACTCGAACCATTGTTGAAGACTACGTTAACATTTTTTATTTTTTTAATTTGAAGTCATCTGAATTTGATCTCTATATTCCTGATTTATGTTGTTTTGCTACAAGCAAATAATTGAATCTCTATCTGTCTCCCTTCTTCGACTTTATTGACAGACGAATGTAGGGTACATATTTATTGTTGCTCAAACATGAAAAAGCAATTATATTGAGGAATATGGGTTTTGTTGATTATAAGTTCATTTCATGCAATTTGATGGAATTTAATTAAATTCTTGTTGCATGCATTTAATATGCAGCACAGATTTGTGTGTTTTAATCATGCCAATAGAGAGCTACTTCGGGGTACAACAGTGCGTATGAGTAACTTTAAGTAAATATTATTGGAATTCTGACTACATCTCAATGATTTTAACATTAAATAACGATCTTTGGCATTTGAGTGTATATGGCATATAAGAGTAAAGAAAACTTTTTTGAGAAATTCTGAGTGTTGATGTTATTATGTTTTCGCTGCACACAGTGTGATTTGCACCACATGTGTGCACGTTTTGTGCCACAACAAGTGAACACAAATTGCAGCAATCTGTATGCAATTTTATGCAAAACAGTTAAAAAAAAAAACGAATGAAAGCACACGTACACCATCTACACACTCTTACAAGAAAAAACTGAAGCATTCAAATCAGAAGTGCTACACAAAAAATCAAAAATGTCAAAAATATTTGGGTGTTTTTTTTTTTATGCGTCACTGTGTACACGTGTTCGTGCATATAAATAAATGCAAATTCTTTAAACTTGAACAGAGTTTTTGATGCTTCAATATAAAAAAACCGGAAAGAACTGCACATGTGGCACCTTTGATTAACTCATACCGGAAATTGCCACAAACATCACGTCGTCAACTTAAGCGGATTTTTTGATAAATTCAGCTTATATGCTTTGCTCATATACATGCACATGCATCAATAATACGCAAAAAATATACACAAACCATAAATTAAGTGTTAAAACTTTTGAATGCTTGATTTTGCATTTTCGTTCGAATTGCTGAGCATTCAATTTTATTTTTTTTTTTATTTATAAAATGAAAATTTATTAATGAAAAATTAAGAAAGTTTGCATTCAGCCGGAAGTTGTAATTCATAAATTTCAATAAGTTTCTCTGCTGCCGTAACAGAAATTGCAAGGCATGATTGAAGTTATTTGTTTGAAACTATGACTTGAACCCGGCTTTTCAGCACCGGAAACAATTTCTGCTTCATACAGAACTCAAACAAGAATTACAGCAATTTATTAAATTCGATGATTCGACCAAAGTGAAACTTAAAGCTATGAAAAAGAAAAAACTATGAAATAACAGTAAAAAATCATTCGAACTTAAATCATTTCATTATAATCCAAAAAGCAAAAAAAGTATTATAACTTAGGTGCGAAAAAAAGGAAATGATTGGAATTTCTGTTAGAAAAGCGTAAAAACCGTATCGATTGTCAAATCCAATGCTTCATTCAAAAATTCAATAAGTGGAAGATTTTTATTATCTGAAAAATTTATATATAAACTTCCACTAAGTATCAGGTAAATCGTGGAATTTTTTGGTAAATCTTTTTTGGAGCATTTAAGAGACTTATTTTTAACAAATAATCACAGGTTTGGGTCAGATATATGTGCTGGTCATATTATTTTTTACCCTTTAACATTTATTTTCTACACACAAAAAACACAAAAAAGTTGCAATGTTTTCTGCTTGTCTGGTAGGGCAATCAGAAATGCAGGCATTAACAGCGATGGGATTAAAAGTGGCGCCGATATAACATTGCTGCCGTTAACATTGCTGACGTTAACATTGCATACATGAATTCATAATTTTTACCCCTACCAAAAAGTGATCAATGTGCCTAAAGAAGTTTTCATTAAAAAAAAAAACAACTTCTTACGTACCTAGTTTATTGAATATTACATCAAAAGTTTAACTTTGCCTTACTTTTCTTAGTATTTCAGTAAAATATTGTAATGAGCATTCTATTGCCACACACACAACTTTTCCAAATCCCATAAATTCAATTTCTTGCAAAAAGTTGGCAACCATAATGAATTTAGCCAGTGCATCCAATTACATATTTGCATATCTTTTTCTATACATTTTCAAATGCGTTCTTCATCTGCATATGAGTCCATGTGTGCTTGAGTGTGTGTGTGTGTGTGTGTGTGTTTGAACCAGTGTTTGGCTGGTCGTGCCGGCATGCCTCTGAATGTAGGTTTGTTTGTTTTGTTAAATTTATGCAGAATTCTTATGCCACAAAGTAATTTAAGTTTGGTGTTGCTACAAAATTGCAACCAAAAACCAAAGCTGAGCTGGCGGCAAAATTCATAAAACATGGCGTTTGAAATAGCTTAAATTTGAAATTTTAATATATAGCTGCTTGTATTGGTATATTAGTGCGTGTGAGTGTGTGAGTTGCTATCTTTTTGGGTTAATTATTAACTGAAAAGTGCAGAATTTGAAAAGATTTTTTGAAATATTGTTAAAATTATTCAGTTCTTCGTAGCTACGATTTTGAATTTCGCCTTTTAAAGTTGACGTTAAGAGAATTTTGTATTTTAGCGTTATGCTAAATTGGCTGATTGCAAATTTATTAACTTAAAATGATGTTGGTGTCAATGTGACACTGTTTGTGGATTGAAATTCTTATATCTTTTTCATTTATGCTCAGGCTTTGGATACGTGTAAGATTCATACCTCAAATTTTTGTTTGTAAAACTGATTAACGTTTGTACATTTGAAAGTTATAAAAATTAAACAATACAATATTTACGATTACATTCGGTTTCCGGTTACTACTGTTTCCGGTTACGCCCACAGCAAGATGACAGTAATTGATCCAATCTACTCTTATGCCAAATAGCCAAATATAAAATACTTTCCCTATTATTACAGCGTGTTTAAGTCTTATTTCTGTTTAGTTGCTGCTAATTCCGGTTGCGTCCACTGGATGCAAGATTTTCGGAACTGGTCCAATCTACTCTTGTACCAAATTTCACTATAACATCAATATTTTGATGATTGTACCGAAATAAACCTATTCCCTTCCATAAAATTATAGCGTTTTAAAGTTAAGTTTTTGTTTTTTTTCCACTAATTCCGGTTGCGTCCACTACACGCAAACTGAACCAAGTATATGTTGCCTTCCATATTATTTTAAGTTTAAATTTAAGTGTAAGTTAAAGCTTAAGTTTAAGTTTGAGTGTAAGTCTAAGTCTAAGCCTAAGTCTAAGTCTAAGTCTAAGTCTAAGTCTAAGTCTAAGTCTAAGTCTAAGTCTAAGTCTAAGTCTAAGTCTAAGTCTAAGTCTAAGTCTAAGTCTAAGTCTAAGTCTAAGTCTAAGTCTAAGTCTAAGTCTAAGTCTAAGTCTAAGTCTAAGTCTAAGTCTAAGTCTAAGTCTAAGTCTAAGTCTAAGTCTAAGTCTAAGTCTAAGTCTAAGTCTAAGTCTAAGTCTAAGTCTAAGTCTAAGTCTAAGTCTAAGTCTAAGTCTAAGTCTAAGTCTAAGTCTAAGTCTAAGTCTAAGTCTAAGTCTAAGTCTAAGTCTAAGTCTAAGTCTAAGTCTAAGTCTAAGTCTAAGTCTAAGTCTAAGTCTAAGTCTAAGTCTAAGTCTAAGTCTAAGTCTAAGTCTAAGTCTAAGTCTAAGTCTAAGTCTAAGTCTAAGTCTAAGTCTAAGTCTAAGTCTAAGTCTAAGTCTAAGTCTAAGTCTAAGTCTAAGTCTAAGTCTAAGTCTAAGTCTAAGTCTAAGTCTAAGTCTAAGTCTAAGTCTAAGTCTAAGTCTAAGTCTAAGTCTAAGTCTAAGTCTAAGTCTAAGTCTAAGTCTAAGTCTAAGTCTAAGTCTAAGTCTAAGTCTAAGTCTAAGTCTAAGTCTAAGTCTAAGTCTAAGTCTAAGTCTAAGTCTAAGTCTAAGTCTAAGTCTAAGTCTAAGTCTAAGTCTAAGTCTAAGTCTAAGTCTAAGTCTAAGTCTAAGTCTAAGTCTAAGTCTAAGTCTAAGTCTAAGTCTAAGTCTAAGTCTAAGTCTAAGTCTAAGTCTAAGTCTAAGTCTAAGTCTAAGTCTAAGTCTAAGTCTAAGTCTAAGTCTAAGTCTAAGTCTAAGTCTAAGTCTAAGTCTAAGTCTAAGTCTAAGTCTAAGTCTAAGTCTAAGTCTAAGTCTAAGTCTAAGTCTAAGTCTAAGTCTAAGTCTAAGTCTAAGTCTAAGTCTAAGTCTAAGTCTAAGTCTAAGTCTAAGTCTAAGTCTAAGTCTAAGTCTAAGTCTAAGTCTAAGTCTAAGTCTAAGTCTAAGTCTAAGTCTAAGTCTAAGTCTAAGTCTAAGTCTAAGTCTAAGTCTAAGTCTAAGTCTAAGTCTAAGTCTAAGTCTAAGTCTAAGTCTAAGTCTAAGTCTAAGTCTAAGTCTAAGTCTAAGTCTAAGTCTAAGTCTAAGTCTAAGTCTAAGTCTAAGTCTAAGTCTAAGTCTAAGTCTAAGTCTAAGTCTAAGTCTAAGTCTAAGTCTAAGTCTAAGTCTAAGTCTAAGTCTAAGTCTAAGTCTAAGTCTAAGTCTAAGTCTAAGTCTAAGTCTAAGTCTAAGTCTAAGTCTAAGTCTAAGTCTAAGTCTAAGTCTAAGTCTAAGTCTAAGTCTAAGTCTAAGTCTAAGTCTAAGTCTAAGTCTAAGTCTAAGTCTAAGTCTAAGTCTAAGTCTAAGTCTAAGTCTAAGTCTAAGTCTAAGTCTAAGTCTAAGTCTAAGTCTAAGTCTAAGTCTAAGTCTAAGTCTAAGTCTAAGTCTAAGTCTAAGGTCTAAGGTCTAAGGTCTAAGGTCTAAGGTCTAAGGTCTAAGGTCTAAGGTCTAAGGTCTAAGGTCTAAGGTCTAAGGTCTAAGGTCTAAGGTCTAAGGTCTAAGGTCTAAGGTCTAAGGTCTAAGGTCTAAGGTCTAAGGTCTAAGGTCTAAGGTCTAAGGTCTAAGGTCTAAGGTCTAAGGTCTAAGGTCTAAGGTCTAAGGTCTAAGGTCTAAGGTCTAAGGTCTAAGGTCTAAGGTCTAAGGTCTAAGGTCTAAGGTCTAAGGTCTAAGGTCTAAGGTCTAAGGTCTAAGGTCTAAGGTCTAAGGTCTAAGGTCTAAGGTCTAAGGTCTAAGGTCTAAGGTCTAAGGTCTAAGGTCTAAGGTCTAAGGTCTAAGGTCTAAGGTCTAAGGTCTAAGGTCTAAGGTCTAAGGTCTAAGGTCTAAGGTCTAAGGTCTAAGGTCTAAGGTCTAAGGTCTAAGGTCTAAGGTCTAAGGTCTAAGGTCTAAGGTCTAAGGTCTAAGGTCTAAGGTCTAAGGTCTAAGGTCTAAGGTCTAAGGTCTAAGGTCTAAGGTCTAAGGTCTAAGGTCTAAGGTCTAAGGTCTAAGGTCTAAGGTCTAAGGTCTAAGGTCTAAGGTCTAAGGTCTAAGGTCTAAGGTCTAAGGTCTAAGGTCTAAGGTCTAAGGTCTAAGGTCTAAGGTCTAAGGTCTAAGGTCTAAGGTCTAAGGTCTAAGGTCTAAGGTCTAAGGTCTAAGGTCTAAGGTCTAAGGTCTAAGGTCTAAGGTCTAAGGTCTAAGGTCTAAGGTCTAAAGTCTAAGGTCTAAGGTCTAAGGTCTAAGGTCTAAGGTCTAAGGTCTAAGGTCTAAGGTCTAAGGTCTAAGGTCTAAGGTCTAAGGTCTAAGGTCTAAGGTCTAAGGTCTAAGGTCTAAGGTCTAAGGTCTAAGGTCTAAGGTCTAAGGTCTAAGGTCTAAGGTCTAAGGTCTAAGGTCTAAGGTCTAAGGTCTAAGGTCTAAGGTCTAAGGTCTAAGGTCTAAGGTCTAAGGTCTAAGGTCTAAGGTCTAAGGTCTAAGGTCTAAGGTCTAAGGTCTAAGGTCTAAGGTCTAAGGTCTAAGGTCTAAGGTCTAAGGTCTAAGGTCTAAGGTCTAAGGTCTAAGGTCTAAGGTCTAAGGTCTAAGGTCTAAGGTCTAAGGTCTAAGGTCTAAGGTCTAAGGTCTAAGGTCTAAGGTCTAAGGTCTAAGGTCTAAGGTCTAAGGTCTAAGGTCTAAGGTCTAAGGTCTAAGGTCTAAGGTCTAAGGTCTAAGGTCTAAGGTCTAAGGTCTAAGGTCTAAGGTCTAAGGTCTAAGGTCTAAGGTCTAAGGTCTAAGGTCTAAGGTTTATTATGATTATTGATGAGTTCTGAGTTCAAAATTATTAATATACGTAATGAGCTAGGAATGATCATTTTTAAGTGATGAATTACGAAAGTTAAATGAATAAAATAAGGATCAATATGTTCCTCATCTGAAATATTCTCACTCATTTTTACTTGAGATAAGAATATTATGCAGTAAATTATGACTTCAAATGAGTTTTGACGTTCTTCTTTTTTGCTTATTTATGATGTTACAAATTATTTAAAACCTTATCAGTTTTATATCTATAATGAAAACAGCTCAACAATTTTCGGTGGTAATACTTAGAAGACATTAATAAAATTAAAATTACCTATTCATCTTTGCTATGGAAATAAATTAAAATGAGTGCTTTTTTGGCTTAACCTTAAAATTAAAAACTTTTAACTATACACAAGGTTGCACAATTTGAAAGAAGCATACCCATTAAATCTGTTTACACAGCTATGAGCACGAAACCTGGTGTCTTGTTTTATTCTACTTCGTTGCTAAGCTAACATTTATTCAATTACTAGTCAAAATTTAATATTTTAAAGTAACACACAAAAATACACACACACATGCAAACATAGACGCTCACATCACACTCAAACAAGGCAGCCAAAAGCTGTCAAAATCTTATTGAAGAGCAGCATTTTAAGCATTGAATAAGTAAAGGAAAAAGCTTTGAAATCTACTACATTCAAAAGGCGCTGCTCAGCTGCTGCTATTTTTTCTACTTACACAAAGCTCACGAAAAGAACAACATTTTAACAATAGAACAAAGAAAAAAAAAAAGCATAAAAAATAACAATAGCAATAACATTAAAGCAATTTGGCAATCTACTTGATCGTGTTGGTTGTTTCGTTTTTTTGTATTTTTTATTATTTATTTTTGAAAATTTAAATTGTACATAGATGCCATCAAATCGCTTTACGAAATGCAAAGAAAACTTTGGCATAAAACTTGTTTTTCTGCAAGGCACAAATAATAAGTGAATATTTTTTTTTTGTTATTGTGTTGGTGCCGATATTTTATGTCACTTGAATCAGCTGCTTGAAGTATTAAAAGAGCTTTATTCCTTATTCAGCAAGTAAGTTCTTCTTCGAGTGTGCTAAAATAAAGTTTTTGCAAAAATCTGCGAACATATTTTTAGGCGAACTATCATGCCTTGCAGCTAATGCTGCAGCTGATTGAGCAGATGTTGATTGTTTTCTTGCTAGACAATTTTGTGTTACAAGCAGTCGCAGTTTAATTTTATAGCTAATACTATACAAGCACGAATTTAATTTGGCAAAGTTCAGGCAACTTAAACAAACATTCACTAAATTAAGTATTGATAGCAATCAGTATTCAATGAGTATTTGTGTGTTTGCCAAATATTCTACAACACTTTGACCCTCATCAAAGTTGTTTCGAAGTCTGTTAAAATTGTCTAATTATGATGAAAATCAGTGCCAGCTTAAGGAAAACAACTTTTCAAAGTCTAGCAAAAAAACAAAAACAAAGAATTAAGTAACGCCACCCGAGTAGGTTTTCACATTTATAATCAGATCTTTAATTTCTCAAACTTGCTCAACTCTCGCTAAGTTTAAAACTTTTTCCGCTGCAAAATAAAACGTTTCAAGGACTTTCGTAGACGCAGCACTGTTAAAAAAGTTTGTAAAATTATCAACAAGGAATGTCAGTCTGCCATCACAAATTAATGATGTTTTAAACAATATTATATTATATTTGGTTTAAATAATTCACGGTTTTTAACTTTTTGTAAACATTTTCCATTTAATATACAAATATGTGCAACATTGCGTGTGTGCAACATTTATTTAAATAAAATGGATATTTTTAATATTAAAATTGCATTTTATAAGAGCAAAAGTTAATTATTATTTGTATTTGCGTAATGCGTATTTATTAATTCTGTTAAATTTTTAATGTTGTAGTTATTATGGCTTAGATATAATTTGAAATCGTTTTAATTTTGAGTTTATGAATTTTTTAATTAAATATCCGGTGTTTTGGGAGATAATTGAGGATGAATAATAAATATGTAGTGCGATGTGGCAAAACGCTTTTATATGTATATGTTTTAAAGCACAGTGGAACATCTTTATGTAACGTATGCCCAAAACAAGATTCTTTGATGAAGAAAATGAATGATGAATGACAGATATTGAATGATGATTAACAACTTTATCTTATTAGTGATGAAGATAAAAAAAATTACGATAAGACACAAAAAAATTAAAGCTATAACACTAATGTTCAATATTGATTGGTGAATGTTGAATATGAATTATGAATAATGAATAATGAATAATGAATAATGAATAATGAATAATGAATAATGAATAATGAATAATGAATAATGAATAATGAATAATGAATAATGAATAATGAATAATGAATAATGAATAATGAATAATGAATAATGAATAATGAATAATGAATAATGAATAATGAATAATGAATAATGAATAATGAATAATGAATAATGAATAATGAATAATGAATAATGAATAATGAATAATGAATAATGAATAATGAATAATGAATAATGAATAATGAATAATGAATAATGAATAATGAATAATGAATAATGAATAATGAATAATGAATAATGAATAATGAATAATGAATAATGAATAATGAATAATGAATAATGAATAATGAATAATGAATAATGAATAATGAATAATGAATAATGAATAATGAATAATGAATAATGAATAATGAATAATGAATAATGAATAATGAATAATGAATAATGAATAATGAATAATGAATAATGAATAATGAATAATGAATAATGAATAATGAATAATGAATAATGAATAATGAATAATGAATAATGAATAATGAATAATGAATAATGAATAATGAATAATGAATAATGAATAATGAATAATGAATAATGAATAATGAATAATGAATAATGAATAATGAATAATGAATAATGAATAATGAATAATGAATAATGAATAATGAATAATGAATAATGAATAATGAATAATGAATAATGAATAATGAATAATGAATAATGAATAATGAATAATGAATAATGAATAATGAATAATGAATAATGAATAATGAATAATGAATAATGAATAATGAATAATGAATAATGAATAATGAATAATGAATAATGAATAATGAATAATGAATAATGAATAATGAATAATGAATAATGAATAATGAATAATGAATAATGAATAATGAATAATGAATAATGAATAATGAATAATGAATAATGAATAATGAATAATGAATAATGAATAATGAATAATGAATAATGAATAATGAATAATGAATAATGAATAATGAATAATGAATAATGAATAATGAATAATGAATAATGAATAATGAATAATGAATAATGAATAATGAATAATGAATAATGAATAATGAATAATGAATAATGAATAATGAATAATGAATAATGAATAATGAATAATGAATAATGAATAATGAATAATGAATAATGAATAATGAATAATGAATAATGAATAATGAATAATGAATAATGAATAATGAATAATGAATAATGAATAATGAATAATGAATAATGAATAATGAATAATGAATAATGAATAATGAATAATGAATAATGAATAATGAATAATGAATAATGAATAATGAATAATGAATAATGAATAATGAATAATGAATAATGAATAATGAATAATGAATAATGAATAATGAATAATGAATAATGAATAATGAATAATGAATAATGAATAATGAATAATGAATAATGAATAATGAATAATGAATAATGAATAATGAATAATGAATAATGAATAATGAATAATGAATAATGAATAATGAATAATGAATAATGAATAATGAATAATGAATAATGAATAATGAATAATGAATAATGAATAATGAATAATGAATAATGAATAATGAATAATGAATAATGAATAATGAATAATGAATAATGAATAATGAATAATGAATAATGAATAATGAATAATGAATAATGAATAATGAATAATGAATAATGAATAATGAATAATGAATAATGAATAATGAATAATGAATAATGAATAATGAATAATGAATAATGAATAATGAATAATGAATAATGAATAATGAATAATGAATAATGAATAATGAATAATGAATAATGAATAATGAATAATGAATAATGAATAATGAATAATGAATAATGAATAATGAATAATGAATAATGAATAATGAATAATGAATAATGAATAATGAATAATGAATAATGAATAATGAATAATGAATAATGAATAATGAATAATGAATAATGAATAATGAATAATGAATAATGAATAATGAATAATGAATAATGAATAATGAATAATGAATAATGAATAATGAATAATGAATAATGAATAATGAATAATGAATAATGAATAATGAATAATGAATAATGAATAATGAATAATGAATAATGAATAATGAATAATGAATAATGAATAATGAATAATGAATAATGAATAATGAATAATGAATAATGAATAATGAATAATGAATAATGAATAATGAATAATGAATAATGAATAATGAATAATGAATAATGAATAATGAATAATGAATAATGAATAATGAATAATGAATAATGAATAATGAATAATGAATAATGAATAATGAATAATGAATAATGAATAATGAATAATGAATAATGAATAATGAATAATGAATAATGAATAATGAATAATGAATAATGAATAATGAATAATGAATAATGAATAATGAATAATGAATAATGAATAATGAATAATGAATAATGAATAATGAATAATGAATAATGAATAATGAATAATGAATAATGAATAATGAATAATGAATAATGAATAATGAATAATGAATAATGAATAATGAATAATGAATAATGAATAATGAATAATGAATAATGAATAATGAATAATGAATAATGAATAATGAATAATGAATAATGAATAATGAATAATGAATAATGAATAATGAATAATGAATAATGAATAATGAATAATGAATAATGAATAATGAATAATGAATAATGAATAATGAATAATGAATAATGAATAATGAATAATGAATAATGAATAATGAATAATGAATAATGAATAATGAATAATGAAGAATGAATAATGAATAATGAATAATGAATAATGAATAATGAATAATGAATAATGAAGAATGAATAATGAATAATGAATAATGAATAATGAATAATGAATAATGAATAATGAATAATGAATAATGAATAATGAATAATGAATAATGAATAATGAATAATGAATAATGAATAATGAATAATGAATAATGAATAATGAATAATGAATAATGAATAATGAATAATGAATAATGAATAATGAATAATGAATAATGAATAATGAATAATGAATAATGAATAATGAATAATGAATAATGAATAATGAATAATGAATAATGAATAATGAATAATGAATAATGAATAATGAATAATGAATAATGAATAATGAATAATGAATAATGAATAATGAATAATGAATAATGAATAATGAATAATGAATAATGAATAATGAATAATGAATAATGAATAATGAATAATGAATAATGAATAATGACTTATAAATAATGAATAATGAATACACCAAACTTAATGTTTCACCTTCATACCCGAAATTTTTTGTTTCAATACTTTATGAAACCTTCTAAATACATTCTTACCAGCATTGCTCCGCACAATGCTGAAATTTTTCTTTTATACTTATATTTAAAGCAATTCTATTTTCCGAAGTCAATGCCATAATGCTTCAATGTTTCTATAGCTCGTGGTTTGGATTGAATATAACCTTTCTTTTTAAATAATTTAAAAAATATACCTATTTTGCATTGTTGAAAAACAATATTTGAACCGCTTCAACTGCTTTGGCTTAAAGACTTTCAAAAGAATATACTCTTTAAAATTGACTCAAAACATGGTCTTAAGTTATGGAAAATGGTCTAAAGTATAGAAATGGATACAAACTACAAAATTTTTGGTATCGGTACCTGGAGATTATGAACGGTGCTTTTGCATCATCAGAAAATGTCTATGTAAGAGCAGAAAAAAGTTAACATGTCAACAAAATCCTAGCTCTGAAGATGAGTATCGAAAATTTTCCAGAATTAAATAATTAATTAATTTATAAAGAAAAAATACGAGTATGCATGAAAACTCTTCAAAATGAGTTTTTTGTTTTAACAAAATAAAGTAAATCTCTTTCATTATTAATATTCAGTTTTCCGTCTATCACTGCAATGTTCCAAATTATTCTTTCTTAATCTGTTATAATTCAGATATATTCTTATATATTATCTATATATGTAACGAGTATCCTTTGCTTGGGTTAAAATCGCAGAGCTCTTGCCACTTCATACTTATTATTAGTTAACTCAGTTTGAAACGTGCGTATGAAAATATTTCTGTTTTCAAGTTTCCAGTTGAGTCACTTTTGGGTTCCAGACACAACAATAGCTTAATTTTTTTTGGATACAATTGCCGAATTTTAATTTATCGCTTGACAAAAGACGCAACGTCGGGAAAAAAGTAACCCCCCTGCTCTACCTTTTAAATTCAGCAAATAACACAATAACCAATTCTATCGCCAATAAGCACAAAATAGAAAAGTATAGAAAAAAAATTTTTTATATAAAATCACTGCTAACATCAAAAGCCACTCAATCAGCAGATAAAGTGTAAATATTTTCATTGAATTCCTGCACGTGTTTGATCCTTTTATTTTGAGCCTTTATAACGTATATGAAATAAATATCGTTTACATTATCTGCAATTTTCACATTTTTTTTTTGTTCGTTTTCCTCTTTTTTTATCTTTTTGTCTTGAGCTTTGTTAGCTACCCTTAAACAAATAGCTAAGGTTTATTTTTTAAATTTTTTGCAATAAATACTTTGATAATGCAGGGGCTGGCAATGAAAGCCAGGCACGTCGTCCTTGAAACGCTAGAAAGCACAAATAATCATTGCTGCATAAATTTGAAGCTAAGCACGTTCCCTTTTTCTATGCAGTAAGGGAAATAAATAAAGAATAAAAAAATATAAAGTAAAGCAATCATATTTCATCCAAGTAACCGGTGAACTGATCTGATTTCAACTTGTTTAAAAATTGAGCTTTTCTTTCTTTCAGCGGATTAGAAATGCTTAACCTAAATGCGTTAAAAGGAACAAAAGTCGAAGAAGAGTCAGGTTAGCATTTAGGCAGACCAGGAGCAGCAGCTGCTTAGGCGTGAAAATACTTTATGATTGACGCAAAGACTGACAAACTGACGCATAGACAGAGCATAACAGCCAGTAAACGGAGAACAGACTTCTTAACTTTGCTTTTATTATCTTTGTTGCTTCTGTTCGTTCTGTATTTGTTTTCAATTAAAGTGCCAAGTCAGGCGGGAGCTTGAATAAGTGGCGTACAAATAAACAGAAACAACAGCAGCGTAGAAAGAAAACCAAAAAAAAAAAAGAAAAAGCTTTGAAAATTAATTTTTTTCGATTCCCAATGGATGCTCAAAGTTGATAAGCTGAGTAGGCTGAGCGTTGATTTCTGGGCCTACTTGAAGTCATCATGTCTTTTACCCGAACAGGTTGAGTGATGATGATGAGGTTGATGGAGAAATGTGCGCAAAAGTTGCAATTTTTTCTTAAGACAATTAAAAATATAAGATTGATATGTTTGTTTTTTTTTGTTGCGTTGCTATAAGTCATCAAATTGCTGTTATGGTGATTATAACCACTCCACATGCAGCTAAAATTAAGATGAAAATCTAACTTAAAGTTAAATGCCAAGTATAGATTCGTGAGTGGTTGTATAGCTAAAGAATATACAAATTTTTTTTCTTTATTTTCTAAGATTTGTTTTACTAGTTCTTTTAAAATGTACAAAGGCGTGAATATTCTGTTTTAAGTTGAAAAAAGTATAAAAATATTGAAAAAACATTTTTGGATTGTTGAAATAAATAATTTATGAACGGCTTGAGAAATACGTTCGCGTATAGTGGCTGAGATAAAATTTATTGCAAGACGTAAGCAAGGCAGTATTGCCACTTAAAAAAATGTAATTCTACTAAATGAAAAACTCTGTTGAAGGTTTTTTTTTTTTCAAATACAGCTGTTTTTAAATGCAAATAAAAAAATTTTTTATTGAAGTTAAAAAAAAAAACAATTTGAACACATTGGCCTTTAAGGGGCCACTCTAAAATTTTGGAAGAGCCGATTATCCTTAAAATCATTCTTGGAACAAAGAGAAAGAAGTAAACTCCAATGTGGATGGCCAAATCGTTGAACTTTAAAAGAGTTTTTGTGCAAACCATTTTTTTTTAAAGTGGGAGGACTTTCACACCCATAGGCGCCGGAAGCTCATCTCAACTGATGGGTAGGGGAGAAATACTGGCGCTATGTGAGTTGTTGGAATGCAAAGGTTCATTTCCAAAGTAATTTGCTGCGTAGAATCCGAATCCGCGCCCATCACGTCAGGATTTTGAGATATTTGAGGTTATGTACCCGAAAAACGGTGTTTTTTCATACTTTTGAGGTTATGTACAGGGCGCAAAAATTGTTTACTGTGTAATTTTTCTTGAAAATTTTGATTGGAGGGTTTTTGAGGTCGCTGAGAACGCATATGATGTCGGAATAATGAAATTTGCATTTCCAATATGGCGTATTAAATATTTCCAATATGGCGTAAAAAAATGATTGTCTCAAACGCTTAATGCAAATGCTAATGACGTCGATGGGATATATTTCGTGACTTCGAATAGCCATAACTTTGCGAAAAAAACTTTGTAATTGATCTCTTGAACTCTTAAATTAAAGGGTAAGAGTTGTACTAAATGATGTAACTGAAGAGAAAGACCAAAAAATAATTTTTGCGCCCTGTACATAACCTCAAAAGTAGGAAAAAATGCCGTTATTCGGGTACCAAACTTCAAATATCTCAAAATCCTGGCGTGATGAGCCAGTTCTGACGCCGGATTCGAATTCTACGCAGCAAATTGCTTGTGAAATGACCCTCAGCTTTTCAACAACTAAACCATGTTGACCTGTGTAATCCAACATTTTTATCACTGTGCTAACAAAAAAAAAAAAAAAAAATGACACTTCGTTGTTTTTGGGTCGGTCTAATAGGTACTATTCTATACCTGCCACGCCTCTTTGTGAGTGTTATAAACGTAGTGACAAGTGTTACCCATTTTTAAGCAAAACCAATCTTAAGCTAACTTTGAAAATTGAAAGAAAATCAGTTAAATTTTTAAAAGTTTCCGCTGCTCTTATTTCGTTAAAAGTTAATAAAATTTTATAGAGCGTGACTGATATGAAATTTACACACAGACTGACATGAAATTTGCATATTTTTTATATAGCTCCAGTAAACTCTTGCAAATTCACATACAATCATCACATACATGTTGCACAAAGGCACACACACACATTGCCCGCATATCAACAGACACTTGTAACTATGTGCATACATATGCAGCTAATAGATAAGATGTAATAATATTTTTATTACAATTCGAACACATGTTTTTCTTATTATATGGGTGGTGTTGTTATTTTGTTGTTATAGTGTTGTTGTTGCTTGTTGGTTGCTATTTTAACAAACTTGCTAAGAGCAAGCAGCAGCAATAACTCTTATTCTTAACGATTTACAATGATGGCATTCTTATGCTGGCTTTGACGTGGTTGCCTTTTTTCTTGTAGTTGTTGTTGTTGTTGTTGTTGTGGTTATAATAAATTTTCTTGTATACAGCACAGTTGTTGAAGCGACAACAATTATTTTGTGGTCACAAAATGTGTTGTGCTCATAAATTTTTTTTCCTTCTGTAGCGTTCGTTTTATTGATGGTTGTACTTATTTACACTGCATACTACTAGGAGCTGTTTTTACTGTATGTTAATCAAGTCAAAAAGAATTTAATATGAAGAAATGTCATGCAAGCAAGTGACATATGCTACGTAATTAAGTAATTTTTTTATGTCACTCACAATAAGAGTTAATTACATGAGCGCGTGTGTGTGCGTGCTAGTGTGTGTGCGTGTAGGGATTAATATATGAGCCATATAAACATGCACTCAAAAATATTATACCTTAAGTCAAAATGACATTGTAGAGACATAAATAAAAGTGAAATACGCAGTGTAACTCACTGCGTGTGAGTTTTTTGACTATTAAGGGTGTGTTAAAAATAAATAGTTGTAATTTTTTACAACTTAAATCATGTAGAAATACTAACACATTACATGTGTGTGGACTTAAGAGCAACATGATATTGATTTGTTATCCTTAATTTGCTTTATTTATTTGATATTCTAATCAGTTTATTACATTTTTAACGTTTTTTTTTCCTCTCTAACACGTTTTTGCACAACACTGACTCAAGTAAATAAACCCTACCTCAAAATAAAAAAAAAAAATTAACAATTAGTGTATTGACAAGCGCATTGAACTATTGATGACAATCAATTTATCTTCAGCTGTCAACCATGAGTCAAACTCATATTTGATAATAATGTTATCAATGATATGCTGGTCATTGATCTCAATTCATCAAATTACTATTGCGATGTAGAAAATTTGTGAACAGCTTCATGATTAACATTCGAAAATTAACATAAAATAGTCATTACCATGTAACTGGCATTTGTACTGTTTGCCCAGTATTATATGAAACAAATGAATGTTTTTACTTGGGTTTTCGGTGATTAATCGATAATTCATGTTTTAGCTGTTTTATTGTTTTGTTTTGTTTTAGTGTTTTTTTAGTTGACTGGTTGATTATGTGCCGTTTTCAGCTAGTAGGGTAATATTTCAACAAATGAATATCTGACTATATATTTTTGATGGCAATTAATCAAAAAATGGAAGCCAATCCTTTTATACATCCATTAAATAGAATTGAATTGAATTGAATTAAATTGAATTGATATTTTTTTCTAAACAATCAAAGCAATAGCTTGTTTTTATAAAGATAAGAAATTAATTAAATCTAAGCATTGATAAAACTCTTATTTATTTAAATCTTATATTTTCATGTCCTAAAAAAGTTATAAGAAATTAGTTACATACACTGAGAAAAAAAAAATCAATAGGTAAATCACTTAATTCGGCTTGGTTAAAGAGAATTGTATGGGAATTATAAACTTATGCTTATTCACCTAAGTAATTTATTGTTTAATACATTGCTTTGAAAGCACATACTTCGATACCTTGCCAAAAAAAAAAAAATATTTGCCCAAAATCCAAAAATACAAAAATAAAAAACAACTAGCATGCATGACTTAAGCATAGTTTAGAGCTATTTTTTGCAAAAAAAAAAATAACCCACCTGCGTCATTAGACACATGAACGAAGGATAGATTTGATAATTTAATGATTTTTTTTTTGTAATAAAACCACTTTTAAATTCAAAAATAACATAAAATAAATTAAAAAACACACGTTAATATTCACACCAGTAAATTTTATTACATTTCATCAACAAAAAGTAAAGAAAGAAAAAAAAAAATTCTTTGCCCGCCGTACGGAATCGAACCTGGGATCTTTTGGTGCCAGTCCATCGCTCTACCAACTGATCCAAGTAGCCTTGCTGCTGTTTGCTGACATAATTGCAGCTACGTTTATCCATACTTCGATTCCCTGCCAGATGCAGTATGTCGCAGTATTTTGTTGATAGCTGCAGCATAGCTTCAGTTGTAATTAATATTGAATAAATCACTCCGCGTAACGAAGTAGTTTGTCTCAATGCGTAGCGTAGTGTCTTCATACACAGTGGTATCGGGTTGGTGTGGGTTCGAATCTCGGCGGCATGCGAAGGTAAAATTTTTGTAATTTGATATTTAATTTAATTTAGTTTAATGTTCATCTTATAATAGACGTCAATCAGCAAGAAAAGCCGAGAAGTCATTCATTTGTAAGAAAAAAACGGTTTTGATAAATAAAAATTTGTGTTGTTGCCAATTTCAGTTAAGCGAATCCCAGAACGAAAGGCGGCAGCTTCAAAAAAAAAAGAAAATAAGAAACCCAAAACTCGAAAAAAGTTATATTTTTTTTAAATGAAAAAAATGGTGTTGATAAAAGAAACATTTGTGTTGTTGCCGATTTCAGTCAAGCAAATCACAAAAATAAAAAAAAACTAAAACCCGAAAAAAAGTTATATAATTGAAACTAAATTTTTTTTTTAAAGTAGTGCATTAAATATTACCAAATACTTGGTAAATTTATCAACCAATAAAAATTGGCAAGTCAACATGTAAAACTTAGGCGTTTTGATAAAGTACTTGGGTGGCTCAAAACTGCCAAAGCCATCTTATAAATTATACTAAGTTTTTTTTCAATTTTACATAAGCTTTTTTTACGGTGTATGCTTATAATGAATTAAACGTGAATTTCTTTAAATAAAAACATATTAAGCTATATATCTAGTAAATGATGAAAGCGTAACTGCTATCCTTAGATCATGTTTAGTGGTTTTTGATGATGACAAGCAATGTGCTTAGGAGCAAATTCTTACCATTTAGCACCGAAATTGTGCAAAAAAAAGTCTCTAGTAGCTCGCAAAACACTCAGAAGACAAAATTAAAAAAAAAAATTAGTCACAGCAACTCGAAATTGATTTGTTACGCTTTTAACACGTGTGGGACTTAAGCTCAGTTGTGAGGAGTAAAGAACACTATGAAAAAAAGAAACTTCATACTTACAAAATATGGAGCAATAAAAAACAATGATTGCCAAGCGTCAGGGATTAGCAGCGATAAAGTACGTTCACGTTGTAAAAATTTATAGCAAGGAAAGCATCTACAACATCAATAACAACAACAACAACAACAACAACAACAACAACAACATAAATAGCAGAAATGATCCAATAAACTATGCTGAAAACATGTTGATTTTCTTAAAATAACGACGTTTCGTTATATCATTTGGGACAACGCGGCGTATGAGTAACATTTAATACACAGCTTAATGTTGATACAATTTTTGATGCTTCTTTCTATAGAGCGATTGCCTTGTTATTGTAGCTCAGACTGCCTGAAAAATGTATGAGCTGAATAATCGAAACACGCACAAAAAAAAAAAAAAAAAGTAAGAAGTTTACAGAGCGCCCAGCGCGAAGTTCGGCGCAATAACAAATGACAGTGAAAAATTATTCAGCATCAATCTTAGCTGCGTGGTGTGCACGCAACACGTAGATGTGCAACAACAAAAGTATAAATCAAGTTGTTGGCATCAGCTTAAGGTCCTGTTATGTACATTGATTGAATTTTGAGTGCCATTTCTTCCCAGTGCCATTGTGAGTGACTGAGTGTGTGTATGTATTTGGATTAATTTATATATGTTTTCTCAACCATTTGGATTGATGCACAACAACAACAACACTTAATTAAGTATATCGGACTAAGAACTCTGTATAAAATATTTTTATTTTATGCAACCTGAGCTTATGAAAAGCACAAGTATTGTAAATGTTGACTAATTTATGTCAGCGAATTTGAGTTGATTGTATTTGCTTTTGTATTAGTATAGAATATTTATATAAATATACACAATAAGGTGGGTGGATAAATTTGTGTATGTGAAAAAATGGCAACAAATCGTACTCCCCAGCCGTATATCATGGGTGATTTTAGGCAACTTATCCCAAGAAACCATGGGTCGAACTTGGATTTCCAGGCCTCGAAAAATTAAAAATAGCCAAACCGGGTATTTCCTGAGCCAAACCGGATAATCTATCAATGCAAAGCAAAGGTTTCTGTAAGAATGGGTTAAAAAGCATCAAAATGTTTAGCAATGTTGCCAGCATCAAAAATTAGTAGAACAAAAAGATTAGCACTTAACCTTTTAACGTCGGTATTATTAAAGTAATTTGTATTTAAATTATTTTTCATTAATTTCATTTATTTCATAAACAAAATTGTAAAAAAAAAAAATTAAAAGTTATAACAAAAACAAAACTATAGAAAATACCAGGGAACGCACCGGTTATGGTTTTTATCAAAAAAGTCAGATATTAATAGTTTTCTTTTAACTTTTATTTTTCCCGACATTAATACTAATTATTTTGGGCCTTTTGTTTTTTCCGGCAAATATAACGGTTACTTTTGACATTTATTTTATCGCTCAAAAATAACAGTTATGTGTGCCTTTTATTTGTTAGGTCAAAAATATCAGGTAATTTGTATTTCTTAAAGGCCCTTTGACCGACTAAAAATCCATTGATACCATTATTTTCGTCTCACACATTTTAAGCTATGAGCTGAGCTGAGGCGAAAATAATGGTATTAATAGTTTGTTAGTCGACAAAGCTTTAAACTTAAAGCCGAACTGAACTCCTAAAAACTTCGATAATTTCGACATTTTGTTTCAAATTCTATGTTGTTCCTATGATAAAAATGCAACTACAGAGAAGAGTGGAGTAAAAAACAATTAATACTGCAAAAAGATCTGATTACTAGAACCAGAGATAACAAATTTTAAATATTTAAAGAACTCTGTATAGCAAACAATTTTTTAAATTAGCTTTAGGTCGATGGGTAGTGTAGTGAACTATTAAACGCTAGGTGTGGGTTCAATTCCCATGGCGGGCGAAGGAATAATTTTTATATTTGATATTAAATGTTCTTGTCATCAACTTCAATTTTAAATAATTTCGGCTTCTAGACCCCCCAGGAAAGACGTGAGGCCCGTTTGTGTTGTTCAGGACCGCTTCTAATTTTTGATGCTTTTTAACCCATTCTTATACAAACTGTTGCTTTACATTGATAGCTTACCCGGCGTAGCTCTGGAAATGGTTATTTTTAAATTTTCGGGGAATCAAAATCGAATTTCGATCCATGGTTTCCTCAGGTAAGTTGCTTAAAATTACGCAAAGAATACGCCTGGGGGTAAAATTTATCAACAAAAAAATTTACCCACCTTAATACACATATACATATATAAACATTTTTTTAAAGGTATCCATTTCTAATTGGCTGTTACTCAATATTTCAAATGCAAGTAATTTTTTTTGCTTAGATTTTATTTAAAATATAACAATCTTATTAAATCTCCGTAGCAAAATGCCACAGCAACAAATACAATTATGCAATTCACAAGTTGTAAAGTTACATGTTGTATTGTTGTTAGTGAAAGGTTTTCTGATTTTTTCCCTTATTAGTGAAGCGATTTTTTTGAAATTTTGGTTGCATGTTTTGTTTATAGTGGTTGTATGATGTGTATAAAATTGGTGTGATCGGACCGGAAAATACGCCTACTTCCCATATAAAGTATGGTATGGTATGGTATGGTACTATGTTTTAAATGTCACTCAAGTTCTGTGATGCTTTTCAGATCATTCTCGTATTTCCTTCACCTGACCTGTGAAGGTCCTGTGACCTGTGAAGGACCTATATTCTGTGATATATTCGAAAACTGCATGTTTAGTGTATTTTTCGTGTATGAGGCAGTTAAAATGTCTTGCATTAAATATGCCTTAAATAAACTCTATTCTTAATCTTAAATTTCAGTAGTATGCTTTTCTCACAAATATAGTTTGAATACCACCCACGCTTATATAAAGTAATCGTGCTTATTTGTTTTAATACTTATCCATTTGAGTTACTTACCCAAAAAAAAAAAAGCATAATTAATTAAACAAATAAGTGTCTGCACTTGACGTGTTGACGCACTGAGTTCTCTTTACTTTTTTCTCGGAAAAGTTCGTACGTTTCTCTACGCCTTCCATGAAGTTTTTAGTAGCATTTACTTCAATGTATCACACAAATGCCCTCATTAATCATATTTCTCTTCTGTCATCAGTTTTTTCCACACATACATTATAACATATGAGTGTGTTACCTGCGACTAATTTAATATAACTCATGTGCTTTACTTGTACTACTTTGCTTCTTAGTTCGTTGTGCGCAATATAAAATATATTAACCGTTATTGATGAACTGTTTTACATTTGGAGTGCCGCGTGCCGCATTGGAGTGTCACGTTATTTTAAAAGCTGTATTAATACGTTTTTGTGCGTTTCATGAATATTATAGTACCTATCGCAGCAAATGTCACTGAAAGCTGTATAGTTACTAATAAGTTTTTTTTTTGTCAAAATACTTGCAAGGTTTACTCATTTAAAATTTCAAATAATCAATATGCTTTTCTGTGATTAATTTTTTCTTTCTAATTGCTTTATGCACTTTATTAAACATTTTTTTATGATATACATATATAAATGTTACACACAAATTTGCCTAAATTTTTATAACCTAAAATTGCATAATTTTTTATAAGGTAATATTTGATTTTATAATAAAAATTCTTGGGTGTCACCCATGACTTATACCGCACATTTAAAGTACTTTTATTGAAATTTTTAATCGATATTAAGCTGAATTGAAATATTTTTTTAGTGATTTGCATTTTGTGTGTGTGTATGTGTGCTGAGGAAAAAATAAACTTCATAAATATGACGCCAAAGTGTTGCACCAATTCAATAAACTCGCTCAAGAGCTTTCAATTTTAACACCTCAAAAAGCTATTAATATAAAATAGAATTTATTTACTTCAGCGTTCATCACGACGTATGCGCAACATTCATAAAAGCTCTTCGTTAAATTTTATGCAAGAGAATAAAATCGAAATAAGCAAGAAATTAAATTTGCAAAATAATTGAACATTCAACAACCAGCCAACTGCTACTTCATGCAAAACTTGAGATAAAATTACACAACAACAACAGTGGATATAGTAAAAACAACAACCGAAGCACCATTTGCAATGGCCGTAAATTGAGTTAATTGAAGAATAAAGTTTTATTTACTTTATAAATGGCCGGGCATAAGAGACAAAAACAAACACAAAAAGAAATAAAAAATACTGATCTACATAGGTATGAAGTAAGGAAAAAAAAAAAAAAGTATGGGGGAAAAACTTTTCTTGTGAAAAAAAAAAAATAAAAAATCCAAATGTATATTCTCTGCAAAAATGACTTGCTGGAATAGAAAGGAACTACCTAAGAGCATAGCCAGGTACAACAAGCATATCTACGATGCAAAATTGGCTTCTCATATTAAAAATTAAAACATTTTTTCGGCAAATTTTGAGTCTAGCTAATAGCATCAAATGTTGCTGCATTTTATGCTTTTAATACTTTGTTGCTCGTATTTATTTGCAAGTCTTGTAAGCTCTGCTTATGTTCTAACGAAAATAAGTGGAAACTCATCAAAAACATTCGCACGTCATGCTTCCAAAAGAAGCTCCTCCTGCTTACTCTACCATTTAAACTGCTTACAAAGTTGTCAAGAAAAACTAAACTAAACACTAAAGCGGCTACTTAAACAACTCACACACACACACACACACCCAAAAACACACTCACTTGCCAGCACTCGTACTCATGCACTTGAAACTCAACTACTTACACCAGCTTGTGGCAAAGCTGTGAGTAAGTGGGAATAGATTTTCAAGACTGTGGCTTTTGGTCAACAGCAAAAACTTTGAAAAAACTCACAATTTTGCTGGTTTAAGGTAGGATGTTTTTGTTAAAACGTATTGCAACATAGCTTTTAAGACAAGTGAAAAGCTCGAGAATAAGATTAAAGTCATGGTTAGAAAATAAAATATATTTTTAATTAACTTTTTGTTTATATTTTTGAGGACGCAGCTGAATTGCCAAATAATGAAACTAGCCGCACTAATAATTTTTTTGATGTTTTTCATAGGGCTATATATTCTTCAAGTCCAATTATATCATCTTTGCGTTTAAGTGCATGAGTACCCAAAAGAAAACGTGCAACGCTTTCACCAGAGGTTATCGGCTTATTAAGTTGTGAGGGTCGGTCCCACTGAAGCTTCTGTGCTTGAACAGCACGAACACCCAAATGAAAGTACAGATTACGACGATAAAGAAGACGTTTTTGAAAAGGAGAATTTAATTTTGTATAAGGTACATTACTAAACTATACAATAGTTTTTAATAAATAATGCACTTAAGTTTCAAATTTAAAATTATTTAAAAAAAAAATTTTTTTAAAAAATAAATTTTTTCCTATTAAAAGGGTTGAATGTGTAAAGATTTCGATCAAAATTTAAGCAAAATGCCTTACAAGTCTGAATAAGTTGGTGTAAGGGAGTCGCCGCTGATTTCAATTTTAATACCAAATTCCGAAATCTTAAAATAGTTCATCGAATGTGGAGTCAAAATACTGTGAAATCGTCTTGTAAAATTTTAAAATTTTTACATCAAATTCAAAATCAGGGACCCCAAAAACCCGCTTACACGACGTTTCATACAGGTACAATGCCATTCATACAGGTACAATGCGACCCTGAAAACTCTCTTATAGAGCCTATCAGAATTATGGCCAGCAAAAGTGCTCAAAGAATCCATTGTGCAACATAAAAACTTACAGACATTCATCATTGAATTCTGGCTAAAGAGAAGAAAAAAATTCACGTGTATTAAAGTTTACTCCTGAGTAATATTTTATATAGGTTCTAAGTTAACACTAAATTTAGCAATTTACTAAAACTTCTAAATCAATGTCTTTGTTGTTGTATTTACAGATCCTCAGTAAAATTTGTCGAATATTTTTATAAAATATTTATACCCTCTAGGGTCCTTTTTTTAAAGTCTTTTTTTGATGCTTTTTTTATAGTAAGGAATATTTTTTCAACTTTGAGTGCAGGATTTCAGGTGTTGCACCAATCCAGCTATTACTGTATTGATTCGAAAATTGAATTATATAATTTATCCTTTTAGCTTGATACACTTTGATATTCAATAGTTTCGATACTCTGTTCAAGCTATTCAAATAGCCATCAACCCTCGTTGTTGGCATACTTTTTACCGCAGAGAAATTTATTCATTTATTCAATTTATTCAATGTGGCTAAATCTGGTGAATAGAGTGCTTTTTGCGTGAAATTTTGAATTTTCGGTTTCGGCTATATTAAGGCCGGACACTAGTTATAAGTAGCATACCTACTCCGATGACCGCTTACTGTGTAAATTAGATATCATCAGCGTTGTAACGATCATGCCCAAATAAATGTTATGGAGAATTGTATAAAGTAGTTCAAGATCTCGCGCTTGTATTATATTAATATGAGTGTTTCAATATAAGTTCAGATCAATTAGTCGTGTGTTTATAATACTCACATTCATATTAAGTAATTTACTTTTCAGTCATTTTAACCAATAACTTGTTAAATAAGATCAATAAAAAATTCAAACAAAATATTAAAGTCACAGAAACTACAGAACTCAGTTCAGCTAATGATGGGCAAATAATTCAGCGCCATTACAGGCACACAATTAATGGAGCGCGCACCAGTTAAGAGTTTTGCCACTTCATCAGCCATCAGCCAGTCATTAGTGTGCAGCACAATAGTTTTCATCACCGAAGACCACAAAATGAAGGCTTTGCTCTTTGCGCAAAAAACGCTCAGATATGCAAACAAGCCTTAAAGTATGCAAAGTATTGTTCAAAATCAAGTACAAGTTTACAGTTCAGTTGCACACAAAACAATGTAGTGATTGTTTATGTTCGTAAAATGGTTTATAATTCTTGTGTGATGCTACTGAAAGTTACTTGGGGTAAAGTTAAGAGAAGGCACCAGAAAACTATTTGGTTTGAGCAAGCATGTTGCTGTGGTTAACAGTTGTGCTCAAATTATGAAATTGTATTTGTGGTCTACAACTATGCGTCAAGCACAGCCAACCGCATCAAACCCTGCAGCACTAACCATACAGCCACCTTATATAACCCATTCTAGATGTACCCAAACATAACTCAGGTGTGCAATCGCTCTACAACTAGCAGCAACCACAAAAGTAGCTTGAAGCAAAAAAAGCGGAAAACCTCAAAAACTACGAATTGAAATGCTTTCCTTTTTTGTGGCTTCCATAGAAAGCATTGCAAGGATTCTGAAAATGCGGGTCTGCCTGTCTGTGTTTGAATTTAGATTTTGCTCGAAGTTTGCTTAAGGCTTGCTTGATGGCATAAATTCAAGTACTGGCTGTAGATGATGATACATAACGAATTCTAAAGCACAATATGTGAATTGGTTAAACAACTTGAAGGGTCGACTGTGTGAGTGTGCGTGTGCAGTCTCTAAATGGCTGCAAATTGGACTGTACTACTGTAGTTTATAATGAGATTAATTTATTTTTAGGTTACTCAAAATGCCATTAAAATTAATAAGATTTAAAATTGAAAAATGTCAGACGATGTTCTATGAAACATTCTAATACATTGCAGAGAAAATATTTTGTTATGCAGGCATGAGGGTAGAGACAGGGTAGGTGGTAGCCACTCAACTAAGCATCATAAGAATCTAAGCATTAAAAAAAATATTCTTAAAAATTCTTAATAAAATACTACGATTTTATAATAACACATGTCTGGAAAAAAATGTTTATTAAAACTATAACTATCAGAGTTGTAAAAGAATGCATTGATGCCATCAAAAACAGGCACTGAATGCCAAAAAAATTATTAATAATTAACTAAATTAAAATAATTAACAGTCCAATTATTAATAATTTTTTTACTAAATGACTTCAAGTTTTGAAATCAGTAATCATTTTGAAGTCAAAACTTCTAAATCAACTCGTAAGAATTTTTGTTGAAGTCTTTTGATTCATTCACTATGACTGATGTCGCGGTCGTTGGAGTCATTGATTGCATTCAATTGAAATCAGTTTGAAGTCAGTTGAAATCATGTTTTAAAACACTGAAATATTGAAATACTGAAATAATTGATAAATAAGTCAGTTGAATTCTTTTGATTACATTCAAAAATTTTTGAAGTCATTTTGAAATAATGAAAAAAAATGTCAAAATTAAATTATGATAAAAAACCAACAATTTAATACTTGCCTTCAAAGAATGTTGACCTTTAAAACGTGCCCAAAGGCATTAAGTTTTTCATATTATAGGTGCAAGACATTAAGCAAGAACATTTTATTTAAAAAGAAGGTTTTTTATTAAGGCAACAGCTTTTGCATATAAAAAAAAGGCAACTGATTAAGGGGTTACATGACATTGGCAGTTTTTTTAAATCGTCTTTTTTTTAATAATTTTGTATTTTAGTAAATTAGTTAAGATTCTAAGAAAAAAAAATTTCATGGAAAAATTCCTACGGGTTCAAAAGTTACAGCCGGATTAGTGAGAGCGCATTTTTAATTTTTGCGCTACCTACGTACGACAGCTGGTATATACTTGTTTTACTTGCTACCTGACTTTTGGTGGTTGTTATTTCGTACCTACTTGAAGGGTGAAAGGTGAAGCCCGAATTGCTAAACGATTGCAAAAAACTAGAAGAAACAGCACAACACAAGATAACAAAGGCATACAGTACAAAGCAGGCATGGCAGATTGAAGGTAACCTTTTTGTTTCTTTGTTCACAAACTTTGAACGCGTTTATCTCGAAACCATGTTTTTCGTACTGGTTGCGGCACTAGCGGGTTCATTTTTTGACGAAATTTTTTTTTTTTTGATACGAGCTTTTTTTAAAAAATTTTTTTTTCTGATTTTTTATGAATTTTTAAAGTCAATATTTTTTTCGAAACAACACACTTTCAAATTTGGAACATCACCAAAAATTGAAAAAAAACTCGTGTCATACGATAACCAATTTTGTTAAGATTTAAAAAAGTAATTTTTTCCAGATCGGACAATTTGTGCAACTCCCAGCGCTGCAACCACGAGGCCCCGTTTTTTTCTCTGCCGCCAGTTTGGAGCTCTATAAAACCATGTTGAAGTGAAGAATATATTTTTTTGAATTTATTTTTTTTTGTAAGTTGTTCAATTCTCTACAATAATAGAGAGAAATTTTGGAAAAATGTTTGTTTTTGACTGAGTTATGAATTTTTAAAAAAAGGTCGGTTTTCTATGCCGCGAATGTCATATCCCTCCTTAAAATCAAAAGTTTTTGACAAATCAAAAGTTACTGAACCTTAAAACAAGAGTAAATGATTAAATTTGAAGGTACTTAGTTTTTGAAAAATCTAAAGTATGCATTTTTTAAAGTAAAAGTTTGGTTTTTGGAGTAAAAGCCCAAAGAATTGATTCTAAAGAAAAATAAAAAAATGGAATAACAATATATGCAATAGCAATAGAGTTCAGCTACTACACCTTTTTCGCACTTCCTCAGCATTAACCAATTCAAGGCCACGACCCAAATATCATTGAAAAATATCAACGTTATGGATACCAATGACCCCAAACAAGTTAATGTGGGAAAAAATTTACCCATCAATGAATGGGTTGGGCTCAGGGACAACACAATACGTAACAACTAACCATACATAGATCTAATTACATAACTGTTTTTAATCTACTTCTGAGTTGAACTTTTGACATATTAACATCGAAAACACTACAATTGTTGACAGAGGTACTCATGCGAAAGGATAAATATAGAATAAATATGAATATCCAGATTATACTACGCTGAGAATATTATCAGCCCATTAAACATTGTGGCGAGGGGTGATTCGTTAACGAATCGCTTGTGAATCGTATTTTTTGTAAGTTTTCGAATAGTTTCATACCGACTTCATCAGAGATTGGCTTGATGCTTAAAGAAAGCACCAATTGAAATCAAGACTTTCCTAAACTCCATTTAAGATGTTTGATGAAAAAAAAAAACAATTTTTTCCGACTTTTCAATACACAAATTTTTTTAAGAAAAGTATTTTTTATTAACTTTCTATTGTTAATACGTCATTTAGGCGAATAATTGTTTTTTAAATTTTATGTTTTTTTTTTAATTTTAAGTGAAAAAACGACTTAAATAGAAATTTTCATAAATTTTTATATGAAAAAAATTTTGTGAAATATTTTTTCTTCTTTTATGTTATTTCGTGCTTATTCTTTATATAAATAATTTCCACTTATAATTTGTTCAAGATTTTCATATGAATAAGTTCTCGTTAACAAATTGCTTTTTGTTGTTTTGGCGACTCGTTAACGAATTGCTTTTATAATTTTGGTGACTCGTTAACGAAGGAGGAATTTCTCCCGATCGCGATATTATAAATGAATCGCTACTAATGATTGCTAATGAATGAAATGTACGAGAATGCGATTCGTAAACGATAACATTAGTGAATCATTTTGTTTGTTGGGAGGTCCAAGAAAATTTTGGAAATTCATAAATACAAATAAGAAATATTACGAACTTTCTTAATAATTCAAAAATCTTGAAAAAATTAAGTTCTGGCAACTTATTTGCCAGAATCTTTTTGTACAGTTTCTTTCAATCCTGATGTAAGATACATGTCAACTTTCATATTATTTTTACTGCATCGTTTCTTTGTAGATTAAAATACGTTTTTTTTTTCTATATTAAGTCTGAACAGACAAAACACTACGGAAAAAATGAGTACACAGTAAACTATAAAAAAGCTTGCATTAATGGCTATTTTTGCTGGTCAATAGCCAATCTATTGTTTTTAGTTTTAATGTTATTTTCAATTTATTCAAGCAAAATTTTCTAACGATAAATTATTTTTATGATTGCATTAAAAAATTATGATAAAAGCATAAAATAAAGCAATTTCTTGACAGAAGATTAATCAATGTTTTATTTGTAAATAGTTCCGGTAACTGGAAAAATTTAAATTTGCGATGAATACAATTCTATTAAAAAGTTAAAAGCCAGTATTGTTATAGGTTTTAAAGACTACTTTCTTACCTGATAAATGTATTTTTATAAAATCGCAGCTTATTTATGAATTTTTTATAACATAAGTTATTGTTTTAATTTTGCTGATATTTGGGCAGCTGCCTCCTACCACCCACTCGATATGCCCATGTATATGTTTGTACATAAATTTATCAACACAAATAATATTTTTGTGTCCCTCACCACATTGAGCCTTAAAAGATACACACAATCCTTAAATCCTTTGCTGTTGTTGCATATAAAACATCATGTTAAAATAATCAAAATGAGTGATAGCTGAATTTTTATATTTTTCCTTTGTTCTGTTTTGGCAAACAAAAAGAAACATACAAAGACTAACAACGCCTTGGGAAAAATTAACAGAAAAAGTATTAAAAAAAAAAAAAAATTAAGAACGAGTAGTGTATGATATGTAGGTTATTTTGTTTAGGTTTTACACAGATACACAAAAATTATTTTGAAGCCAAAATGTTGAGCTTTCATGGGAAATTATTTGATTAGAATGATGGTGGAACGGTAAATGAGAGTGGAATGTGCGTGTTTATTTTTTAAAAACGGAGTAACAGAGCTGTCAATATCAATAAACAATGAGGTAAAAGAAAAATGGAACAAATAAAAGTTCGGTGTTGCATTCTATACTCATTTTAAAATTAATCAGCTTTAAGGAATTATTTCTTAAAAGCATCTAAGATATTAACTGTTTTAAAATTGCATGTATTTTTTGGATCAAAACTTTTAATAGAAACAAGGGGGGGGGGAGGAGGGGTGTCACTTTGATTTTAATTATTTGATTCTGATAAATAATAATACTTAAATTTAAATTGCAAAAATTTGGACGCAAGGTTTGTGAAATTGATATCTAAGTGGCAAAAAAGGTTTTTGTATTAGATAATTTCAACAAGATATTAGGGGGTTTTTTTTTTAAACTATAGCTTTAGTTCCAAAATTTATATTTTATAACCAGAAATTATACTTAAGAAAATGTATGTTTGGAGTTTGTATCCATTGATTGTTGTGCATGGTTGCATGCATCATGTTCTATATATTATTATAGGAACACACCTTAAATTCTACACCAGAGTCAGGTGGCGCACAGTGTTTCGAATGACCTAGTTAGACGGAGATAAATCTGTAACTCGGGTTTGAGGAAACGGTATCGTTGGAACGGAAATTTGGAATTAATTCTACTGAGTGGGATATCTTACTTCCATGAAAATTTTATACCGATATTTCATGTGGAACCGAAGTTACAAAAATTTGTATGAGAAAATAGGCCTTTTCGCTTGTTTCTATCACGATTTTTCCACTTTCTTTAAAATGGCATAAGTCCTGAACGAAGAGCTGCACAAACACCGTAGACGCTTTTTACACGCTTTCTTGTAAACGCTACAGTATGTTTATTAGTTTCTTAGTACATCAACAGATATTTTACACATTATTTGTCCTTTTTTTTTATATTTAAAACAAATTTTATTTTTAACGCTAAAAATTTTTTATTTTTAAATATTTTAAAAACACTAGCTTTGTCTCTGAATTTAAATTGTTATATTCATAAGGTTATGATGTTTATTTTTATAATTAAAAGTATAGGCTTCTCGTGACTTCACATCATACCATATAATACCATCATTTTTATTTTTTTCGTGCGGTACTACATTGCAACCTCCATGGAAATCGCATGTTAAATGGTTTGTTCTGTATGACAAGCCTCTGTTATGCAATTTACCACAGTCAGTAAGAGCTAAGGTGGCGGCCGTGGCGTAGTGGGTAGAGTGTGTGACTCTTATGTCAGAGAACCCAGGTTCGAATCCATCTGACACAGAAAATTTTTTCAATTGAGTTAATTTTTCTGTTCGGCCGTCACCTCTCTGCAGACAATGGCAAACCTCAGAGAGTAAAAACTGCCTTGAAAAGCTTCTTGAGAAAAACATGTAGGTCCAGTTCTCGATCATTTGTGTTCAAACATTCCACAACACACACAACACAGTTGCTCATAAGAAGCTCGGTCAAAGTCCTTTCAAGGACTGAAATTGCCATTTTCGTTTCGTTCGTTTCAGCAAGAGCTACTATGAATTATACTAATGAATTTTGTATTTACAAAAATATTTTGCATTGTTAACCAAATCATTGAGAGGGAAAAATGGTTTAAATTGTTTTATTTAAAAATCAATTATTGGCGTGGTGTGTTTGTTGTATGGGTGTTGCCACGCCCACTTGTACGATTATGTCTAAATTTTGGAAATAGTTGAGTTGTCATATAATTGGCGTCTGCCTTTGATTTCGTTGTTGTAGCTTTTTTCATTTCGAAGATATAGCGCAAAATGTGTTTAAGTTGTATGGGAGCTGCCCCGCTCACTTATCCGATATCATCTAAGTCTTGAAAATTATTTAGTAGTCATATAATTGGCGTCTATCTTTGATTTCGTTGTTGTAGCTTTATCATTTTGAAGATATAAAGCAAAATATGTTTAAGTTGTATGGGGGCTGCCACGCCTACTTGTCGGATTGAGTCTTAATTTTGGAAAATGTTTTTTAGTCATATAATTGGCGTCTACCTTTGATTTCGTTGTTGTAGCTTTTTTCATTTTGAAGATATAGCGCAAAATATGTTTAAGTTGTATGGGGGTTGCCACGCCTACTTGTTCGATTGAGTCTAAATTTTGGAAATTGTTTAGTAGTCATCTAATTGGCGTCTACCTTTGATTTCGTTGTTATAGCTTTTTTCATTTCGAAAATAAAGCGCAAAATGTGGTTAAGTTGTATGGAGGCTGCCACGCCCACTTGTCCAAAATTTCTGAAATACTTTTTTTCAACTTCCCTATGCCTTAAACAAAAATCAAAAAAATGAAAAAAAATCAACAAATAAAATTTCTCTGTGCGGCGCTGGGTACTCAGTAAAGTGCTAGTAAAGTGTAAAGCTGTTTAGCAAAAGCTCTTCTGAAACAAATTTCAATATTTTTTTTTTAAATTTTTTTAATAGACCTGTTTTTAATATTTTGACTTGTTTTAAAGTTTTTGTATTTTTCTTATTACCAGCTTCTATTTTTCTACCACAAGCTTGTAACGAAGCCGTTTCTTTACAAACATTTATAAGATAATAAAATATTTTTGCTGGATATTTTCGAAGTCTTTTTTAAATTGCTCAACTTAAACGACATTAGAGCTTTTATCTAGATTTTCTTGCTTAACTTGTTTGAAGCAGCTATTAAATTACGAAGATTTAGAATACTGAAGAAGCTTTTTTCAAAGGCTATTTTTGTATACCTAAGAGCTCAATCGTGTTAACCTTAAACAGAAAGTTTTCTGTCTAAGTAAACAATTCCAAAATAGTCTTTAAATTTTCATTACCTAAGACTTTTCCCCATGATGGCTTCAAGGTAGGTTTTGAGTTTTTGTAAAATTTTACAAAATTTTAATGCTTAAAACTCAATAGTAAAGTTTAATTGTATCTGAAACTCTGTTGGAATCTTAAAAAATGACCTTCAAATTCAATATTTCGAGATAAGAAAAAAAATTTCAATAACTGATCCTATGACAAAATGATTTATAGAATTTTATTATCATACTTTGTTAATTTTTCATTAATAACAGGTTAAGTAACAGAACGAAATATAAGAATCGAAAAACGTACTTAGTGCTTTCTTAGAAATGCTGTTCTTAAGTCATATCTTAATATTAATATTCAGTTTTTTTGAGAAATTTTTACAATTTTTCATATTTTTTTATTACACTTACGAAGTAAGTAAAAGCTTTATTGTTAAACTAATTTTGTCAAAGCTCAATAATTTCTAGCAAGTAACATTTAAATTTGGCTGAGTTTTTTTAACCCCCTGAGTTTGTATGGGAGTCTTTTTCATAAATTTTTTTAAGCAAATGTATCGTTTTTGCATACACTTTGGGGTATACCCGCAGCATTTAATATTCATCGAACAAAGATAAAATATAATATATATGTTATATATATGTTATATAAAATATATTATATAACAAGTTGCAAAATAGTAAAATCTAAGAAGAAAAACAAAACACATCTTTGCATAAAAATATCATGCATAAAATGCTTGAAACGCTGCTATGATGCTGTTATGGTTGTGCAAAAATCCCGAACGCAACATCGTGTCGTTTATTGAAACGAATTGTTTTACGTATATTTCTCAGTAAATGCTTTTGCTGTTGTTATTAGTATTTAAGAAAAAAATTTACATACATATATAAATACAAATAAATTGCTTTCGTTTTTGTCGTTTGTTATTGTTTTTGTTAATCTTCAACAAGATAAATAAAATAAATAATACTAATGTATGTAGCTACAAGAAATTGTATTACTATTACGCAGCTTTACATATCGCTACCTTAATGTAGAAAGGCCCTAACTCAATTTTTTTTTAACATTATAGGGGGAAAAAAAAACTTGTTAAAGAACAAAGTTCTGCAATTTCTACAGTAAAAAGAATTGTTCATTGCTACATCACTTATAGGTTTTAATAAAAAAATTTGTTTGTAAAAAATTCGAAACTACAGAACTTTATTTTTTATAAAGTTTTTTCCTTCTCCTTTTGAGTTAGGGCCTTTCTATATTAAGGTAACCATATGCAGAGACTTCGCTTGGTCATTGCGCTATGAAAAATCCACTTATTTTTTAAATATCATAATTAATTCGAATTATTATTTCATATTATTATTATACTTACTCTATATTAAAAATATATTTTGTTTGCTAAAATAAATTTTTAATTAAATTTTAAATATATATTTTTTCATGACAAAATAAATGTTAATGTAGTTTAAGTTTTTTAATGTTTATTATTTAATTTTTTTTTTTAAGATTAGTATTTAAAAAAGCAAATAATTTATTAAGCACGTTGTAAAAGTACTTATATAAATAAAATTAAGCAAAAATGAATATTATATTTTATTATCCAAATTTGAAGTGTAAATTCTTGTTTTCAAATTTTCTGAGCTGATTTTTTTAAAATATGTTTTAAAGAGTCATATTTGTGGTAAAACACATTATAGGGGATATTTTGCTTTCGGAATTGTAATAAGTATCTAAGAATTGTTTATTAGTATATGTAAGTGGTCTGATATACCGATGTCATCCATCGTCAACTGTTGGAATCGTCAACCGTTCTGGCGCAGCGCGTAGGCAGAATTGTAGGAAAATGATTTGCCGGCCTCAATGGCACAACGCGTGGGCAGGTCTTAGGACAGAATCGTCAGCCTCAATGGCACAACGCGTGGGCAGATCTTAAGATAAAAACGTCGTGCTCAATGGCACAACGCGTGGGTAGGACTTAGGATAGAAACGTCGTCCTCAATGGCACAACGCGTAGGTAAGACTTAGGATTGAAACGTCATCCGCAATGGCAAAACGTGTGGGTAAGATTTATTAGGAGGAAGGTTTATCAGTAGCTAGTTATTTGTAGATGACTTACCCGTGTGGCTGCTGCAAGACTGAATTATAATTTGCCACTCGTTGTGTAAGTCACCAGGGATGATATTTGGGGGCTTTTAGGGCTTTTTTGGACCCTTTTTCATTTTAAAAGCCCCGAGGCCCTTCTTATTCATTTTAGGCCCTTTTGGAAAATTCTACCGAAAAAAAAAAATCGGAATTTTTTAAAAGAAAAGTTTACTGGTTAATGTATATGATTTCAATATGCCAAAGAAAAATCGCTGAAAAAATAAAATGAAAAATCCCCCAAACGAAAAGAATAAAAAATTTTTACACAATAAAAACGAAAAAAAATTTTCAACATTTTTTTGGAAAATGTTCCAAAATGCAATTCAGCGGCGTTGTAGTGCTTGACAAATAAAATGAAACAACCAATATCCGCCGTCACAAAGGGTTTTGCTTCTAAATTGAAAATATTGTTGCTTGTATAGACGACGATGAACAAATGATCATAAGGCTTCTAGAACTTACGCCCGAAAAAAATGCAAAAAAGCCCGAAATTTTGAAATTTTGAGCCCGAAAGAAAGAAATAATGCGCGAATGGTTTGGACATAAGACCCGAAAGAAAATGGAAATTACGACCGAAGTTTTCAGCAGTTTTTCGGCCTTTATTTCCAAATAAGATTATCAAAGAATAAAAGAACAGATTTGAGTAGCAAATTAATATTCCCCTGTAGAATATCTGCAAAGATTTCATTAATTTTATTTGTTTTTTGATGTAATTCATGAACAAGGGGTCCATGGACATTATGTACGGATAAGGTCTAGATGGTGGTTTTTTTTTATAATAAAATGATTTGCTCTTTTACGGAATAATGGTTTTTTACCTTCCGTACAACGGCGAACCATTTTATAGTAACGAATTTGAAATTTCTTAACTTTTCGGTAAACAAAAATTCGGGCATGTTTTATTTTTAATTTGGCAAAAATGCCTGATTATTTTCGGTCCTAAATTCCAAGCTTATTTTTCGGGCCTTTCTTCCTTTTCAAGTATTTGCAAAAAGATCTTAATTTTATTGGTACAAAATCCAGAAAAAATGACATAATCGGTAGAAATTTCGGCAATTGTTTTTCGACGAATTAAGCCCGATTTTGTATGGAAAATTTCGGGGTTTTTTGTAATTTTTTTCGTTCGTAATTTCTGGAAGCCGATTGTAAGCTATCTTTGATTTATTTCGTAAATAGAAATATCTGGGGAAAGAAAAAAAGTTCTCTTTTAGAGATCATGTAAAGGTAAGACAACCGCGGGGGAGAGAGGTGACGGGAAGCCCTCGACCGATTTAAGTTAATTATTTAAAATTTTTAAAAAACATAATGATCAAGTGATAAAAATTAAAAAGAGTTATAATTACCATTTCACTAGTAGTCAATGTTAAAAACAGAAAGCGAAACTGCATCCAAAAGAGTAGGTGATTTTTGTATAAAAAAACCCTCAGCAAAAAGCGAAATTTTGTTAAAAAATGTGCAAAATTGTCCAATTTTTTCGGTGATTTTTCTTTTGAAGTTCCTATTAATTCTTTATTTCATTCACCCCAATTTTGTATGAAAAATGTTGGGTGATTTTTTATTTAATTTCTTATGTTATTTTTTATTGTTTGTATTTATGTAAACGCGATATTTCCTATCGCCTTTAAAATTGTTCTCAGTAAAACAAGTTTTGTTAAATACAGTCATTGTCCCATTAAGAGCATACTTTTTAGTAATTTCAACAAGCTTAGTTTATTTCCCAAGTTGAGTTTACATAGATGAGAAGAGTGAACCCTAGTCTCGCTTCATTAATTAGACTTCTTGCAAGACTTAACGGAGAGTCTTCATTAAATTGCTTATTCATTTCTGACATTCTACGACTATTTCAAGATGGAAGATGGTGTGTGGTTTTTGTGGAAAAGGTTTACAATTTTTATTTTTATTTATCAAATTAAGGATTGACTTATCAGAATAATATTTTTGTCAAAAATTTTCTTGTAGAAACACTTTTTATTATTTTTGGCGTCTTTTTAAGTTTTACAAACAAAGCGTGAAATAAAATATTTTTAGAAGAATAACCTTAAACTATATCACTTTCACCCAAAATTTTTGATTTAAGATGGAAGTGATTTCCTTTAATCATTTAAATTACAGTTCTAAATGAGTCATCATCATCATCGTCATCATGCGTGGAGCGTGCATTACATGCCTTAAAATTAGTTAAAATTAGTAAAACTTTGTTTCAACCGTAACCTTAGATCCACATTTTGCTTTTTATTTTTGTTTTAAAAAATAAAAATCAAAACTTACCAGTTATTTAGTGCTCAACAAAATATCGGTCAGATTTTGCTTTTAAGTTTTGTCTTAAAAAATAAAAATCAAAACTTACCAGTTATTTAGTGCTCAAAAAATTATCGGTTAGATTTTGCTTTTTATTTTTGCCTTAACAAATAAAAAGCAGAAATTATTACTTTCTGTTCAAAATTTTAAAAGTCAAAATATAATTATTATTTTTTGCTTTTTATTATAAAATGCATAATTGGTACGGTCTCTGATATTGAGTTACAATTTTTAAATCTTAAAGCCCTATTAATGTCAAATTGGCCCTATTTTTATATGAATTTTGGCCCTTTTACAGTGAAGCCAATATCATCCCTGTAAGTCACCCCAGCTTGACTGTGGTGAGCTTGACCATGACTGTGCGGTGTGTTGAGTTTATGTTTCAGCTGTTTCGTTGTTCTTGACATATCGCTTTTCACCTCGGCCTAGTGTTGTCATCCTGGTGAAATTAATTAAGGTGTATGTTACATGTTGCTAATTCAACACAGTGCTGCTTCAGTATTTAACTACCCGCCCTGTAGTTGTTTTATTTACTGGTGATGTATTAAGAGATATTCCAATAGTGCGTATACATAAATTAAGTTAATGTGATGTGTAGAAATAAAAAGATATAATTCCTGCTTTAGGTAATGATCCAAATAAGGCAACAAGGTATTTCAATAATTTTGAAAAGAAAGAAAAGAGGTCATGACTGGTACTGGGTGTGCATCTAGTGTGTGTGGAAACGAGTTTCGACTTCCACCTTCACAATGTCTTGTCTTAGGGCGATTTCGACCTTCGGCGTGCTTAGGGTTTTCTTTTTTTTTATGTAATGTTTTGCGCTGTATCTCTCTCCGCACTCATTCATAGAGTAACAAAAACGTGTTAGCGCTCTTTATTGAAAAAGAGACAACATCCGTGGCGAAGCCGTGACCACTGTGGCCTGCTCGTTACTGTAAAAAATTTTACGTCTACACTAACGATACTATCGAAACAGTGTCATTTTGTTTTTGATTCTGCCTCGTTTCTATTTAAAATTCAAAATGTTATTCAAAGTTTGAGCTTTACTGCAAAAACATTTCTCAAACTTCAATGTTATATTTTTAGTTATTTGCTACATTATCTTGTGATTTTTAAAATTTTTCAATATTTTAATTAAAATGTACAACTTTTCAGGAAACCATAAGCTTTTTTGCAAAAGCTTTTCTGGTGTTTCACTCCACTTCAAAATTTAGCTTCATTAGTAGTTACAACGAAACTTACATATAGAATTACGCTCTATACAAATATTTTTTCAATACACACAATACACAATATCAAAAATTAGAAAAAAAAAACTTCCACCCTTGCAGCTTCTACTGATAAATGTTGCACTTTTCATCTTTGTTTGCGAGTTGTGTGAGTTTTTTGGTTTTCTAGTTGTTTTCACCATTGCTTTTTGCTAGTGAAATGCATCCAGCATTGCAAGGTTTCGTGCTATATTTGTTCTCCATGCAACAACAGCAGCAACAGTCTTCATGCTAAAGACGCCCCACTTGTTTTTGTTTCTGTGGAAATTCCTTTGAACTTTATATTCAAATGCATCTCTATTTTCTGGTTTTGTTGTTCAGTGTTGTTGTTTTTTTTTTTATTGTTGCATTTTCCTAAGTGTTGTTGTCAGCACTGTACGAGCACTGCATGAAAAGTGGCATGCATGCTCGACTGTGTTGTGTTGTGCTGATTTATTATTTCTGCTGGTTGGTGAGAGGGTTTTTGCTATTTATTTGCTTAATAATCTTGAAGGTATGTTTTTTTTTTTTTGTTGATTTTATCTTTTGTTTTTTGATATTTGTTGAAGAATAACAAATAGCATACAAATAATATTTGTAAAGAAATAGTTAAGTGTACAATAGTTGGTGTATTTTTTTAAATGTCATTGTAGTGGCATTTATAAACACTCAATGGAATTGGTAAAAGTATGTTTTTTTAATAAAAAAGCTGAAAAAGTTTCTGCTTAAGAGAAATAATATTCCTGCACACAAAAGTTCGAGAAACATATTAAAATGGATATTCAAGGAAATCTGACAAGATTTAAAAAAAAAACAACTTTAAAGGTTAAAAGCTACAATCAGCTATGTTGAGAGGTCTTGATAAACTATATTCATAGCAAATTAGAGAAGACAAATTAATATTTTAATTATTAAACAAGCTACCGATAAAATTCAACTAAACAAGTTTCAGCTGCAAAAAGCAAAAACAATGTTAAATTGACTCTAAGCTTTAAGTAAGCTACGCTGACTCACATAGATTTAAATTAGTTGAGTGCTTAAACGCTTAACAATTCCCCTCAATTATCTAAAATTGAACATAAAATAAATTGAAAATGCTTTTCCGTGAATTTCAAAGCTATTTTCGCATTAAAAAACATATTTAAATAAATGCTAAAAGCAAGCTATTACCTGATTTATTCAGCGGTGGAACGTGTTCACTGAATTAGCTATGTTGCATTTATATGTTGGGAAATATAAATTTCGTATGTATTAAATTTTAAAAGCTTCCACAATATAAGAGATATATTGAGATTAAATTGTATTTTCTATTCAAATGGCAGGTCAATGATTTTAGTAGGTGTTGATAATTTCACATTGAAACTTTTGGAAAGTTTTTTTAACTTTTCTATATTATCATACTTCATCTGATTGTACTTAACGTTTTTAAAGGAAAACAAATGAATTTATTAAATTATATAAAAAAAATAAAATTCATTCTGGCTTTCAACAAAATAAAAATATAATCCTTTAAATTAAACTCCGGTCTAAATTTTAAAAATCATCAAAAAATGCTTCGAAATTGCAAAATTGAAACAAATTGATATTGTACAGGTATCAGATGGTAGTGTTTTTACCATTTTACACGAACATTTGCGTATGCGAAAGCTCTGTGCAAAGTGGGTGCCGCATAAGCTCACAGTCGACCAAAAACAACATCGAATTGATGCTTCAGAGGAGATGACGTCTGTATTTTGGGATGCGAAGGGAATAATATTCATCGACTATCTGCAAAAAGTAACCACCATCAACAGCGACTATTACTGTGCACTTTTGGATCGATTGAAGGCTGAAATCGCCAAGAAACGGTCACATTTGCAAAAGAAAAAAGTGTTGCTTCACCAAGACAATGCACCGTGTCTTTGCTTACCCACTCACCGTATTCTCCAGATTTAGCCCCCAGTGACTTTTTCCTGTTTTCAGATCTCAAGAGAATGCTTGCTGGAAAGAAATTCAAGTCCAATGATGAAGTAATCGCTGAAACTGAGGCCTATTTTGACGAGAAAGAGAAATCGTACTAAAAAAGTGGTATCGTAAAGTTTTAAAATCGCTATGCTCGTTGTATCGCTCTCGAAGGCAACTATGTTAAATAATATAATCGAGTTTTAACGGACTTATTGAATGACCTGTTATTTGTACAACACAATTACTTTGGTTGGATAATCGGCAATTGCCTGGGTAATCGGTTGGTAATTGCTTTGGTAGTTCGCAATCGGTTGGTAATTGCTTCGGTTAACGGTAATGTGTTAATAATTGCTTCGGAAATTGGTTGGAAATCGCGTCGGTAGTTGGTTGGTTATCGCTTCGGTAATTGATAATCGGTTGGTAATTGCTTAATTACGTAATTGCTTAGGTAATGGGTAAATGGTTTTATAATCGGTTGGTAATCGGTCCGGTAATCGGTAATTTGTTCAGTAATCGGTTGATAATCGCTTCGGTAATTGGTAATTGGTTCGGTAATCGGTTGGTAATCGCTTCCGTAATCGGCAATCAGTTGGTGATCGCTTGCGTTACTAATAATCTGTTAGTAATCGCTTAAGTATTCGGTAATGGGTTGGTAATAGCTTCGATAATTGATTGGTAATCGCTTCGCTAATCGGCTGGTTAAAGTTTCGGTAATCGTTTGGTAATTGCTTCGGTAATTGGTTGGTAATCGCATCGGTAATTATTAATCGGTTAATAATCGCTTCGGTAATCAGTAATGGGTTAGTATTCGCTTCTGTCATCAGTTGGTAATCACTTCGGTAATCGGTTGGTAATCGTTTCGGTAATTGATAATCGGTTGGTAATTGCCTAGGTAATGGGTAAATGGTTCTATAAACGGTTGGTAATCGGGTCGGAATCGGTAATTTGTCCAGTAATCGGTTGATAATCATTTCGGTAAGTGGTAATTGCTTCGGTAGTTATTAATCGGTTAATAATCGCTTCAGTAATTAGTAATGGGTTGGTATTCGCTTCGGTCATCGCCTCGGTAATCGGTTGGTAATCGCTTCGGTAATTGGTAATCAGTTTGTAATCGCTTCGGTAATCGGTAATTGGTTCGGTAATCAGTTGGTAATCGCCTCGGTAATAAAAACAAGCTCACCAAACATTTTGGCCTAGTATAATCACTGCATAAGCAATGCTGTACAATGTAGCTAAAAGCGTGATGATATCACTAACAGCGTGATGATATCGCGAATCTACAGTTTTGCGCTCTACCACCAAAAAGTAATCAACGCGCCTAAAGAAGTTTTCATTAAAAAAAAAAAACGAATTGGCCATTTCAGTCCTTAAAAGGACTTTGACCGAGCTTCTTATGATCAATTGTGTTGTGAGTGTTGTGAAATGTTTCTACACAAATGATCGAGAACTGGATCTACAAGCTTTGTGACGACTTCGGATAGCTTATGTTCAAAAGAAGTTTTACTATGCAATTTTCACTTTCTAAGGTTTGCAATTCAATTCAATTAAAAAACTTTATGTGTCAGATGGGATTGAATCTATGTTCTTACGGCTTACGGGCCACGCATATCGCCAGTATGCCAAGGCTGCCAATGTTCGTTCATGCCATTAAATAATGAAAACAATTATTGCCAAATTTGTTCAAATAATTCTTTGAACTTTATGTACAAAATCTTGCATAATTTATAGCACAAAAACAGGAAAGTAGCACACAAAACATAAAAAAAATTAAAAAAAAAAAATAAAACAACAAACAAGTGAAACGATTAAAATTAAATTTTAAAGCAAACACAAGCGGATTGAAATGGTAGAAATAATAACAGCAGCAATAATAAAAACAACAACACTCTACCGACAAAATAAACCAAAACAGAAACATCGAAATTGTTGATAGAGCTGGAAAATTAAATGAATAATAAAGCAAAAAAAAAAAAAAAAAAAAACAAAAAGAAGAAAAACAATAAGCACAGGATGTGGGGCAGTAACAGCAAGCAAGAAGGATGAATGGTAAAAAGTGTATTTCAATAATTTATGAAAGCATTAAATTTGACTCACTTCATTTTATTCGGATATTTTAAGTGTTGTTTACACAAGCTCAGGTAGAAACACACAGTCATACTCGCAGGTAGGCTACTCACACAAAAGCACACACTTTGCAAGCCATAAAGAAACAGTTGAAAATCACAATAAATCGAATATTTTTCTTTTCTTTTTTTCCCCCTATATTATTTCCATTTCAAAATGTTACCGAATTCATTTAAATTGCATGCAGCATTGCTTGGCAGTGCGGCCAAATAATTTAAAATTGCAAAAATGTTGTTCTATTTGATACCCACCGCACTACCAACCGAGTTTAAAATCTAATTAAATGGCAAAAATATGTGTTCAATATGCATAGTTTATGGTTAAAATTTAGACGAAAGCTTGTTAATTTAAAAATAACAAAACGGAAAATAGTTATAGTTATAGAAAAATCTATTTTGAGGTAAATACTTATTGGATATAAGAAAACTTTAAGCCATTTAATTTTTTTATTTTTATATATAATTTTTATTGCTAAAGTCTTTAATATTTTATTTTATTTTGAGATGTATCTTTTGGGAAATTATGTGAAAATATAAAGTTTGCTAGAACAACAATTTGTGTGCCTGTTTCGACAAACTTTTTAAATTGTCAAGCCAAGTCGTCTCTCTTCAACAGCTGATGTAAATATTTGTTTTCTATTAACTTTTTGAAAGGTGAACCGTGGCAATGGCAGTGGCTGTTGTTATTTTTCTTGCTCATGACGAAATTTTGTCATCTATTGCGTTGTGTTGTTATACGTATAGGTCAGTGCGACCTTTTTAAGCTCGTTATCTTAATGATGAACTTTTGTAGATAATGTCAACATTATTAAATTTAATTTTATTTGAAGTATTATTTTTGTGTTGCCTCAAAATTATATATAGCCTCAAGAATAAAGCAGGGGGAAAACTGCTTGAGATCATTTGAAAAAAAAAATGAGTGTTATTTCTTCGATTTTCATTTATATATTAAATAATGGGTTGTTTTCTTTATTGTACTTAAGTTATTAAAGTATTTGTGCAGCTAAGCTACTAAAAATACAAAGTGTAGCAATAAAGGCTTGTAAGTTTGGTTCATAAATCAAGTATTTTGTTTGGTAAAAGAAAAGTTTGTGTAGCGTGAAAAGTGAAAAGCTTGTATGCGCTTAAAACAACTTAGGAAAAAAATTGTATCAATTTGACATGAAAACTAGTAAGGAATGGAGCTTCGGCAGAAATATTTTTGTCATACGCTTAATTTAATTTTACACTTAGCTGCCACATAGAGTAATTTGTAAGCAAAATAAAATGCCGCACCCACTTTTCTAGTATAAATCCTCTACATTTTACCTGATAATACACACACCTGATCAAATTAATAGATACACCTTGAAGATTTCACGTTTATTCACCATAAATTCACATTTAAGTAAGTTTTTGTATACAGCGGTTATTTTAATTTAAAAAATGCAAACTGGTAACGCCTTTGATCCAAGAATTTAGAGTGTGCATCCCTGTTTTTTTTTATCTTCCTAAGCTTTTGTGTAAAGTGCGAAAATTTGCTTGATCAAAATAATAGATACAACAAAAGTTAAATTGGTATTTTGAGCTGGTATTACAAATTTTGTTAAACTTTTTTAAGGAAACAGTAAGTGTTCTCAATAAAGAATTTAAATTTTATAAAATATCGAAAAACATTTAATGTAGATGGGTCGAAATAAGCATTGCACCGCTGAAGAGAAGATCTTGGCATCGAATCTTAGAAAAGATGGAAAATCTCTGCGAGACATTGGCAGATTATTAAATCGATCATTGCATTTCGTACAAAACATTTTTTAAAACAAGCCATCCAAAGAAATGCGTGGTAGACCGTTAAAAACAAGCCTGGCAGATGATCGCCACATAGTAATGCTCTCAAAAAAGGACCCATTCAAGTCTTCAAAAAATATTGCAGCCGAAATGGGCAACATAATAAGCGCTCCAACGGTTAGACGTCGTCTACAACAAGCAAAACTGCCAGGACGAATTGCTAGAAAGGTACCTTTGCTGCGAAAAAAAAAAATGTGGGCATGAGGTTAAATTTTGCAAAAGATCACGCCAGCTGGGTAGGACCCGAGGGTAAGAAGAAGTGGCAAAATATACTATGGAGTGATGAAACCAAAATTAATTTGTTTGGAAATGATGCACAAAGGAATGTAAGACGACCTAAAGGCAAGGAATTTCACGTCCGTTTTACTAAGAAAACTGTAAAACATGGTGGCGGAAATACTATGGTGTGGGGATGCTTTTCCTGGCATGGTGTAGGTCCGATTTACCAAACGTCGCATAAAATGACAGCAGCAGAATATAAGAGCATCTTGGAAAACGTTATGCTTCCATATGCCGAGGAGAACATGCCTCTTCGTTGGGTCTTCCAGGATGATAATGACCCAAAGCACACCTCAAAGCTGGTAAAAAAGTTCATTGCGGATAGTAAAATAAATGTGCTCACCTGGCCAAGTCAGTCCCCAGATCTAAATCCGATTGAAAACTTACGGAGTGACTTAAAGAAAAAATTGGCAGCAAAAAGAGAAAACTTTCGCTAATAAGAAGCAACTGTGGGAATTTGTCCAAAAAACTTGGTACGAAACTCCAATAAAGACCTGTCAGGACCTTATTAACAGCATGCCCAATCGAATGGCAAAAACAATTCAAAACAGAGGTGGATACAAAGGATATTAATTAAATAATGAAATTATTATAAAAAAAGTATAACTTCTTTATGTTTTTTTTTAAGTTTTATTCAGCGTCGTAAAGTGTATCTATTATTTTGAGCAGTAAAAATTTGAGCAAAAGTTTTGTAATTGTTCTTATATCTACTCATTTAAGCATTATCATTGAAATTCTTTGTTTTTTTATTTACCTTCTATAATAGAATAAATGTGTTTGTAAGTTTTTTTAATTACTTCAATAAAAACGTATTTCTATTTTGTTTCATAAAAAACTCTTAAGTGTATCTATTAATTTGATCAGGTGTGTATGTATGTGTTGGATAAACGACGTGGGCGGAACTTGGGTGCATACGTACACGGTGTCATTCAGTTTTATATATATACGAAAGTTTTTCAATTTTGATGACGTCACTTTCTATTGAAGGTAGGCGTGGTTTTCATCCGATTTTGCCAAATATCAAAGAGTGGCTTATGTTAAATATCAAAGTTTGTATGCAAAATGTCAAGACATTTCTGTAATTTTTGCAGATTTTTAAGCGACTTAACGTTTTCAATAAAGCCACATTGTATAAGAGGTAGGCGTGGTTTTCATCCGATTTGACCAAATATTATAGTGATAGTATATATAAAGCCTATGTGCAAAATTCCAAGACATTTCTGCAATTTGAGCAGATTTTTAAGGGATTTTACGGTTAATATAAAGCTACTTTGTATGGGAGGTAGGCGTGGTTTTTTTCCAAATTTCATTGCTATGATTTTTATTGAAGATCAAACCTTACATGCAAAATTTCAAGGCATTTCATTAATGTTTGTGGATTTTGAAGAGACTTTACGGTTAAAGGAAAGTCACTTTGTATGGGTGGTAGGCGTGGTATTGATCCGATTTTGCCAAGTATCATAGAGATGGTTTATATTATATATTAAAGCTAATGTGCAAAGACATTTCTTTAATTTTTGTGGATTTTTAAGAGATCTTACGTTTAAATAAAGGCACTTTGTATAGGAAGTGGGCGTGGTTTTCATCCGATTTTGCCATTTATCATAGAGATGGCTTGTATTAAATATCAAAGTTTGTGCGCACAATTTTAAGACATTTCTTTAAAGACACTTTGTATGGGAGGTAGGCGTGGTTTTCATCCAATTTGGCCCATTTTCAAACTTGATCTTCCTTTTTTAAAAATAAACTTATATTTTAAATTCATCGCGATAGCTTTAAAATTAAGGCTGTAATCGTTTCGACAGACGGACAGCCGGACAGACAGACGGACACACGGATATCGACTCAGGAGGTGATGCTGATCAAAAATATATGTATTTTTCTATACCTGCCACTCCTCCTTCATGGCGTTCCAAACGGAATGACAAAGTTAATATACCCCTTACGCAGTACGCGTTGGGGTATAACAAGCACAGTGAAAAATATAAAAAAAAAAAAAAAAACGAAATGGCCATTTCAGCCCTTGAAAGGACTTTGACCGAGCTTCTAATGATCAATTTTGTTGTGTGTGATGTCAAATGTTTGCACACAAATGATCGAGAACTGGACCTACATGTTTTACGCCGACTCCGAACGGCTTATGTTCTCAAGAAGCTTTTCATGGCAGTTTTTACTCTCTGAGGTTTGCCATTGTCTGCAGAGAGGTGACGGCCGGAAAGAAAAACTAATTCAATTGAAAAAACTTTCTGTATCAGATGGGAGATTCGAACCTGCGTTCTCTGGCGTAAGAGTCACACACTCTACCCACTACGCCACGGCCGCCACAAGTGGCCGCCACAGTAAAAAATATATCTAAAATAAAATTGCTTGATCACATTCTGACGCTAATAGAATCTAAAACATTGCGGTTGAGTATGAGTTTGGAAGATTGTTGCAAGATATGTGAAATTGCAAAAGCACCTAATTCAAGTGTAAAATTTTCTGTCAGATGGAGGATTCGAACCTGGGTTCTCTGGCGTAAGAGTCACACACTCTACCCACTACGCCAAGGCCGCCACTATAAATTTATAAGTTTCATTTAAAATAAAATTTACCAAATTATATACTTTATTTTTTTTTTAATGCAGTTTCTAAACTTGTCCATATTTCATTCCGCCTACGTTAAAGATTTTAATGCATGATTATCTAAATGTCTTCTGTATCTTCAAACATTGGATATATAAAAAAACAGAATAAAGTTTTAGAAATACAGTAAGTAATGCTTACAACGACATAGCTTATTGCGATCTACCGGTTATAACGATTAAAAGGTTGGCCAAACAAATAAAACATTCGATGAGATGTCTTCGGCATCCATAAAGAAATTTGAACAAACAATTGAAAATTAATTTATGTATTAATTTATGTGTATGTTTATGTAATAACAAAAAATTACACATTTATTTCAAATTAATACAAAAATTTGTGTAAATATTAACGCATTTTGTTGAGTTTTTAATAAAACTAAGAAAGAATATTAATAAATTGCCAATATAACAATATCGCTTATAACGAATAAAACTACGGTCCCTTGAAGTTCGTTATAAACATTACTTACTGTATTCTTTTCTTTTAAATTTAAGGCTTTAAGGACAAAGAGAAAAAACAAAGCGCCCGACGGATTTTTATTTTGTTTACAGAAAAATTATCAGTGTGGTTCCTCGAGTAAGTATCAATATGAATTTTTGGAGGGAAGCAACTTAAGGGTTAAAAAATGTTCCAGCCAACCGTGTATTGGAATAAAACTTGTCAACACCCTCAGTTCTATCACCCTGAGCAATAAACATAAAAATAAAATAAAATCAAGATTTCGCACAGGAGCTTCGAGATCTTATTTGGAGCTTCTGGACTAAATTCAAAGACGTGCGATATACATGATAGGATATGCAAACATTTTATCTATAGTCAGTTCTCTTGGGAATCGGCGCAATGTTGATTGCCTAAGCCTTTTGTATAGGTTCTACCATGGGAAGTGTTCAAGGGAGGTACATGGCCTTACGCCAGCAGTTCGTGTATTTCCTAGGTCTACACCGAGAGAAAAAAACAATAGGTAAATCACCTAAGTCGGCTTGGGTAAAGAGCATTGTATTGGAAATATAAGCTTATGCCTATTCACCTAAGCAATTTATTGTTTAATACATTGCTTTGAAAGCACATATTTCGATATCTTGCCAAAAAAAAAAAAAAAAATATTTGATTCACCTAAACCCAAAATCCAAAAATACAAAATTAAAAAACAACTAGCATGGATGGCTTAAGCATAGTTTTGAGCTGTTTTTTGCAAAAAAAAAAAAACAAACAGCTGCGTCATTAGACACACGAGAGAAGGATAGATTTGATAATTTAATGGTTCTTTTTTGTAATAAAACCACTTTTAAATTCAAAAATAACATAAAGTATATTAAAAAACACACATTAATATTTACACCAGTAAATTTTATTACATTTCATCAACAAAAAGAAAAGAAAAAAAAATTGTTTGCCCACCGTGCGGAATCGAACCCTGGAACTTTAGGTGCCAGTCCATCGCTCTGCCAACTGATCCAAGCAGCCTTGCTGCTGTTTGCTGACATAACTGCAGCTACGTTGATTCACCTAAGCAATTTATTGTTTAATACATTGCTTTGAAAGCACATACGCGATACCCTGCCAAAAAAACATTTTCGATCCACAGATATTAACAGATGCTGTATTAACACATGCAGTATGTCGCCGTATTCTATTGATAGTTGCAGCATAGCTTCAGTTGTAATTAATATTGAATAAATCACTCAGCGTAACGAAGGAGTTTGACTCAATGCGTAGTGTAGTTACTTCATACACAGTGGTATCGGTTGGTGTGGGTTCGAATCTCAGCGGCATGCGAAGGTAAAATTTTGATATTTAATTTAAATTAATGTTCTTGTTATAATATACGCCAAGCAGCAAGAAAAGCCGAGAAGTCATTAATTTCTAAGAAATAAACGGTGTCGATAAAAGAAAAATTTTGTGTAGTTGCCGATTTCAGTCAAGCAAAACACAGAACGAGAGGCCGGCGACAGCTTCAAAATAAAGTAAAATAAAAAAACCAAAACCCGAAAAAAAGTGAAATTTTTTAAATTACATTTTTTTTTAAGTAGTGTATAAAAAATTACCAAATACTTTGTTAATTTATCACCCAATAAAATTTGGCAAATCAACATGTAAAACTTAGGCGTTTTGATAAATTACTTCGATGTCTGAAAACTGCCAAAGCCTTCTTATAAATTATACTACTTTTTTTTCAATTTATCATAAGCTTTTTTCTCGGTATACTCGAGCAGCTTTTCAAGCCCACCCCTTTACCATTGAATCGGTGCCCAATAGAGCCTCGCATTACCGAGATAATTCGTTTTTTAGTCGCACAATAAAATTGTGGAATAATCTCCCTGTGAGCGTTTACCCCGGCAGTTTTGATCTGTGTAAGTTTAAAGCAAATCTTCACCGTCACGACTCCATCTTTCCACCCTCCAACTAATAACTATCATTCATTTTCTTAATTAACGCAATGCTTTTGCATTTAAAGGGGGCATCCCATGAGCGTTTGTTAAGAAAAAAAAAATACGACCACCAAATCGTATAGTTTTATAGAGATGTTAAGTAAAATGTAGGGTATCTTTGCTTCGGATGTAAAAAATGTAATTATTTAATTATGGTTTGTGTGTGTTAAGCAATAAAAAAAATTTAAAAAATAATTTTGTCCCGCTAGCTTGCACTAAACGAAACACTGTGATGCGATACCTGGTCCATATAACTGACCATCCAAATAAGCATTCTACTGTCCCTAATCCTTTCTTGGCGAATAAGGGCTCGTTCATACACAACGTTGCCAATTTCTTTGTTTTTTACGCCCTCTCCGCCTCTGTTATTTTCCCCTCTCTCACCCCCCCTATAAACTTACATAACATATGAAAAACAATGCGCTTGCATTCGTCAATAGTTAACCGTCCATTAAGACGGTCAAACATAAATATGTACGGTTGACAAGGTTTTGAATGACGGGGTATTTTTTATATGCATTTTTTCTACATTTTTTTAAATTTTTAGTATTACCCCTTCAACGGATTTTAATTTATTCTTAAAGCTTTCTAGCATTCATTAAAATATTTCTTTCGAGATATCAATAAAATTATTTTCAAAACAAGCTTAGTGAATATCTGCGAAAGTTTTGATGTATTTGCTCAATTCATTAATGAGAGTTTTTTATTATTTTGCTTCAAATGATGGCAAAAATACTGATTTACATCTTTACTATATTTACAATCGATTCTAAGCAATTTGCTTCGGAGCTTACTAGACGATCTTCTTGGGAAAGTTCTAACGGTTATTTTTAATGAAACTGTAGCTAAAAGTTTCCTTTGTTTGAGTTTAATTTCGAAAATATAACAGTCTTAAATGCACTTAAATAATTAATTTTCTTTTATGGACTCTCCTACTTTTTTCCTAGTTTATTGCTTCTTGCTTTTATATCATTCAACACAAGATTTTTCCTATTTTTCAGCTAGTATATTTTTCATCACATAGACCTTGAATATTTTCCCAGTGCAGAGTATTGAATATTTTATTTGATAGCTGTGGTTGCTGCTGATGATGTTGTTATTAGCGAATGTTTAACGGTTTTTGTTTTTGTTGCTTTCGCTGTTAGCTGATTTTAATTTCGTTCATTGGGGTTGCTCTTTATTTTTGGCGCAATATTTTGCTGCAGAATTTCACGTTGCTCTTTCCTGACTAAATAAATTTGAGCAAAGCTTGGTTATGATTTGATGAGTGGTGTGGTGGGTAGTTTGGTTGGTAGTTTGGTGGGTGGTTGGATAATTGGTTGGTTTGGCTTCGTTAGCACTAATTGGGATCAATTTAACCATTCAGTCTGATGATGAATAAGTTGTTTGCTGTCATTTATGTGCATAGAGTGCACAATTGTGGTTAAGAACCAGTATAAATGGTTTATTGAAACTTTTATCGATTAGCTTTGGACAGTGGTTGGTAATACAAACCGCAAAAAGTACTTGCAGTATAAATTTCAACATATATTTATAGGTACGCCATAATATTTTCACGTGAATCAAAATTTTTACTGCACGAACTGTTTAAAATATGAATGCTTCTATATAAACTTTTGAAAGAAAACATTTTTTAAGTATGTTTGTTTATAAGTTTTGAGAGTTAAGGGGGTCTTCTCATTGAGCAACTTTTTTTTTTCAACTATTTTTTTTTGCATTTATTTATAGCTTGGGCAGTTGTGAATATGCCCCTAAAAGGATTTTTAGAAACTCGAAATACTGTAGAAGATACAGCCTTTTTTGTGAAGCAAGGTCTGATGGACAAGAAGGTGATGGAGGTAATAAAACCAGCTTACGAAGCGCTGTCGGCAGATAATTTGCTTGAAAGATGCCTTGGATCTGAAACTCAGAATTCCAATGAGTCCTACAATTCTGTTCTTTGGTCACTTTCGCCCAAACACATCAACTCAGGCGCACGCACCATCGAAGTGGCCAATTTCATTGCAACGTGCCTCTTCAACGACGGTTTTATACCCATACTTAAAATTATGGGTTTGATGGGTATTGCTATTGGCAAAAACGCATACGAATACGCACTATCTCGCAATGAAGACAGATTGAACCGATCAGAGACTCGAGCTGCGGCATCATCAAAAGCTGGCAGAACGGCTCGCAGAGCAGAGAGGGCAGCAGAAAGCAGTTTCTACGAAAAAGAGGAAGGTGGCCTGTATGGAGCTGGCATCGCCGACTAATATTTGTAAGTAAAAATTGTCAGCTCTTTAAAACTGCATTTAAACATTTTTGATTTTTTTTTTTTTTTTCCCAAAAAAATTACTTCAAACTTTAAACGCGTTTATCTCGAACCCACGTTTTTCGAACTGGCGGCCATGATATCTCCAGTTCAACTGAACCGATTTTCATGAAACAAAGTGGAATCGGCGCAGAATTGTCACCATTCTCGGGTGAACCTCGACCATAATTCTAAAAAATTTTTTACTATTTTTTTTTTACACTAAACTACAAAAAAAAAACCCGAAATTGAAATTTTTTTTTTGAATGGCCGCCATTTTTTCAAAAAAAATCACAAAATTAAGGTTGAGGTTAACCCGAGAATTACATCTATACTGATTATAACCCCGTTTTTTTTTTCATTTCAGACGCTCCGGAGACCCGGAATCGTGGCCGCCACGACGACACCTTTTTTTTTCACCACCAACTTTGAAGTCTCATTACTTTTTGAACAGCCCACGTATCGAGGCAAAAAAATTTTTTTTATTTACTTTGAACCTTTTGTAATACAATAAATAAAAAAAATTTCAATTATTCTTTGCGTTTTCAAATAAGAATTTTTTTAAAAAGGGTCCAAAAAACGGGTTTTGAATGAGAAGACCGCCTTAAATTTTTATATTTTTATATAAAGTACCTATTGTTTGAAAATGTCAAAAGTTCAATTTGGTTATGTTTCTCGAATGAGCGGCAGGCATTTTATAGTATTTTTTTTTTGTCTTAAGCTGAAACTATGGAAAAAAAAGAATTATCCAAATTCATTTTTTTTCATTGCCATTACTTTAAAGTTTTGAATTTAAAACTTCACCCTCATCAACGAAACTTGAACATTCTCTAAAGAAAGTTTCATCTTTCGTTTAAGTCCAAAACAAAAACGCTGATTTTCGTTGATTGTAAAGCCAATTTAATCAGTGTAGGCAAAAGAAAAAAATGTATGCAATTTGAACTCAAAAAAGTTTTGCAGAAAGCTTAGGAAACATTCATACAAACTTGAATACGCTTTATTTTAACAATGACACTATTTAATAGCAGATTATAACCATTCAAACTAAGGAAAAATAAATGAAGATATTTGAAAATTGCTCAATTTGGAACTTTTTATTTATATATTTATTTATTAATTTCATCAAACAGAGAAAACTCCCACTCACTACTTAACACTAATTACATTAACAAAATTTGAAATCAAGTAAAGCAAATAGTGACTTGAGAAAAAACAAGAAATAAACATGAGATACCGATTTTTACAGAATATAATTCTAAAGCTTTCAAAAAATAAAAATTATAAAACCATCAAATAATATCAAAAAAAAAAAAAAAAACTATAAAAAAATTGAAAATTGAAAAATGAAAGGCACTGGCATTTAGAGATATTGAGGGGGACAGTTTATTAGATAGACTCAATATCATTCTGAAGAAGATTAACGTCTGCAAATGAATTTATTGTCATCAGCAAATAAAAGACAATGAGAATATTTAACTATTGATGGAAGGTCATTAATAAACAGCAAAAACAGGAGTGGGCCAAGGTGACTACCTTGCGGAACTCCAGATGTAGCGTCGAAGGGCCTAAATAGGCAGTTATTAACTTTAACCAACTGAATGCGATTTGACAGATAAGATTTTACCCAATTAAGGAGATCGGAGTGGATACCAAGAGACGAAAGTTTGAGAATAAGTTGGTTATGGTCAACTTTGTCAAACGCTTTAGCAAAGTTGGTATAAATAACGTCAGTTTGGAGGCCGGCTTCAAAGTTACGCATCACATAATTGCAGAAAAGGGTTAAGTTGAAGGTAGTAAATTTTCCTGTTAAGAATCCACGCTGGACGGATGACATTATATTTTTGACATGAAATGATAATTTTTCGTACTCAATTTTATCTAAGACTTTAGAGATGCACGATACTTAAGAAATTAGTCTATAATTTTTAACGTCTTGTTTTGCACCAGATTTATAGATAGGAATAATATGAGATATTATTTAACTTTTAATAAAATATTGGTTTTTTAGAAAACATAAAAAGAGAATATGCTAATGAAGAAGCGCAATTCTTTCAAACAATTTGAGCCAAGCCGTCAGGACCCGCAGATGAGCTATTTTTGAGGTTCAATAGAACGGATTTAATGTCAGACAGAGAAAATGATAGGTCGTCAAGATCCAAAATAGAATCGAAAGGGATACAAGGATTTAAAGTAATCAGCAAAAGAATTACAGATAGATGGAGTACTATCAGAGGAGGACTCAAGATAACACATAAAATTAGGTAGACCATTAGTTTTTCTTTTATTGATACTCGTAATGAACGTCCAAAAATATTTGCTATTATGCTTGATGGTAAGTTCAGTAGAGTTTATGTTGGAGCTATAAAGATATTTGTTAAGAGTGTCAAATTGAAGCTGGAGCGATAAGTAAATGGACTTCAGATCGCTATTAGAATTACTGCATCTATATGTTTGAAGGCTTTATTTTTCCTAATCTTAAGGTTGGTGAGTCTGTTATTAAACCAAGGAGGGTTGTTATTTTTAGAAATCTGAGAGAGAGGGACACATCTATTCACCGAATCATTCAAGATGAAAACAAAATTATCATAATCAACCAATAAGTCTGAGCTATCAAGGACAGAATTCCACGAGATCGAAGACAGCATCACATTCATCGCATTTAAATCAGCATTTTTATAGTATAAAGAGAAGTTCTCGTTAGTGAATTCAATTAAAATGGGCTTATGGCGGCAGGTACCATGAAACAAAGGTGAGATAGGAGATTCTAAGGAAAAATCAAGTTATTTATCTACAAAAACACGATCAAGAACTCGCTTAACATCATTGGAAATATCATTTATTTGGGCCAATGACGAGTGAAAAAGTCAACTAAAAGGTTTTCAATTATACCATGTGCATTAAATGGGAGAAGGTAAGATTCAACACAGTCAGGCTTAAAATCACCAGCGAATACTATTACATGTTGAAAATTTGAAAGATTATCAAGAACGAAACGGCAACTTTTGAAATGAGCATTGCAGAGCTCCTGGGAGCTTCTAGTTGAAATATAACTCGCAATAATAAAAAGTTCAAAAGAACTATTCACAAAGAGTTTAATGAGAAAGCCCTGAAGTTAAAGAACAGATATCCTTACGAAACACATTGTACGGCTTTTCGTACAAAATTTTTCAGAAGTAAGATGATAGTCAGACAGCCAAGTTTCTGTAAAAAGTATAATATCATAATCTAAGCCACAAGAGGATACAACAAACATATTAATTTTAGTGCTCATGCCTCCAGATATGACTAGATCCTGTCGGTTTTTTGGAGTAGAAGTCATGTTGAGTAATAAGCTTCGAGAAGGTTACCCATGTCTAGCACGAGGTATGAATTCATGTACCATTGTACCAGGTGGCCAAAAACTAGCCGATACTAAAGATGTGAAGTCCAAATTATCAACTAATAGTTTGAAGGATGCTATCTCACGAGTCATGTCGGTGGAAAGTTTGTAGCAGATAATAAGTGTTGATGGTTGAAATTCTGAACCAACCAAAAATATTTTTCTAGTCAATATATCTAAAATCAGCTGTTTACATATTAGAGTGATCCTTATCTTTTTTTTGGTTTTTTTTTTTTTGCTTAACTTGACTGCGGTATGCTGTTACATTTTCAGGAAAAAATATTGATATTTAAACGTGCCTCTAGCGACCTCTATATTAAAAATCTGATTCATATGGGAAAATGTGTTGTTTTCTCAAAAGAATTCCCAATTATTTTTATTCATTTATCATTTAATTTTTCTTTAAAAAGAGGCGTTTCTGTAAAAATATAATGTTACCTTAATCAAGGATGCTGATATCAAAATGAACGTTTTTGGCGTAAAGGCTGTAAGTTTCTACATATTTATACTTCATAACTTCTATAAACATCTTCTATCTTCCAAAAACACACCTAATTAAACTTCTTAGTATTTTATTTACAGTGGCACGCCCCTTTGTCGATCAATAGACTATTTCAATAGACTTTAACTTTCATTAAATCTGCTCTACTTTAATTTGGTTTGAGAATCAAGTTTTGTGATTTGCAAATTTGAGCAAATTGATATACTATTGGCTCTATCTCAAACACCAGAGGGCATAGTAGAAGAAATCTCTTAAAACAATTGCGAAAAAACTCCACAACCTTGTAATCCTGTTAATCCTGCTAATCTTAACAGTGTTTTGGATTTATCAACTCTGTTCTATTTTAAACTCCAGAGGACGCTGTAGTATAAATCTTTTAAAAAAATTTCAAAGAACTCCTGAGCTTGATAATTTGATTTGCATGCAAATTTGTATTTGGGGATTTTCGAGCACGGCTCGATGTTTTTTTTTTATAGCTTTCTTTTTTACTCTATCTCGAAGACTAGAGTACGAGTACCTCAAAAAACCTTGATACTCTAAAAATGACACACACAGACACAACAATACCTGTAAATAATTGCTACCAAGGTGTAGCAAAGCGCGCCGGTTAATAGCCAGTTAAAAATAAAAGTTAACATTAAACTGTTACCAATAAATTAATGTTAATAACTACAAAGAGGTGGTGGCCATTCATAGAGCATTTAGAACACTCATAAAACTCACAATTGTCACAATCCTTAAAACCTTAATAAAAAAACTCACAAGCCAAGCAAAAAAAAAAACTTTATTCCTTTCATATTTTTAACAGATTTTTTAGCACTTTTACCATTTATATCTATTTTGTTCAATGTTTGCCGTTAGCAGCAAATGATTCAAAGCAGATTTGACAGCTAGTAAAAAAAAAATAAGAGTACAAACAAGTGCATATATTCACCAAAAAACACGCACACATAGAGTACATATTTCAACCAGCAGCTAGGCAGATACACAGCTACACATGGCATCCAACAGATTGTGTTTTTGCACTTGGAAGCTTTTAAAAATATTTATTTATTTCGATGAAAATAAGTGAGCAGCAACAATAATAAGACCAAAAGCAATAAAAAAAAAAACAAGAAAAAACAACAATAACAATACACACAGTAACATAAACAACATAGGACCATATTAAGCACACCAGTTAAAACAATCTGAGCAAGAGTGAGTGTGAGTTTCTTTGTTTTTGTTATTCTTAAACACACATATACAAGCACACCTTTGTAAATACCTTATAGAAACAAACTAACTTGTTTTTAAAAACAACTAATTAAAAAACTAGTTTAAAATAAACCAGTATATGAACTACTTTTAATTATATTAAGGCGGCAACTACTCTGATTTTGACATGTTTTAATTGCAAATTTTTATTAGATTACAAGTTTATACATATTTAACCATGTTATTTCATCAAATATTATTAACTTGAGGCCATCAGTAATAGTTGTCAAGTGATTTATTTTAAAGTAGTTAAAAAATAATTTCAATTTAACTAATTTAACAAGTAGTTGAAAATATATGCAGACGAAAGTCAATTGACTTATTTAGCGGACATCACCATACAAAATATGTTAGTTCCTTCTATGGGAAAAAGTCAGAATTTCAACAAGTTCTGGTTGACAAAAAACTTTTCCTACAGGATATGTATGCAATATATGCTTGTATTTATTGTATGTATGTATATGCGCTTAACTTACCCTGTAGGAAAATCAACTAATTTAAAAGTAGTTGATAAAGTAGTTTTTTGTCAACCACAACTAGTTGAAATTCTGACTTTTTTCCATAGAACGAACTAACTTATTTTGTATGGTGATGTCCGCTAAATAAGTCAATTGACTGTCGTCTGCATATATGTTCAACTACTTGTTAAATTAGTTACATTTAAATTATTTTTTTAATTGCTTTAAAATAACCAATTAAAAACTATTACTGATGGCCAAAAGTTAATAATATTTGATGAAATAACATGGTTAAATTTATATAAGCTTGTAATCTAATAAAAATTTTCAATTAAAACATGCCAACATCAGAATAGTTGCCGCCTTAATATAATTCAAAGTAGTTCATATACTGGTTTATTTTAAACTAGTTTTTTAACTAGTTGTTTTTAAAAACAAGTTAGTTTGTTCCTATAGGGTATATTTAAAAGATAAGCAGCTGAATGTAACGATAATAAAAATTATTTTTTTTATTTACGCTTTGTTGCGCTCAAAAAATGCTGTTTTGTCTATCTATCTCATCTCATCTATCTCTCTTTTTTGTCAGTCCAAATGTGTATATACGAGTATATTTGTATATACATTGTTAAGAAAATATCAATGATCAATTATGATATTTTAATTGAAATGTATGTAATTTATTTATCTTAGTATAGATACTTATAAGAAAATGTATTTAAAAGTTAGTTTGTTGCCTTTTAGTATTTTTTTAAACAGTTTTAATTCATATTACAGTGAGAAATAAAATTTTTTTAACATAAAAAACAAATGTTAAATGATTTAAAAAAAAAAGTTTTTTTTTTGTGATGCTCCTCTTCATATAAATTGTTCATATAAATTTTGATTTTCCATATAAAAAGAATTGGACGATTTTGCATTTTTATTGAGTGAAATTTCGTTTTTAGTTATTGGGGGATTTTTCATATGAGAAATCAGTCAAACATTTGGGGCGAAATTGCACTATTTTCGGATGATTCTCCATTTTTTTTTTTTGGGTGATTTTTCGTTTTCAAAATTTGGCAAAGAAAGTGAATCTGTTCTTGAATATGATGGTATTCAAAGTAAAAGCAGTGGCTTTTCTTTTTTTTTTATTTTTATGCCCCAACGCGTACTGTGTTAGGGGTATATTAACTTTTGTAACGAGTTTTTTTTCTTAGGCTGAGGTATGCTCAGCCACTCCAGGATTCATCCAAGAGATCTCGCAACCCTTTGGGCAAAAACAGTCTCAAGAAAAAAACAATAAATAGTGTTGTGAATCGCAGAATTTGTCACGGTTGGACTCGATGGCCAACTCTATCACTAAACCCAAAGGTTTTAGCTCGGAGCGCTCACAAAATCTATTTATTTTTATTTATAATACTTCAGAGTAGTTTTTATTATTATTTTTTTTTATTTAAAAATATTAGCTTAACAATAAGTTCTTACGGTTTTTTTTACATGCGGGTGTAGTGGCAAAGTGCACACGGCGCACAGTGGGGATGGCTTCATACATTTCTGGGAAAAAATTATAAGGAGTGCTTGTAGAGTGATAAAACTTGGCACCTAGCACTTAATTAACGTTATTAAGAAAAATATAAATTTTCATAAAAATCTGCCACGCCCATCATATACCGCCCATGTAACTCAAAATGAATTTTTCATACAAAATTTTTTCTTTTGCTCCGAACATGTTGAAATTTAGCACAGACATTACAATTAACAAAATAAAAAAGTTGTGAAAGTTTCATTAAAATCGACCACGCCCATCATATACCGTCCATATAACTCAAAATGTATTCATTTTGATAATTCATACAACATTTTTTCTTTTGCTCCGAACATGTTGAAATTTAGCACAAACATTACAATTAACAAAATAAAAAAGTTGTGAAAGTTTCATTAAAATCGACCACGCCCATCATATACCGCCCATATAACTCAAAATGAATAATTCATACAACATTTTTTCTTTTGCTCCGAACATGTTGAAATTTAGCACAGACATTACAATTAACAAAATAAAAAAGTTGTGAAAGTTTCATTAAAATCGGCCACGCCCATCATATACCGCCCATATAAAAACAAACGAATTTTTCATATAAATTTTATTATTATTATGTATTATTATTCTAACATAGCCTTAACTTCGTCGCTTACATCACTATGCCTTTTGTGGATAAACGGAGGAGTCAAATGTGAGATCATGGGATCAGACGTTAGCATCATTCGGTGCATAATATCTGTGTTCGTGTCAATTCGACTGCATTTTCTGGAGTGACTGAGGCGATATTTTTTATAGTCTTTGTTACGACTTTCCTGAGCCTCTTCGGATAGTAAGCCTACAGGAAAAATACAGTTTTCAATTATATCTTTCCCATGAATGAGAATTTTGTGGAGTGTAGCTGGCATATTGTACCACTCGTACAGTGCAACAAACTCTTTTGCCGTCTCCAGACAAAAATCACCAAATTTTTTGGGATCCACTGACTCGGTGATTGTTATTGCTTCGAGAATTATTGAAAACCTTTTGACTATGCCTGCATCTAGACCCGTGATTTCGGAAATCAAAGCAGGATCACCAAAGAATCTTCGTGACGTATTTCCTGAATTTGTCGTACCAGTGCCTTGCTTAACAGTATCAACCTGTATTTCAATTTTATCTTTAAGTTCACGCTTTATCAAATCTTTTCGGGCTTCTCTTATCGGACGAGTATTTAAGTCGAGTCTCCCACGTTTAAATTCAATATTATAAGCTACATGCAAAAGACACTCCATCAGCTTAATACGCGCATGAAGAGGTGACATACCAAATTGCAGTGCTTGTTCATTTACGGGCATAGCTTGAACTTCTTGGATTTTATTCATCTTGGATGTTGTGGCTCCACAAATAAAACAAGAAGATGCTGCTGGTGTTTCTGTTACTGATTGTGCTGTCTTGCCGTCAATCATTGTAAAATATAATTGATGTTTTACCTTAAAGTTACGATTATTTACTGTTAACTCAAATTGTTGTAGTTGCGATATCTCCTCATCGACTCTTCTCTTTTCTTCTCTTATAACTTGAGGTCTCTCTTTAATGTATGCAAACTGTAGTGTTCTGCAATACTGTGTGGAAGAAGGTTTATTGTTGTTCCATACTACTTTATTAATGTTATCACTTAATGATAATTTAAGTGGTACAACTGATGTCATATATAAATGGGAGTCAGAAATTTTATCATCTGAAAAGGTCTGTTGGTATTCGCTTTGACTAGATGCCCCATCACAGCCCCATTTACAGTACATTGTTAGATTTCCGCTTTCAATTTTGTTTATTTCTTGAACTGACTTGGTCTCTAGGATTCTTTTAGCGGTATGGTCCAACAAATTTTGCAGAGGTACACCGCCTGAACTTTCAGTAATAGAAATTCCTTGAGGATAACTGTTAGTTTTTTGGTTCGTGAGTTCTTTGTATGGTACAAGTATGTTATACCCTTCACTTTGTAACCAATGCATTAGATACTCGTATTTCTCTTTTGTAAGTTCAAGCTTTGTAAACATCCCCAAAGTTTTTAATGCACAAGTTTTGTGGTTAGATTTTGAAATACATACTAGAAGCAAAATCAATTACTTCTTGAGGAAACGTAGCACGTACTTTATCCCTTTTGTATCGTTTGGCGCGATCACAGCACTCCTCAAACGATTTGCGTGGCCGACCAAGTCCCGAGGTGGTAGAACATTCAGCCTCAGAAAACTTAATTGTAAATGTGCCTTCAAGCCAATTTGCATATTTTGTTTCAAATCGGGAGATCTTGCGATAACAATCCTGCCATTTTTGTGTAAATACAGAGTAAAATCTTTTATATATTGCATCCAAAATTTCACATGCTCTATTTTCGTTTAAGCCAATGTACGATTGTTGCAAACACTGTTTTAATTTTGTTCTGTCTTTGTCAAATTCCCGAAGCATCGAGCATAAAACCCCATGTGAAATAGAAAAAGTTTCCATTGTCGTTGTTTATTGTTAATTGTTTTTTGTTTGTTATAATGTAAATTATTTTTATTTCAAAATCACTATTTGTTTTAGTTGTAACACTTGTAACTATTTAGATTCTGTTTTACTTTCAATTTTCTTTTCACTGTTACTTATCACACACTTCAAGAAGGGAGAGAAAAAAATTGTATGTATGTCAATCAACTGCTGTCAATAGTTTACAGCTGTGTGAACGTTTTATAGCAATGGACATGGGGCAAAAAATTAGCGCAATCACGAACAGTCGTAAAACTCTTTTAATAACACTACTTCTTTTAACACGTTCTCTTTGAATTAAAAAAAAAAATAAAATAAATATAAAAAAAGATATAAAAATATAATATACAATATAAACTAGTAAGGAAGCTATAGTCGGTCGAGCCCGACTGTGAAATACCCTACACTTAGTGTGTTTATATAAAATTTGAGTGTTGTGGGTGGTATGGGAGGTGGGCGTAATTGTGGGCGTATCCAAAAAAAAATCATAGGGCTCATCCCCGGGTCCATATCAATATGTGTGCCAAATTTCATTCAAATATCTTACCTGGTTCTCTTTATTCCTTGCAAGATATAATCACACAGACGGACGGACGGACGGACGGACAGACGGACATGGCTGAATCCACTCAGGAGCTGACGCTGATCAAGAATATATATACTTTTCCATACCGGCCACGCCTCCTTCTATGCGTTAAAAACGTTTGCACAATGTTAATATACCCTGACTTTGTCAAGTGTAGGGTATAAAAATATAAGTTTTATTGAAAGGCGCACCTGGCCGCAGTTGAAATTGATTAAAAATGTAAGAACAGATATGAGGCAATGTATTAGTAGTGATTTCCAAACATAGGCAAGTACAGCTAAAATTTCAGATCCAAATGTTTGGAAAAAAACGGGATTTTAGTTATAAGTTCATAAAAAAAAAAAACATTTAAATTAAGTCTCTGCAGAGTTTTTTTTTTAAATTTTAGTATATTGATATATCCTACTTTAAATAAAAAATAAAAAAAACACGTTAGCTCACATAGTAAAATAATATTCGTCTTGAAATTCTTAGGTTTATATTAAGTTAGTTCGGTAAAACATACAAGTTCGGAGTTTGAAACGGCATAAAAATAAAACTACCAGTCAGATTGAAGTAATTGTTTTTGATTTGACTGTACCATTTAGTCTTTAATATCAAAATACCACTGCATGTTGCATGAAGACTATGTTGACAATTTGACTTTTTTCCGCGAAATCCCCAGTGTGCGGCGGCTGAGGGCCGATTTAATCAGGCGGCAAAGTGCCGATGGCAGAAGGCCTTACAATACGGATACTTAAGATAAGGTTGGCTGAAGTTGAAAAGCCGAAGCTTGAGTTTGGCAGAAGCCGAAAAGCTGAAGCTTGAACTTTCTTTGTTGGTGATTAAGTGGCTAGGTCTTGCCACCAGCACTGCCTGTCTTATATTTTTCCAAAATTATTTATATTTTTTTAGAATCACCAGAAAAATGTTTACCTTCTAAGCAGCTGCTTTTGGTCAAAACCACTTCTTGACTCCCTTATGATGACATTTCGCTCACTATTTGTTCATATTTACATATGAACAACATGCGAAGTACATGCATTCGCTAATGGCGCAATGCAACGACTGATCGCACTCTTTGCTATCATTGCTGGCTTTGAGCGCTAACGTCGCTTCTTGCGATCATTTGCGTTAAGCGCCGTGCAACAGGCCTAGTGCCCAGATTGGGGATGGCATCGAGTCCCCGCCGGGGTAAAAAAATATTTTTTTTTCCGTTTTTTCATTCTTTTTCAGTATTTCAAGCAATTTGGTATATTATTTATACATATATTTAAATATTCTATTACCGATTTATTCCATTTTAACTTTTTTTATAAAAATTGATATTTTCATATCTTAGAGGCTGTAACGATATGATCGTTACACTTCGGCATTCCGTTTGTAACGCCAAGAAGGAGGCGTGGGTGGTATAGAAAAAATATATATTTTTGATCAGCATCACCTCCTGAGCCGATTTCCATGTGACCGTCTGTCTGTCTGTCTGTCGACACGATTTCAACCGGAATTTTAAAGCTATCGCATTGAAATTCAAAATAAACATAAGCTTTTTTTTAAAAAAATGAAGATCAAGTTCGAAAATGAGCCCAATCGGATGAAAATCACGCCTACCTCCCATACACAGTGACTTTATTTTTACGGTAAAATCTCCTCAAAATCCACAAAAATTAAAGAATTGCCTTAAAATTTTGCACAGAAGCTTTGATCTTTAAAGTCAATCCTGACTATGAAATTTGAAAAAATCGTTTGAAAACCATGCCTAAAAAGTGGCTTTCTTATTAATGTAAAATCTCTTAAAAATCCAAAAAATTAAGGAAATGTCTTGAAATTTTGCACATAAGCTTTGGTATATAATATGGACCATATCTATGATATTTGGCAAAATCGAATCAAAATCACGTCTACCTTCCATACAAAGAGACGTCATCAAAAAAGGAAAACTTTCGTAAATATATAAAACTGAATGTCATCGTGTCTGTCGTGGCTAACGACTTTGAATATACTTTAATTCGGCCGCCGGGGGATATTTTAGCTTCGGCAGGGTACCGAAGCTAAATTCGTTACTAGTTTTTATAAGTTTTGAAAAAATTTTTTAAAAGGTTTAACAAATTTTGAAAAATTTCTATAAAAAATCGCGCGATTGATTGATGGAAAAACAAGGCCTTGGAAACTCTGCTCATTTTTGAATTTTCGTTGTTTCGTTTTATGTTTTTGAGCCCTTTTTCAAAAATTTTTGGCTTATTCCGGTTTTCTTGGATAAAATTTCATTGGGCCATTTTTCATATATTTTTGAGCCATTTCTTATTCGGGTGGTTTTTCACGTGTTTTTTTGGGCAATTTATCTTTTGGGCAACCTTTCGTAGCGCCAATGGCGTTTGTTAAAAATCTGGTTTTTCCTTGCGGGTTCAATTCGTGAGCGATAGGAACCTATAATCGACAGTTTTTGTGATATTTGTAGATAGATTTTAGGTGTGTTCAAAAGAAATCTAGAAGGATAAAAAAAGTAGGACTAGTTCATATATTTGACTCTTCTACGGGTGGAATTGCGGGGAAATAAGCTATAATCGACAGTTTTTGTTTTTTTTTTTGTATTTGAACCCAAATAATAATACAAAAATATGTATTATTTTATTACCCGATTTGGGCATGCATTCTTCTGTGAAAAATGCTAAAAACGGTACTCTAACTTTTGAGACCCAGAACTCCTGAATTTAAAGTTCGCTCCGGACTGACATGGACGTAGTGAGGGTAGGGAAGGGTTTGGAAGTTTCCCCCGACCATTAGAAAAATAAAAATTTTAGTATTATTTTAAGAAATTAAAAATAGTTTTTTCTTATAATTAGAAAGCATAGAATTTATTAATATTTATTCAAGCTTATTTTAATTTTTATTACAAACTTACGCCTGACACATTTTTAATTTATTTATCAATCATATAAAAAAATAATTTTTTTTCTCCCTTGAACAAAATCCTGGGTACGTTCATGCGTACTTATATACCTTATTAAAAACTTTCATAATCATAATACATTATCTAAAACAATATATGACGTTCAAAACCTTTACATGGGAGCGTCCCACAGTGAAAATTTTGGAAAGTGCCTTTTGTTGTATCTTGAACATTCTTAAAGCTTTTTAATGCATTATTTAGACTTTTATTATACTCGTAAAAGCTTCAATAAATTGTAACTTAAGATCACAAATCTGTTGTCCATCCCATGAGAGAAAAAACTTTTTAATTAAGAAATGAAAAATGTTAGATGTTTAATATATGTAAAAATACAAATATTTCATCAAGTATTATTGTTTAATATTTATGAATAATTCATGTTAAAATTACCAAGAATTTCATCATGAGCGATATGAATGTTTGTGTGGTAAAAACTAAGGAATTTACACTTATTAAATTTTTTTCACAAACAGACCTAAAATAAACAAAAACAAACAAAAATTCCTGCTTCCTGTCTTGTTAAGGAAAAAAAAAACTTTTGTTCAAGCAGGGATGCTGCGTAAATACAATCATAATCTTACACACACAAACATTATTGCTACAAATATGTGTATATATGTCAATATATATATATCTGTATGAGTGTGTGTATTTTAGCAACAACTTAATTTATTAAAATGCTGGCAGCGGCAGCCAAACTTGGGCTCAGTATAATAGAGGACAACAATAAATTAATATAAATATTTATAGGCAGTCACAAATAATGAAATTTATGTTGCACAGAAAAAGACATGAAAACATTTAGCAGTTTTTCTGCAAACAGGAAAGTGGGTGTGTGTGTGTGTGTATGTCATAAAAAAAAAAATATTCGAGTACAACTTTAAGTGCGTCGTTTTTGGTAACTTTTATTGAAATCTCTCTTTGCTCGAGCATTTATTTAAGTCAAAAAACTTAATTTTACTTTGATGCTATTTAACAAGTTTTGATTCGACATATAAAGCTGAGCTTAAGGTTCTAGAGGTATATATATATATAAATTAAGAATCTAGATAAGCCGTACACAAAAAAATTTAATGTAGATGTTGCGTGTCCCTTTAATATATTGGTTACACTTCATACACAATTATATAAGTTTTTTTTTTATAACTAAATTTGTAAAATATATTACAACAAAAATTCACATAATTCTAAAACGAGAACTACTCCATTTTCTTCTAGTCAAAACAAAGTGTACACTTAAAGTTAAAAATAAGAAAAAGTAATTTCAGTCCAATTATTAATATTTTGTTTGTCTTCCTCGTACTGAAATGACAGCTTTCAACCGTCTTGGCATTGATTCCAGCAATTTCGTTGCTAAGTCTGTTGAAATTTTTTGCAATTCTTCAAGTAGAACGGCTTTCCGCGAGTCCTTGCTGGTTATCGTCCTTTTTCTTATTTGTCTATGCAGATGTTCCCACAAATGTTCTATCGAGTTGCGGTCCGGTGATTGTGGGGGGTGATCTAGCTATTTTGGAGTATTGTACAGCAAGCATTCCTTCACTACCTTGGCTGTATGTTTCGGATCGTTGTTCTGCTGAAGCATCCACAAGCGATCCACTCCTAATTTGGTCAGCACTGGCCAGCAAATGTTGTTTTAAAATATTAAGGTAAGCGAATTTATTAATTTTACTGTTAATAAAGGTTAAATTTTCTACTCCGTTTGCCACCATATACCCCCACACCATCACCGAGCCCTCACCATGCTTTATTGTAAAAGTAATATTTTGCTGCTGGATCTCCTAATTTTTGCTTCTCCATATTTTTGTAAATTTTTTCTTTCCAAAAATTTTGAAATTGCTTTCGTCACTAAAAACTATGTTTTTCCAAAATGAATTTTCATGTTTTTCATACTTTTTAGCAAAATCCACAAGGAGCCTTTGATTTTTCTTTGATTTACACTACTTTTTTGATCGACTCTTCCAAATAGACCATTTGCATTTAATGCACGTCTTATTGTACTGGCACTAAGGTTGGGTCCTGATGATGCAGACAGCTCATCCGCTATTTTCACTGCGCATGCCTTTGGATATTTTTGCACTCTACTGACTACCGATCGTATTGTGGTTTCACAGAGTTTTTCAGTCTGCCAAAAAGTGGTCGATTTTCTAGTGCTCCAATTTTTTTGTAATTGTCAATGATTTTTTTGATAGTAATATGACCTAATAGTAATATGATGAGAAATTTCGCGAAGTGATTTTCCTTATAAAATTTTATGACTTATTTCTCCGTGTTTCAATAGAAGTTTGACTACGCATTTTAAAAAAGTTTTCTAACAATTTACTTCCTCACTTTACCAAACGCAAATGATGCAGAAACCGAAAGAGAAAGAGAGCTACTGTTACATTTGTTTTAAATATTTGAAATAGCCACGCTTACTATGCAGGTACACACTTTGTTTTGACGCGATATATATCCGAGCTTGTTAGATATATTTGTAGTATCAGATGTTTCTACTGTTTTGCTCTTTGTTCAATTATCTTTTATATCTGACCTTGATCTAATTTTTAACACTTCTAATATTAATCTTACATCAGTCGCACCTGAACAAACTATTTCTTTTCGGAACTAAAAATCCATAGATTACGGCTCTTTGCTCAATGACTTGTATTTAATTAATTGGTCTGACTCTTAGTTATTCAGTTCTGTTAATGAGAAACTTAATTTTTTACGAATAAAATCAGTGCATTATGTGATATGCATGTTTCATTACGTACTCGTCGAATCTATTATATGAATTGTCCATGGTTCACAATTAGTGTAAAATTGGTCCTTAAGAAACGCAATATCGAAAAAAACACAGGTGCGTCGTTGGACACACGAGAGAAGCGAAGCTTTTTTACAGTTCCATAGATATGATAATTTAATTTTTTTTTTTTTGAAATAACTTAAATTCAAAAATTGATAACATTAAATGTATTAAAAAAACACACGTTAATATGCACACCAGTGAATTGTATTACATTTCATTATTATATTATTTATTTTATTACATGTTACTGCCATTGTTTTTTTCAACGCACTTGTGGGCAATTGTTAATTTTCCTTCGCACTATGCAAAAACAAAACAAAAGCATGTGCCAACAACAGCATAAACGAATTCATATCAAAAAAACAAATATCACTTTGCCCACAGTGAGGATCGATTCTACTCGTATAACCCATAGATTAATAAAACCTGCACTCTTTTCACCGATCCAAACAGCTCTGTTAAATGTTGACGTTGATTTAATATTAAATATATAACTGCAGCTACGTTAACAGTTGTTAACAGATGGCACTAACAAACTGAGGATGATGACCAGTGTTGTCACTTGCAAATTTAAAATAGTGGTAGGTTGAGTCTAAAATGAGTGGTGAATTTAAAAAACTGGAATAATATTGTTCTTCTTAAGGAAAATTTCGACTGATGTCCTACAGCAAAATAAATCATAAGTGGTATACCATACAGTACGTTTTTTCACGCTGAATTAGTTTTATTGCATATAATTCCCATATAATGTTCTTAAGACAGTACTAAAATACAATATTAAATGGAATAATAATTAAAGTATATGCAATAAAATTTCTAACATTTTAATTATAATGCAATCATTTTTATATAAATATATCAAGAAGTGATAGGTTTTGTAAAAATGCAATAATGGGTGATAAAAGTGGTAGAAACCAAAAAAGTGCTAGACTTACCACAATTGTGGAAAAGTGACAACACTGATGATAGCAAGTGGTTTAGCAGCTACCCAAACCACACAAATACATTAATAGGTTATTGGATGTGCTGCAACATAGCTTCAGCTGCAGTTAATACTGAATCAATACTTTTGTATAATAAGGATGTGCTTGTCTCAGTGGATGGAGTATAGAACTCCCAACCAAAGGTTTGTGGGTTCGAGTTCCATGTGAAGTGAAGTGAAGACATTTTTTTTTATATTTGTTATATTAAATTGTCTTGTAAAAAACACAGAAACAAGGAACCATATAAAATTCTAAGAAAAAATCTGTCGAAAATTTTTCAGATTTCACTCCAAGCAACGTTTCACAGAACGGGGCGTAAAAAGCTTCGCTTCAAAAACTCTGTTAACCTCTATTAACACATGCCAGAGATTTAGCAGAGTTGATGCAATCTCTAGATAATAATTTATACTCTATGCCAACAGCACCACAAACGCATTCACAATACAAACAAACCGATTCTGGAGACACCTTGTGGCAAATAAAAGCAAATTTTTGATGGTTGTAGCATAGCAAAGACACAATCCTCTACCTATTGATAGATGGTGACGATCTACTGCAGCATAGCTTCTGTTATAATTAACATTGAATTAACAACGATTTCTAACAAGTCTTTGTGGCCTTGTGGATAGTGCATTGGACTCTCGTTTAAGAGGACGGGGGGTTCGGTCCCCCCGGGCAGGCCAAAAAAATATTTTTAGTATTTAATATTAAAGTACTAAATTTTCTTGTTGTAATAAGCACTAACAACAAAGAAACCATCAAATTTCCAAGAAAAAATCTTGCGAAAATTTTTCAGATTTCACTCCAAGCAAATCACAGAACGAGGAGTAAAAAGTTTCGCTTCAACAAGCTCTGGAATAACCTTAGGCAGGCTAGGGTATGCAATGTTAAACCTGATGATTGCCGGATAGATTCAAATATTTTAAATTAATATTTTATTGCAAGCACAGCTTCTTTCGATATTACGTTTGATGATAATTCAAGAGATTTGCCCCTCGAGCGTCTGCTTAATTTTTAGTTTGTTGCTGTAGGCGAGTGTGATGTTGCTCGTTGCGTAAATAAGATAAAATCGAATGCCATTGGCGAAGATGGAATATGCATCAAATTTATCAAACTCATTTTGCCATTCATCCTTAGCCCGTTGACCCACATTATTAATCATTGCTTCACAAGTTCTAGCTTTCCTGATGTTTGGAAAGCAGCGACAATCATTCTTGTAGCTAAAAAATCAAGTGATAGCGAACCATCTGATTATTGACCTATAAGTCTGCTATCCTCATTATCAAAAGTATTTGAGTCTCTTATGGCCATTCAAGTCTCGGAACACATAAAAGAGTTTTAACTTATGTCCCCACTTCAATCCAGTTTTCAGCCGGGCCACATCTGCTCTACGGCTATTGTTAAGATCTTTGATGATATTAGAATCGCATATGATCTAGGGCACATAAGCTTGCTTTGTTTGTTAGATTTTTCCAAGACGTTTGATTGAAGTTCATTTGAAGATTAACTTTGGTTTTTCAAGCACGGCAGTCCGTCTGTTTCATAGTAACTTAAGCTGAAGGTCTTAAAGAGTAAGGGTGGGAAATAGTCTGTCTGCTTTTACTTACTTAACCTGTAGAATGCATCTTCTATTCACAATGTTTATTAGTGATATCTTCACCAAATGCTGCCGTACTTGTCCAGTTCTTCTGGTTTAGTGAATGAATTATGTGTTAAGGTTAACGAAGACTTAAGCTGGTTTGAAGTTAAATTTTTTCTAAAACTATTTTAAGAGGTGAATTTGGGTAATTTTAAAAATATCAAAAAAAAAATGTTTTCTTATAAATAATTTCGACGATACATTTTGCTTCAAATAGGCAAATTATTGCTAAATATGCTTTCCCAAACGTCGAAAAAAAATTTTAATGACTTAACGATGAGTTTAATAGACATCATTTTTGTTGAATGATCACAAAAATAATTTTTAAAAAAAATTTAGTTTAAACCCCCCTTAAAGTTCCAATTTTTATTATTATTTTAGTGTTTTATAATTTTGGAAAAAATTTGTTATTCCTGCGACCAATATTTCGCTAGCTACGGCCCTGACACCGACTCCTCAATACTTATCCGCAAAAATTCAATTCTGTAGATTGATAAGAAATATGAACCTTAACACTCCAGTACATAATCTTTTGAATCCCAACAGACTTTTTTTTGTCAATGCCATTAGAATATGGAATTTGCTGCCTTTAAGAATTAAAATGATCTCTAACAAACGCAACTTTTACCATAACATTTTCATATATTTCTCCTAGTCTCTAGCTATTGCCTTATATTCTCTTTCTCTGTTTTTTATCTTTATTAATCTTAAGTATCATATCACATTAACTCATTTCTTAATTGTTTTTATAACTTGTTCTATTCTTCATCATATTTCATTCAATCATTCATTCATTCATTCATTCATTCATTTATTAATTTTCGTGATGGTTCTTCTTATAAGTTTAAAATTATCATTTAAAAATTTCATCAATCTTGTCATAGTGCTAAGTTATATTCAGTTGCTGTTTATTACTTGCTGTTATTTTCTTGATTAATTCTTACTGCATTTATAAGACTTCGTCTTATATGTGAACATTTATTTCAGAATAAATAAATAAAATATGGACTATATTTGTTTTTAATTGTTGTGGTAAAGTATTTGCAAGACTTTATACTTATATTAAAAGAGACTTTAACAAGAATTCAAAGCATAATAAGTTTTTGGACTAATTACAGTACTGAAGACTTATATGTGGTATAACTCGTGTACAAAAAAGTGTACACTTTGTTTTGACGCTCACTGTATGTATTCAATGTATACGATACATCCAAATATGAACTAACTGCATAGAAATCAATGAACTATAGATTGAATTTAATAAACTAAACGTTTAATTTAATGAACTATACATTGAACATAATGAACTAAGCATTGAATTCAACAACCTATACATTGAAAGCAATGAACTATACATTAATTTTAATTTGCAACTCAGATCAAGGTACTGTTTATTGAAATTGATGGAAGGTTCATTAAAATAATGAACCTAAAGTACTGATATTTGTTCAGAAAATTTTTTAAATAATATGATTTTATTAATTTCAATGAACAATACGTAAAAAACAATGAACAATTCATTAAAATTTAATGAAAATCTTTCAAAAAACTCTGTTCATTACTTACTTACTTACTTAGTTGGTCGTAACAACCCGTGTCCGGGTTTCAGCCGACCTCATCAGCTCTCGCCAGGCGCCTCTGCTTTGCGCGCGCCTTCTCCAATCGGATACACCAAGTGCGGTTAGGGCTTCCTCAGCCTGGTCCATCCATCGGAGGCATGGTCTCCCTCGTCGTCGTTGACCAGCGACCCTCGCCTCGAGCACCTTTTTCGCTGGAGCTTCGTCGTTCATACGATGGACATGACCCAGCCAGCGTAGTCGCTGCACAGTTATACGCCGAACTACGTCAATGTCATCGTAGAGCTCATACAGCTCGTGGTTCATTCGGATGCGATAGTCATCGCCGACTCGAACAGGACCGAAGATTTTGCGAAGAACTTTTCTCTCGAACACCCCCAGAGCGGCTGCATCAGTTTGCGAAACTACCCATGCCTCAGCGCCATAAAGCAGCACAGGTAGAACGAGCGTCTTGTAGAGTGTTAGTTTTGTCGATCGAGAGAGGGCTCTGGAACTTAGTTGCTTACTGAGCCCGTAGTAGCACCTATTAGCAATTATTGTTCTTCGCTTTATCTCCAGGCTGATTTCGTTTTTGGTATTAATGGCGGTGCCAAGGTAAACGAACTCCTTGACTACTTCAAAGTTATAGCTGCCGGATGAAACGTGGGAGTCTAAACGCCGAGCTCCCTTGTTTGTAGACAGCATTCTGTTCATTGAATTTGTTTTTTCTGTGCACTTGGTTCATATTTAGAGATATTTTCCATTGTTTTTACTTTTTATTTGGCAGATTCATAGGGCATAAGAATATTAATGAATGCTCTTATGAAAGGTTCGATTTTTTCAAGTAGTTTTGACTCAACAATCTATAAATTTAATTGCATAGATTTAATTGTTGGCTTCTTTTTTGCTCTAGACCCTGTCACCCTGGGTAAAATTAACTTTTTTGGCCATTTAAAGTACTGCTGGAGTAAAACTGATGCCGAAAATGGAATCCTTGCACCCAATTTACCCTTAAAATGGTCTAACATTTATACATTTTGATACAAAGATTTATTGTAAAACATTTCAAAGAAAAAATGCACAAAATGGAAGGTGCGACGGAGTCGAGTACACCACCACCCTCTCTTCTTTTTTATTCTTTATGACTTTTTATGCCCAAACCAAAAATCGCCCAGGCAGCATAGATTTTTCGACCAGAACAACAGTCAAATATGCGGATGTTTGACGTTGAGTGTTTATATTTACGTCAGTGTCAATGTCTGCATTTACGTTAGTTTGCACACGTTTTTCCAATTCATTCACATTGAACTCATTTAAGCACACAACAATACAAACATCGTAACAAATACCGTTATAATATATAACTTTGTATGCTTCCGTCTTATTTTCTATTTTGACTTTTTTGTCGCCATTCTTTAGCTTTTGCTTTATTTATACAATTTCTATAAATAGTTGCTTCTCTTTATGCTGATGTAGATAAAGAATAAATAGATAAGTATGGCCGCTTTTATGCTTGTACATTTATTGTAGCTATTTTGATGAAGTTTACTTGATTGGAGTATTTTTCTATGTCACATTTATATAGATGATGTTTTTCTTTCTTCCATTTTAAGCAAATTGGAATGCTTGTTTTTTTTTTAAATTGTAGCCAGTCTTAGGCAAAAATTTATCAGCTTATGTGTTGCTAAAGCAGAGCAAAATTATCACTAAATGTGCCAATTTGTAAACCAGCCTCCAGTTATAGATCGATGTTAATCATCTAGAATCCATACAAAAAGCTCTGCCATCAATCAAAGCTCAACATGTCGGACATAAGTGGAAAAAACATTTGCTTTAACAGTCTGGCCAAATTGGCTGGCGAGCTGAACGGAGCAGTGACATTAATGTATCATTTATCAGTTAGCTGTAAATCATTTTGCCGAGGATAGAAAATGAACTTGTCTCGAATTTAATTTCGCTCTATATCAATAAAGTTCATTGAATAAAACTTAAAAAGAAAGCAATTTTTCAGCAAATAATATTAGAGTTTAAAAGATGAAACTTTAAGTCTTAATCAATACTAGTAAACCCGACTCAAAGACGCAAAGTCCTCGAATTATTACAAAAACTGTTACAAAAATTTGTAAATATTACACACACAATAAAATAAAAATCTTAGTTTTCAAACAAAAAATAGTTCATGACGTCATAGTTTAATAGCAGCAGGTTGCTGCAACGAAGACGGACAGTGAATAATAGAAGAACAACAACTAAAACTACAACATGCCTGTGAGTGGTAAAAAGCTTTGATATATCTTCGAAGAAAGAGCTTACACCGAATAAGTGTGTATCTGAAAATTCGAAGAACTTTAGCTGCTTTTCGTATCATTTGTGTGTACAATGTAATTCAGAGTAATTTTCTCTAACATTGACGAAAACAAATAGACATGAACGGCTAAGTTTATCATCGCTATCATATAAAGGCTACTGATGAGTTGGTGTAGCGGCCAACGAAACAGCTGTCTAGTCTGCTGTATGATTGCCACTCTATACAAAGGGTATAGTTGTTGTTGTTGTTGGTTGTTTTCTTCAGAAAGCAACATAGACCTTGAGCTCAAAAATATAACTCCTAATTAATAATTGAAAACTTATGAGAGTTATAAAAAAAAAAAAAAAAATAACATAAAAACTTATGAAAAGAGGTCGAATAAATTTACAAATTAATATAACAAATAGTTACAAAAATTTGTTTATAAAATAATTAAAATTAATTTCTAATTTAATTTGTGTTCATTTTATTCGTATTAAATAGGTATGAATTTTATTTATTCTAGATTTTTTAAGCACATTTTTAACATATTGTTTTTTTTTATAGACAATATTTGGAATAGTCAAAAATAATCCATTGGATTCTAAAAGAATTGTTTAGTTTTGGTATAAGCATCTTTTGACCTTTGCTTGCTTCAGTTAATACTTTACAATAAAGAAAGATAATATGAAGATTAAGGTTGGTCAAATTTGTTCGCAGTCTGGCTCAGCAAAAATTTCAAAATACATAGTATTTAAAGTATCTTTTGCGAATGAACCATATACTTCACATGAATTTAGACCTTGCAACTTTACAAAAGAAGAAAACTAGATTTCTTAAAATGAAGTTTTTATTTTTTATTAAAATTCTTTCAAAGCAGTCACTATAAATGTTGACAAAATTGTAGTAGAGCTATGACCTTTGGCTTGTTCGTTTGGAAATTTGGGAATTTGTCAACACCAGTATTCATAATATTAAACTTCATGTACATTATACAGTAGGCTGAGCTGATGCTATATGGAAACTTTTTTTTTTTTTTTGTTTTTTTCGCAATACAATAGGAACTAAAAGTTGCTTAGTTTTACGTAGTTCAAAAATAAGCTAACCATTTTTTAATTCTATATAACTTTTGGTACTCTACCAGAGCTCTTATGACTGAAACTTCGTTTATTTGAACTGCCTTACAGAGATATTCCATTAAAGTTCTGTCTGCTTGTGAACTTTTCTCTTAATCCTTCGCTTAGTCCGTAAATCATCATTAAAATTATCTTTGCTTAAAATTAAACACAATAAACAATATAATTAAACAAAATAAACCAAGATATGAAAAAATCACTCATACGCCTCGAAAACAAAACATATCTAATTCTGCAAAAACTGTGCTTTTTATGTTGATTCTTAAATTTAATGACTCAATTTAATTCGTTGGCTGCAAATATGGGCGAAATTTTCTTTAAAAAATACTGATCAAAATTGAAAAAATTTCAGTCCGAAAATCTCTGGTAGAGGGCACACAATTTTATTAATTTTAAAAATCGTAACCGTACTTTCAATCAGCTCAAAAATATGCAACTTTTGAAGCTGGGCGAAATATGTTGCATATATATATATATATATGTTGCAAAGATGATCAGTACAAGGCTAAAATAATTGTTTTGTACTAAAATGTTTGAAATTTAATTTCAACGTTGCTGAACATTCTTAATTTTTCACTAATCACTTTTGTGAACTGAACCATCGATATATATTTATATTTTGATCGCTTTAAAACAAAAGAGGCAATGGTGCGGTGGTAGCTTGTTGAACAGCAGTTGTAGCAGTATGGCTTGTTGAACTTGCACAGTTCAATGCAAGCACGGAGCAGGAAAAGGCAATTGATTATATGAAATATAAATAACCCATATGAAATATGGGCGAAATTTTCTTTTAAAAATACTGATCAAAATTGAAAAAATTTCAGTCCGAAAATCTCTGGTAGAGGGCACACAATTTTATAAATTTTAAAAATCGTAACCGTACTTTCAATCAGCTCAAAAATATGCAACTTTTGATACCTATTGCGTATTGAAATTTAAAAACAAAAATATAGGCCCAACTTATTATACAGTGATGTTCCCCGACACTTTTTTTGCTTGCTACAATAAACAATTTTTTTTCGTTGGAAATAGTCCTGCAAAATTTACGTTGGCTATGCCAATTCTTTAGTAATTTTTCCAACTTAACATCAGATTTTTCTTCACTATTCATCACTAGAAAGAAAAAGTCTTAATTAAAAATAAAAATTTTATGTATGAAATCTAATTTTCTTTTTTCCAAAAGTTGCTAGGTCTAAATTCATCCAAAATATAAGCCCGAGTGCACAAAATTTTCTCGAACAATTTGACCCACCTTAATGAAGATTCATCGGCATGTTGTTCCATAGATCAATTCCTTTGCAGTATTGAGATTTCTCATGAGAATTACGACGGAAAGCCTCAACGCACAAATTTTCAAGCAAATTGGATGAACGGTTTTGGACTTTTCGAGGTTTTTTAAAATATTTGTACTATAACGCCCTCTGGTGTTCGAAATAAAACAAAGTAAATATGTTATAAAAACTCACCGTATCAGAAAACCTCTGCATAGAAATTTTCATGCAGATCTGATGAACGGTTTCAGAGATAAGCAAAAAAAAAAGAATGCCTGGAACCCGATCGCAGCGCCCCCTACTGGATCTAGTCTATGTTTTGACCGGGGATATGAAGAACCTGGAAGTCAAGTTTCATTTAAATCCATCCAGTGGTTTTCCCGTGATGCTTTAACTTATTTCGGTTTTTTTTTCTGATAATACTTACGACATCTTTCAGTATTAGTTTTCGGCATACTTTGAAATGTTTTATTAATAAAATTAAAAGAAGAAATTTTGCTATTGTTATCTTGCAAACTACGAAAGCAATTGACAGGAGTTGGGTAACTAAGAAGCAACGCACAAAGAGGTGACGCGCTATAAGCGTTTGTAGCGACTTTAAAGTTTTGGACTCAAAATTTGTCCGACAGTTCAACAGCTACTGCAACTCTACAAATGCTGGTTTGTGTACATAGCTAAGCGTGGTTTGCTTATCGTACAGGCTTAGTAGTTTTTTGGTTTGGTACCGATTGGTTTGTGTATACAAACAAATTTCTAACGCATTTCAAAGGTTGCAGTAGCTATTGATCTGTAAAATTAAGTGCCACTGGGATAATTTTAGTGTCAATTCTTAGTACTCTTCTTAAAATTTCCTTTTTCGTGTGATTTTTTCGTTTCATCGAGTTTCAAATCACAACGGTGATAAAGAAGTTTCACTTCAAAAATCTGCACTAGCCGCAATGTAAACTGTGCTTTAACTGAAACAAAACGAATGAGTATAACGAACTGAAAATACAACTTTACCAAACGCTGACACGAAACAGTGGCTTAAACATTAACTAAGTCAAATTTACCAAACGGTATCGTCTTCTCCGACAACGATTTGCGTATGTTAACAACGCCCTCTACCTGTCAATCAATTCTTTGAGTTGCAAATCGTAAGCAAATCGTCTCAATAGATATCCCTTTCTTTAATTCTTACTTATATATCACTTCAGTTCAAACCCAGGCAGAATTCCTTGCTTCAAAACTAAGGATCATACTATAATAGATACATACGCTGGCATACGCTTAGGCCAAAACTAGCTAAAAGTCAAACGATTTTTGTCAAAATCAAAAAATACCCACAATTGTCATCCATTGACATTAAGAAAGGTTAAAAAATATTTTGGCCTTGTGTGCGCTTATTTGTGGGATGTTTTTAAATTATCACTATATACAAAACTAAACAAAATTATTACTTGTATGTTTTGATTTTCTAAGAAAATTTTTGCATAGTAATTTTTACAATAATCATCAAACGTAATGATTGGTGTTCTTAAAAATTTTTAACTCACTTTAAGCTTCATCATTTTTTGTCTAATACTATGTTCACACTGAGGGCTAAATGCGCATTTAACGAAATGCGCATTAGCAATTTAGAATGCGTGGCCGTATGCTCCTTGTAAGAGTAAAAGAGACAAATATATACATTCAATTTCGTAAATGCGCATTTAGCTCTCAATGTGAACGTAGTATAAGAGTACGCCATTAAAATTTCAGTATTCATGCCTTAAATTTTTATTCGTTCTTTTTTTTTTTTTTTGCTTTGTTTTGTCTGCACGAGCAGCTTTTAATAAAAATCTTATTTGACTAAGCTTAAGTCAACATGATTTTTCATTTTTTATATCAAATGCAACGTGCTAGGAATCTGAAAAATAAAAACTCATTCATCTCCACTACAGACAGAGATAATCGCATCATTTTGTATGGGCCGCCAGTAGTTAACCTTACTTAATCTTTGCCAACCAACCACCTTTAAGCTGCACGATTAATTAAAGTATTAGACAAATATTTAATGTTACCAAATTGAATGTGTCCTTTGAAAACTATGCGACCCGAATTTTCAATGTTTATGTCATGTATTGACGTTTTAAATACACTTTTAGCTCTCTTGAGCGGCAGGAATTTATGCTTAATAAGTATTAAATTTAATATCCTTGGGAGCTATGTTCATAAACATTTAATACTAACAGAGATAAAGACGCAAATACAGCCAGAGATACAGACACATGGATATGCGCACACATACTAACACTGTGTCTTAGCTACTCACTCAACTGAGCTTTAATTAAAATTGATTTTCGATTAAAAATATATAAATATATATTTCATCACCAAACGCTTGCTTGCCATCCATCAGGATGCCGCTCGGTTATAAAGACAAACAGTTTGAAAGTTGAATGGAATTTGGTTGCTTTTAAAGGCCAAAAGCATAGCTTTGAGCTGCTTTTTTTGTGTGGCAAAATCATTTGCTTTGGTTATTTAGTAAAGAATAAAGATTTAAAGATTTTGTAATTAAGGAGTATCCATGAGGTGGAAAATATACTGAAATTGTATTTGTATAAATTTTTTTTTAATATATGGCAGCATCATCTATGATTTTTATTAGAAAAAGATGAGATAGAAAATTGTCCTTTTACTCTACACATTCGAAAATAAATATAAATTTATTGCCACATAAAAGACACATGGTCAAAATATTCAACTAAATTCTAGTAAATTCTTTATTGTATATATGGCGACAACTAAGCCGCATGACTATTTAATCAACGTCAAATATTAAAATTGAGTTTTATTCCCTCATGGGAGTCTACCCATTTTAGCCCGCTGGTGAATTTTTCGATCACTAGCTTTCAAATTAATTTTTGGAAAAACTATCAAAGACTTTTTAGCTATTTTTAAATTGTTCGACCACCTCGTAGCCGAAAAATTGTAAATCGAAAAAATCTTGAACTTTGGGATTTTCTTTATTTGATCACTAATAACAAAATCTGAAAATTTCGTTGCGAAACTCCAATGCATTCTGGTAGCGGACCAAAATGGGTTAATTGGAATAAAAGCTTGTATTAGAATAATTTTAACAAGAATAAAAAATATTAAAACCTTCGGGATGCGAACTGACTAGGTCCAGGTTATAAGTTTATGCTTTAACAACTGATCTATTTAAGGGAGTATTCCTGGTTGGAAGGCTGTTTTTTGACCCTTTTTGATAAACTTCCCATTTGAAAACGCAAAGAGATGTACAAAGAGTTTTTTCCTTTGTACGAGGGCTGTTCAAAAAGTTGTCGGCCTTCAAAGTTGGGCGTCGTTTTTTATATGCGGCTTGTTATAAAAAAAAATAGTAAAAATTTTTTAAAATTGTGATTGAGGTAGGGACCAGAATGGTGACAATTCTTAAAGAGCTCCTTTCTCTTCTTCAAAAAATGAGGACTCAGCGGCACTTTGTGCTCTTCGGGCAGTTCTACCTTTTTTTTTAATGCGGCCAGAGCTCTGACTTCGGACCTTTTCAAACGTTCTTCGTTCCGAGACATAGCGAAATCATATGTAACGTTGTCAATCGGAATGCCCATTAGGTTCATTATTTGAAGTATTGGCAAAAAACCTTCGTTAAATATGACAGTTGCAATATAATTGGCAATCTCAATAGTGCGTGCGCCGCTGTGCATATGCTTCGGTGCGAATGACCACAGCTGTTTTCTGTGAAAAAGATTCGTTGCTGTTTTGAGTTTCGGAGCCAAGGCATCTGCTCAATAAATCATCGGCTGACAGCGCTTTGTAAATAGGTTTGATTGCTTCCTGGACTCTCTGAATTAGTGGTGCATACGTATGCTTGAAGCTGTCAATTGTCCCTTCTGCTACCACTTTTTGCCAGGCGCACCAGCTCGACGCACCAGTCGGACAGTTTTGGTGCTGTGGAGCTTCATCAGTCGAGATTTTGTGCAAAAACGTTGCCTAAACAGCCTTCTTCATGTCAGCAATCGACTCTGGATGACGACGAATAGCGAGGCCATAATATGTTGTTAGTTCAGAGATGACTTTATCTATCTGCACCCTTGCCACCAATGCCTCTGTTCTCTTTTTTGGCCTTGTGGAGTCTGGTGCCCATTCTTTTTTGCACGTGCAATATACATTTTTTTTTTTCGACGATTGGGTCGCCATCGTACGGATCGTCGTCTATACTAGCTTTGAATGTTTTTGAGTCACCATCGCCGATATACTTGCAGTATTTTACGCCATGCTTTTGGACTGCTATGGCGAACATTTCCTTTATCGCATCCACCTCCATCTTCCCAGAGTTTCCTTGATGGTTGGCACGGCATTCCTCTTCGTAGTCTTCAATCCAAATTTCATATGCCAGTGGGTCTTCTTCTTTCTTAGCTTCCCAATACTTGCAACTGTTGCATACGCTGGACTTTACAACAGAGTCGACTATTTTTTTACTGTATTTGCCGATCAACGTTGTAGCGCCGTATAGTGAAGAAAAGCCACGTTTTTTCCAAGTGCCATCACCTGATACGGTAAACATTGTTGGGTCGCACTGTGGATCGGCTGTGACCATGGCATCTTTCTCTTTTTTCGCGGCTTCTGAAAGAGTGTATCCATAGATCACGCTTGCAGCTGTATGAAAGTTCTCTAGGGCAGTGTAGTATAACGAGTTACCCACACCTCGGCCGATATTAATGAGGCCACAAAACGTGTTAATGCCTTTTGGCCCAATGCCTAAAAGCCTCATGGCAAAAATCAAGCGCCTGTTCATCAAATATGATTTGCCAACCAAAGACGACGAAAAAATGTATTTAGTGGTCAGGCAAGCGCAGTGAACACCAAATTTAAAGCCAACCAACTTTCCATACGGCGATGCTTTTTTAAACTCGATTTTTCCTTCACATTTGGCACATATCACCAGATTAGCAATCACCGAGAAAACTGTATGAAACTCAAAAATGCAATTCTCCGTTTTGTTGTCAATGCTTTTGTCTTCGTTTTCATTATTTTCATCTCTTTCGGGTTGGTTACCACGAAACTGGCGTTTCAAGGGACTAATTTTTCGATTGCTACAGGTGTTTCTTTTATTTTTATTTCTATTACTTTTTCTATCCATGTTTTAAACATGGCACAAGCAAAATTTTTTATCAAAACTGTACTTTTCAAAACTCTATGCGCGCTCGCGTCCGGTTTATAACTTAATTCAAATTGAACTAAACGCTGCCAATATTCGAGTAAATAAGCTCTAAAATGTGTATTCATTTATTTTTGAAACGCGTATACAAACAAGTTATTACCTACTAAAAAACGCGTTGAACGAAATTCGGTGGTTGCTTCAAACCGTTGCATTCAAAAAGTAGCCAAATTAAGCAAATCGCATTTTGGCGAAAACATTAAAGTATTTCAAATTTCAAAAAACCCTCTTCTCAAACATCCAAGCTATAAAAATATGCAAAACATCGAACAAAAATGTTTGCCAACCAGGAATACCTCCTTAAAATTTAACAAGAGAGAGCCAAGTCCGCTTGACCATCAGTGAGCTTACGAAAGTAAGGTAGTTCTTGGTAAATAAAAAACCCAAACAAATTAATGAAAAAAAACTTTGGTTGCAGACAACTGCATACAAATCACCAGACAAAAATATCAAACTTCAGCTTTTCGCCTTCGGCCAAACTTAGACTTTTCGGCTTTGACGAAAAAGATGAAGAATCGGGACTGCACTGTAATGCATACAAAATAATTGTTTCCCCGATTTTAAATCTTAGTGTTTCATCACCGATTTTGATGATTTTTTTTTAAAGAATCAGAGTAGGTAGAAGCAGTGCACCGAATAGTTTTTAAAGAAAAATGCTAGCTGAAATGCCCGGCGTCGCTGTAATTAAGTGACTTTGTTTTACTATATAAACAAAAATACATTAAGAGCAAATGCGTTCATACCATTACCAATAATATTTTCGGTGCAAGGAAATATAATACTACGTTATATATACTAATTTTTTTATTATGTATAACTTAATATTCTGTATACTTTGTTTTTTTTTTTGCCACTAACTGATGTGTTCTGAAAATTTAGTAAAATAATTGTTAAAAAAAAATTTCAACTACTAAAAATGAATACTATCCTAAGCATTGAGAAAATATTTTACTAGGGACAACATTTTCATCTCAATATCATGTTGAATTTTTTTATGAGTTGTCTTTTTCCATAATATATTTTATTAATGCAAATATAATTCAAAAAGAATTAGAAAAAAAATTTGTTACTTCTCGCTTAGAGATGACAAAGGTGAGTGACAAGGAGGTGACTCTTGTTATTTTGATGACTTTTGTTAACGTATAGGAAAGTATAATACCGTTAGTGGAACCAAAGAAAAGAAATTGAAATATATTTTTTCGATTAAACGTCAACATCAGTGATGTATAAGTCTCTTTAGTAAAACTCATGCACTATATTCATGTCACAGTTGAATCGAAAAACTAAAAATATTTCTAAGATATCTACGTACATATATTCTATATAAAGAACCACACCCAAAAAATAATTTACTAAAATCAAGGAAATTTTGCGCTAAAGTCATCATATCCTTTATTTAAAGATGTCACTTTCCTTAGTTTAAGTAAGTTTTCTTTAATCAAAGGAAATATCCTCAGATTTAGGATAAAACTTACTTAAACTAAGGAAAGTGCTTCTTTAAATATAGGATATGATGACTTTAGCACAAAATTCCCTTGATTTTAGTAAATAATTTTTTGGGTGCATGATATAATTATACTAGGTAGCCTTGATAACTGCCTATTTTCTCAGAGTGGGGAACATCAATTATCAAAATCAATAATTTCATTCATTTTCGTTTTTTTCTTTGCAGGAGCAATTGTTTTTGATAAATAATAGTCGGCAAGAGAACTGTCACTTCTACCTTGCTATTTTGTATCATGTAAAGAACATTTCATTTGCATTTTAACAATATGGTCAAAGATACAAAGATAATTTTATTTTTTTAAGCAGATAGGTTTTATAAAAACTCTTTTGGGAAGTCAAACATATTAAAATGAATTTTAATTAAAAGATGTCATATTTTGGTTCGACAAAGTGGTAAAAAATAAAATATTTAAATGGCTTATTACTAATTCTACATTTTTCCCGTCTTGATCACTTTTTCCTTTCCATTGCGTTTTAGTCGAAAAATCCCAAAAAACAGGGGAAATCCCGCTACCTGCCATTTCTGATTTGGCAAAACTTAGACTATTCGGCCTTAGGCCTTAGCCACCCTATGCTAGATGTTCTAAGTTTGTATATTATTATAGAGACATTTTGCCGTCGCGACGCGTCGGCACTCTGCCGCCGATGGACGATGTAATTTATACGAAGTAAGCTTTTTTCTTAACAGTCCCACTAGGAACAAAAACATTTACATTTACTCTGATAGTAAAGCAGTTCTACTTGCACTTAGCGCATATAAAATCACGTCCAAACTCGTATGGGATTGTCTACAGCTACTTATACAGGTATCTACCCATAACAGAGTCCATCTCATTTGGGTACCAGGTCATAGCTGCTATGTAGGTAACGAGATCGCGGACGAACTAGCCAGGAAAGGGGCTGCAAGATCCTTCATAGGCCCAGAACCATTCTGCGGGATATCATGGAGCACTATGCGCCATAACATTAAAATGTGGCTAAACAGAGAGGCACTTCATTACTGGAGGGAAACTGAAGGTAACAGACAGGCTAACACATTCATGCCAACCACTTCGCTCCAAAGAACGAAACAATTCCTGACTCTAAGTGGAAGATCTATCAGACTTGTCACAGGTTTCCTAACTGGACATTGTAAGGTAAACTAACACTTATCAACCATGGGTATAGTCCAGGAAGATCTGTGTAGATTATGTAATGAAGATGAAGAAACAGCAGAGCACATCTTGTGTCACTGTAACGGTCTAATCAGGACCCGTCTTCGTTACTTAGGTGCATTGTACCTAGAACCACATCTAATAGCGGATAGTTCACCCAAGGACATCGCTTGGTTCCTAACGCACTTAACGATTAAGGATGAACTATAACTTATAGAGGTTTGTTACAATAGGCCTTTGAGGCCGCAGTAACTAGGTGACTTGCTCCCTCCTCACTTAACTAACTAACTAACTAACTATGAAGAAGGCTTATGAAGAAGATTGGTCAGGAAAAAAAATAATAGTATATAAAAATATATAATAACTGAAAAGAAAAAATAAAAACCAAAACAATAAATTGTTAATCGGTCCGAAAAAAATTCGATTAATTTGCAAAGCATTATTTGCAAATTATACTTTATAAGAATCGATAGTTAATTGAATAAAATTGGGTTGAGAAATTATTGTGTACACTGAATTGGAATTGAGCTTCTTTCTAAAGAAACTGAAAGGATTCATTTGAGCTGCTTATTCTGATTAAGTATTCAATAAAGCTGTTTGATATATTTTGCTATCTTTTCTTTTATATAATTTCTGCCTACTTTGCACTAAATTTAATGAAGCAACCTTGTCATACTTGTTTAAGCCTATCAAAGAATTTTGGTCAGGACTAATGTTATATCATCATCAAAATAAGTATAATAGTAATAGCAGCAATAGTTACAATACAACAAAAGCAACATGATTTTAATCTTTTATTGTCTCGAACAATAAAATAAATGCAACAACAGTAACATTTGACTTTTCTTCAGCTGCTTAATAAAACCACACTTTTAGACGCACGGCACAAAAAACAAAAAAAAAATCAAATCAACATCAATTAAAATGCTTAATAAACGCTTCAGTCTGCTGTGGTTTTTGGCTGCGTACCTTCTTCATCCAACCTAGCCCACATAATGCTGGGTTCATTAAGCTGGTTATAATCAAGGCATGATCCAGCCACAACGAGGGCACTGGTAGCGATTCAAAAGTAACAATGAAGCGGTAGCATAAGAAACAAACCAAGCACAGACGATATTAAAAATTGTCGAATTAAATGCTTCACTTACCACAAAACTGAACAGGACGAAAGACAAAAAAGGTCACTCTCGCTGAGTTCGTCTGATTGTTGGTAGGATGTGCAGCAGACAAACCGATTTAATAATGTTGAACAAGCACAACTGGAACAAGTAGCAAGATTTGTTTTTGGTGATTTTTAATTTTTATTGCGTTGCGGCAGCAGGACAAATACAAGCTGCTTTGACAGTGTTTTTTAATATAACTGTTCAGGATCGTTGATGATGCAGGCTGAGTAATTCTTTTTATTTATAATTTTTTTTTTTTGTTACAGTTTGTTTTTTTGTTTTGGGTTCCTGATTTGCTAATGAAGCATGACACAGGTTTTAAAAATCAGCGTTAAAGTTATTCCCAAGTGTTTTGTTGTTATTGTTGGTTTTTGTTAATAAATCTTTTGTAATTAAAAACACAATTTCTTGTTTGTTTCACTTAAAATTTTTGCTTTGCTTTTTTTAAGCTACAATATTGGGATATTAATTTGGTGAATAATTTTCACTTTTTACTCTTTTTTTTTGTGTTTTTTTTTTTTTGTGTTTTCTCTTATTATCATTTATGAGCTAGCTTTTTTTTTCTCCAAACTTTTCTTTTTCTTTTTAATGTAATTCAAGTTTCAAGTTTTTTCATAACTGTTTTTTTTATACCTTTGTTATACACACCATTAAAATAAGCTACGTAGTAAGAAAAAAATGTTTTAGTAGCGAAAATTTAATACTTAAGTTTCGTTTCTGCAGTTATATTTTAATATTATGCAGCAATATTACAAAAACATTTAGCCACGTTTTTAATATTAACAGCATTTTTTTATTATAACAGCTGCCGTTCTTTTCAATGTTTATGTTTTTTTTATGTTTTTTTTCGGTCAAATTAAAGGTAAGCTAAAGTGAAAGGTTAATTAGGAACTAAGTTATGAAAAAGGATGCCAGACTTAAACAAAGGAATAACAAAACAAAACAACACAAAAAACAAAAAAATACACAATACAATTAGCAAGTTGCCCAAATAAGTCGATTTTTTAACTTTCGCATTTGAATGCAAGACTTAATTTATTAAAAAAGTATAAATATGTATATTTAGCTCCGTAAATACTGTTGACCTTGAAAGTATTTTCCCTAACACGGTATTCAACTACTAAGTGTTGCAAAAAATACCATTTTTCTAAGTAGCGAAACATAAGCTACTTTTTAGCAATTTTGTATTTGTATTTGTATTTGTATTTGTATTTATTTATTTCGAATAACCAGCACAACAAAGTTAAATAACCTTTTATGACAGTACTGGTACCATAAAAGTACAAAACATTTATAATTTCCATATCTTATATCTACATACAGTGAATTTATTTACATTCATGAATTTAATAAATTAAGAATATCATAACATCTTATATATAAGAAGAATTAAAAATTATAATTATATAAATAGTTGAACAAATAATATCTTCATCTCAACATTGAAACAAAATAAACATTCTTAACTCTTTATCACTACATTTACAACGAAGAAAGATGCAAAGCCAATTTATTTTTGAACTGCACAGCGTTATTACATGATCTAAAATAATTAGGAAGCGCGTTCCAAAGACGAACAGAGTAAATAAAGAATTGCCTTTCAGAAGTTAAACAAGAATGACGTGAAAAGTTAATTCTGTTAGTGCGATTAGATCGAGAAAAGTTCAATCTGGTGTACAAATACATGGGCTCAGTAGTGTTAATTATTGTAAACAGCATCAAGAGTGTACGGAAGTCAAGCAAATTGTCGCAGGTCATGCCAAAGATTTTTTTGGCATATTGAGAAATATGATCTCTTCTTTTTAACCCATACACGTACCGGGCAATATTATTGAAAAGGACGTTAAATTTGCGTTTACTTAAACTGTCACAGTTAGCAAACACTTCACAGCCGTAAAACATTGTTGGGACAAGATAACTTTTGGCAAGCAGCACTCGTATATGAAGCGGTATAAAATACTGGGTTGTCCATAATACACGTAGCATGCTGTAGACCTTCCCGATAGTAGTGTTTACATGGTTGTGCCAAATAAGCGTTCTGTTAAAAGTTACTCCTAGATTTTTTGCAGTGTCAACAAAATCAATACTGCAATCGTTTAGTACGAGGCAAGGAACTGCTGAAATGTCAATGAGTTTCTTTGAAATCACAAGACATTTTGATTTTTGGGGATTGAGGCTTAATCCGTTTTTTAATGCCCATTCAAAAATATTTTTAAGTACAGTATTCAAGTTGGTGATACTCTCTTGTAACTTCTCTCGTTTACAACTTACATATACCTGGACATCGTCGGCGTACATGTGAACCTTACAATCTTTGAGGACACTAGGAAGGTCATTAATGTACAATGAGAAAAAAAGAGGTCCCAACACAGACCCTTGAGGTACACCTCTTTTAGTAGGGAGAAAAGCTGAAGAAACATTATTAACAGAAACAGCTTGCGATCTATTCGAGAGGTATGACGCAATAAGGTTCACAGCAGTTGATGAAAAGTTAAACATTTTAGATAGCTTTGTAAGTAAAATGTTATGGTCAACTGTGTCGAAAGCCTTAGAATGATCTAGAAGAACTAAGATGCCCACCTCATTATCATCCAAACCCGTGCGGAGGTATTCAGTTACATCAAGCAACGCCGTGATGCAACTATGATGCTCAAAAATTACGAATTTGGTTCCCATTTTCAGCTGTGATTATTGTGTCTTGAAAACAGTGATAAGTTTAACTCTTAAAAAATAAGCTTAACTCTTCTGCAAATTTAAAAAAAAAAAATTTAGGAAAAACTCATTTTTTACTTAAAAATGGGAGAAAAACTGGTACTTAAATATGTATATTAGAGTGGAACGAATTTTTAACCCCAAGGGTTTCATGCATTTTTGGATAGTCCTCATCAAAATAATATTTTCTGTATCTTTAGTTTTTTCTACGACATAACCTTTGACTGTGCCCGAGCACTTATATATTTCAACTATTACAGTGTTTTTTTTTAATCGAAAATTTAAAAAAACTATGTCTACATTTTTTTGATGCAAACCTGATAATTGAGGAATAACTAAGAACCTATCAAGAGTTTACTATGGCACCATGTACGCGCAACAAGATAAAAAGGTTCAAAGATCACCAAAAATGGTAATTCGCCGATATCTGCGCTCCTCTTTGTCGGATAAAAAATATGCTTAGCACAAAATTGTAGATCATATAATTATCATATCATATAATCATAAAAAAAAGTTTTAACGTTATAGCAATTATGTCCACGCTTTGAGACTATATATGTCTAAGCTGTGCAAAGTAGAAAAATTAATTCAATTGAAAAAAATGTCTGTGACAGGTGGGATTCAAACCAGGGTTCTCTGGCGTATGGGCCACACACTCCACCCACTGCGTCACGGCCGCCACTATTGGCAAATGTTTTTATTTTAAAGTTGATACTAACATTTGTGCCAAATTACACGTCAAAATATTCATTGGTGTTTAAGATACGCGTTCTTTTGTAAATAGCTATAAGTGCATTTTTCTTTTCTTATAATGTCTGAAACTCTTCAAGTTGCCATTAAATTTTGTGTGCGGAATGAAATTTATGCTGCCGAAACGTTGAAAATTTTGCAGAACCCCTTCGGTGAGCAAACTTTATCAAAAACAAGAGATTATAAGTGGTTCAAAATATTCAGAGAGGGTCGCGAAAGCGATGAAGACGATGCAAGGCCGGGACGACCATCGACATCAACTGATGAGCTACACGAAAACAAAATCAAAGAATTGGTGCTCTAAAACCGTTGATTGATAGTCCGAGACCTTACTGACCTTATTGGAATATCGAAAGGATCAGTGAAAATCATTTTGAGTGACCATTTGGGTCTCAGAAAAGTGAAATCTCGATTGGTGCCAAAAACGCTCAATTTCACGCACTCGTAATTCGTGATTATTTCGCCAAAAGCTCGACCCGTATCGTTTCGCAACCACCGCATTCGCCTAACTTAGCACCATGAGACTTCAGGCTATTCGCTAAACTCAAGAGACCGTTCCGTGGACACCGTTTTGAATCGTTAGAAGAGATAGAAACCGAAACGAAAATGGCATTGAGGGCTATACTGCATGTTTTGAAAATTGAAAGAAACGTTGGCACAAGAACTACTTTGAGGGGGATGAAATGAATGTAGAACAATATTTATAAAAATTTTCCGATTTATAAACAAATTCACGTTTTTTTTGTCATATGAATAAGTCATATGAATTCCATGTTATTCAAATTTTCTTCTATGTAGAAAAAAAACCTTATCGAGTCAGTTCAAATGCAATGATCAAAAAAAAAAAAAAAAGGGAAAGTTGATTGCCCGACCAATTTTAAAAAAGTTTATATATCTGTTAACAGTTGTTCAATATACAGTGGCGGACAAAAGTGGATACATAATTGAACATTTTTTTTAAATTAGTTATAACTTTTTTTGTATTGGAGATAATCAAGTAATTAGTTTTACATTGTATACTTTAGATTCTTTTCTCAAATTTATATTTAAAAACCAGTGCTAATTCAAATAAAAATAAATTAAAAATTCAAATCTCTTCGTAAACCGCATTTATCCAGTTTTGTCCATTCTTAGTTTCGTTGTTTACAATGGGATTTACCGTTGCAATTGTTTTTGTATTGCCTTTCTTTTTATTTTTTATTTACTTATATGCTATTCTTTTTTGAGCAATTGGAAAAAAAACAAGTGTTAAAGATCAGCTTTATATTAACCAAAATCAATATGAAAAAAATTTCACTTGAAGTTGAGAATGAAATATTAAGATTAAGTGACAAAGGATATTCCTCTCGAAATATAGCAGTTAAATTAAAGATATGTCACCGGACAGTAAATTTAGTTAGAAAACGTCGAAATTTTACCGAACCTATTAGTCGTGGTGGTCGGCCAAGATTGTTGTCTGATGGTGATGCTCGTTTGGTGGAACGATTAATGATGACTAGGAATGCGAGAACACCTAAAATTGCTGCAGAGGCATTGAACAAAGATGTAAGTGAAAGCACAGTAAGGAGAGCTTTGCGTAGGATTGGATTGGTGTCTGCAGTTAAAAAAAAAAACCAGCCCTATCTGACAAGAATGTAAAAGCCAGGCTTAAATTTTGCAAAGATCACAAAAGCTGGACTATTGAAGACTGGAAAAGAGTAATTTGGTCAGATGAGACCAAAATTAATCGATTTCAGTCGGATGGTAAGGAGTATTATTGGCACCGATCCGATGAAAGGGTTCAAAGGCAATAAGTTAAACAAACTGTGAAGCACGGCGGTGGGCATTTAATGGTGTGGGGCTGCTTCACATGGTGGAACCTTGGCCCATTGATAAAAATCGATGGAATTATGAAAAAGGAAAATCTTCCTACCTTAGCATTTTGCGTGACAATTTACCCGACGTTGTCGATGAATGCGCTTATCCAGAAGATGAGATTGTGTTTCAACATGATGGAGACCCTAAGCACACAACGATTATTGTCAAAAAATGGCTGACCAAAAATTTCTAACAATGCAGTGGCCTGCACAAAGCCCGGATTAAAATCCAATAGAAAGTTTGTGGGCTATTGTAAAAAAAATGCTTTCTCACTACGCACGTGCTCCAACTAATATTGCCGAACTCTGGGAGAGAGTTAATATTGAATGGGCGAAAATTCCAGACCAAACAATACAACATTTAGTGGAAAGTATACCAAAAAGAATTGAAAGTGTTTTAGCAAACAAAGGACTATGGACGAAGTACTAATTTGTCAAACAACTGAAATGGACAAAACTGGATAAATGCTGTTAACGAAGAATTTTGATTTTTTTTTTAGTTTCTTATATAAATGAACATTCTTAATTCCGTTTTTTTATTAAATAAGAGAGTTTAAGATATACAATGTAAAAATAATTTCTTGGTTATCTTCAATAAAAAAAAGTTATAACAAATTAACCGAAAATTTTCAATTATGTATCCACTTTTGTCCGCCACTGCATATAAATCTCAGAACTGCTTACAAAAAATTTTTTGTGTTCTACTTTCAAAATGGCGGCCATATTTTCTTTGTTACCTTTAGATGCGTTTGTGTTAACTTATATTGTTCTGCTCCTACGCTATTATACATAGAATGTTGAATTTAATTTATCCGCTCCCAAACAAAATAAAAAATAAAAGAAAAAATATATAGGAAGTGAGCGTGACCGAATTTTTTTTTTTTTCAATTTTGCACATAACAGGTCATTCAATAAGTCCGTAGGATAAGTAAGAAAAAACAAAATTTTGATAAAAGTTGATTATATTATTCAACATAATTGCCTTCGAGAGCGATACAACGAGTATAGCGATTTTCTAACTTTTCGATACCATTTTTATAGCACGATTTCTCTTTCTCGTCAAAATAGGCCTCAGTTTTAGAGATTACTTCATCACTGGACTTTAATTTCTTTCCAGCAAGCATTCTCTTGAGATCTAAAAACAGGAAAAAGTCGCTGGGGGCTAAATGTGGAGAATACGGTGGGTAAGCAATTCGAAACCCAATTCATTTAATTTTGCCATCGTTTGTATCGATTTGTGACACGGTGAAATAACACTTTTTCTTTTGCAAATTTGGCCGTTTCTTGGCGATTTCAGCCCTCAATCGATTCAGAAGTGCACAGTAATAGTCTCTGTTGATGGTGGTTACTTTTTGGAGATAGTCGATGAATATTATTCCTTTCGCATCCCAAAATATAGACGCCATCATCTTACAAGCCGACTGTTGGGTCTTTGTTCGCTTTGGATCCGGTTCGTCGACTGCTGTCCACTCAGCTGACTCTCTTTTGGATTCTGGTGTGTAATAGTGAAGCCATGTTTTATACATTGTCACATATCGACAATAGAATTCGATTTTATTGTGGTTTAACAGCGCCAAACACTCCTCTGAAGCATCAATTCGTTGTTGTTTTTAGTCGACTAGAGCTCACGCGGCACCCTCTTTGCACAGAGCTTTCGCATACCCAAATGTTCGTGTAAAATGGTGAAAACACTACCATCTGATATCTTTACAATGTCAGCTAGCTCGTGCATCTTCAATTTGCGATCGTTCATAACCAATTTGTGAATTTTTTTGATGTTTTGTGGAATAACAGTCAGATTTGGGCGTCCAATGCGCTCTGCATCATTTGTGTTGGTACGACCACGCTTAAATTCAGCAATCCGCTTTTCTACCATTTGTCTCAATGGAGCAGAGTCCGGATAATGTTTATCAAGCCATTGTTTGGTTTGCACTGTATTTTTTTTCATCAAAAAGCAATGCTTTATTAAAACTCGAAATTCACATTTTTCCATTATTTTTATTTCAATAACAATAGCTGCACACAATATATAACTCATATAACTCACAAATCAATTGTCAGATTGTTGTCAAACTTTTATACGTATCGTTTGAAGGTTGGTACTAAATAAAAATCATATGGAAAAAATCTAGTTACGCCATCTATGTGTCATCCTATGGACTTTTTGAACGTACTGTAAATATGTATCTGCGCTACGAATTATTTTGAAATCGGTGCAATATGAAGGAAAATATGGCTTTTAAAATTTTCTTGATGTATGGGAGGTAGGCGTGGTTGTAGGTGAATTTGAAATTTTTTTGCTGTGTGTTTATATTCTTAATAGAAACTGACATGCAAATTTTATTCCTCTACGAATATTATTTCTATTTATTTACTGACATATTTTGTATGGAGGTGGACAAATGGACACATAGGGAGATTTAGGGCTCAATATAAAAATCTGAAAAAATACAGAGTAGATATCCGACGCTAACTTAACAAAGACTCCAACACATATTTCCAAAAAGTACGAATTTAGAGAACAGTACGAATTTAACTTTGAGTACGAATTTATATAAAAAAACTACGAATTTAACTTCGTTTGCTAAGAAATTTCTTTAATATTAAGCAGGAAACTTAAAATTCAAAACATTTATAAAATATAATAAAACTAAAGGAAAATACAAAATTAATTTAGAACTGAAAATTCGATACAGAATCCAGTGAACCAAAACTATCGTTTTTGAATTCATTTATGAACCTTTTCGGGTAGAAACGTTCGTTTTCGACACTCATAAATGAACCCTTTTTGTATCATTCGTCGGACTAAAATGCCTCTCAAAAACGAACCTTATTTTGTTCGCAAATGAGTTAAAAAAAAGAACCATACAAAAGTTATTTTTCGGCACTCGAAACCGAAACGAAATTGAACCCTTTTTGTATCAATCTTTGGACTGAATTGCCTCTCAAAAACAAACCTTTTTTTGTTCATAATGAGTTAAAAAAAAGAACCTTTTTGAATTATAAATTTTATTATTGCATAATACTATTTATAATTACATATCGATTTTTGTTAAAGAAGAAATGATTATTACTAAAATTAGAGATCATATTAATCATTGGGTTAATAGGATTAATATACCTGCGCTGGAAATCACGCATTGTGCTTTTCATGATTTTGATGTTTCAAAGAGGAAAAGGCGTGATTGTTTTCCAATTTGACAAACTTCCAAATTATATATGAAATATCAAAATAGTTAAGTTATTAATTGGGGAATTCATTTGATTACATTTTTGCATGGAAGGTTTTCGTGGTTATCATTCTATTTGGGCTTGATTTTAATTTTTGATAGAAATGTTGAAAATGTTCATACGTGTAGCAGTACATCCATCTCGCACTGGTAAAAAAGTTCATATGACGTTTGTACGAAGGTTAACATTTTCATTTTAAGTTCCTTTATTTACCTGATCTTAGAATATAAAAGGTATCATTTATGATTCATTTGTGAACTCATTTATGAACAAAAAATGGTTCGCTTATGAGAAATTGTTTCCTACTGATATGATAAAAAAACTATTTTTTTTTAACTCATTTCAGAATGCAAAAAAGAAACATAAATGATTCATTTCCGAACTCATTTATGAACAAAAAATGGTTCATTTGCAAGGAAGTCTTACCTACTGAAATAATACAAAAATGATTCCTTTTCGACTCAAAATAAATTTTTAATGAATTTCGCAAAATATGTACAATTTTTCTTTATGGGAAAAGCTTTCACGCATTAAATCTTTTATAGCAAGCACTTTTAAGCGACATAATAAAAAGGAAAAAATTAAAAAAAAAAATTCTAACCAAAAACGTTCGCAAAACTCTCACCTTACTCAAAACCTTCGCTTATGGTTCAGTGGGAATTGATTAAACTTCCAATTCAGGTCGTCAGAAATTTTTTAAGTTATAAACCATATGTTAGTTATACTAAATTTGATATAAAAGATCGTAATATCTACATTTAGGATTTATTTTTTTATATACCAATGGACAGGTAATTAAAGCACCTTTTCAAGGGTATATGACTAATTGTCCCGCGCTGAGGATTTTAGCCAAAGAAAATTTTTTAAAAAGGAGTGTTCGATCGATTCTTAGTACTAACTTTGAATAAAAAGATCTCAATTCCTAAATGTACGATTTTACTGTACTTTGTGACGAAGTGTGACATATTAGCTCAAAAATTGGCCAAAAACATGTGACGTTATTTATGAACAGCCCTTTATATATTTGACCTTCACTTTGCACTTGTGATATCTAAATACAAAATCCCAGACCTTGCTGAGGGTTTGTGGGTGTGAACCTGGCTGAGGGGTAGTGTGTAGTGAATATTAGATATTAGAATAAAAAAAAAAAACAAAACATCAAAAAAATCCACAAATTGGTTATGACCTATCGTAAGTTCAAGATGCATGAGCTAGCTGATATTGTACAAATATCAGATGTTAGTGTTTTTACCATTTTACACGAACATTTGGGTATGCGAAAGCTCTGTGCAAAGTGGGTGCCACGTGAGCTCACAGTCGACCAAAAACAACAACAAGTGTTCGGCGCTGTTAAACCGCAATAAAATCGAATTCTGTCGTCGATATGTGACACTGAATGAAATATGGCTTCACTATTACACACCAGAATCCAAAAGACGGTAAGCTGAGTGGGCAGCAGTCGACGAACCGAATCCAAAGCTAGCAAAGACCCAACAGTCAGCTTGTAAGGTGATGGCGTCTGTATTTTGGAATGCGAAAGGAATAATATTCATCGACTATCTACAAAAAGTAACCACCATCAACAGCGACTACTACTGTGCACTTTTGAATCGATTGAAGGTTGAAATCGCCAAGAAAGGGCCACATTTGCAAAAGAAAAAAAGTGTTGTTTCACCAAGACAATGCACCGTGTCACAAATCGATGAAAATGATGGCAAAATTGAATGAATTGGGCTTCGAATTGCTTACCCACCCACCGTATTCTCCAGATTTAGCCTCCAGCGACTTTTTCCTGTTTTCAGATCTCAAAAGAATGCTTGCTAGAAAGAAATTCAAGTCCAATGATGAAGTAATCGCTGAAATTGAGGCCTATTTTGACGAGAAAGAGAAATCGTACTATAAAAGTGGTATCGAAAAGTTGGAAAGTCGCTATACTCGTTGTATCGCTCTCGAAGGCAACTATGTTGAATAATATAATCGAGTTTTATCAAAATTTTTTTTTTTCTTACTTATCCTACGGACGTATTGAATGACCTATTAATGTGCAGTTAAAATTCGTATGTGCCTCAAATATATTTTTTCGATATGTTTTTAAATAATTTTACCAAAACCTGGCAAAAATTTTAGACTCGATTAAATAATTTAGGTTGTTTATTTTTGCACTCTTCATGTACTAAATTTTAAAGTATAAAAGTTTTAAAAATAACTAAAAAAAATATTTTTTGTGAGAAATATTTTTCTTTTTTTAAAAAAAAAAAAGAAAATGTTAGTTCAGACCCTCTCGTTATTCTTTACTGTTAAGTGTTATAGTTTGTGTACTGCAAAACAAACACTGCAATATTTTAGCATAAAAAATAAACACAAAAATACTTACAACGAAAACATTATGATGATGTGTTGTTTGTTTTTATGTCGAACATTACAGCATGATAATGTTGCTACTCATTATTTATGCGATCATAGTGTTCGTGTACATTAACATATACCCTATAGAATGATAAGTCAGGCCATCTACTGTGCACTAAAAAAAGGTAAATTTTATTTGCGTTCACTGTTTTATACATATTATATGAAGCTTATGTATACCTTGTTTTGTGAATAAATTTTCTTTTCTATCTAAAGCTCTAAATGTTGGTTCATTTTGAGGCTTCTATATACTTTTTTGATATATAACCCACTGGGTACTTTGAACTCGCAATACCCGGATTTTTTTTTTTTTTTTGTTTGTATTAAAATATTCTCAATACACCAAGGTTTGAACACCAATGAGAACTTAATCTGTTTTTAAAATAGCCGCTGAGCTGCATATTCATATATACGCTTATAAAGCGGTATGTAAATTACCATTTGTTTGATTTTATTAATATTTCTTTCGTAGACCACTTAATTAAAAAGCAAGCTAGAAGTGTAAGCTTGTAGATAGTTGTAATTAAGATCAATTAGAATGACGAATATGATCTTCATATAATCGAAGCTTTGAAAAGTCGAAGATCGTTATGTTATGTGCATGCTTGGATGTGCTCGTAGGCAGAGAAATAATTTAATGATTATTAAAATTATTGTTTTGCTATTTAAACTTTCTTAGCAAGCGAGCTGATAATAATGTGGAAGATAGATGCATATCAAATATATTTTTTATTGTCATCATTATAATTATTTTAATAATTACGACTACTAGGCATTATAATTGGAGTATGCAGGGCTTCAATCGAGCTGGTTCTTGTCTCTATTTCTGTGTAAATGTGACCAAAATTATTATCGTTCTTTTTTTAATAAGATTGAGTTGTGCTGACACTGATAAATTTTATAAAAATTTCTTCTTTTGTAGTCAATTTATTGCCATAATTTTGTCAAATTTATCAACTAATCACAAACAGCTTAGTTAAAATTTACATTTTAATTTTTTTTCTAGCTTAAAAAAGTAAATAAAATATAAAAGGAATTAATTATAAAATTATAAAAGGAAATAAAATCGATTACGTGGACTTGTTCTGTAAATAATTGAGCTGATTTTGCTATTCTGCCTTTTATTTAAACTGACAGCAGATTTACATATAATTAATTTCTACAACGTTCAAGGCGCTCAATGTGATACCGGAAGTGTGTCTTAAACTCGATTAAAGACAGCGGTAATTTCTTAAACAACAATACACTAAATGAAAAAGTCTAAAAATGTATCGAAACCAAAAAAAAAAAAAAAAAAATAAAAATTATTAAAAATATAAAGCAAACTAAAGGTATGCACTAAATGGAAGAAAAAAAAAATATTCTCTAAAATACACATGAAACAAATCATTCTGCATGCTGCAGTAAAAGCGTGTGAGGCGTAACAATTAAATGTTTAATTTATCTGTTAATATTTTTGTTGTATTTATTTCGCTTGTTGTTGTAATTATTGTTGCTGTACAATAAACCACAAACATTAACGCTACATTAGCATGAATTACAGATATACAAACGCACAAATAACGAGCTGTACACCACCCACAACAGGCGAGCGCAAATTACTTTAGAAAATGAACACACAACACACACACACAAACACACTGTTAATATTATACATACACTCTTAGTAAATTGTTTTAATTTATAAATGTATTTGTGTGTGTGTGTGTGTGTGTGTGCGTGTGTTAGCCTCACTTATACTGCCACAATTTGACACAATTTTCCGTGTTTCACTAGATTATCTTAATTTTCTGTTGCTCAATTCACTGCATAATAATTTTTCACCTGATTAAATTTTCATCTCTTTCATTATGCATCTATCTATACAATTTTGAAATTTTTTTTAAGGTTTTCTTTTTTCTTTGTATATTTTATACACTTTGCTTTTCACTTTTCCGCTTAATAGGTACCGTACGCTTTGAAAGTTGCCGCTAGACTGTTTCTTGGGATATGTGTGCCTTTCTGAGCAAAAGAAGTGCGGACTTTGAAAGCTCTTTTGCTGGACGTGTGTCGCGAACACTTTGGCAAATAAGAACATGACCCGTTTTTAATGTTTCCTTCTCCGAGAGTCAGAAAATGTACTCTCGCTCATTCGTGCTCCAATTGAAAGTAGCTATCTAGCATTGTTTGTATTTTTGTTTCGAATTCTATTTGGTTTTGTTATTGTTGCTGGAAAAATATATGAAATGTTGCTTCAGTGACACTTGTAGCATTTGCTAGCAATGTTGCGGAAACATTTTTGAATTGCAGTACCTGAAAAATTGTATCCAACAGTTTTCAAGAAAATTTCCATTCTGAAACTTAAAAATAAAAAATTAGAAACAATGTCCTTAGAAATAGTCAGTTTATACATAAAAGATTTTTGAAGTGAAAACTTCTTTAGGTGCATTAAGCACTTTTTGGTAGGGTTAAAAGTTATGAATTCACATCAGCACACTTAACGTCAGCAATGTTAACGTCAGAAATATTGACGTCAGCAATGTAAACGTAATAAATATTAACATCAGCAATCTCTTACCGTTACCAGTGTTAATGTTATCAATGTTAACGTTAGCACTGTTAAGGCTTGCACTGTTAATGATATTTATGATTCAGCTGCCCGGCGGGCAGAGGATATAGCAACGGTTTTGTGTTTTTTTTTAATGGAGACCATCAGAAGGGTTCCTGTTCAATTTGAAAAGGCCTTGTATAAAAGTAATTATTCAGCCTTGCAAATTCCATTTTCTTTTAGAATTTCTTAAATAAAGTTAAAATTTATTTAAAACAAAGTATAAAGTTTTACTCAAGGCTACATTTTTAGGAGTATTCAAGAAGATTTTTACCCTAGTTAATGTCTATCATAAAAAATTGTCATCACACGTTTCATATTTTAATGATAGAAAAAAAAACTTGTCTAATTCTGGAGTCGAACCACGGAACTCTTGACTGATAATCTGCTTGCTTGGACCGCAGGGCTACCAAAACAGTTCATGGCTGTCAAATTAGGTGCTTATATGAAATGATTTCAACTTATATAAACGTTAAGTCTTTTATAAAATTTAACTTAAGGAAACTCAAAGAAAATAGTTTCCAATATTAATTAATACGTGATACAAAGGTTCCGAACTTAATTCTCGCTGAGTGATCATGGTAAATATACAAAAATTTTTAATATATACAAGATTTCTGTTCTAAAATGTAAAAATGAAATGTAATTGCAGAAAATATACGTAATAATAATTATATTAAAATCTAATTTTTTTTTCTAAATCTAATTAAAATCTAATTTCCGAGTTCCTGAATAAGCTTTGAATAAAAACCTTATAAAATATATATATAAAATATTCTATACATATGTAAATTTTATTTAAGTTGATGAATAGAGGACTTAGTTTCATGCGCCTTTATCTTTGCTTAAACCTTGTACAGAACGTATTTCAAGGATTATTTAAGGAAGTTTAAACTCTTCTCACTGCATAAATTCCATATATAAAGTTTTACTCAAGGCTTATTTAGGCGAAATTGTTACCTGGGGTGGTAGGTGTTGTTCAGAAGAAATTTTGAAGGGCAAAAAAAAATAGGACCAGCTCATATAAATATTGGACCCCTCTAGGGTTCAACTGAAGGGTTCAATTAAGGAGAAATAATCGACAGTTTTTTTGGTTTTTGTATGAATACCCCCAGAAATCTAGCAGATGTGGGGTGCCTGAGTTTAAAACAAATATTGTTCATTTCCAGCTCATATATTTGACCCCTTAAGGCGTCACCTGGGGAGAGATATGAACTATGATCGACAGTTTTTGTGTTTTTTTTTTTATATGGCGAATCCCAGGAGGGTGGTGGACAAGAGTCACGTGTATTGAGAAGAAATGTTGAAGGGTAAACAATAATAGGAATAGCTCAAGCATTTCAACACTATAAGGATAATTTGGTGAGTGTTATTTTTTACTCGAAAATTTTATGATTCAAAGAAGGACCTTAAACAATTAAAAAAACCAAGTATTTCGAAAAATTTGAAGCATTAGGTTTTACTTTGTCCAATGATCAAAAACAAAGTACTACTTAATATAAGACGACGACTGATGCCATTTTAACACGATACTCACAGACATTCCAATCAGAAATTTTTGTTTTTACTTTAGTTATCATAATTTTTCTATACATTCTAAACTTTTTGGAATATGATGAAATGATTGAGATATGAATAATTTGATACTGCAATTAATTTAAAAATTAAAAAAAAAAACACGTTTATTTCATAACCAATGTAAAGAGTTCATAAACTTAAGGAGCAGATACTTTGGCTTAAACAATAAAGTTCATTACCTTAATGAACTGATATTTAGAATTTAAGAAAAAGTTCTTAAATTTCAAGAACTTATCCATTGAATGAAACAATAAAGCTTATTTTGCCAAAGCACTGATACATTGAATTAGAATAAAAAGTTTTTATATTCTAAGTTTTAATGTTGATATAACATTAAAAGCGTATTTCTGGTCAAGAATTTTCTAGAATATTTTTATTTAAACATGCTTTTTTATGGAAATAAAAAAGATGTCCTTAAAAAATGCATCAGCAGTCTTCTGTGATTAATGTTGTTGACTAACTTTAGAAGCTACTTACCACAATATTTGGCAAAATTATGCAGAATCATAGGTGTTTTATAAATAAATGAATCTACCGATAAGTCTTTCGAATCAAATACTCGATAAGGATCTTTCGAATAATCGGATTTTTTATTGAAATCAATGTATTGTACAATAAAATCGAAGTATTGTATTGGGTGTATGCATTGAAAACCGAACTTTTACAACAGATGGCACCACTAACACATGTACTGTAACACTCCAATGAAATATGTGTCACTTTAAAGTACCATCGGTCAGCTGTCAAAGCCACAAAGACAATTTGATAACATTGCAAATTCGCGACTAAAGCAGCATTTGCGGGAAGTATTGATGGGATACTTTTTTACCAGGAAAACTTTTGCCGAAAGTCATCGTTTGCTGGCGGAAGTTTATGGCAACGATGCTCTTTCTAAAGCACAGTGTTTTGAGTGGTTTAAACGCTTCGAAAGTGGCGATTTCGACATCAAGGACAAAATGCGCCCTGGTCAAGTGAAAAAAATATGAACACGAAGAACAATAGACACTCCTCAGTGAAGACTAGTGTCAAACACAAGATGAGCTCGCAAAAGCAATTGGCGTGACACAGGCAACCATTTCCAGGTGTTTGAAAGCATTAGAGTTCATCCAGAAGAAGAAAATTGAGTGCTACACGAACTGAAGCCAACAGATGTCGAAAGGCGATTTTGTATGTCTAAAGTGCACCTCAAACACTACAAAAGAAAGTCGTTTTTGCATCGAATTATTACTAACGACGATAAATGGATAATTTATGATAACCCGAAGAGAAAAAAAATCGTATGTGAAGCCCGGCCAACCAGGAACATCGATGTCAAAGCCGAATATGAACGCCTCTAAGGTAATGCTCAGTATTTGGTGGGATAAGTTGCTGAAATCAGATCAAACCATTACTGTACAACTTTACTGACAACAATTCATTCGTTTTAAGAGAGCATTGACAAAAAAAAAACAGCCGGAATATTCGACCATGAACGAGTCTGTAAAGTCCCATCATGACAATGCTCGAACACACTTTGCTATACCGGTTATAACCTGCAGAATAGTGGCTGAGAAATTTTACCTCAGCTGCCATACTCACAAGACTTGGCGCTTGTTATTTATACATTACGGCTTTGACAGTTAATATTAACGTGCTTGCTTAATCTACCGGAAATAGTGTTCAAGTTTTCAACAAAAATCTTTGTTAAACTACCAAATTGAATAGATAAACTAATAAACAGGGAGAAGTATAAAATACACATATACTTAGATAAGCTACTGTATATTGCTTTTGTACAAAATTATCCAAAGATAAGTATAAAATATTCATATACTTGCGTAAAATTATGTATATTGTTTTGTACAAAATTATATAAGTACCTAGTTAGATAGTAGTTCTAAAAAATATGGACTAGAAATTTTAATAGAAATTTTGTTGATACGACATAAATTTACAAAGTAAATGGATTTAGAACGCTAATTAATGCGTCAAAAGTTGGATATTGCTGCTCTTATTTAATGCAAAAAAAAAAAAAAATATTCTATTCGTACAAATGTCCATATTAAGGTTCACTCATAGGGGTATTCTAAATTAAACACCTAAAAATGTTTAAAACAAAATCCTAGAGCAACTGTCTCTTATTGTCAAATTGGTCATGATATACAAGAACTTGATATAGCACAGGGATTAAGAAGGCCGCAGTCGGCAATGGAAATTGTTTTTTTGAATCTTCTTGTGTAAAGTAATGATTTTCGATGGGTCGTATATAACATACATATATATACATTAGGCCGCGTCGATTTGTGGGGAGGCAAAATAATCGCCCATTGCTCTGTGAAAATCGTATTCTAGGGATCAAAATAAGAAACTTTGCCGAAGGAACCATACCTCTAAAACGAATTCTTATGTCCCCCAATTTGGGTCGAACTTTTGGGTAGGGGCAAATTTTGAAAAATCCCGGTTTGAACCATTTAGAGTGCTCCAATCGAGTCCAAATGTATGACCGACCACCACTAACTTTGGAGGTCCGACCCACCCATGCCAGTGGCACACCCCCTGCAACCCCCCTGGGGGTTCCCCATACCAACATTTAAAAAAATCACCAGTTTTGGCACTGTACATGAAAAAATCAGCGAAATGCCTATGTTTTTTTCTTTTTGGAGTTTTTTTCTCTTTAGAAATTTATTCAACCCTTTTAAAAAATGAAGGTATCACTGTGACACAATTGCATTAAGTCGTTTTGAAGAACTCAAAGTGTGAAGTGCTAATTTCAGATAAAAATATATTTAAAAAAAAAATAATAAGTGAAGTTGACCATTCCAAATCAAAAAGCTTACAATGAATCCACCATCCTCTACACCGCAAGATGAAGCAACAACAACATCAACAACTATCGAAAACCCAATGAGTCATATACCCAAGCACGATGTTACTGTTTTTGGTGTGTCTACTGATTTGACTAATCTTAATTAACCAACCCATCTGGATATCTTGAGATATTATTTTTACTTAAGCGAACGTGCTAAAACAGAACAAAAAAGTTTTCCCATAAATCATTCACTATTCAAGTACAAGATAAGTTGAATGGAATTTGGGAAAAACTTGGTATGGAAGTAATGCTGAAAAAAATTGTATTTAATAAATTGAATAAATTGCTTGACAAGTATCAAGAGAAGAAACAAAACCCAACAATTTACAGAGTATGTAAAATCTCTGGAAACAATTTTTTACATTGGAACATGTAAATGCGATTTGAAGGCAGCTCCATGTGCATGCGGCTGGGTTCCCGAACGCCTCAAAGAGTTCATGGACGATCAACATAATCAGAGAAGACTAACAATGGATGTAGTTGTGATGGAAACTGAAGAGCAAGGAGCAACGTCTATGTCATCAATGCCAACATACCAAGATCCCGATGATTCAACATACGCACCGCCACCGGTTCAAGAAGATATGAATAGAAATTAAGATGATCCACCGTTTAATGATCCAAAAATTGCATCACACATACAAGGAACGGAACGACATGTTCAATTGCTAGCTAGCGTTTCCAAACGGGTTATACCGGAAAATGTAGAGGCTGTTATGGCGACGACATTAGAGATCCGTGCGAAATTGCCCAGACTTTAAAGTAAAAAAGACTTCAAACAATAATTTTTTTAGTTTGTTTTCTATAACTAACTTAAATTAATTTTTTCATTTACATATGTTCTGACTAAATAAATTTCAAAAGAGAAAAAATAGATATTATTATAAATAAATAATAAATATTATTATAAATAAATAAATATAAAGAAAAAACATAGCCATTTCGCTGATTTTTTCATGTAAAGTGCAAAAACTGGTGATTTTTTTAAATGTTTGTATGGGAAACCCCACAGGGAGGTTCCAGGGGGTGTGCCACTGGCATGGGTGGGTCAAGCCTCCAAAGCTAGTGGGGGTCGGTCATACATTTGGACTCGATTGGAGCACTCTAAATGGGTCAAAGTGGGATTTTTCAAAATTTGCCCCTACCCAAAAGTTCGACCCAAATTGGGGGACATCAGAATTCGTTTTAGAGGTATGGTTCCTTCGGCAAAGTTTCTTATTTTGATCCCTAGAATACGATTTTCACAGAGCATTGAGCGATTTTTAAATCGACCCGCCCTAATATATAGCATGTGGTGCATTCAGTACCCATTGATCCAAAACATTTGGCAAGTCGAGTTCATTGCCGTCTTTTAAACATTTTAAGAACTCAAATTGGAATCCTATTCAATTCTCTTGATATTGAAACGATGCTGACCTACCTACATTTTGATAAAGTGTCGAATTTTTCGGTGATTCGCCTAAATATTGGATAAAATATTATATACTTGGCTTGGGTGAATCAAACACTTTTTTATAGGTAGTGTATCGAAGTATGTGCTTTCAAAGCAATGTATTAAGCAACATATTACTTGGGTAAATAAGCATAAGTTTCCAATTTTCATACAATTCTCTTTAGCCAAGCCAACTTAGGTGATTTTACTATTGATTTTTTTTCCCGAAGTAAAGAAGGAAATCTTTTGAAATAAGAACAAGTCAGAAAATTCGTTATTAAGTCGATGAATGTGCTCTTTAACATTTGAAGCTAGTTTTGAAGCAACAACAAATATGAGAGATAAGTTTCAACAAACGCAGATTCTTGTAAGCACTGGACAATACATTAAAAACAAAGAAAACTTTTAGAATATGTTTTTTAGCCACAGAATTTGTTGAGTTAATAAATTATTCATTAAAATCAATTCTTTTTTAGAACAATATTTGGATCATTGCAGGAATCAACGTCATTACATATAACGCATTTTTTTTCTGACATAATTTGACTTAAAGTTAATATAAAAAATGTCATTTGTAATAGCATTATGCATAATATATTTTTAAAGTTACCCTTATATTGATTTTAAAAATTTTGGGAAACTCTACTCATATTATTAAGCGAGAAAGCTATAGTGAACAGAAGAGAGTCCAGAAAATTTCGTGCCTGTGGATAGTATTCAAAAAAAAAATAAAAATTGATTGTTAAATCATCTAAAATCGTATCAAAGTGTCTTAATGCTGTTCAGAAATACATAAAAGGTCAAATGTACAGGAAATCTCTCAAAAGCATACGGGCTATGAAAAATTAAGTTAACTATACACAAACAAATTGTTATCAAGAATATTAAATGCGGGCTCTAGTTGAATTTGTTAGAGTGCAAACAAAACTATCTTGATTTTCAACACAACGAAGCAAAGTATGATTAAAATCATAGTATGAGAATTTTTGTAAGAATCTGTAAGAATATAAGAATATAAAGTAAATACAATTTATTTTTTTTTTATGAAAATAAGTTCAAATCCATTAAATTTACACAATAATGATATAAAAAAATCCACCTCAAATAAGCGAAAATTTTTTCTTCAACTTGTAACTACTTTCAGCAGAACGTAAATAAATACATCCAATTAAATTAAGTGTATTCGAGGAAAAAGCGGAATTTGAATGCAAACGCTTTACTGCTAAACACTGCCAAATTTCATTAACATTAAAAATTTTGCATAAAAAGTAGCTTATGAGCAAATGCAAGAAAAAAATAATTTCATTCTTTAAAGAAACCAACCAGCATCTTTCAAGAGCAATTGCAAACCAACCAGCAATTGCAAGATTTTGCCGAAAACAGCTTAAGAGCTCTTACAATAAAAAAAAAAATCGGCAGTTAATTTAATTTGCTTCAATTAACGTTTTTATGTATCTCAATATAATTGTATTCATGACTACACATCTTTTATTAAAAATTAACTCGAATTAAAATAATTGGCAAAAAATGTAAAAATTAAGAAGAGATGCGTGCAAAACTTTTTTGCTGCTAGGATAGCTTTGAGCACACATTGCCAGCAGAAAAACTAAACAAAGTGTTATAGAAAAAATAAAAAAAAAAAAACTTAAGAAGCTTTGTGTTATACAAAATAACGAAGCCAAAAGATAAGATAAGCAAATAAAAAAAAAACATGTAAAGCATATTAATGAATGAGGGTGTAAAAAAAAAAGCAATAAAAACAAAAATACGCACACAAACACTTACGAACGAACACGCACCATCCAAATTAAAATGTGTGCATAAATTACACACAGACAAAAACAAAACAATAACTACAACAAAAAACACATCATCTGCAGAAGCTAACTCATTTTGGCTCAAAGTTAACATGAACCTCAGCGCACTTTAACCTCAGCGATACAAGCGAACCAACACTTAAGACCAAGTACAACTTTAAGCCAGATACAGGTGTATCTGATGGATATGACACAATACGTTATGATGGAGCTGGAGTTACACAACGTTACGACACAACGAACGGATGCGGCTAACATTAAACGCGAGACTAAAAAGCTTCATCTAGCAATCTTAAATATTTGGCTTAAAAAGCCAGGCCAAAAGAAGCTGCAGTCGACGAAACGCAGGCGTGTAAAATAACATGAATCCGGCGAATGACCCACAACAAGAGCGCATATGTATGAATCAGCGGCAGATACAAAACCGTGAGAGAAAGGTTGAGAGAGTGCTTGCCGAGGGTGTGGGAAAAAGCTTCCTAGTGTTTTGTTTCAATATCATATCGTTCCCATGCATTAATCCTAAGAAATGCGTTGTTTGTTGCCACCTGTAAAGCGCGCAAGTTGATGATAATAAATTAAGTAAGAATAACTAAGAATAACAGCAAAGCAAAAATATGCCTGAATAATGGAATTAGCTAAAAAATAGAAGTTTCTTCGATTGTGGAGAAATGTTAGAAGATCTGTAAAAAAACTATCAGTACAATAAAGAATCTTAGCATAAAAAGTAAGAGAGTCAAAAAGTAACAAAATTTTATTAGGCATAGTGAGGAATAATGTAACACTAGAAAACAGAAGACAAAAGGATGATGAGAGTAGAGAAGGCAAGGGGTGGAGGGGGATAAGAGGATGGGGTTGGGAGAGTTGGGGTGCTAGGCCAAGAGCGCTGGGACAGAAAGGCACTTTATGAGATTATTTAGTTGAATGACTTTTAAAAACGGAGACTAGGTTTAAAATTCGAACAAGAATCAAAATAGTAGCGATCTCTTCCAGAAATATGGTTATGAGCTTCTGAAATGTTAAATTTCGCTCTTTAAGCTAAGGCATTTAAAAGCTAAGATTTTTATACTGTAATATATACTGTAATATTTACTTTGTCAATATAATAAAAGTAATCAACATATTTATAACGTCATGAGTCTGCAAAGAAAATGGTTTTAAGATCGAAAATGCAACAATAATGTAATGGCATTGCATAGAATTATTACTCAAAACAATAAAACACAAAACAAAAATAATAATGTCATCAAAACGTGAATGTTTCAGCTTAAGCAACAAAAAACACAAAATCGTTGCATATCATTGATACACGCTGAGTATGATGCTACGGATAATGTTATTTTATGACAGATTGCTTTTCCGGCTTCATGAGAAAAAGGAAATAATGAATATTGAAAATGCGAAAAAAAATACAACAGCATTATATGGAATGATTCATGAAAAAAAGGAAGTGAATATCGAAAACGCAACAAAAATACAAGTGCATTATATAGATTGATTATTCGGTGAGTTATCATAATCGACAGAAGATGCTATTAGAAAAGACAGCAAAGGTTGGTCCTTTGAGCTAACGTCAAATATTAATGATGTAACCAGGCAGCTGAGGGAGCCACTTCATAGAAGTAGATGCAGCATCATTGCAAAGAATTACTGGGCGGAGCTAAAGTAAATTTCAATGAACCACAGTCGATGTTAGTTATAATGCAAAAGCAAACTACAAATCAAAAGTAAAAACAAAACAAAAAGCAAAATCATAATTTAAATCAAATTAATAGCAGAAACAAAACAAAAGTAAAAGCAAAAGCAAAATCAAAATCAAAATCTATATAAAATCGAACAAAGTATTATTATTAGTATTAGTATTAGTATTAGTATTAGTATTAGTATTTGTATTAGTATTAGTATTAGTATTAGTATTAGTATTAGTATTAGTATTAGTATTAGTATTAGTATTAGTATTAGTATTAGTATTAGTATTAGTATTAGTATTAGTATTAGTATTAGTATTAGTATTAGTATTAGTATTAGTATTAGTATTAGTATTAGTATTAGTATTAGTATTAGTATTAGTATTAGTATTAGTATTAGTATTAGTATTAGTATTAGTATTAGTATTAGTATTAGTATTAGTATTAGTATTAGTATTAGTATTAGTATTAGTATTGGTATTGGTATTGGTATTAGTATTAGTATTAGTATTAGTATTAGTATTAGTATTAGTATTAGTATTAGTATTAATATTAGTATTAGTATTAGTATTAGTATTAGTATTAGTATTAGTATAAGTATTAGTAATAGTATTAGTATAAGTATTAGTATTAGTATTAGTATTAGTATTACTATTAGTATTAGCATTAGTATTAGTATTAGTATTAGTATTAATACTAGTATTAGTATTAAGAATTAATATTAGTATTTAGAATTAGTATTAGAATCACGTATTTCATTGATAACAAGGTCAATTTTACAAATTTTCTAATAAACATGCTTATTTCCTAAAGCTCGTTCCTTTTCAATTCTTTATAAGTTAGGATGTAGATAAGGATGTGGAAAGATAGGGTAACATTTTAGGCAAAACTTATTTTCAATTTTTAACAAACAATATTAATTCAAGAAAAAATTTGTAATACAATTTGGAATTTTTTCCCCTCAGGATTAAATTTGAAAAATTATGCGTCCTTAAAAAAGTAATCTAACATCTAAATATATAAAACAAAGTCGTGCAATGTGTTACTAATTCCATAACTGAAGAACGGAGAGTCTGATTTGCTTGGGGATTTTTTTGTTGTGTTCTTCTTGGCTATACCAGTCTACATACGTTTTATAAATTTTGCCACACCCCCTTTCAACGCGCACAAACCAATTAAAATTATATATTTCAGACAGTTTTGGTCGCATAAGATTAAAATTTGGTAATTTAGTTGTATGGTTATTGTCGGCAACTGTACTAAAAATAAGCGTGGTCAAACTATAGATACGCCCACTTTTTCAAAAAACATTAAATCGACAGCTGGGTTGATTAAAAGTCTATATTTTAGCATACATAAATAGTGGCAGGTGAAAATAGTTGATATTTCGAATTCATGTGTGGAATCTGTCCATTTTAATGGAACCAGTAGGTGGTGCTGCAATCGAGTTAAAGGAAGTAGTTTTTGAAATTGCTTATCCGATTTGCATAAAAATTCGTATACAGTTGTTTTCGGTTACGGTGAGTGTTGATGACTTATATATTTTGTTTATTTAAAATACCAGAGCGCGCTGTAGAACAAATATTTTTAAAAACTCCTAAGCCGCTATTTTGAACTGCGTCTATTCTAATCTATCTTGAACACCAGAGGGTGCAGTAGAACAAATCTTTTAAACAATCGTAAGAAACTCCAAAACCGCCAATTTTCGAGTAAGTCAATTGTTTTGGTGCTATCTCTTTTGCACTTTCTAGAAAGTCAGAGAGCGCTGCTGTGCAAATACTGGGAAAACTCAAATTTTTCTTTAGTTTTAATACTTTATTTCAGTTAATATTAACGCATGATATTTGATATTGAGATTTAGCATAGGGGTGAGTTGGTGAGTGCCCAAATTATTTCAGTATTAAAATTCATAATTCGATAATGCTTAAACATTTTAAAGCAATGTACTCCCGTGCGGGGCCGGGTATTCCAGCTAGTATTAAAATAAAAACTTTGAACAAGCACAGTTTCAATATTTCCCAAGTTTTTAAAATACATATTTTTTCTATGTACAAAATTAAATAATAGCACAGAAAATATCTTTTTGTGATTTTGTTTTCGTTGCTTTTTTATCAAAAGTACACGTTTCTTTTAGGAGTTTGAACCGAAAGGCACTGGTTTGAAAGTGTTGGCAACACTTTATGTAATTTTTTCTGAATATTTTAAAGCTAGCTATATTTATTATCTGAGAAAAGTTTTTCGTTCTTTAAAATAACTTCTTCTATTTTTTTTTCCACGTCTGAAAGTGTTGTGAGTTTTGCGAGTTCAATATTGTTTCCAAAACGAAAAAATAGGTAGCGGAGCTTGTATGTGTCTTGTAAAATATTTTTTTATAAGAAGTTCTATAGATTACATTTATATGAAATATATTACTTATGTAAAAAAATGACTTCAGCTTATTTTCTTCGCAATTATAAAAACGTTATTAAAAAATTTATGAAACAATATTTTACCCTATTAAAAACAAAAGAAATTAAAACAATGAAACAGCACCAAAACCTTTTTACGACTCATATATAAAAGAAAAAAAAATTAAAACATACTCATAAACACCAACAGAGGCCGAAAATATTAAAACAAACTAACCAAAACAAATGGCTATAAAACAAAAATTGCCACAAACAAGGATATCGTAAATTTTACAACAAAGACAACTGTTTAAAAGGCAATAAAAATGCCGAGGCTCAGCGAAAGGAATTGTCAAAAAATAAATCCTCTCTAATCCTAATGAGAGCAGTTTTGCTGAAATACACTCGGCAGCAGCTTGAGTAGCAACATTCAAGAGACACATATCGGCCCACACAAACTCATTAAAATTAGAAACGTTAGCTGGCATTGAAGACACAAACTCATACACACACACACACACACACACTCTCTCACATAAGCACAAAATAATATTAATCCTTTTTGTCTTTTTACGAAATGAAACTCAGCTTACATGCTCATAATTCCTGTTGATATTTTTTTTTCTTTTGCTTTTTGCTGCTCGGCATTTGCTTGGTTTAGATTTGATGTAGTTGCTGCTTCAGCTGATGTTGTTGTTGTTGTTGTTGTTGTACAAAATCATATCATATGCAAAGTAAGACGAATGAGCGCAGCGCGTTCTACACGTTGCTGCTGCTGAATTCCTTTTTGCGCTTCACTCTTAATTTTTCGCTTTGCATTGTTTTTGTTTATCTGTGTTCCACTTTAAGTGTGTGTTTGTGTTCTCATTCCTTTTATTTACATATATTTTGGTATGCTTTATTTTTCTAATTTTTCTTTTTTCTTTATTACTGCTTGTTGAATGAATCCTTGCTTCATGCTGCTGCAGGCTCAGCCTATGAGCCCCGCGTGTGTATGTGTGTGTGTGTGTGTGTTTGTGTGGGTGTGGGTGTGTGTTTGAAGGTGTGCTCTTAATGTCCTTGACTGCTCTATGCGTGCACGCCTAAACATATGCAGCAGAGAAGATGAAAAACTCATAATATGACTTTGAGCAGATTTTAGCTGCCTCAACAGATGTTTGCTTGTTTGCGTGCAAAGTAAAATAACCGTTATGAATGCCTGTCGAGCAAGCAAGCAAAGCGAAGTGAAGTAGGGAAGGCTTGAGAAATAGCAGTTGCAAAGCATGTTGGCAAGGACATTACTACTATAGCTACGTACGCTCGAATTATGAGCAAATGCGTAGGAAAAACAAGTGACACACCAACAACAGCAACAACGACAAAAACACAAAATTATTATTAGATTTTTGCCTAATTCAGCGTAACAGCCACGTAAAAAATTCATTAGGCTTAAGAAATTATTATATCGTATATTTTAAGCATGTCTGCTACTACGCAAGGACATGCTGATAAGAGAGCTATTCAAATTAATATTAAAAAAAAAAAATTACTACTTACATGATTGACTAGAAAATAACTAGAGAGAATATTAAAATTCCAAAGCATAATAACAAGGTTACATTAGCAATTTATTAAAGCAATTATTTATGAAAGCTTTGAGAGCTTCTTGAGCTTCATTTGTATTGAAGTACCAAAACAAGAAAACTACTTATAAAAAGTAGTGCGCTGTAGCGTAGTTTCTGTTCATTTGCAAAATATGAAATATTCTTGAATAAATTTATATAAAATAAGAAAAATAAGGACATTTAGGAAAAGGATATTTTATTTTATTTCAAATTAAATATAAAACCTACATCTAACTGCCTAGCTCAAAATTTGTTTAATATTCAAAAACATGCATAAGAAGAATAAAGCGCTCTTATCAATTGTAGCCTGATTATGTCCTTAATAACTAAACTTTTTAGAAAAATATAAGAACCTCTCGTATGATACAGTCAGCAATGTCAAAATATAATCCAACAATTTTGAGAAATTTCCAATGTTTGAGTGAGGTAAATCGATGTTGAGACATGGGTCAAGTAGCGGTGGTTATGAAGAAGTTATGTGTGTTTGTTTTTATCTATTGTTGCGAATATAAGTATGTTAATGGGATCCTAAAGATATGATTCACAAGAATATCTAATCAAAAACAAGACAAAATATGTATAGGGAAGAGACGTCATGAGTGGGACACTTTAGGCTTCAAGTATTAAATTATCTTTCGGTTTCAAATACTTTAGACTGCTGACGAGTTACAGGCTTAAGCTGTAGCTTTGGGTGTAAGGTAAAACAAAATGTGACGGACCACAAGATAAGTTCGATTTTTGGGCACAAAAAAGGATATGTAAGATCTAACTCAAATGCCATATCTTTGAAAGTTCATTAATATTTATTTAGTTTTTAAGATATTCTAAGCAATAAAAGTTGATTATTGATACACGGGCATTAATGTTGGCAAGAAAAAATGTGGTTTAACTTAGCACAATTGCACAATAAAGCTTGATTAAGGAATCCAAAAATGAATTAGCCGTTTTTCTCAGTGTTTTTTTTTTTAAACAATTGGCCCCGCTTTAATTGTTTCGAACGCATTTTCATTATTTTAACTTCTATGCTTGGACATATTTTGTATGGTTTGTAACATTTGATCTGTAAAAAAGGATGGGAAATTTATATTCTATTCTTAATTTAATTGAAAAATACAATAAAAGACAATATTAATTGAAAACACGAAGAATATTCAAGTGGATATTTTACTAATATCGAGAACAATGTCACTTATTGACATGAAACCAAATTAAATTTATATATACAAAACAAATTTTACGATAAATTTGAAAGTCACATGAAAAAAAGTGTCCCATTCATAACAAAAAAAAAGTGTCCCATTCATGACTAAAGTACGCCACTTAGGGTACTTATTTATTTTTCGCCAGCGTCTACTTTAGAAATCCTCCTACATGCTAAATAAACAATCAAATCTAGGTGCACTGACAACAATGTCACTTATTGACATGGAACCACATTAAATTTATAAATACAAAACATATTTTACGATCAATTTGACGTACCCATGAATTAAAAAGTGTCGCATTCATAACGAAAAAGTGTCCCATTCATGACTAAAGTACGCCAATTAGGCTACTTATTTATTTCTCACTAGCGTCTATTTTCGAAATCCTCCTACATGCCAAATAAGCAATCAAATCTATGTGCACTGAATGCATTACCCTTCTTTTTTCGATGGAAGTGTAATGTAGCGTCAAAAATACAAAACCTTAATTATACAAAAAAAAAAAAAAATGCAATTACTTTTTGTATATTTGGCGCAGTAGCATCCTAGCAGAAAACTCGATCAGGCCTCTTATAGTCAGACTGGAATTCAGGATTGAATTTCTAAACATAATTAATTAGCCTCCATTATTCAGTTCCGGTTTCAAGGCTGAAATTAGGATATAATTCAGGCTTTCTTTTTACAGACCTGTATTCTTACTTGTATATCATAACTGAATTTGAACTAAAAATAGATATTCAGACCAGAAATCATAGATGAATATTAAAAAAAAGGAATACCAAACTTCAGGTTTGAAGAGGCGGACACTTGTATGAAAAAATCAGAGCTGTTTTCCAAACAAAGCTCAGGCCTCGATCATGCCTGTCAGACCTGGATTCTTGCCTGATCAGACATGACGTTTTCTGCTCGTATGCTTTATGTCTTCGAACGTTTATTTAAAGTGAGCTAGCAACGAGTCTATTCGACAAATAAAAATATTGCCAGTATAAGAAATAACTTGAAACAAGCCTTTAATTCTTAAAACCAACTTTGGCTAAAATTAATTTTTATAACTTACAGGCCCGTAGACAAGGGGGGAGTTTTAGGTGTTAAACCCCCTCCTCCCCCCCTTAGGCCCCAGAAAGTATAAAGAAATAACACAAATGAAACTTTAAATTCAAAATGTGATTTTTTTTTTAGATAAATTGTGATAATGCTGTTAATTTCCTTGAAAACTTCACTTAATTATTGAATAATCTTTTTTGGCCAAGTGAAAGATTAACTTTGCTTATAAAAGTCATAGTCAGTATATTGCAATTCATTTTCAATGAGCTTGCATATTAAATAATCAGTTTCAATGCTCAAACAGTCCCTGATATCCAGTAAAATATATACATGAAATTACACATAGAACGAATATAATATTGTAAATTGAAGAAAATTAGCTTGACATTTACCATAGTTGACGACTATGTCGAAATTCCGACTAATTCATAACTATTTCGACCTGTCTTAAAGAAATCGTTACAATTTCGTTACGCAAATATCGGAACAGTTTCACTTTTTATACGAATTTATATAAAGTTTTGTTATGCGACTGTTTTTACGACATATTAAAATGCTAACAGAGTAAAATTTCCTTTCCTTCGAACTGTCTGAACGAATCGTAACTTTTTCGTAACATTTTCATTAGGACTCGTTGCGAAATCGTTACGATATTTCGTTGCAAAGTCGTATCAACTCCTTCATACGATTTTCGTTATGATTTCGCAACTAAATCGGATTTCGAAATCGGAAAGATCTCGAAAAATTCTTAACGAAATTGAAACAAACATTTCGCAATCTTTCCAATTTCGGAATCCGATTTCGTTACGAAATCGTAAAGACACATCACATATTTGCATTTTTCATAGCTGTTTTTAATTTTGATTTTAATAAACTACAAGAAATCTAACCTATTCTTACCGTTCACACTAATATTGTTGAATTAGTAAAATTTTCTCATACACATTTTTACTTTTGTGCTAATTTTCGGAATAATACTTATTAAAAGAAATTAAAAATTTTCAATTTGAACCATTTTTCAACAAACCATAGGCAAAAATTAAAAAACTTAGTACTCAAAATTTATTTGTAAAAAAAAATTAAATAAACTCTTCTCATCTCTCTTATGGTCATTTAAAACCAGGCATATTCAGTCTTAAAAGAAAACAGATTTGCTTAAAAATTTTCATACATTTTTTTTCAGTTATTACTGGTATCTACTTATAGATTTTTCCACTATATGAGTTATAAATATAAAGAAATATAAAGAAAAAACCCACCCTTCAAGTAGGTACGAAATAACAACCACCAAAAGTCAGGTAGCAAGTAAAACAAGTATATACCGGCTGCCGTACGTAGGTAGCGCAAAAATTAAAAATGCGCTCTCACTAATCCGGCTGTAACTTTTCAACCCGTAAGAATATTTTCTTACGAAGATTTTCTTAAGAATTTTTTTCTTAGAATCTTAAGAATATTTACTAAAATACAAAATTATTAAAAAAAAAGTCGATTTAAAAAAACTGCCAATGGCATGTCCCCCCTTAAAAGTGCTAACGTTAACAGTGATGATCTCAGCAGTCGATTTCAAAAAGCTGCCAGTGTCATGCCCCCCTTAAAAGTGCTAACGTTAACAGTGATAACCTCAGCAGTAGTGTTACATTGCTGACGATAATATTGCTGATTTTAACAATACTGATCATATCTTAAATATTGTTAAAAAATTTTAAAAATTGTTAGATGTTGATGTACATCATTATGCATTCAGTAGAGATTGCCCAGCATATAAAAGATACTCTGAAACTAAAAGAAGAGATCGTAGATAGCAATCAGGAGTCTTTGATTTAAATTGTTTGTATCTGAACATTAATAGCATATTGTCTAACAAATATGAGCTAGAAAAACTAATTGAAAATGTAAACCCAGCTTTAATCTTATGTGCTGAAACTTGTACCACTGTTAATGTAACAAATCAAGAGCTTTCAATAAAAACATACACTTTAGTACGATGTGACTCTCACAGCAGGCACACTGGTGGTGTCTTAATTTATGTACATAGTTCAATTGAATATAGTATTAAATATAATAAAGTAATTGATAATAATCTGTGGTGTATATTTATCAAGTTGAAGCATTTTAACCCGAAATGGCAAATTGGAGTGGTTTATCACTCTCCTAGCACAAGTGATGCTCATTTTATTAATTATCTATGTAACGTCTTGGGAAATACTTGTGAAATATCTACAAATAATGTCCTTATAGGTGATTTTAATATTAATTTAAATAATCCATCAACTTACAGCACACAATTAACCGAAGTGGTAAAATCACACTCGATGCATCAGAAAATTGATTTCGATACTCGAGTTACGGATACATCAAAAACAAAAATTGATTTACTTTTTACAAATTCAAATGACATAGTATGTAAAAGATTAGAGGGTCATCAAATATCCGATCATGAAACGATTCAATTTAAAATTAAACGCATCCCTAAATTTGAAATGAGAAGCAGCTTTAAAATAACCTCCTGGGAATTTTATAATATCGATACACTTTTCGATCAACTGCGCCTTTGTGACTTCAGTAATTTTAATATGATTGATCTGGAGAGCAAAGTGTCGTTGATTAACAATAGTATTTTGAATATTATGCGAACGTTAACGTATGAAAAAGAGATAAAATTAAAAATTATGAACAAATGGTATGATAATGAGCTAGCACGTATGAATAAAAAAAAACTAGAACTATGTCAGTTAGCAAAAATATCTGGAGATTGGGAAGAATACCGAAATACAAAGAAAACGTACAAAAAACTAATAAAAACTAAAAAGGCAAAATATATGGAATATAAAATAGATAGTAATAGTCATGACAGTAGGTTGATGTGGAAATATTTGAAGCAGTCAATTAGTATGGTGAAGGAAAGCTCATCTATCAAGAAAATTATGATTAACGGGCAAATTTTTAAAAACGACACAGAAATCGCTAACAATTTAAATAAGTATTTTGTAGATAGTATTGAAGAAATAAGCAGTAACATTGAGTTTTTTAGTAGACAAGATTATAGAGAAAATCAAACAAGTTCAATCTTCAAATTTAGCATGGTTACAGCAAACGATATCGAAGAAATTGTCCATAAGTTCAAATCTAAGAGGGGCGGGAATAAATTACTATCTGAAGGTGTTGGTATGGATATTATGCCATACTTGGGTTTTTTTGATGCGCAAATCATAAACGAAAGCCTTACAAGTGGTATAGTTCCTAAGATATGGAAAAAATCAATTATCGTGCCAATCGAGAAAATTAAAAACACTGTAAAAGCAGAAGAATTACGATGAAAAAATATTAGAAACCGTAGTTAAAATTCAATTAGTGCAATATTTAGATAATTATAATATTCTTATACCTCAACAATCCGGTTTTAGACAAAAGCACTCTTGCGAAACAGCATTAAACATGGTCTTAGCGAAATGGAAAGAGGAACTTAATAATAAAAACTCGACAATAGCAGTTTTTGTCGACCTAAAAAGAGCGTTTGAAACAATTGATCAGAACATTTTATTAGAAAAACTAACAAAAATCGGAATAAGAGATGTTGAGTTATATTGGTTCGAAAATTTTCTTACAAATCGCACCCAATGTACTTCTATTGGAACAGAAATATCAGAAGAATCCGATGTTACAATTGGCTTACCGCAGGGATCTGTTCTGGCCCCAATATTATTCAATATTTATATAAATGACATTAACTTAATATTGAAATTTAGTACAATTCAGTTGTTTGCCGACGATGCACTAATTTCTATAAGTGGTAGGAATGAAATTGATATAAGAGAAAAACTTCAATTTGATTTGGAAGCTCTTTATAAATGGCTTTGTGGTAACAGACTCAAAATTAATATAGAAAAAACCAAGTACATGGTTATAACTAGAAAAAATATTGTGAATATCGAAAGCATTACAATCAATAATAAAGTAATTGAAAAAGTAGAGAAGATAAAGTATTTGGGAATTCAAATTGATGATAATCTGAAATTTGATGAACACATTGACTATACAATTAGCAAACTTGTAAAAAAGATATGGTTTATTAAAAGAACTTGTAAAAATCTTAGTCAATTTTACAAAGTTAAAGTTTATAGATCAATCGTTGAACCACACTTTATCTATTGTCCCACAATCTTTTTTATTATGAAGGACTCTCAAATTGCGAAGCTATAAAAAGTACAAAATAAAGCTATGCGGTTTATTTTAAATAGGCGTTATGACACACCAATTAAAGAAATGCTTCTTAGTGTGAATTGGCTTAGCATAAAACAACAAATTTTCTTTTATACAATGAAATTTATCCACAATACAAAAAACGGTAATTTGCCGGATTATTTAAGAACTAATATTAAATTTAACTATGAAATACATGACATAAATACAAGAAACAGAAATAACTTTAAATTACCACTCTATAAAACAGAGTCGGAAAAAATTGTCTATTTTATAAAGGACTAAAATGCTACAACGATTTACCTGAAAATATTAAAAGCTGTGATATAAATGTGTTTAAAAAAAAATTGTATGAGTACACCAAAACTTTAGAAATAAGATAGATGTTGCTTGTTTCGTGGTACAAGTTTTATTGTTTTAGTGTTTTATATTTTAATGTTCCATGTTGGAACTTACAAGGTTTCACATGCATCTTTCGTTTTTGTTAATTGATAAGTAATAACCAATGTAATATACTTAGAAATTTATATCTTTAAATATTATGAATTAGGCTCGTCGAAGCCGTAATAAATAAATAAATAAATAAATAAATAAATAAATAAAAATCTTCAGCTTTTTCAGTCCAATCTTAACCCATTTTAGTCCGCTACTGGAACGCCTTGGAATTTTGTAATGAAAATTTCAGGTTTTGCTTATATTGATCAAATTAAGAAAATTTTAGAGCTTAAAAATTTTCCGATCTTCCATTTTCCGGCTGGTTCGAAAAATCGACCAATGGCTCGATGTATATACAAAAATTCGAAAATTCTAAATGAAGTGTTTTAATTTTTATTGAATAAAATATTTGATGAAATAAGATATAAAAATCGACCATCAATATCGGGCCATTGATCGAAAAATCGGCCATCAATTTTAGTATGCAGATAACAGATAAGTAGTTTAATTTAGCTGAGTTGTCTAAAACCGACTGATTCTCATATTTTAGTCTTATGGTTGCATGCTCACGTAAATAATTTTATTTTATCTTACATGAATTTTTTTTTTTAAATTTTTTCAAAAATGATCCAAAAAATGTGTTTTCATGTAGCGCTTACCTAAATAGGAAATTTGAAAAATTTATTTTCTTCTGAATTTACATTTAACCAAATCTTCTATATATGCTAAAAGAGTTTGAAAAATCTTGGATATTTTTTCCAGAAATTAATTTAAAAGTTTGTGGTCGAAAAATCGATGTTTTGTCTCGAGGGGGGCCAATTTTTTTGCTTCCAAGGTCATTGACCTCAAGTATCCCGTTGTTGTACTAACCCACCAGATCTCAGTTCTTCCTATCCTAATGTACCAACGATATGTCAGAAAATTGAAGCTCGCAAAAAATCATTGAAGCCTCCGTCTGACGGATTTTGCCTGGCCAGACCCCTATACATTCACATGCATTTATAAGTAAATAGATGCTACTTACAGGCACCCATTTTATACCAAGCAGATATATTTTGTTCCTTCCTTGCCTTTCTCATTCGTTTTGGCATATAATGTGTGACCTTACCTGTGTGTGGAAAATAAATTCAAAATCTCTTCTAAATCGAAGAAAAAGCATGTTTTGTGTGTTTTTGTTCTGTATATTGAATCATATAAAAGTTGTTATAATACAAATTTCTTTAATCGTTCTGAAAAATGCAAGCAAAACACATATACTCAATTTTTTAATATTGTTGGCATACTGGATTTGTGCATTTTGGACAAAAAAAAAAAACGAGTGTAACGACGCAGCTTATCACCTTCTTGTAAACAAAGTTTGCAGTCTCACTTTCCTTTAAGTGTATCGGCACCGTTGGTAGTTGCACCAAAAAACGATTCGAAAGCCAAACCACAAGTTAAATACTTGATGATGTTGGGGTTATGCATCCGATTTTCGACGTTTGGTAGAACCAATGTTTGGCAAGCGTATACAAAAAATTGCGTTAGCATCATTTTTATCAAGACGATCGACTTCCTGCAATCAACGCCTCCCCTATTCGCATTATAAAAGCAAAATTGCTTCTGGTTTGAGTGATTCACTTTCACAATATTTTGAATAATGCACTGTTGAAAGTCAGTTCACAGCTTTTTTTCTTTTTCGCCACATAGCTACAAAGTGAAACGAGGTTTTCATGAAAGCCAAAAAGAGATGAAAGCACAGGGCAGGAACAGGGAAGGAAGAATCCTTCCTAATTTCTTCAGGTAAACATCTTTTGTTCGTCCGAATGGTGCCAACGTATGCGAAATCAATTTGAGACAGGCGCTTGGCTTCTTCCAGTGTTGTAAAAACATTTTCAGCCACAATTGTTCGTCCGCTGTTATTGTACCGTCTTGCAAGTTGTAACAATACATTTTCGCCTTGATTCCTTTCACGCTCTTCTCCTTCATTTCTGCCCGTGTATAATTGGCCTTGCAATGGATATTTTGTCTTTGAATCACATGCCCACCATACTTTGATGCCGTATTTCGCTGGTTTCGATGGTATAAATTGGGTGAATTTAGTTTTGCCGCGATATGGAAACAGCTGCTCATCAACAGTTATATTTTCATGCGGTTCATAGTTTTTTGCGAAGTTATCATTCATAAAGTTCCATATGTCTCGAATAGGAGCTTTATCGAGTTTTTGGCGAAATTCACGTGTTCGAATATCATTAAAACGAATATATTGTAACAATGAAATAAACCGTCTATACGACATTGCTGCTCGAAAAATTGGCAGAGCATCTGAACGCCACAAAAGAGATGCGTCTGGCATAATATTGTGTGAAACACCAGCAGCTATAAGTATTCCAATAAATGCATCAAGCTTAGTGCTGATCAAATCAGTTCAAACTCTTGGAGTTGAATCGGGATTCGCTCGATTCCATTTTAGAGTCGCATTTCTTAAAGTAGCAATAAACGCGGTAAAATGAAAAAAAAATTTAGTATATGCCCCATGTTTACATACAAAATACATAGGATCTAGCCAGGCACCATCCGTCGGTGCGAAGGTGAAATTTTTGTAAATTCTTTTTTTGTCCTTTTAAATGACTTTTTCAAATTATCATGGCAATAGATCGATAGCCAATAAAATTTTATGAAGGTACCTGGAAGCACAAGTCTGTATCGAAAATACAAATATATTTAATTGACGTCGAAAAACGAAATATGTCTGGCCAGACCCGTCTGTCGGACGGAGGGTTAACTTTTAACTTTTGCAGTAGAATTAAATGAGCCCATTGATCATATGAGTCATTTTCAAAATTTATGAAACAATCTACTTGTGAACCGAACATTTGAGAATGCCAAAAATATGAAGAAAGTTTATAAAGGTCGACCCCCAACGTTCGGTCAAATATACTTTTTTTTTTTTTTAAATTGTCTTGCTTTGGATTCGATGGTGTGCGCTTCGGTTTTGTTCTGATATGGTCTAATGTACATCTTTGTAAAAATCATATTTATAATGTAATCGTGTCAATTTTGTCAAACTTTTAGCTTGTCTCAAATCAGTTGGCAAATCAATATACCTTTCACACTTTTCACATGCACTGAAAATTTTCCAGTTCATTTGGGACAAGCTTTAATTAAATTGAAATATAACAAATTTCAAGAACATTTTAAATTATATTTAAGGCTTTAGATATTAAAAAAATTAATTAAATATTTTAAATTAAATTTTTTTTTTTTTTTTTTTTGTTAGGAAATATTTGAGAAACCCGTTATTGGAGTAGCAATCTTGATATTTCGAAAATACCTTTACGAATGTTTTCAAATATTGAACAGTTTTTATTTTTGAACAAGTGATGATTTAATAAGTGATAAATTTGGTGCAGAAACCAAAGTGAAAATATACAAAAAATTTTATTATAGCGACAGTTAAATGAGTTCGAAGAGGTGTGCCAGCTATAATTTAATTAATTTGTAGTAACTCTTCTTTGTTACCATAATGATTTCGATTTGTAAGGTTCGAAACAAGGAGAGTGATAAATCAAGCTACTTATAAAATAAAAAAAAAATCAAACTATTTAAAAAAAAAAACAGAAATGTTAATGGATATCCCTAAAAAAATTTGTTTCGCTTTTGAAAAAAGTTGTAGAGCTGCCTGATGCAAATATGGCACGTACAAAACCACCGCGTGTTGTTAACCTTATTTAAAATTATAACAACTAAAAGAACAGCAGGCTGTTTTTGATGTAAAAATTATACAATTCTTGCGTCAATTTGTATGTGCTTAGGTGATATTCACTAAAAGAGGTGAAAGAGGTTAAACATGATTGTTAGGCCAAATATTTTTTAAAAAACCTTAAAAAACAAAACGCATTCTATTATATGATGTCTAACATAACCGAAACGTGGTCTCAAACTGGCAAAATATGTTAATGATTTCTTAAGTTGTTAAAAAAAAATTTAGTTTTAAAGTTTTTCTTTCTTAAACTTGATATTTAGGTAGTAGAAATATATTTAAAAGCTTTTTCATTTACAGTAAAAATTAAATTCCTTGAAATTTCAATTTAAATTTGTTATTATTACGTCCTCTGTTTATTGTTTTGTCATAATTCTGGTAATTACTTCGTATTCAACCCTTCACATTTATTTTTTTACAAAGTACACTCAACGGTTTTTTTGTTTTTCTGTCACTCATTCTTCCGACTAGTAATTAATAACTAATTACTTGCTTCATAACTTTGCTTAATTACTGAAAATTCATAAGTATCTAAAAAAACGTTCAGCTACGTATTTCCCCCCCCCTCCCCCCCCACTTCATTAAGTGCTTTTAATTGTATTCTTTTTGTTTGGGTTTTTTTTTACCATTCTTTTGGTCCGTTTTTTATTCAAAGTTTTCTCTTTTAAGAATTTCACTTATTTTTAATTGTTATTGTTGGTGTACTTCTTGTTTTTGTTTTTGTCGTTGTTGTTGTTGTTGTTGTTGTTGTTGTTGCTAGCATTAACACAAATTCGAACATTAATGAACGTCGAGGATATAAAAAAGGAACCCCAGAAGGCAAAGCTTACTCTAAACAAATGTAACAGCAAGAAAAAAGATATCAACAACAACAACAACAACAACAACAACAATAGAACGATTGTGCTGCAAGAGCCACGAAGCAGCAACCAGCAGACGTTTCATCCACGCACCCTCTTATTCACCTCCACACACATTGTTTAATGAAAGCGTCCTTAAGACGCAGCAAAAGACGATGACGCACCAGGTGTCGCTGCGGTATCCCAGGATTATCAGTAGTAGCCAGTAGGTATGAGAAATTTAAACAAAGTAAACCGGACAACGAATGCAGCAATAAGCGGGACGCAAGGAAAATTCAAATCGACAACACACACACCAAAGCATCCAAAAAAAAAAAATAACAAAGCAAAAAGCCAGAACAAAGGAATAAAGCTAAAGACACGCCTTAGGAAAAACATTTCAAAGCAGTGGAGGTGTAGAAAGAAAGAGTATTTCGGGGAATGGTCGATTTCTGATGGTTGGCTGGCTGGCTAGCTGGTTGTTGGTTTGCGGCATTGTTAGCTGGTTCGCAGTTAAGATGATTTTGTCTGCTCCGAATGCAGAGTTGGTGAGCTGATGCAAGGAGTGGCTGAAATCGGAGAAGAAACAAAAAAAAACCAAAGTGCTAGCGAATTCTTTGTTTCTCTTGTTATTATTATTTGTTGTTGTTGTTGTTGTTTCGAACTTGACCTTTTTTGTTATTATCATTGTGCTGTTTTGACTATTGTTGTTGTAGTCATAAAATGAATAGCTTGCCTAAAAAGACATTGGCAGCGCAACACACACACACACACACACGGCGCAGCGCACATCAAGTAATGAAAAAAGTTGTCCAAATAATTTAGAAGCTATGTGAGATCCTGTTAATATCCTGCCAAACCCAGTCATAGACGCCTTTCTGCAGCCCCTCTAACTTAAGTACTGAAAGGTAAGGTAATTAATGAGTAGCTTTTGGCATATATTGCACTGCTTTTTAGGTGCTGAGTAGCAGCAGGAGCAAGCCAAACGTACTTTTAATACAAGGATTCAAATATCTGTTGCTTGTTTTGTGTGTTGATGCTAGTGTATATCGCCGAACTTTGAACTTCGGTAATTACTAGCACAAGTGTGTGTGTGTGTGTGTATCCATTTACCTTACATACTACGTGTGTGTACAGTGTGTGGATGTGTGCGTTTTATTGTCTTTGAATTAAATACTTTGCCACTTGTTTTTAGGATGTGTTTTAATTACAATTGTTATTGTTGTGTTGTTGTTATTGTGGTTGTAGTTGCTCTTGTATCTACGCTGCTTGCAGTTGATAAGTAAATTAATTTGTTCAAATGTCAGACAAAAAAGTCGTCATTTTCCATCCGATTGCTACAATCAAAAAAGAATTAATCGCAATCATTTGCTAAAGCTTTTCTCTAAAGTGAGCGCAGGATAGGATGGCTCAGCGGGCGGTTTTGTAGTAAAGTAAGTTTTTTGCAACTTAACTTTTTAATTACAGTTCATGAAGTCAGATTTCACGGTCGTTGGGTTTCTTTATTTTTGTCTTTCTTTTTCTTTTGTTTTTTTTTTGTTCTTGAGTGAAACCAATGCAAGGTTAAATTTTAATGAAGTTTGCAAAATAAAAAACTATATAAAAATTTTATTTTAAGGAGACCAGAATATTCAGTTAAAAGGTAAAAATACTAAAAATGTAATGAAACTATAAAAAATTAAAAAAAAAAACATATCACTTCATTACACAAACTTTCTTCATAGGCGGGGAGCCAGCAATCCTAAAAGTGCAGTTACACGGATTTCAAATTTTTTTTTACGAAGAGATAGTAAATAGCAATACGAAGAAAATAAGCCTGGTATGAGGGGTTCTATTCTGGCAACAGTATTTCTTAAGGATTTTGATTTTATTATTAACAAACAGTTAAAACTTGCACTTATCGCATTTATGTTTCTGTAATTTGATATTTTTACGATAAATATATAACAGGTCATTCAATAAGTCCGTAGGATAAGTAAGAAAAAAATAAAATTTTGATAAAACTCCATTATATTATTCAACATAGTTGCCTTCGAGAGCGATACAACGAGTATAGCGATTTTCCAACTTTTCGATACCACTTTTATAGTACGATTTCTCTTTCTCGTCAAAATAGGTCTCAGTTTCAGTTTCATTATTTCATCATTGGACTTGAATTTCTTTCCAGCAAGCATTCTTTCGAGATTTGAAAACAGGAAAAAGTCGCTGGGGGCTAAATCTGAAGAATGCGGTGGGTAGATAAGCAATTCGAAGCCAAATTCATTCAATTTTGCCATCATTTTCATCGATTTGTGACACGGTGCATTGTCTTGGTGAAACAACACTTTTTTCTTTTGCAAATGTGGCTGTTTCTTGGCGATTTCAGCCTTCAATCGATTCAAAAGTCCACAGTAATAGTCGGTGTTGTTGGTGGTTCCTTTTTGGAGATAGTCGATGAATATTATTCCCTTCGCATCCTAAAATACAGACGCCATCACCTTACAAATCGACTGTTGGGTCTTTGCTCGCCTTGGATTCGGTTCGTCGACTGCTGTCCACTGAGCTGACTGTCTTTTGGATTCTGGTGTGTAATAGTGAAGCCATGTTTTATCCATTGTCACATATCGACAATAGAATTCGATTTTGTTGTGGTTTAACAGCGCCAAACACTAATCTGAAGCATCAATTCGTTGTTGTTTTTGGTCGACTGTGAGCTCACGTGGCACCCACTTTGCACAGAGGTTTTGCATATCCAAATGTTCGTGTAAAATGGTAAAAACACTACCATCTGATGTCTTTACAATGTCAGCTAGCTCGTGCACCTTCAACTTGCGATCGTCCATAACCAATTTGTGGATTTTTTTGATGTTTTGTGGAATGCTATGTCTGATTTGGGCGTCCACTGCGCTCTGCATCATACAACCATGTTTAAATTCAGCAATCCACTTTTCTACCATTTGTCTCGATCGAGCAGAGTCCGGTTAATGTTTATCAAGCCATTGTTTGGTTTCCACTGTATTTTTTTTTTTCATCAAAAAGCAATGCTTTATCAAAACTCGAAATTCACTTTTTTCCATTTTTTTTTTTTTCAATAACAATAGTTGTACACAAAATGCTATAAGCCACGAATCAATTGTCAGATTGTTGTCAAATTTTTATACGTCTCGTTTGAAGGTTGGTACTAAGTAAAAATCATTTAGACAAAAATCTAGTAGTGAATGGATGTGGATTCTATCTGGCGCTTGTTAACTTTTCAGTTTATTCTTAGCGCGTAGCGAAAATAACTTCGCTAAAGAAGCTTACGCACAGTACTTCAGTACCTATAAACAAAAGTCAAAAAATTTGTTGATTCCAAATAAAAAAAATATTTGTACCATTTTAAAGGTAAAACGTCTACTTGAATATATGAAAAACAATTTAAAAAAAAAAGTTATATTAGCGACCTCTACAGCTTCCAAAAGTTGACCAAATTTATATGAATTTTGAGTTTTGCCGCATCTTGTCAAATGGGTAAAAGAAAACAAAAATTAATGCTACCCCAATTTTCCAGAAAAATCATAAGAACTTACTTCTATTTAAAGATAATAAATTTTCTGAATTTATTCTGAAACTTCAAATTTGAGACTTATCCGCGCATAACTATACAAAATTGTTATTTTTCGTAGGTACTTGGAAAATAAAAACGTAAAAATCAATTAAATTTTATTTCAATTGCATTAACTATAGAATCTTACCTACACCGAGAAAAGAACTTATGTTAAATTGAAAAAAAAAACTAAAAAAAAAAAAACCAAATGGCCATCTCAGCCCTTGAAAGGACTTTGACCGAGCTTCTTATGATCAATTGTGTTGTGTGTGATGTGACATGTTTGCACACAAATGATCGAAAACTGGACCTACATGTCTTACGCCGTCTCCGAACGGCTTATGTTCTCAAGAAACTTTTCATGGCGGTTTTTACTCTCTGAGGTTTGCCATTGTCTGCAGAGAGGTGACGGCCGGAAAGAAAAACTAATTCAATTGAAAAAACTTTCTGTGTCAGATGGAGGATTCGAACCTGGGTTCTCTGGCGTAAGAGTTACACACTCTACCCACTGCGCCACGGCAGCCACAAAATATAAAAAAAAACCTAATATAATTTATAAAATGGCTGTGGCAATTTTCAGCCACCCAAGTACTTTATCAAAACGCCTAAGTTTTACATGTTGACTTGCCAATATTTATTGGGTGATAAATTAACCAAGTATTTGGTAATTCTTTATACACTACTTTAAAAAAAAATTAATATCAAAAATATAACTTTTTTCGGGATTTGGTTTTTTTATTTTCATTTTTTTTGATGCTGCCGCCTCTCGTTCTTTGATTTGCTTGACTGAAATCGGCAAAAACACAAGTGTTTCTTTTATCAACACCGTTTTTTTTTTTTTTTTTCTTAGAAATTAATGACTTCTCGGTTTTTCTTGCTGCTTGACGTCTTTTGTAACAAGAACATTAAATTAAATTAAATTAAATATCAAATACAAAAATTTTGCTCTCGCATGCCGTTGAGATTCGAACCCACACCCACCGATACCACTGTGTATGAAGTCACTACACTAGCTTCGAGCCAAACTCCTTCCTTACGCTGAGTGATTTATTCAATATTAATTACAACTGAAGCTATGCTGCAGCAATCAACAGAATACTGCGACATACTGCATCTGTTAATACAGCATCTGTTAACATCTGTGAATCAAACATTTTTTTTTTGGCAGGGTATCGAAGTACCTCACACAAATAATTATATGTGCATAAATAGTTGCTTGCATTTTTTTCTCCACCTAGAATAGTACAGTATTTTTATGTAAGCAGTTTGTTTTTGTTATTCGTTGTTATTGTTAACAAGTTTTAGTATGCAGTTCGTAATGCGTTTAATGTACCGTTATATGAAAAATGTGACGATGCATTGAATGATCAGTAGTAAAGAATTATATGTGCATAACGCATTTAATTGGTGTTTGGTTGCTTAATTGAGTGCTCGCATTGGAAATAATTGTTACGAAATATAAGGTAAGTTTTTTCATTTATAATCAATAAAGTTAATTTAATTATTACGTGTTAGATATTAAAAATGCCTAGCGGAACGAGCCTTTCTAAACATGACCAGGGAATAATACTGGGAATAAGCGAAAATGGAGCTAAAATAAAAAAAACAGCAAAAAGGCTTAATCGCCACAGTAACACAATAACACATTTTTTAAAATGTCCTAGTAGTTATGGCACAGTTAGGACGAGTGGTAGGAAAACACACATCGACGCTCAGTGTAAATGGAGAACTCAACACATTGCAGTAGTCGAAGGACAAATAAAAAGTCAAATGGGTCTTAACATAACAAGAAGTAGAATAGTTTAAATATTACATGAAAATCTTAAAGTAACACTTACTTCCAAGACGCGACAACCTAACCTTTTGCCTCGACATATTAACGCACGGTTGGCCTTCGCTACCATGTTCCAATTTTTGGATGAGGAATGGCGTAACATTATCTTTAGTGACAAAAAAAGTTCAATTTAGATGGGTCTAATGGTTCCAAGAAGTATTGGCGGCATAGGGATCAATCTCGGCGCATTTACCACTTGCGTGTCCATAGAGGAGGATTGGTGATGGTCTGGGCTGCATTTTGTTATGAAGGAAAGACACGAATGTGTTTTATATCAACAAAAATGAATGCTGAAATGCACGTTTATTTATTGGAAAATGAACTAATATCATTTTCCGGCCAACTTTGTGGCGATAATTGGACTAATTAGGAGGATAATGCGTCAATACACTGTGCAAAGCGTGCAAAAGAGTTTTTTTACAGCCAGAAATATACCATAACTGCAATTGCCAGCAATAATTCCAGACTTAGACCCCATTGAGAATCTCTGGGGAATCCTCTATGGAAAAGTATATAAGGGTGGAAGGCAATTTGAGGCAGCTAGGGAGTTTAAAATAGTAAAATAGCAAGAATGGCAAAGTATCAGCCCATGCAACCCAAAATCCTTGATTAATTCTATGCCATTCCGGCTGAGCCAAGTTATTAAAAAAAAAGAAAAGCTTATATATTACTAATATGAAATTTTATATAATTTTTTTTTATTATTAATCTCGAAAATTAAGCAAAAAACACATATAATTAAGTTGTGCTCATATAATTACTTACTATGATAAAATTTTGTATGTTAATTTTTTTTATTTAATTTAAAGGACAATTGAATAAAGTCTTTGTAATGTTATGTTACTGTTGTCATAAATAATATAACTGCAAGAGCAGAATTTTGAAACATTTTTATTTTAGCGCAAATAATTTTACTAATGGTGCACATTTAATTATTTGTATAAGGTAAGTGCCTTCGAAGCAAAGTATTAAACAATAAATTGCTTAGGTGAATTAACCTAGCTGCAGTTATGTCAGCAAACAGTAGCGAGGCTGCTTGGATCAGTTGGTAGAGCGATGGACTGGCACCTAAAGTTCCAGGGTTCGATTCCGAATGGAATCTCCTCCAATTTCATCCAACTCTTGAAAATATTTAATTTTTCCGAACTATCTAAATTGCCTATTTGCGCTTACTTGCTGACTTACCTGCTTTGTCCACATATTTCATACTGTAGGTCTTAGGGCAATACCCCTTGGGTCTAACCGATTTCAACGATTTTCAGTACACATCTTTTACGCTATTTCACTACCCTTCTGTTGAATTTGTGTTTAGATCGGCCAACCTTTGTATGTACCTTCCATACAAAATGAATTAAATTTAGTAAGGAATGGAGCTTCGGCAGGGTACCGAAGCTAAAATACACCCCGCGACTGTATTGAAGTACAGTGCAATCGCGGTTGAAGAAACTAATTCGTGCAAGTCTTGTTCCCTCAAACAAACTAACATATTTCTTGAACTAAAAATCAAAATTTTCTTTCACTATTTTTTCATTAAATTTTATTTTTTGTTAAAATATGAATAGATTTTATAAATGAGATCATACGTGTTTCTACAATTAACGAAAGCTTTAGTTTTCAAAGAAAAAAATTGTTTTTAAGCACAAGTAAATTCGAAAGAGGATTCGTGTATTATTTTGCCCACTCGATAGCCTTGTCAAAGACTGCAACAGCTTCTGACGCGGTTTTAATGAGTGTTTCATTTGACAATTGTTCATCGCCATTTTCTGAACTTACCACAGCAAAATCATCAACTACATCCCAGTCTTCAATATGGTCATCCGTTGAAACCCAGTTTACCAAATCTTCTGCATTAAACGTGTTCTATTAAAAAGATCTCTTCGTCAAATTATTTACATAAATTTTTTTTTTTGAGGTTTTTTGATTACAGACAGTCAAACAGACGGGAACATGAAAATCGACTCAGGAGGTGGTGCTGATCACAAATTTATATATTTTCCTATACCTGCCATGCCTCCTTATTGGCGTTACAAGCTAAATGGCAAAGTTAATATACCCCTTACGCACACTTATCAACCATGGGTATAGTCCAGGAAGATCTGTGTAGACTATGTAATGAAGATGAAGAAACAGCAGAGCACATCTTGTGTCACTGTAACATTGTACCTAGAACCGCATCTAATAGCGGATAGTTCACCCAAGGCCATCGCTCGGTTACTAACGCACTTAACGATTAAGGATGAACTATAACTTATAGAGGTTTGTTACAATAGGCCTTTGAGGCCGCAGTAACTAGGTGACTTGCTCCCTCCTCACTTAATTAACTAACTAACTAACTATACCCCTTACGCAGCACTGGATGGGGTATAAAAATATCACAATATTCCTTTCCAATCAAAAGTTATTATTTCGAATGTACCATTAGGTTTGACTATGGTACCAGAACCTTTACTTAAATTATTCCAAAATCGATTTTGATACTTACAGAGAAGCGATTCGGATATTGTAATGTCAAAAAACTTGACACCAAATATGATATTAGAAATCTCAAAAACGTAAAATTGTAAACTTTCATTCGATTATTTATAGTTTGCACTCAGTAAACATCAATACTTGCCTTTACTACATACAATGCCTTTCATTTAATAATATATATATGTATAATAATCTTTTTGCACACTCCTTATTAAAGCTTTGTATTATATATTTTTTTATCTTATATCAATTCCTACCATCAATGATAGTTATAATTCTTGGAATCATTGTCACGCAATCGTGCGTCATCCAAAACCTGCTAGCGTTATTATAGGTATGTTGATTCCTTCCACCTACAATTAGTCTGCGATATTTTATTTCTATTGACTTTCTGACATTTTCATTCCTGTCATTTATCTGCATTTATAATGGATAAAGTGAAAAGCAACATTTTCTCTCGAACTCTCACACACACGAGCATTGAAGAAAAGAATGAAAGAATAAAAGAAAGTGGGGGAAAAAAACGTCAAGAAGTAATAATAAGCGAGAAAAAAAAAAAGTAATAAATATATTCCACACGGAAACGGAAATTTTGAAAGAATCCGTAACGACAACGACTTTGAACTAGTTGAACGCATACACACAACGCACAGACACAAGTCAGCAGTGTTACATGTATTCAGACACACACCACACACAAGCACGCTATTGCTTCAAATAAAAATGGCAACTTGAGCTTAACTGCTTTCATTTTGCACTTAGTTTCACCTGCCGTAGCTGACTATAGGTGAGCTCACACACACACACATGTGTATGTTGGTTTTATTTTCTTTTTTTACAACTTGCTAGTGTATGCGTTGTATTGTTGTAAGTGTGCCTGTCTGCGTAATAGTGTGATTGAGTTTCGGGTTAAGAATGAAGACTCTGCAAGTTTATTCTGCACTTATTTACCCGAACTCACAGTAACAAAGAAATTTTACAACAGAGCAACATCAAAAAGAGCGCATTGTTGTTGTGATATACCTTGTTGTGATATTTTTTCTTCTTCTTCTTCTTCTTTTGTTGTTTTGTTATTTTGTACAGATGTCAACGTAAAATTTTGTGACTACTAAAGACCTAATTTACAAAATTTGTGTCATTTTGTGGTAAATGATGCGACATAATTTTGGAGATTTTGTAATTTCTTGTAACATCGTTTGTGGAGGATGCTAATGATTTGAATGAAGGTTTTAGCAGCATATTTATGCACAACATATACAGTACATGTGTAAGCGAACAAATAACGTTATTCTTATATTAATATTGAGAATTATTTCTTAAGCTCCTTTAAGTTCAGTTTATATTGAAATTTTTGCCATTCAAAGAATATTTATTCTTTAGTGACATTATGTATTAAATGAATAAATTGACATATAACTTTGAGTTATTTCCTTTTCTGTTATGGCAGGAGTTTGGCAATTAAAGATTATTTCTAAATACTTATTATAGCTCGTACTACGATGATTGGTTGTGCCTTTTGTTTTATTTAGTTAAGTTTTCTCTTTTTCACATACTTTTTTCTCTTTATCTTTATTTAAAATAAATTGAAAACATTTTTATGTTTTTATTAATTAAAGATGACAAAAGAATCTGAAAGATGAACCTAAACTGAAGTTAAGCGTTAAAGTGTTAGTGGAGAAAAACTAAGCTTTGAACCTTGCAGCTTATGGCTAACATATTTTTGTTGTATTGACTTTGTTGCACACTTCAGAAAACATCCTCATTAATTAACATTCCTAGATATATGTATAAAAGAATAATATTTTCAATTGAAATCTTAAGAAATTTTCCAGAGGAAATGAAAGAAAACAAAAAAGTTTAATTGAATGGAATTCTGCCTTGTTCACGTCCAAATTAAAATAAGTCCAAAGAACACTAGTTTCAAGTGTGTGAAGACATATTTACGCTCAAGTGTACCGATTAATATGCTTGAAATGTTGTAGATATAAAACAATCAAAATTAATTAAGATGTTAAAGGTTTCAGGTCAATTCACAACATGCAGACAAAAGCTTTGAGCTGCTTTTATACAAAAAAAAAAAAAAAAAAGAAAATACTTGAGGTAGAAATCAACTAAAATAGTGAATGATGCAAGCGAGTGCTTTTAAGGTCTCTTTTCACAATGAAGCAAAAAAAAAAATTAAGGGCTTCAAAATAATAATGCAAACCGAAACATAATTGAACTTTCAAAAGAATTCCGTAATTGACATTTCAAGAAATATATTATAATTTGAAGTTTATTTCTACTGTTCATTAATAAGCAAAAAATTCAAAAAGTTTAAACTAGTGTATATTTTTAATAAAAAATTTATTAATTTATTGTTAGTTTTTTTACTCAAATTTAAAATTACCCAATTTTTTATTTATTTTCTACATGATAAGCATAAAAATAAAATTTCGAGCTTTTATTGTGTGTATGCTTATGCGTATGGTACTACGTCATACCTCATGATCATTATCATTATCGTTATCATTATCATTATCATTATCATTATCATTATCATTATCATTATCATTATCATTATCATTATCATTATCATTATCATTATCATTATCATTATCATTATCATTATCATTATCATTATCATTATCATTATCATTATCATTATCATTATCATTATCATTATCATTATCATTATCATTATCATTATCATTATCATTATCATTATCATTATCATTATCATTATCATTATCATTATCATTATCATTATCATTATCATTATCATTATCATTATCATTATCATTATCGTTATCATTATCATTATCATTATCATTATCATTATCATTATCATTATCATTATCATTATCATTATCATTATCATTATCATTATCATTATCATTATCATTATCATTATCATTATCATTATCATTATCATTATCATTATCATTATCATTATCATTATCATTATCATTATCATTATCATTATCATTATCATTATCATTATCATTATCATTATCATTATCATTATCATTATCATTATCATTATCATTATCATTATCATTATCATTATCATTATCATTATCATTATCATTATCATTATCATTATCATTATCATTATCATTATCATTATCATTATCATTATCATTATCATTATCATTATCATTATCATTATCATTATCATTATCATTGTCATTATCATTATCATTATCATTATCATTATCATTATCATTATCATTATCATTATCATTATCATTATCATTATCATTATCATTATCATTATCATTATCATTATCATTATCATTATCATTATCATTATCATTATCATTATCATTATCATTATCATTATCATTATCATTATCATTATCATTATCATTATCATTATCTACTACGTCATAGTGCTTCTTCTACTGTTCTATATAGGCTTTACCATGATTTCAAGATTTTGCCTTCTTTAGGCATTGATTTATTGATATGCATGTCCAACAGTGTACCCGTCGTGTTATTAATAACAGCTGGCCATGGTTTACTCAGTCAATCAAATTGGCACTTAAAAAGCGGAAGAGGTTATAAAGTAGGTGTAAACGTAATCCTATTTCCTCGAACTAAATTCCTCGAAACGAAGCTACAAGTTACATAAACCAATCGAAAAAGAGGTTCTTTATGTCAACAGTTGATCCTTCTTTACCTTCCAAAACACTCTGGAGGAACCTTAAGTATCTAGGTGTATTTAACAAAGTAACTGAAGTATGTCAAATTGACCCCGATTTGTTATATAATCATTTTGTGGTAACCTCTTCATCAACAGCAACTCCTTTGACTGAATATGAAAACAGAGTCGAAAGTCTCCTTCCTTTTGAGTGTCAATTTATGGCAGTGAGTGACATGGACCTCGCACGTTGTGTTGAAAAAATTTCCTTTAATGCTATTGTAGTTGATGGAATCTCCATCAAGTTTATTAAATATATCCTGCCGTATGTTCTTAGTTCTCTTGCTCATATAATTAACTACTGTTTTACGACATCGACATATCCAGAGATATGGAAGTGGGCAACTGTTTTACCAATTCCAAAAAAATCAAATGCTAGCGATCCAGCTGATAACCGCCCAATAAGCATATTATCTTCGTTATCCATTGCTAACTACTTAACCACATTTGGTCTCTTTAAAAACTTACAGTCTGGTTTCCGACCTGGACACAGCTGTTCCTCTGCTCTAGTAAAAATATTGGATGATAGAAGAGAGTCATATGATATGGGTCATTTGAGTTTACTTTGCCGTTTTGATTTTTCTAAATTTTTTTTTAATTCTGTAAACTTAAAAATTAAAACTGTAAACTGCTTTGCAAAAAACGAATGGTTAACTTTGGCTTTTCTGCTGCAGCAGTTCTTTTCATGTTTAGCTACTTGAACGGGAGGTCTCAAAGAGTTAAGGTGGAAAACAATTTCTCGCTTTATACAGAAACTACTTGTGGCGTTCCCCAAGGTTCCGTGTTAGGCCCTATTCTGTTCACAATGTTTACAATGACATTTTTAGCAAATGTAGAAATGTGACCATGCATGCTTATGGCGACGACTTGCAATTATATATGTCTAGACCTATTGGTCATGTTGAAGATTTTTGTGTGTCCTACCGATTTCTAAGTCGTTTTATAGTTATCAAGATATTCCCCCAATTTTCCTCAACGAGGTTGAACTAGAATTCATAAGCAATGCCACTTACCTAGGTTTTCAAATTAACTCGATCTTGTCGTGTGAAGATCATATTAACTCGTGCAGAAGTAAAATATATTATGCCCTCAGGAACCTACGAATGACTGCAGCCTTAGTACCTATGGAAACGAGAAAGAAATTGGCCTTGCAGCTGTTGCTACCAATAATTACTTACTCGGAAAATGTTTACAGCATTCTTAACTCAAGATCCTCGCAAAAGATGCAAATAGCATTCAATAACATTGCACGTTATGTTTATAATCGTCGGAGGTTTGACCGTATTTAACTTTTTTCTAACCAGCTGTTAGGACGTAGTTTGACAAGCTATTTTAAAGCAAGAAGTTGTATCTTCATACACAAAATTATACACACGCGTAATCCTAGTTATCTCTTCGGAAAGCTAAAGGTCTGTACGTCAAGAAGAAGCATGAACCTTATTATACCTAAGTACAATTAATTCTGGCAGATTGTTTTCCGTTAGTGCCATAAGATTATGGCTTATTGCTTATTCCAAATTACATCAAAAACACTTCCGACAGTAAGTTCTTTAAGCATTTGATTCTTAATCACTTCACCTAACTCTATTTTATTTCTCTATTTAAACTTTAAGGCTCATGATGCCTTTCCTTCTTACCTCTTTATTTATAATATTGTTTTGAGTTATTATTCCTATATTCAAATGTAATTCTTATATGCAATTCTTATATGAAAGTAATTCTTATAATTAGATCAATGTATAGTTGTTAGTGTGGCATGTAAAAGATTAAGTCTTAAATGTCTACAATCACATTTCACTCAAATAAAATAAATAACATAAATAAATGAAAATTTATTTCTTACATCTGATATTTATTGATATTAAATGCCAAACTTTTGATTCATTGAATTGATTTGATTCATTAAGATGTTAGGTAAGAAACCTTTTATTATTTATTTTTCTCTTGTTTTGTTACGATTTGTTTTGATTTTTCGCTACATTACCTCAAGCTTGATTTTATGGAATTACAGACCGACCGACTTAATACACGTACAGCTCGCTCAGCATCTGTTCAGTTACAGATGCAGTAAAGCATGCCAATTGACATATAACAAAAAAATACACCTTATTCGGGATGTATTCCTTTTTTTATCATATCGTAGAAACAGTAGATTTAATATTGAAAATTTATGATGTATTCAAATAATTTTCTTTTTGTTATTCTCCACTTTAGGGTTACTGAAGAATGTGTAGATTTTAAAATCAAGTGTCGGTTTCAGTCACTTTTTTAGTGGTGTCAAAGGTCATAGAGATGGCATATGTCGATATGACGAATATGTTTTTTTTTTTCCTTTAATAATGCTGTCATAACATGCAGTTTTTTATGGTAATCAAGTTAAGTGGTCATTAATTCTAAACCAAGATTCAATCCGCAGAAGTTTTTATTGTTTTTCATATATGCACATACGAGTATCTGCAACTCAAACACTTTTAATCATAATAACAAACAAAACCTTTTTGTTTGTAAGTGTTGCTCGTTTGTTTTATGACTTTTTTTGATTATATTTTTTATGTTCAATGACCTCCAAAAAAAAACCCCCAACCCTGTCACAAAATCCAAGTTTCTGCTGAGTTTAAGCAACCACAATCACAACCGTTACACAATAAGACTTCGCATAAAAATTTTCGCCACGAATATTTCAACACGCAGATATACAAGCTTACACAGTATTGCTGTCATTTTTTATTTGCATAAGAAGCTTGCGGTGAGCTCAAATATTTTTATTTCTTGTTTGGTTCTTAAACTCGATTTTCCATCTTGAATAATAGCGAAATTCGCTGTTCACATTCAAATAATGTGCTTTCTGAGTTCTTGCTGCTTACAAGCTGATGAGTTATGCGTATTTAGGTACACATAAATAAATGGTAATAATTCTTGAATCATGCAGATTTTTTTTAAATTTATCAAAATTTCGAATTTCAAGAACTGCACATTTTAAACTAATTTATAAAATTTTAAAACAGCTTCTTCTTTTTTCTGTAAAGATTTATTTATTATACACGCTGTTAAGCCGCTGTGCTTTCTAAGCAGAATCAGTTTCTTTTTAATTAAATTCTATTTTTTTTAAGAAAAGAAAAAAATAAGCCAAATGAAGTGGAATTATTTTTTTATAAATGTAGACAGCTAAGGAGACTACTGCATGGTCTTTGTGAGCTTGTGTGTGTGTTCCATCATGTTTGCATTATAGTTTGTTTGTACACAGCATTAATCAAACTTGCTGCTGTTGCGCTAATACAGTTATTAGCATTTGGCTTTATATGGTCTAGCAGAGTTTTATTTATTCATTTATTTTCATCTATGAAGCAGCATATTTATGCCTAAACACCGAATAACTGACTGCAAAAATATCTTTATTTTTATATGTTTTTGTTTTTATTTTCTCTCTGTGTTCTTTGTTGAGTTTCTGCGCCATTAGTTTCACCTGCACCATATTGTGAATTAATGCGTCCGTGTCGTGGAACAAAAAAAAAATGAGTATTTATTATTTTTTCCCATTGTGTGATTTTGTTTCATCACTGCGGTCGGTCTATCGATGTTTGCGGATACAACACATCTAAAAGAAATATAAAAAAAAAGAAAAACAAGAAATAAGACAGTAGAAATTAATCAATATTAATGCATCTATCAGTTTGGCAAAACAAAAAAATCATTTTTGACTGAAATGAAATAAAAATTCTACCAAGCAGTTTTACTAAAGCTTGTATAAAGTGAATAAAAGTTTTTAACATACACAGTAAAGATTATGGCGGTAAATATGATTTAAAAGCAGGTCAAGCTGATGAAACGGTGATCACTATGCGGTCAACACCTCCTAGGTGTTAACGCAACAAATCTTCTGTTAATTTGAATAATTTATGCAAATTTAATTTTGAATAAAATTTTATCGTTTTGAAGAAAATTCTTTAATGTAACGAAAAAGAATTATTCAAATTTACAAAACTTTTTTCAAAACAACGAAAAATTCTTCACATTAACAAAAAAAAAAAAAAAATGTCTTTAATTAGTGAATAATTTAACAAAATATCTTCAATATGACTATTTTTATTCTTCATATTGAGAAAATAATCTTCAATTTGAGTAATTTTTTTCTTCGATATAACGAAATCTTATTCAATGTTACTAATTTCAGTCTTCATTTGAACGAACTATTTTCAATATAACTAATATATTTTTCATTACAACAAAATTTTCTTCAATTTGACTAGTTTTATTATTCATATCAATAAAATTTTGTTCAATTGAACAAAATTTTTTCTTCATAATAATAAAATATTATTCAGAATGACTTTTTTTATTCTTCACAGCAATGAAATATTCTTCAATATAAACTATTTCATTATTCATATTGACAAAATATTCTTCATTTTGATGTTTACTACTTACCAAAATGATGCCCCAGTACGCAAATTTTAAAAAAGAAAATGAAAAAATCTTACTTTGTTTTAGATAATTTTATTACAGTATTTATTGGTTTTTAAGATGAGTTGAGTTTGCTTACACAGGCTCTTCTTTTTAACTGAAATTATTGTAAATCCTTTTCATAGTTATTTTTATATAAATTTGTTACATAAAATGTTTTTATATAATTTTATATATATTTATGATGTTACATAAACTGAAATTATTTCAAATAAATGAATTCATGAAAAATTAAATGGAAACAATTTGATTTTCAATACTAACAAAAGAGTTTCATAAAGTAAAATAATCCATACACATTTTAATTTAAAATAAGAAAAAAAAAAAATTATTTTTTATAACTGCGCTTTTAATCTTTCAGTTAGGGTATAAGAGTTGTAATTTTGGGACATTCGATATCGAAATCGGTTTTAATATTATAAAAAAATTGCTGGATAAAATTCCAAACCAGACGGGATGCAACAGGATAAGCAAGATTAAAAAGTTTAATAATTTTGAAACATAAATCTATAGCCGACATAACAGAAACTTGTTTATATTTTATTCCATCAAAATACACACCAATTTGGATTGGATCTAAAACTGGGGTGAAATCGGCTAAGGTGATAGTTGACAGTCGCTGTTTTGATTGTCGTTTTTGAAAACGACACCTAAATACCTATCGCATGAAATCAATAGGGAAAAAAGTGATTGCCAATTTGATAATCACCATACACGGAGCAAAAGCTACGATTTTGATTGTCAATTATCAATTATCACTTTAGCCGATACCACCCCTGAATCAGATATTAATATTAAAGACTGAATATTTTCCTTACATTTTTGTTTCCTTTCGAGCTCTTCCTCACACTCTGCGACAGTGTTTCCAAATAAAAAAAAATTGGCCTGAGAATCTCGAACTGAAAACCGTTTATGGACCTTTTTATCACTTTGATTGGTTACAACTTTTGCTGTAGGGGCAAGGATATTATGCAAACAGAAGAAAATTCCGCAACAATGACCATCTGAAAATGAAAGATTAGAAACAGCCATTTAAAAATGTGTTTACTCTTGAAAATTTAATTTTAAAATAAAAAAAAAGATAATGTGAGTAACAGCAAAGAAAACTTACTTTCATTTATGCTTGACGTTGTTATAAGGCTATTAAGAATATCCTTACTGTGTCGATCTTTTATTTGCTCCTCTAGGATCGGCATGATTTTATTGCAAAACTACTAGTAATTGCATAAAGCTTCTTAAAGTCCATATCAATCTATTTAGAATTGAATAAGTTTCTTATCGCTTAGTCAATAGAAAAGTAATTACCAATTTAAAACCAATTGGTTTTTATATTGCTTCCACTTAGATAAAATATCAGTTGCACTTTGAGCATTATTAATCTCAGCTAGCCTAAAATTTATTGTTGCAGCCCAATGGTTTTCGAGCTCAGCCCAGTCACAATTGTCTTGCAAAATTTCTTCGACGCATTTATCAGCATTCGGTTCCGGTGGATCTATTAACATAACAACAACATGATTATGGTTGGATGGATTTAAAAAATTATTCACTACGAAGACGAAATTTATTGTTACTATTTTACCTAGATCAAATTTTCGTCTTCGATTTTCTGCATATTTGGCACAATATGGTCTTTTTGCTAAAATACCACGGCTCTTTAGTAGCCGAATGGAGTTGAAATATTTATCATCAATTTTTCCCTTTGGCTTCTTTCCAATTTGCTTCGAGTAATAGTATCCCTGAAAAAGAATATTTTTTATATTGTACTATTGTATATATAAATACAAGAATACCTTTCTATATTCTTACCAAAAATTCAGTTTTAAAAGTACTAACAAATGATTCTCCTATAAGCTCAGCCATCGACACTGTCATGCGTATATCATTTTGGATTAAGTGCCTAACTATAAGGCCAACAATTACTGCTCGCGATCCCTCATTCAAACTGGAACACGTTTTATAAATATCAACAATCCTTTTCCCTTGGGAAGTCATTTTTAATATAGCTTCGATATCTAACTCAATATCTGCTTTTTCCTTAGTAGTAGATGATGGTTGTAAAAGAGCATTGTCAAATGAGGGAAGATACTCATCAGCATCGTCTGGCATATTAGTCAATCCAAGGTCAGAATTATGAGAGGAAATGACAGTTGTCTTTAGAGATATTTGCCATTATTTTATCCGATGTTCTAGCTGTATCTGATCTCCTAATTTTAGATTATACTTCTTAGCCAACTGCTGTAAATGCAGCTGTGACATAAGCTTCATTGCATCATATCTATGCATTCATCTGAAAGAAAAGTTTATTTATTTTGCTTTTTTTATTTTAATTTAATTTGAAATCTTTCAAGAGTACTTAGCAAGAAGATTATCAACAATATCAAATTTTTTAATCACTGCCTCCGTGAGCTTTAACTTTAAAAGAATATTTTTTAATTCTTCTTTTTCATTCATCTGTGACTTATTCACTTGAAACTTTTTTTAAAATGACGCCAATGATGCCAAAAATTGTAGATATTCTCAGTTTCAAAGATAACTGCACTTTGTGAAGAAATTTCTTGAGTTTAAATAAATTTCTTTAATTTGAAGAAAATTCTTCACTCAGCACAAAACATTCTTCATAGTGAAGAAATTTCTTCAATATTACAAAATTTAAAAAATGCATTATTCAACTTGAAGAAAATTTCTTTTATGCGATGAAATTTGAAAAGAATTTTTTTCGGAATGAAGCATAATTGAAGAAGTTTTTTCAATATAACACGATCAGATTGAATAAATTTCTTCAAAATTACAGTCTATTTTTGTCAATAAAACTAAGTTAATTTTTTAAAATGATAAAATTTTGTAACCACGAACTTCTTTCTTTAAGAAGCATTTTTGTTCATTTAACAAAATCCATCATCAAAATGCCTAAAAAATTTTGTACGATTTATTCAATTTCAATAAAATTTTCGTAAAGCATTAACAAAAAACTTCGGTTGAATTCACCTACCAGATTTTAATGAATTTGATGAAATTTCATAAGTTACTGAAACTAATTCTTCAAGAAAACGAAATTTTATCAATCTCTCAACACTGATGAAAGTTTTTATTCAAATTGAATATGATTCTTGAATATAGCTCCATAAAATTTAATGAAATTTCGTCAAAATAACGCACAATTTTGGTAAATGGAATGAGTTAAAATTTTTGCAGTGCTGAAATTTTGCTAGCTCAAAATTGGGGTTTTTCCACGAAATTTTGTTATTTTACCAAATCATGTTTAATATAAATAAAAATTTGATGATTTTTATCGATTTTTTCGTTGAATTCACCAACCAAATTTTAATGAATATGAGGATTATTTGTTAATAAAACAAAAAAATATTCAATATGAATAAAAAATTGATGAAATTTATTCAAATTGAATAATCGCTTTGTTAAAAAGTTACAAAATTTTTTATTCAAATTCACCTCCAATAATTTTTTTCTGCTTACTCAGAGTTATTAGTAGATAACATTGGGAGACGATTTGGAACTGAATAAAATCTTTTTGAGTATAAGTTAAGAATTTTTTTTTAAGATTGAAATTTGTTAAATGTTTTGTTTTCTCTACAAAAATAATTTTTTTCGATTTATAATTTTAAAACAATTAAGTTAGCATTCCAGGAAGTGTGCCTTAACTTTGTTCAAACTTTTGATGAAATCTGTGTTACTAACATATCGCTGTTTCTTTGTGCCTGTGTTTTTTGCACACTTCAACAATTATTGGCGTTAATGTTTCAACAAACAAGGCTATTTTAAGAATAAATTATATTCAGTTGAATGCTTTCGAATTCTTTTTTTGAAATGAATGTCAAAAACATTCATTTGAGGATGCATTCATCCTGAATGGTTTACGTTTCGAATTAGAATAAGCAAGCCACACTTCAAAGCGAGTGAAGTCATATTTGCACATTTTACCCCTAGGTATACCACTTAAAATGCCTGAAATATTGTAGATCTAAAGCAATCAAAATTAGAAATGGAACAGTAGCGGCAAGATTAAATGTTTTATATATAAACAAAAGCTTTTAGCAATTTTAATACTCTTTTAAACGAGTTCAATAAAAATAGACTAATTAAAAAATTACTAAATTCAAAATCAGCGACCTCAGAAACCCACTTACACAAAGTTTAATACAGATGCAATGATATTTTGAAATTTTTGGCGCTATATTGGAATCGGTGTCTTCAATTTTGAAATTTGAACCAACGGCCCAAAAGTCCTTATACCAAATTTCATACTGTTACAATGAAGTTTTGAAATTTTAACTGCCAAACTGGATCCGCCATTTTTAATTTTACAAATTTTGGCATCAAATCCGAAATCAGTGACCCCGAAAACCCACTTTTAGAATATATTAGAATTTTGGTTAGAAAAGATAGTCATTGAGACCATAGTGTTATGTGAGCTCTTGTGATTTAGTTAGGTACATATTTTGGACATAATTTTAAACTACAAAACCATATGATATATGACCAATTCAGAGAAAAAACAGTTGTATGAAACAATTTCAGAAAATACTTTGGAGTACAAAACAGCTTATTAAAAGGGAAATTTTTACATAATAAAACAGCATTGGAATTGAAAAAAGTTTTCGTAAAAAAAAAAAAAAAAATAGTTTCGATAGTATCGTAAGTGTTGACGTAGAATTTTTTGTTTGATATATTTGGTGATGAATTTTATGATCCTGTTCATTTTTATATTTGTTAAAAATAAATAAATTTGAATGTTGTCTTTAATAAATAAAAAATGTATATATTTCAGAAAAAAAATAAACTCACAGTATCCGAAAACCTCTATATACCAATTTTCATGTAAATCGGATAAACGGCTTAGGAGTTTTTTGACGTTTTTTAAAATATTTCTACTACAGCGCCCTCTGGTGTTCAATATAGTGTAAAAAGGACAAGTCCAAAGCACTCACCGTATCAAAAACTCCTTATATACCAATTATTATGCAATTTGGATAAGCGGCTAAGGAGTTTTTGTAGGCTTTCAAAATATTTGTACTGTAGTGCCCTCTGGTGTTCAAGATAGAACAGAGTAGATAAGTCGTAAAAACTCACCGTATCCGAAAACCTCTACACACAAATTTTCATGCAAATCGGATGAACGGTTTCGGAGATAAACTAAAATAAATAAATGCCTGGACCCCGATCGCAGCGCCTCCTACCAGGACCAACCTTTTTTGCTGGATAAAAAGTAGCCTATATGATCACTAGGTATATAAGTAGCCTAGATGTCAAGTTTAATTTAAGTCCATCCAGTGGTTTTCGCGTGATACTTTAACAGACAGACAGACAGATTTTTGGACTCAGCGTCATTCAAAGCGTTCATCGCAAAAAAAAAATTTCAAAAAAATATTTCATGATATATACAACAACACAAGCTGTTACAATTCTTGATTAATATAATGGTTTATACGAAGTAGCGCTGCTTTTTTTGTTAATACCAAATATAAACTTATATAATAACCTATGCATCGCTTCTTCATATTGCAACGTCTTATTTTCTCAGGCATTAGGCGGACAAAGCGACGCCACTCTAACTGATTGGAGTCTGCCAGCAGACTGAAAGCTTCTTATCGGCGCAAGCATTTATATACGTATGCATTGCTTGTAAGGCTCTGAGAAATTCATAAAACGATTCTATTCAAGAAACAATTTTTATTCAAGTAAAAATATCCCGGACTAGGAAAAAAATACACTTTTTTCGCGAAACAGCGACTTTTTCAAAAAAAAAAGTAATTTTTTACCTTTTTTTAAAAAAATTAAAAAACAAACTTCATAAGGTCATAGAGCAATATCTGAAAAAGACTCACACCAAATTTGAAGTTAATCGGTCTATTAAAACTTGAGATATCATGTGAAACGTGTTGGTAAAAGTAGTTTCGAAAAAAACGCGTTTAAAGATTTGAGTTCCGGTCGTACTAGATTAGATGCCGTACCACTAAAATGGCTAGAGCTCATTAAATAATCGCAATTTTTAAAAAAATTTCAAAAATCTATAATTATTTCAAGGAAAATAAAATCTACGTATTCAAATTTTTCAGTTTCTTTTTACATAAATTTGACTAAAAATCTCCTAAAAGAATCTCTATAAGAGATTGATTGATTGTCCCAAGCAAATAAAGTGGCAGAATAATTAATAAAAATTAAAGTCCAAAACTATATTGGGCTTTTATACCTGAAATATAATCAATATTTGCTGAGCTTTCTGATGAAATCTTATAAAAATTTGATTTCTTTAAGATCACATTCAAAACGAATACTTATTACGTAAACATTCGGCATATTTGCGAATACATTATTTATTTTCATGAATAATAAACTTACTCTAGGTCATAATTTAATAATTTTCTTTATTAAGTCTTTTTATGGAGTGCTCACTCACTTTGTGGCCAATCACGAAGCATTTGATTCGTTTCGAGTTCATTAAAAATGACATTAAATACGCCACAAAGTATGCTATTGAATTGCGTGCTTCTTTCTGCATTCAGTCAGTCAACGGCTTCTATCAAATAACTTGTTTTTTTAAGTTCTCCAACAGTATGCCAACAACTTCACATTAAGTGGCTCATTTATTCTTGGCAATTATTTTGTGCCGTCCATACAATTTTACAATTGTAACAATAAATAATTGGCGCGTACTTTGCAACTATTGAAATATTTCATTTATATCGTTATAACTGCAAGTTAATGTTGTTTTTTTTTTTTAGCTGCGCTCTGTCTCTCTCTGCCCGCTCACTTACCTGAGCCAATTTAAAGCTGTTTTATTTTGTTAATGGCGAGTTTGTTGAAAGTCAACCCTGCCGAAACTTTTTTAGTCCATCTAGCTGTAGGCTAGAACAGGCCCGTAGCCAGGACTCACCTTAGGGGGGGTTTTGAAAAAAAAAAATTTGTAAGTAGATACCAGTAAAATATTAAAAGCATGGAATGGAAATTTTTGCAAGCAAAACCTTTTTTTTTAAGACTATTCGTGAAAATGCCTGTTTTTAAATTACCATAAAGAGATGACAAAAGTTTATTGAATTTTTTTTATCAAATTAATGTTGAGTACTGAGTTTTTTAATATTGCCTTTAATTTTTTAGCAATGGTCCAAATTGAGAATTTTTACTTGTCGTTCAAATAACTATCACAAAGTTTCACTAATATTTTTATCAACAGGAAAACCAAAAAATTAGAGAACCAAAAAATTATAGCCTTTAGATTTGGTTTCTTTTTGGCTACCTTATGCCTCTATTGATCCCTTATTGATAGTTATACACAAGATATTCGGGTACACCTTTCTTTAAGTATTACCTTTCTCGAAAAAGATTTCGACAATTTGACTTATATTTAAAAGAAAAATTTTAGAATCTCTTAAAATTGAGCTGCTCCGTTTTCTCATAGAAATTTTAAATCAAGATTGAAAGAACCATCCAATTCCCAAGTAGAATAACAATATATTTTTTATAACATTTTTTGAACAGAGGAATGGACTTCAAAAAAAGTCATATTTAAATTTCAGATTATTTTCAAAACCCATAGTTCAAAAACTGGTCCTTGCATGGAACCAATATCTTATAGCCAATATATTTTCTGCCTTATCACATGAAAAGAAGACTTTTGTTTGAAAACCATTACTCAGCTGGATAAATTTTTATAAAAAGAAAGAAACAGTTACTTTTTTGGATATTTACGAATTTGTTAAGTCGTGTATTTAAATTTCAATTACTTGTAAAATGAAAAATTTTGAAAAATTACAAATAAAATTTTTTAAACTTCTAAATTGTTCTTAAAAATGCCGAAGTTTAAAAAAATGTAATTGTTACTTTTTCTTAAGAAAATTTGGTAACATGATTAAAAAAATCATTAAATCCCCATAGAATTAGACTCCATAAAATGTCTTAAAATTATTTTTTATTGAGAAATTTTTTCGAAAAAAACGCATATTTAGATTTTAGGTGATTTTTTGAAGCCTGTAATTTGGAAAAGACTTCGCGTAGGCCTAACTTGTTGTGACAAGTTGGAGATTTAAAATGTCTTATAACCTTACATATGTACCTATATACCTATAGACCTATCTTATATATGTGATTGGAAAAATTGTTTTTGTCATCCGCTTTGCATGTTAAATTTCGTGGTTCATGTATTTTTTCAAAATTTGAAAAAAAAATCCATACCAACGAATGCTTTCTTAAAGGTTTTAGCTCCAATAAGCTTAGATATTGCATAAAAAATGTCAACCTAATTTCCTACAATTTATAAAATTATATTCGTTGTATACGTAGGTATAATTTCAAATATATATTTTTCTAGATATCAGGGAATTTTTGAGCATCGAAATCCATAATTGAAAATGGGTCTTTAATATACAAACTTCTTGCAGTTGAATTGAAATATGATGATTTTGACATTTATAAGCCAAGTTAATGTTTCATTTGGCCAAGAAATTTTTCATTGATTAAGTGAAGTTTCTTTAATTTGCCTTGAAAATGTTGAAACTTTTGCATCTTAAAGTAAATTTACAACATTATCTCAGCTTAACTTAAAGGAAAGATCACATTTTGAATTTAATAGTTACATATGTGTTATTTTTTCATACTTTCTCGACCCTAAGAGGGGGTGGAGGGGATTTGAACACCCAAAATTTCCCCCTTGGCTACGGACCTGGGCTAGAATTATATTTCTTATATTGTTGTTTTCTTTGCTCAGCACCGAAGTGTTGCCATAAATTTTTTTTATGTATTTTTACAGCAGTTAGAATTACCGTGAAATTTTTAAGCACCTTCCTTCATATAATTCACGTATAATCAGCGTGTTATGTATTGGTGCTTGCGTGTTAGCTTATTGTGTGAGCCGAATCAAGCATTAACAAAAACTATAAGCTAGTGAACAGCTTCATTTTGGGCGTATTAAAGCGAAATGATTTTAGTTACAGTTTTTTATTTTGTAAAAATGTTTGTATAAAACAATCCTTAACACGATTAAGTAGATTTGAATTAATTAATTGATAATTTGAGAAAATTAATACATTAATGCTGCATTATATTTAGATTATAGAGAAAGTTGTAGCTAGAAGATTTCCAAAAACTACTCAGAATTAATTTGTATGAAATTGAAACACACACTAATGTTTTAATTGAGTTAAAAAAAAGCAAACGGCACAGATTCGTTAGTGTTAGTTAGTGTAAACGTTAAATTTTTTTTGTTTGATATTTTTGATGAATGATATTTTTCTCTTAAGAAAATGTGGTTGCTTCTTTTTAGATTTTGCGACTTTGTTAAAGAAGTGACAAAATCTAAAGTAGTAATTTGTTTTATACGCCATATAACTAATATTATGGCATATATATTATTTTTGCTCGACGAATATTAAAGGATATAAGTGTATCCTAAAATGTGACCAAAAATGTTGCATGGCTTGGAAAAATTTACGTAAGACACCCTCGTACCAACCGCGCTGTAAAACGTAATTCTACGAATCATATATATCAGTAATATATTGGATGTAGTTAAGTGGGAAGATACCTTTATCATTTCGGTTAAATGCAACATTTTTTTTTATATTCCGAATATATAATATGTAAAATATATACTGCCAACGAAATTTTCAACGCGGGCTGAATATTGTCAAAATCACTAACAGCTGCTGCTGGAATGTTTAATGAAGGCCACACCTCCATTCTGAAGCTCATAAACGAGCTGGGTATAATTATTGGCACCTATTGCAAAGTTTCCCCGGAAAATACCGAGAAGCAGAACCGCAAGAGTCTCTCCGAGACAAAAGCAGCTCGTACAGCTCAAAAACAGTAGCAGCTCCAAAACTCAAAAAAATAAATCTAAAATCTGAAATCTAAAATCTTAAATCTAAAATATGGGCCTTCGATTAAACAGACAATATAAATTTTAATTTTTAACTTTTTTACAGGCTTAACCTTCCCTTGAACATATCAGTAATCGAAAAAAACTCTTTTGTTCCAGATAAGTGGAAAAATTTGACAGCTGCAGCACTTTTAGATGCCACGCAGCAGACGCCCGAGGAGAAACCATTTCGTAAAAAAAAAGAAACAAAAAATTTAAAAGGTTTTTTAGAGTGCCCAGGTGTACTTAAAAGATAGGCAAATAAAAAAATTATCTAATTAGGGATATTCTCTATGTCTAACATATAGTCATTGCTCGTTGCAAGAATAGAAAATATAGAACCGGGCCAATATTGTGGCATTTGTACGTATTGCGCATTTCCCTTTCTTGCACCGTGTAACGTCATATACTGGACATAGAGAATACCTCTATTGTATTATTAACTTGAAGAAAATTCATAAATCATGACTAATTTCCACCTTTCTAAGGGTAGGTCCCCCCTTAAAAGAAATTAACTATTTTTGCATGAGATTAAAGGCTATATTAAACATAGTTAGAATGATCCAATTTAGTTAAAAAAAGCATTTTGTTGATAACATATTGTCACTTTGAAGGTAGTCTTATTATGTCTCGCTCATAGAAACTTTCGTCTATATTGTCAAAAAACTGAGACTGTGAATTTTCAAAATCATTCGCCATAGATAGGAACAGATGGTAATAACTTGGTGCTAGATCTGGACTATAAGAACCTCCAAGCCGAGCTATCCGAATTCTTCGCAAGTCACTTTCAATGTGTGTGTGTCCTGGCGTTGTCTTGATGTAACACAATTCTTCTCCTATTGGCCAAAACTGGCCGCTTCTGGGCGATTACTACCTTCAAACCGTAGAGTTTGGCCGTAAGGGAGCAGCTCAAAGTAGATGAAAACATGGCAGTCCCACCAAACTCACAACGAACTCTTCTTAACCATCAATCCTGGCTTGGTACCGTTTGCGCTGGCTTACCACGCGGCGACCCACTCTTCATCACCAGTCACTGTTGGCTTCAGATATAGGTCGATTTTGTTGCGATTTAGCAGCGATTCTCAGGTGAAAATTCGGTCCATGAGGTTATTTTTTAACTCGTGTGGCACCCATACATCGAGCTTCTCCAAACAGTGCTTGTATGATGGTCGGACTCAACAATTTTCATGATTTTATCGAAATTTCCGACAATTGGCCTTCCAGAGCAGGGTTCACCTTTGACATCAAAATTACCGGAACGGAATCAGGGAAACCAAAATTGCTTGTCATAGGATATTACAGTATCACTACCATAAACGTTATTTACATTTTAGTCACCTGACTTGTGTTTTCGCCTTTATCGAAGAAACCTTTAAAATATGGCGTATTTTATCATATCCATCTTCGACGCCATTTGTTCAAAAAGATCTGAGTCAAGCAATTACAAAACGTCTGAGAAGAAAAAAAAAATGTCATCTAGCCTAATCCGAACGCACTTATAAAATACGAATTACAAAATACTACAGCTATATATTGGAAAAAGAATGCATTTCTTCTTACTATATAATATTAACTTAATTTTGTTCACTTTTTTCTTTACTTTTCTATTCCCTTCACTTAGTCATCCTTAAATATTTCAACAAAAATAATTTTTATACCTTTCCCATAATTTGCTAACACAATTTATTTATAATTTTATTTCAAACTCTTACAATTCGAGCTCGTTTCGACACTAAACTGTCAATTACTTAAATGTATTCAGCACTTCTCTTTCATTAAAGAAAATAATTTGATTAAGTTTTCTGTTTAAATTTTAACATCAATCGATTTTCTCCGCCCCTTTTCTCCTTTTTAATTCATGTCACAAAGCACATTCTAACCATATCAATTAAAGACTTTTTTTTCTAAAATATTTTGACCTTTAATTTCTTTAATGCTTAAAACGAAAGCAAAGTTGGACTGAAGCCTCAAAATCGTTTGAAGTTCTTTCTTTGTTAGAATAGAGAACAGACAAGTGGCGTGGATAGGGGGATTCGGTGAATAGATCCCTCTTCGAACTTTTTTTTTTACTTGTATGCTGTGATATAGGTTCACCACATGTAGGTGTTTAAAACTGTGAAAAGAATTCACTAAACCAGTCTGATAGTATGGTATGATAAGTATAATATAATGGTTTTGATATGATGAGTGATGGTATAAGATGATGATTTCTTATGACGATACGATATGATGTTTTGGTATGATGAATACGGTATAATGGGTTAGGTATAATGTGTATCATGTACGAGGGCAATTTGAGAATGTAGTGACTTTTTGAAGAAAAAGTATTGTTACCGTCAAAAAAGCTTTTTATTTTTCAACATAGTCTCCTGTTAGACCGCTACATTTTGTCCAGTGTTTTTCCAACTTTATTATTCTTTCCATTTTATAGGTTTTATCAAGGTCCTTAAAAAAAGCGTTTGTTTTAGTGATGACCTCTTCATCCGACCCAACCCCTTGCCGCCAAGCCATTCAACTTCAACTTTGTAAATACGAAAGAGTCACAGAGGACTAAATCTGAAGAATTTGATAGATGGGGTAGCAGTTCATAGCCCAATTTATACATTTTTGCCATGGTGAATACAAACGTATGCATAGGTGCATTGTCATAATGTAAAAGCACATTTTGCTTCGCCAAATACGATCGGTATTGCTTGAAATCAATGCCAAATATGTCCAACAGCTGTAAATAATATTTGCTATTGATTGTTTTACACTTTCCGAAGTAATCGATGTGAATGATTTTGCATGCATCCTAATTGGGACTGAAAGCTTTACAAAATTAAAAAAAAAAACTTTTATAGCTCCCCCTATCGATCGCCTGAGGTAAAATTAAACAATAAAAATAAATTCCTCGCACGAAAAACCCCCGAGAATTAATTTGAACAGAAAAATAATTAAAAAAATTCCAAGTGAATTGAAAACTATGGTCCTTATTATGAGTTGCTTTCGACGTTTGATCTTCGCTGGTTATCGAACAGCGTATATCGAATGACAAATTCTTATTATGAGCAGTGCAACCTTGTCGAATTCGTTGTTGTTGTTCATCGAATTTTCAGTTGTATAGAATTTTGCTTTCGAAGCTGTGCACGCTGAGTGATAATTGTTAAAATTGTAAGTATTTTGTGATTGTTTCCTGCTTTTTGACGACTGCAAACTAATTTTAAACAGTTTTTGAAAATTTTATGCACGTCAAATGCGGTGAGCAACAAATCGCAGAACTGTTACTAATTTTAATACACTTCGAATTGATCTCGCTCGTGCGCATTGATTAAGCAGTTAGCTTGTAGTGTTCACCAAGTCCACAAACGCCTCTTTGGACAAACATATTTTCTATACGTTGTGGATGTCAAAACTTTTCTGAAAAACTGCACTTATTTGGTGGGACTCATTTCCAAAGGGTTGGAAGCGTCCCTTAATCGTTTGCTACTTCTAATCAGTTCCGTCAAACTTTCATCCTCTTCTGACGAATCGTCAAACCATAATTCAGTCGTTGTCATAACTATTTTGCTATAATTTTTTTCCAATCAATTTTTAAAGAAGTGGTGGTTAGTTTTAGAAATGATGATCAGCTGATAGAAATAGATTATCGTGAACAAGGCAAATGAGCGAAATTCGCAATGGCGCTATTCTTTGTCTAAAGCACGTTATAATAATAAATGTAAATTCGTTCGATCAGAATATTCGACTACAGTCGAAGATCGAACGTAGCTCATAATAAGGGCTACATATAGGGCCTTATTTTATTATTTAGAATTATTATTTATTTTATTTAAAAATGTGCAAATATTTATGTTAAATGTGATGTACCTGCTCAGTTCAAATATCTACAGCTTCAGCCACCTCACGCGCTTTCAGTCTCCGATAGTACATTTTCATTCCATGAATCTTATCAGCGATTTCTGGCGTGACGACCTCTTTTGGGTGACCTGAACGCTCAGCGTCACTTGTGCAGGTACAACCACAACCATTGAAGTTGATTGCCTTAAGTATTTATCAAGCTTTTCCTTAGTTTCGGTCATGGTGTTCTTACGCAAAAAAATAATCCGTGATGAGTACACGATACTCACTTTTTCCATTTTCGTCGATATTCACGAGGTTGACAAGCATATGGCATATAACATAACAAATGGCTATCAAACATAAACTAAATGACGCTAATTGCTCATAATTTGACAGAAGTATATAAACAAATGGTAATTGACAGGACCAGTGTTGCATTTAAAGGTACTACGCTGGCAATTTAAAAAGTCACTAAATTCTCAAATATCAAATTAAACATTTTTAATAAAGCTCTATAAACAAGTAAACTAGTTAAGCATTTGCTAGTTGATCACAAAAATTTGATATTTTTCGGTTAGTAGTTATAAATAAAGGTAAATAAAATATAAATAAATTGAATTTCATCTCTATCGTTCGTGTCGGCCACACAGCTTTTCTTATCTATATTTATTTCATAAAAATATGTATCCCCCCATTGCAAAAAGTTTTCTACGTCACTGGAGCAGCCTGTTTAAATTCATTCAATTTGAGTGAGGAATAGTTGAGGCTTTTATAATTAAAGCACCTGTTCGATTGATGTTTCTGAAAGTATCATGACAGAGGCTAAACGAACAATGAACAAAGGTACTATAAAGGTAAGTTAGAAACAACGAAAAGTAAAGTATCAAAAAATGTCCAGCATTAAAGCAAAATTAACTCTTGAGTGTTTTTCAAAATATATGAGTTGAATGGGTATGAAGCTTTTAAGTTCAAATTTTTTAGTTAATAGTAAATATTCGTGGCTTTTTTGGTTTCGTGGTTTTATTCGTTATGTTATATTATGTTATATTATGTTATGTTATGTTATGTTATGTTATGTTATGTTATGTTATGTTATGTTATGTTATGTTATGTTATGTTATGTTATGTTATGTTATGTTATGTTATGTTATGTTATGTTATGTTATGTTATGTTATGTTATGTTATGTTATGTTATGTTATGTTATGTTATGTTATGTTATGTTATGTTATGTTATGTTATGTTATGTTATGTTATGTTATGTTATGTTATGTTATGTTATGTTATGTTATGTTATGTTATGTTATGTTATGTTATGTTATGTTATGTTATGTTATGTTATGTTATGTTATGTTATGTTATGTTATGTTATGTTATGTTATGTTATGTTATGTTATGTTATGTTATGTTATGTTATGTTATGTTATGTTATAATAATTTAAAACATAAAAGCAAATATCATTTGGATTTATCAGAATATACTAAAATCTTTTATTATCTTTTTTAAGTTCGAATTTATCTTTTTTAATACTCATTTTTAATTAAGACGTTAATGTTGTTGAAACAAACAATTTAATAAAGTGATATTAGCATTAAGCTCTTTCATTGCAAATATAATTTGCTTTAACCTCTTCTATTATGAGCAGTTCTGGACTGCCAAGTACAATACTCAAACTAAATAAAACTCAAGCGACCTGCATGCTTTTCGTAAATTCAAATCCTCAGCTAATCTCTGCAAAGCACACAACTTAATCTTTAGTTCTACTCGAGAACAAAACAGAAAATCAACATGAAAAAAATGTCTGTCAACTACACGAAATAGTGCATATTTTGTTCTAAATCCTTGGCAACTAGTTTGCCCACCCAGCCAGGCCAAATGCAAATCCAAGTATTTTTCCATAATTTAATTCAAATTGTTTTGTTCTCTGCCTTCATGCTATGAAAACAAATTAACATTTTAATTGAATTAATTCAAAACAAAAACAACAAAACTTGAATGAAGAAACGCGACAAAATTGAAAGAAAGAAATGACAGAAGAAACGTGTAATAACAAGAAGATTAGACTTTTGCAGTCTTGTGGCACAAATGTTCCCCATACCTTTAGATGTATAACGAGGATTAATCCATATTCTGTTGACTTCAGGCTAAAGAATCGTCGCCGAAGCATAAATAAACTTCTGAGTAAATATTAATAACTACCATTGCGGAGGATGAGATAGCGCAAAAGGAGAACCCGAACAAACAAAGCTACGAATTCGAAATACAAATCAATTTGAGATAAAGATTTGACAGAAGAAAAAAATAAGCTTAATTATTTATGTATTTATGTGAGCGCAAGTCATTATTGAATTGCTTAAGGCCGCGTTTAAATTGCGAGCTGAAGCTGAAGCTGAAGTTGAAAACAGCTGGAAAAAGGTTTGTGAATTATCATATGAAAAAAGCTCAAAGTGTGTATAGTGCATTGCTGAGCATTTTGCCGCCCGCGAGCAAAAGAGCTTTCTCTGTCACCAAACGCTTCTTATGGCAACATGAAAAGCTCTTGCTTGCTAGTATTAGGCCACGTTCATAGTGAATGCTTATGTTTACTTATTGTATTGTATATTTATTGTATATTCATTTCGCCTGTTCGCTATTTAATCAAGCGAGATGGATATACAAAATAAGCTGAAATATGATCAATAAGAGTTCACGTGCGGCCTTGGACTAGTGAGCTCTTATTTGAGCGCTTATTCAACGCGGCCTAACACTAGTGAGCACTTATTTGGCTTATTGGTGAAACACTTCATTGTGAACGTTTATAGAGCTTATTTGAGCTTATTTTGTATCTTTATCTTGCTGGTTTGTCGCTCGCTTGTCGGATTTTGTTGGATTTTGAGCTTAAAACTACTTATTAAATTGCTTGAGCGCTTATATCTTCATCTCGCTTATTAACACAGTTTGCATTATTTTATTAATTATATTTTGTTGTACTGCTTATTTTAATATGGTTTTCCGCACCTGTTTCTTCTATTTTGCTTTTCTAAACTTTTTCGTTGAATTGATTTTATTTCTTGGATATTTTTGCTTGTGCTGAACTTTCAAACACTGTTGCCTTCTCATTGTTTTTCGTGCTGTAGTGCTTTTCAAGATTTCAAGATTCAGCTCATTTCACCTCAATAAAGTTACTTTAAGCTACAAGCATTATAAACACAAGAAAGGAACAAATTGGCAAACAAGTTTTGTGCTCACTGCGAACGGCTCATGTTCTCAAGAAGCTTTAGATAGCGACAAAAGATCAAAAAATAATTTCAATTGGAAAAATTTTCTGTATCAGATGAAATTTGAACCTGGGTCTACATCAGATCCTTTTCATATGCGTCGCGCACTGAAATCAATACATTGCAACCGCTGCTTTTAACTATGAACACACCCAGCTCAATAAAGCTGCTTTAATTCAAAGCTTAAATCAGCTACAACTACAGCTTCAGCGAGCACTATAAACGCGGCCTAACAAGCTAGGAGCCTAGCATAAATTCGTTGATTACTTGGTAACGCATAATTATTATGAACAATAAGCTAAGAAGTGAGGAAAATAAATAAATGAGATGGTATCGATTATTGTGCGAGAAATAAGAGCTTTTAATGGGATGTTAATATAATTCATTAGTTAATGAGAAGATTAGATTGTTGGGTGGGGTGGGAATCTATTCCTCGATTCATAAATTAATGAATAATTAAGTGTGACTAACTTAAGGAATGAGATAGCAAAACAATAATTGAGTTCTAACCTTGTGATTGATAATAAAATACCCTAAAATTATGCAATGAGTTCTTAAAGCAATTTTGAAAAAGCGCTTAAAATTAATTTGTGATGAGCTGTTAATAATATTATACACAATTTTTGATATGTTCGACCACTTTTTGTTTACCTTACAAAAGGTATTTTAGCTTATATTAATTAATTTCTTGCTGATTTTATAAAAAAGTGCCAAAAAATTTATCACAAGCCGCTTAAAGATCAATCGAAACTTTCTTGCCACATCACAACTTTCACTTTTAATGCTCCACCTTAAAGCTCAAATCAACTTGAAAGCATTGTTAATGCTCCAACTTAAAGCTCAAATCAACTTAAAATCATTTCGTCTGCATCAAAAACGTGCTATTTCTACATTAAGCCAATTTCAGGTTTTGCCAAAAAAACCAACTTAAATCGATTATCTTCAAGAGTCTCAAATTATTTACAAACTCCACAGCAGAAGTTATCAGTACGCTGACTTCTATTTAAAAGCTCGTAATAAATTCAATAAAGCCAAAAACATCATCATCTATTTTATTTCTCCCTACCTTCATAAGCCATCCACCGGAGGAGGTCCTCTTCATAAACGCACATCAACTAACACGCTAATGGCTTCCACCACCATTGCACACTGGGGCCGCTTGTATGGATGACTTGACCAAAATTAATACAATACAATTATAATAATTGCCAATAAATACAATTATAAAAATTTTTTTATTTTTTAAGAGCAACCAGACGAAATATATAACGATATATTTGTCCATCAACTACACAATTTTAATAACAGTATAAAATGTATTTAATGTATATAATGTATTTTAAAATGTATAAATAATAATGTTATAAAGCTGCAATTATGTTTTTTAATTTTTAAAATTTAAATTTTTTTTAGATATGGTTTGAAAGAGGTGCCGCTACCATCATGCCCAAATTTAGCACAGTGTTTCTTATTCATAATTAAAAGAGATATACCAACTATAGTAATTTCATTTTTAATAATAATTGAAATATTAATGTCGTTATAAATATTTGAATTGTATGGGAAGTAACACTCCCGATTGTCAAATCTTATTCAAACTTACTTTGGAAGTTGTTTAAGTAATTTAAAGTCAAATACAAATATTCGTTGTTAAATTCATTTCTATAGAAATATGTTTATATATTATATGTTTATATATATCGATTGCCAATTTTGAACCAAATTTACGTTAGTAGTTGATTGTATATAAGGTGCCACGCCTTTTTGTGATATTTTAATTTTTACAAGTTCATTATGTTTAGAATGTTCCAAAATATCAGAGTACATATTTAATGAGAATTCATTAAGAATTGGAGATTTGACTAAGTCCTACCATATATGCTGCCCAAGTGTGCATTAGTGCCAAAGGCAGGCATTGCGAGTCACTTTCAGCTCACTACATAGTGGATGAAGTTCCCATGAGTCAAAGGAAGTTGACAGCAATAGCAAAAAGAAGGAGAATATCAGCAACAACAACATGAACCACAACAACAACGACTTAAGCGACAATAAAATTTAATATGCTTGACAGGAACAACTCAATGACAGTTACAAGCTTTTGATAAAGACGCAAGGATAACTAATAATAAAGTGGAAAAACAACAACATCAACCGCGACGTAAAAATCTGACACGCAGGGAAGAGTGAGATAAAAAGCTATCCTACTATCTGTTTTGCAAGCAAAAACAAAGATAGAAATAACAAGAAAAAAATCTGATAAAAATATACAAAACCATCCTCAACAACTACCGCGCACTTGACGCAACAAACGTGTGCGGCAAAAACAAAAAAAATAATTATAATCAATAGAAAAGCTTTTAACGTCGAATTCAGGCTGACGTGAAATATTTTTCATGAACAAAAAACAACAATCTTATCACAACTTTTAATATAATTTTTTTTAATGTAACTGTTTTTTCTCGAGCACTGAAATTGGAAAAATTTTGTCAGCATTAAGTTGGCAGTAGAATGACAAGAATTGAAATTTAATGTTACGTAGCTTGCTTGAAAGGCAATAGACGTATTTTGGATGAGCTTTTCAGGCATTTTCTGCTACTTTAAAGTCACCACTGCAATGTAATTTGAATAATGATTGCTATCATGACAATCTTTAAATTTAAATTTTCGTTTACAAAGCTTATGTTTATTAGTTTTTACAAAACTAGACAAAGCCTGTAAAATTAATAAAACTGCCAAAAACTCTAGTCTTCCGTGGACTTTAAGTCCACGACACCTTAAGTCTCTTGACGTTTAACTTAAGGGGTCGCTCCGTGGACCTGAAACATGGAATGTGTGAATGTACTCGGCCGAGCACGGCTTTTATGGCAACCTAAGTAATTCAGTATAAAGCTTTTTAAGCTCAAATGCTTATAATTAAGATTATGATTATAATTATGATTATGATTATGATTATGATTATGATTATGATTATGATTATGATTATAATTATGATTATGATTATGATTATGATTATGATTATGATTATGATTATGATTATGATTATGATTATGATTATGATTATGATTATGATTATGATTATGATTATGATTATGATTATGATTATGATTATGATTATGATTATGATTATGATTATGATAATGATTATGATTATGATTATGATTATTATGATTATGATTATGATTATGATTATGATTATGATTATGATTATGATTATGATTATGATTATGATTATGATTATGATTATGATTATGATTATGATTATGATTATGATTATGATTATGATTATGATTATGATTATGATTATGATTATGATTATGATTATGATTATGATTATGATTATGATTATGATTATGATTATGATTATGATTATGATTATGATTATGATTATGATTATGATTATGATTATGATTATGATTATGATTATGATTATGATTATGATTATGATTATGATTATAAATTATATTTTTTTATAAATAATGTTTTTTATCATTTTGATTTTATTTTTTTATTTTTTTTTTTTATTGAATTTGGTTTTCATTTTGATTTTGTTTTTAATTTTCATTCTTATTTATAATAACATTGCTTTTAGTTTTAATTCCCTCTTTTTGTAATGATTATATTGCTATATTTTTGACTTAATTTTCTCATTGATTATTTTGAATATAATTTAGGTTCAAACTCTGCTCATCAAATATTTTCTGATGTATCTTTAATGCTCACACACTTTCAAAATATTTTTTTAAATGGAATTGCCAAAATTTTGTTGTCTTGGTTGTCTCAATAACTATCTTAGTTGATCTTATGTACCCATCTCAGTCGTTGTCTATCCACACAATAGATAACTTTATTTTTTATATTGCGGATTTTTTATGAGTGGCACTTTCTTGTTTTCGCATCTTTGTCATATTTTGCCCACATTTTATAATCACATAAAATTTATACAAAAACCGATGATAAATTTTCTTTAAATTTTAACATTTCTTAAATTTATATTGAAACTTTTACAGAATTTTTATGCAGAAATCTCAACCAAACCCGTGCTCTACTTCACACTACTAATCCCCGCCATGTCGCTCTGTATTGTTAACCGCAGCAGCGTTTAGTATCTATTTGATTTTGCAGTAAGTTTTGTAATAACATCAACAAACTATTTATTTAAATTTGAAGTCAGAATCTGAAGCTTCAATTTTATTTTTCTATCAAACTTTAAGCAACATGAACCTGTACATTTGCAACCATATGACACCTGAATGTATAAAACTAAATCCTCAGCATATTATTCCTACGCTCAATGATAATGGTGTCGTCATCTCCGATTCACATGTCATCTGCTCATATTTGGCTGATAAGTAATCGTCCGACAAGTTACTCTACCCAAAAGATCCGATTAAATTCATGGAAGTTAACGCACATCTCTTCTTTAATTGCAGACACTTGTTCCCGCAAGCACGTAATATGTTTGAAGCGACTCTCTATTTTGGTTAACATGAGATTCCTACAGAAAAATTTGTTTACATGCAGAAGGCATTCAATGGTCTGGAGCGTTGTCTCCAACAGCCAGACTATGAGTACCACTGCCGTGCGAAAATCACCATCGCCGACTTTTGCTGTATTACTACAATCACCACTGCCATGATCTTTGCTGCCATCAAAGCAGATAAGTTTCCTTAATTGAGAGCGTGGATTGAGCGCATTTCAGAGTTGCCATATTTTGAGAAAATCAACAGAGTAGGCACCGATTTTCTTGGTAAATTTGTGATGGAAATAATGGCAGAGAACAAGAAGGTGAAAGAGGCAGCTAGTTGGGAAAAGATTAAAAGTGAAACTTTTTAAAAATTATGAATTTAATTTAATTGACTGAATGCGAGTAAAAAAAAAAGAGGTTCAGTCAAATTTTTAAAAAGTATAAAACAAAAATGCTTTTTGTCTGTTCATCTACTACTTCTAATCCACATAATGGATTTTGACCATACTGTTGGTAATTTCTTCCAGAAGGTTTACATGTACAATACATTTATATTAAATTGAAAAAAGAAATTTAAAGTCTTTATATATATATATACATATATCCGCATATTTTTATCTAAACTCTAAACTCTAACTCTTTATCTAAAAAGGCAATAAAAGTTACTAATAAAATTTATCTCAACCGTTAACTACGCATTTATATTTGAAATGTCTTGAAATTTTGCAATTTAGCTTTGATATATAAAATGAACCATCTCTATGATATATGGAAAAAATCGGATCAAAACCACGCCTACTTCCCATACAAAGTGACGTCATCAAAATAGGAAAACTTTCGTTAATATATAAAACTGAATGTCATAGTGTATGTCGTGGCTTCGAAAATACTTCAATATTTCCGCGGGGTGGTATTTTAGTTTCGGTACCCTGCCGAAGCTCCACCCTTACTATTTTTTTGCTCAGTTTTATTGTTTGATATAAATTATTTGCTCGAACATATTTGCTTGTTATATGTTCTTAAGTTAATTGTTTGTTTTATACACATCTTTATTATTGAATTAGACTATATATATATACGAAATATTCTCAAAGGCAAAACTTGAAGGCCCATTGAAAACTGGTTCAAAACAATAAATGTTATACCCAATGACGGAAAATTAAGAAAAATTTTATAATCTCAAAAACGTATTCGTAAATATTTCCATTGTCAGAAAAAATTATCTGAAAATAGACAGGTTGATGATGTCTACCCATCAGAATATTAGCTGTATGTGTACCATATTTATATTGTTGGAATTTAAAAAAAAATTGAACATGGCAACCCTATATAGAGAACGTGCTAAAACTCTCTTAGTAGAGCCAATTGAAATATTCCACAAAATTCAACTGTTGCTTCTGGCCAACTTTAGTCGCTCCCAAACCACTCAAGAGATAAGGTAACTAGTAAATTATTTCAAAATATTTTATCATTATTACGATGACGTTAAACACGCTTCTTAGCGCTATATAATTATAGCATTTGTGTTAATTTTCATTGTTTCACATGTTTGAACTGTCATCTATAATAATGAATAATGTAAATATAATTTCGAATTTAAGATAAGTATCTTTTGCACAAGTCTAGTGTATATATAGTAGAAATATAAGCATGAATTAATTACCAACCAATTTTTTTTTTTCAATTTTTGTTTAAGTTTAACGAAAGCAGCAGCTAAAACATGTCAACCAAACCCGTTCTATACTACACACCACGCAGTCCACCCTGCCGTGCGGTGTTGTTGACGGCAGCAGCGTTAGGCCTCGAATTGGATTTGCGGTAAGTTTTAGTGTTGCGTAAAATAAATAATAATTATTTTTACTAAGTAACCGGTTTTTATATTTCCAACTCTAAATAAACGTCAACTTAAAATTACAGCAACATGAACCTGCGCGAGGGCGACCACTTGACACCCGAGTTTCTTAAACTGAATCCTCAACATACCATTCCAGTGCTAGATGATAACGGTGTCATCGTCTCCGACTCACATGTCATCTGTTCATATTTGGCTGATAAGTATTCGCCGGATGAGTTGCTCTATCCAAAAGATCCCATCAAACGCAGGGAAGTTGACGCACGTCTCTACTTTGATTGTGGTCACTTGTTTCCGCGTGCACGCTTAATGGTCGAACCGATTATTTACTTTGGTGAGCATAAGATTGATGAATATAAAATTGTTTATATGCAAAAGGCCTACGATGGCTTGGAGCGCTGCCTTCAACAGCCGGGCTACGACTATCTCTGCGGCTCTCACTTGACTATCGCCGATCTTTGCTGTATTGCTACAGTATCCACTTCAGTGATCTTTGCACCCATTGATGCAGAGAAATTTCCCAAGTTGAGTGCCTGGGTTGAGCGTATGGCAGAGTTGCCATACTACGTGAAAAGCAATAAAGAAGGTGCTGATATTTTGGGCAAATTCGTGATGGAGAAGATGACGGAGAACAAGAAGGCAAAAAAGACAGCTGCTTAAGAGAGTAAGTGAGATACAACAAGAAGAGTAACTTCAAGATATAAACACTGAAATAAAGCTGGTCTCTGTTGTGAAATAAGTTGATATATGTAGTGTTGCGTTTTTATTTTTCTTCTGTTTTTAAAATATGAGTTTAGTTCATGGTAGAATGATTGGAGGTGTTCATACGTCAGTCAAATGATTGAATCAATCAAAATTTGTTGTTGCTTTCCTATGTAAAAACAAAATGAACTTTATCTCAGAGCGAAAATGAACTCCAAAATCTTATCTCGTCAGTCAAAATTTTGATTGAGCTCCAGACCTGCAACAATCAGTCAAATGATTGCATTATTTTACTTGTCTGCTTCTTAGTAGGCAATTATATCAAGAAAAGTAGTTAACTGGAAACAGAGTTAGTTTTTTGAAGAAAAAAAGAAGTGTAGTTTCTTCAGTTCTTGCCATAATTTCATTAATTCTTTTTTATGACTTGAATCCGATGGTCATTAAAATACGTATAATTTCCGGCGTATTGATTTCGTAATGTGATCAATTTTAATCCTAAAAGATCAACTATATTTCCGCTATGGTTTTCCATTTTGTTAAATTTTTATGCACACAAAACAACTTAATAAAAGAAACACCCAAATAAAGTGATGCACACAGCACGATATGAATCCACAAAGTAGTTGGTAGCAGAACAGTAAGAAATGCCTGCGTCGGAGCTCTAATCAAAAAATCGTGTGTGAGCAAGCGTCAATCAAAATTTTCAAAGAGAGTTAAAGAGAGTAAAAAATCGCGATATACCTCAATCATTTAACTGATGTGTGAAAACCTACATTGCAAGTAGTGATGGCAGCTGACTGTTTTCTCATGAGAACCAAACGTACGAGTGGGTTATGATACAATAATAAGGTAAAGAGAATAATAACGGTAAAGAGACTCACCACACCGACCTCGAATGCCAAATATTATGAATTATAAAATTACACTACTCTACAAAGTTTCTTATCCAAAAACTTGAAATACTTTTCTAGAATAGCTTTTTACGCTGATTATACGTCTATACTCGGTTCTCCCCTTATAGGTCGAATTTTTGAGATACAGTGTGATTTGCATTTTTTAGACTTTGATCCAGTTTTTCTACTCTAGAAACAAAACTGTTTCATATAAAGCAATAATTTGTACGTCATCTGTCAGATAATTTAATAAGCTATTCAATACTGTATTGACAATTTGTATGTCATGTTTCTTGTCTGAGATATTTAAGTCTAAAGTCAAAATTTTAAACATAAAAAAAATCCAAAAAATTAAAATAAAAAGAAATTAGAGCGTCTATTGTTGGCATGGTATTAATCTTTGTAATAAAGAATAGGTCAACTTACTGGAACTTTCCAAAAGTTTTATATTTTTTCCTTAAAAAAGACGAAGTAAGCTATAATACCCTATTTAAGAAAATTGCATTTAAATTGACGGACCTACGATGTTTTAAAATAGACCCTTGGCATTCGCATGACTGTGCATCCGCGAAAAAATAATCTCAAAATCTCGAACACCAGTTTTGGTTTTCTAAACAATCAACCAATCTAAGAACAAAATTTGAGCCAAATCGGAGATGGTCAGCGCAACTGGTTTTACACTTCAATGTGAAATGGGCGAAATATATACCGGGCTGATATAGCCTAGTATTTACGAGGCTGATAATGAAAATATGAATTTCAGAACCTTTAATAAGGACTTTGCTATTAATGGAATTAATGGAAATAAATTTTAAATGTAAATAAGAAGGAGTGTCTCTATCCAAGCTGGTTTATCTTCAAATATTTTTATTTATGTCTTACCTTTGAATAATCTATCATCTATATTCTCAGCGGTAATTTCAAAACCACATAACTCAATCAGCCGTTCATATTTGCTAAACTTTAATGGCACTAAACTTTTAACATCTATAGTAAAGAAATTCCATTTAACTTTCTATGATACCTGCAGTTTTTTTTTTTTTTTTGAGATAAAGAAGACGCTCATAGATCGCAAATAAAAATTTAATGCCTGCGTTCAACTCTATTTTCATAATAATTTCTGCTATAAATTCATTTATAGAAACTCATTTTGTGTATAAATTCAATAACTACCATTTGATCACATGCACGTGTACGTACAATAGTATTGCCAGATTTTTATTTCACCAAAACGGAACAAAGCCAAAATTTGTCTATGAAATTTTTTTAAACTTTTACAGGAAAAGTGAAAAAAGTTAATAACATTTTGTAGGCTTTTGTAGGTTTGCACTGTGTGCATGTTTTTTTTCGAAACTGATATTTTAGTCACGGTAAAAAAGTTAGATGGATAGAAATAAACAATTTTTAATAATTTCTGTCTTTAGACATTTTTACTACTTTTCTGAATGCTTCAGCACTTGCATAAATAATTATTATGTTACGTTTTTATGGGACAAATCATGTACATTTAAAATTTAGCATAAATTACGGAACGACCTGTTAAACACGAAATATCTGGCAGCTCAAACGTGCACCCACACATGATGCATAGCTTTGGCCAGCTATTACAGTGTGCTCCAATCCCTGAGCACGTCATTGTTGTTTCTACTGCCAAGCATTCTTACGTATCCTGCTGCCTCGAATAAAAACATTCTTAATTTTCAATTCAAGCTCTTCCGCACGATTCTAAAGGAAATTGAAGCAATTTCTTATTATTTTGTTTTTCAAATATCGTTATATTTTACTGCCTTGATATATAAATACATGAATCTCCCGACCATTTTTAAAAATGGTATCTAATAAAATAAACATAATATGAATTCAAAAGAAACAACAATAAACCATAAAACGAAATAAAGCTTATTGGCAGATTGTATTTTGTGGTTATAACAAGTTATCAGCATGGCCAATATGTTGTGGTTGATTATTTGCTGGCGTTTTTTTGCTCATATTATTTTTAGGAGTTATGATGTTAAGATTTTGTTGTTATATTTTCATTTTCCCCCTGATTACTTATATTGGTGAATGCAAGAAAAACTTAATTCATTTTTAATTTAGAATATCTGGTAAAATGAGGTTGAACGCATCCACAATAATAACTCATTATAACTCTTAAGGGCGCGTTTATAGTGGCGGCTTGTTGCCGTGCCGGACCGAACCGAACCGAGAGAGAAAGCTGGAAAACGCTGCACATACAAATCATATGAAACAAGTTCAAAATGCGTATAGTGCCAACCGAACAAGCAGCTGTAAGTCACTTGTGCACTGGTATCCAGCATGACGATTGTTGCTTTCTCGGTTGTTCGCACGGCTTGCATTTTGTGCACAAAAATAAACAAACAACAAGAGCAGCAACAAGGCAATAAAAGGCATTAGAAAAAATTGCAAAAAAATCTAAACATGGAATAGCGAGGGCTTGACGCGGCTTAAAATGGCTGAAAATATAATAGGAAATGAGTTGACGCAACTTTACGTCACTTGTTATTGACTTAACGCGACTTAAAGTGGCTGAAAGTGCATTTCAGCAGTGTTTTTTTTCATTTTTGTCTTTTCACTTGTTGTCTGCTGGTTTGCAAAATTCGAAGCAACAACAAAAGAAAAAAGTCCAATAAAATACATACATATATATATTTTTTTTTTTTTTTTGTTTTTGCTGTTGCGCCTTTTGTTCGTTTTTTCTTGTGTGCAAAAGCAAGTGTGTAGAAAGAACGCATGTTAACGTGAACTCAGTTGTGTGTTCCTTTTGCACCTATGTGCAGAGAAAAGAATTGAAAAATGAAGTGACAAAAAAAAAAACAAACTCATCGATATGTAGAAAACAATACGAAGCAAATATCTGGTATTTCCTTGAATTTCCACACACGCTAGCAACAAAGAAGAGCAAGAAGAAAGAAGCACAAAATATTGGTTAATGAAGCCATCAACGAGTTTGTGTAATGCATAAATATAAACAAATATTTAATAACACATAAAAATGATTAATGTTGTTTCTCACTTGTTGTCTGCTGGTTTGAGGAAAGCAAAAAGTGTACACAAAATCGCATGACTTTTATGATGCTTCGATTGCAAAAATAAACAAACAAAAAAAGTAATACATACAAACAAACGCAAAATAGTCAACAAACTGGAAGAGCAAGTGATTTACAATGACTTATAAGTTGCTGAAAGTGCGTTTCAGCAGTTTTTTTTCTTATTTTTGTCTTTTCGCATGTTGTCTGCTGGTTTGAGAAAAGCAATAAGGGTGAACGAATTCACATGACTTTTAAGAAGCTTCGATAGCAAATATAAACAAAAAAGATACACGAAATATATACAAATAGACCCAAAATAGTTAAAAACCAGCTGCAACAAGTCGGCGGCTGCAACAGCGCGCCTATACGTACTACCAGCTGCGTAAAGCATGACGCGTTTCCAGCTCGGTCCGGCAAGGCAACAAGTCGGCGCTATAAACGCGCTGTAAGCATAAAAAGGATAACATTTAAGATTTTAAATGCTTATTTAATCAGTTCTTATGTGCCATAAAAGAGATGTATATAGAAAATGTGTCTTGACTGCAGAGCTGTTAATTTTGCTCACTTTTTGAGCCGCTTACTTTTAATGAAATTTATTCTTAACCAAATATAACTAAAATCTTTAGACATTTTTTGGCAAAATGTGAGCACGCTCACAAAAAGCGAGCTATTAACAGCTTTGCTTGACATTTACTTATATATATTTTTTTTTTTATTACAAGCTCATGTTTTCGGACACATCAGAGAATAATGTACGGAGTGGATGTCTCTTACTTAAATTTCCATTCTGATTTCCATCTAAAGGCCGGGAGAGGGGAGTAAAAAAAAGTGATATTGAGGTGATGGTTTTTATAAGAAAAAATTTTTTTAGAGTTTTAAAATTTTCAAATTTGGTAATATATACATTTATGTTTAAAAAAAAAAAAATGTTTTTTTCAAAATCAAAGTTAGCGCTGACTACAAAGATTGCTGCAAAAGACCTCTTTTCGAACTGCGTGCATTATGCTGGCTTCTAGGTTGACCCGATAAAAAAATTTTTTTAATTTTAAAACGTACTTAATGAAAATATCTTCTCCACACTGTTGAAAATTAAATTTTATTAAATTCGCAAAAGACGAACACCAATAACCTCAATAAGACACTTTAATATGCAAGAAATAAGCGCGCACTAGGAACACAATAAGCTCAAAAGAGCTACATTAGGCGAAGGCGCAAATAAGCTTCGACATAAGCGTTCACTATAAGCCCGCCCGAAGCCAATACATGTCAAACAAAAAAAAAAATTTTCTACTTTCGTTTTGTTTTATCCCACTTTTCGCCTTGCTTGAGGATTGTCTGTTTTTTTTTTTTTTTGGTTTTGTTGTGCTGTGCTAGCTGAGCATAAAAAAAGAAGAGTGAAGAGCTAGATGAAAATTAATAAAACTCCCGCAACATAAACGCATAAAAAGAAAACGATCATGCAATGCGTGGCATCAGTGATGATTTCATAAAAAATTTTACATTTTAATTAAATATACTTGTTATTAAAATTACTGTGCTGTAGTATAAATATTACATTTTAAAACTTATTTCCTAAAAATCGGCGCAGTAATTTTGAAGTTTACCTGAAAATAAAAATGTGCACTTCAATTTTATATAATAGTAGAGATATAGATATAGACTGTATAGATATATATAGATAGATAGATAGATTGGACGCCATCGGGTGTGGCTAATAAATATCTTTCGTTTGGTACTAAATTTTGTATATGTTGCCATGGAAAAATAGTGAAGTTATGGCGAGAAAATAAAAATTTCGTCTATTTGGAAACCCGTATCAGCAATTGAGTACGTTTAAAAAAATATGTCAACCTCTAATTTTTGTTCTCTATCATACATCCGAAAATCATTTAAATCGGTGAATGTTACTTAGAGACCTATCCTTGTTAGATATTTTTTTCGAATCGGTAAAAATCGGTTGAAATTAACTCTTTATTAATTTTGCTTGTCAAGCTATGAACGGATTCTCTCTTTGGGGTTTTTTTTTTGCTCTTTATGCGTTTTTTTTTTGTTTTTGTTTTTTGTACGTATAAGATATTGCCAGTAAAATACGATTTTATTTTTAAATGCTTTTATATATTATTTCGAAAACGGGAAACAATAAAATAAAGACTTAAATATGGGTAACACATTTATTGTAAATGCAATAAAGGGTAATTTTTTTCCTGGTAGCACTGAGTAGAGTCAACAAAATTTTTGTGTGCGGCCTTCTGCTGTTTCACAGCCTCGGTAAAGAGAACTCTGCATAAAGCTTTCTTACTCTCACACCTTCAAAGTCCACATTTCCCGAGTTGCTAATTAAGTACTCAGAATAGATATGTGTTCCCGCTCCGCACCTGAATATCTTATTTATATCCCAACTGGATATCAAACATAAACACGTTAAAGTATTTTATTTAAAAATTTGCATTTACTTAGTAATATATATTTTTTTTAGTTTATAATATTGCTGTCTTGAAAACTATTTGTATTTATATTTATTGAGCTTGATGGTTGACAAATAACTGCAACTGTTTGGAAAGATATTTTTTAAAAAAATTATTCTCATTTTTCATATGTTAGTAAAATTTTTTAAATTCTGTTATTTATGTCTTTTTTTCAACCCTTTTATTCACAGTATTTAAAACAATTTTTTATTAATGAGCAATATATATTTTTTAAAATCCTAAATTTTTATGAATGAAAAATTCTTAAAATTAAAATTAAATTATCTTAAAATTAAAAATTAAAAAATGCTTAAAATTCTTTAACAGAGCGCAAATATCTCAGTTTTTCTTTCAAATATTTTATATAACTTTATACATTCACATTATACTTTATTTCTCGCTATTCCTTCATTAAAAATTTCCTGTATTTGCATTAGTTGTGACCTCAATGGCGGTGAGCTGTTAAAGTCAACAAGTTATGGAAATGAGCCAGACATGCGTTGAGCTACTCGAAACCGGGTTGTATAGATATTTGTTCATACACTTCCGGTCTACGGACTTCCGCACACACGAAGCATGCGGCGAATCAGCAATATCAATATCGTTCAGTGCGGAGTGCCTGCATATAACGACATTATAATAGAAACATTCTAATGGATAAGTAGGTGTGTGTGTATGGAAATGTGTGTGTGTGTGTGTAGTGGGTAGAAAAATTTCTTGAGTAAGTATAAAATAAATAATTTTAAAAAAAATTTTTTTTTATTGCATTGAAATTTTGTTATTCTAAGCTTTGCTGCCATTATTCTAGTATGACTGAATATAACTGGATCCTACAAGTTTTACTTAAAATTTAAAAATGTTCTTTTTTCAAGCTTGCAGTATTAAATGAAAATTTTTTAAAAAAAACTCTATAGCTTAAGGCCAAAAACTGTTCACATAAATTAACATTAGCTGTGTCTGTGTGTGTTTGCAGTTTTGACACACTGACAATGACACTTTAGGAAAACAAAGTTTTATAAAGGGTTCTTTTAATGTTGAAACTTATTTCTGATAAGCATCAGTATGTGTGTGCACCCACATGTGTGTAAAAATTTCAGTTTAATTTAAATACAAATTTTCTTCTATTGTGCTGAAGAAAGATTATATTATAACATTTTCTTCATCCTTTCTCGCTATAACTTGCGTTATATTCATACTAAAGCGAACTCAGTTGTTTGTTTTCCTTTTATATTAAATCTAACAAACAAAAGAAGATATTGGAATTTAAGATAAAATTCTTGGTGTAACTAAAAAAATATTTTCTTTGTCTGGAACAGCATGAAGCATCATTTGACATTACCGTTAACTGTCGTTATCTGTCCTGAGCAAACTTGAAATGTGTAGAATTGTTAAGATGTGTTGAATATTTTTTGTATAAGATTCCAAGTACAACTAAGAAAATGTCTTCCATTCCGATGCTTTAAGAGAGTTTATAAAACTTCAAAATTTTTAAAGAAAGTTCAAGCAATAAGTGCCTGAAAAAGATGCCACAATGATATTTTTCATAAACGCTTTATGAACTACTGCTCCATAAATAAGCGACACTTCTGGACCATATATTAAAATCTCAATCCATGTCCCCTAACTTTTGCCCAATTATTTTAAACGTTGCTATAAATCATCGAAAATTCTCTCTTTATATCTAACCTAGAGTAAAAGCTTTTGTTAAACGGCCTCATGTTGATAAAAGCGTAACAAAAAAAGATTCATTGAGCAGGAATATTTTGTCGTTTCTACGAGTATTGAGCTAGTTATATATTTAACAATCATTAAAACAATAACAATTTATGCAGTATGTGCGTGTGTTTGTTTGAGAATGTATATAAAATTATTTATTGCTATCTTGTGCTTGCATTTAAAGGGCAAAACTTTTTTCAACACTTTGGCCACAAATTAGTTCAATTTAATCTGCGGGAAGTGTGTCGGTCACAAAACCTCACATATGTCGTCCATGTGTGTTTGCTTATGTTTGTTTGTACAACTAGTTCGGCATTTAGTTATATCTATGCTAGTGAGTTATTTAAACAATGCTTTTACATTTGCTACATTTTCACATTAATATTTGTTGAGATTTTAAATACATTTTATGACTTTCAAAAATATGATTTATGCGTGATTTCATGCGTTAATTTTTGTATTAAGTTATAAATTGACGTTCAGAAAAATGAAATAAGATAAATTGAAATAACAAGAAAAAATAAAATAAAATAAAATCAAGTCATCATATCATATCATGTCATATCAAATCAAACCAAATCATATCATATCATATCATATCATGTCATAACAAATCAAATCAAATCAAATCGAATCGAATCGAATCGAATCGAATCGAATCAAAGTAAAGCAAGGCAAGGCAAGGCAAGGCAATATCATATCATATCATATCATATCATATCATATCATATCATATCATATCATATCATATTATATCATATCATATCATATCATATCATATCATATCATATCATATCATATCATATCATATCATATCATATCATATCATATCATATCATATCATATCATATCATATCATATCATATCATATCATATCATATCATATCATATCATATCATATCATATCATATCATATCATATCATATCATATCATATCATATCATATCATATCATATCATATCATATCATATCATATCATATCATATCATATCATATCATATCATATCATATCATATCATATCATATCATATCATATCATATCATATCATATCATATCATATCATATCATATCATATCATATCATATCATATCATATCATATCATATCATATCATATCATATCATATCATATCATATCATATCATATCATATCATATCATATCATATCATATCATATCATATCATATCATATCATATCATATCATATCATATCATATCATATCATATCATATCATATCATATCATATCATATCATATCATATCATATCATATCATATCATATCATATCATATCATATCATATCATATAATATCATATCATATCATATCATATCATATCATATCGTATCATATCATATCATATCATATCATATCATATAATATAATATCATATCATATCATATCATATCATATCGCATCATATCATATCATATCATATCATATCATATCATATCATATAATATCATATCATATCATATCATATCATATCATATCATATCATATCATATCATATCATATCATATATCATATCATATCATATCATAATATCATATCATATCATATCATAGCATATCATATCATATCATATCATATCATATGATGGCATATCAAATCAAATCAAATCAAATCTAATCGAATCGAATCGAAGCAAAGCAAGGCAAGGCAAGGCAAGGCAAGGCAAGGCAAGGCAAGGCAAGGCAAGGCAAGGCAAGGCAAGGCAAGGCAAGGCAAGGCAAGGCAAGGCAAGGCAAGGCAAGGCAAGGCAAGGCAAGGCAAGGCAAGGCAAGGCAAGGCAAGGCAAGGCAAGGCAAGGCAAGGCAAGGCAAGGCAAGGCAAGGCAAGGCAAGGCAAGGCAAGGCAAGGCAAGGCAAGGCAAGGCAAGGCAAGGCAAGGCAAGGCAAGGCAAGGCAAGGCAAGGCAAGGCAAGGCAAGGCAAGGCAAGGCAAGGCAAGGCAAGGCAAGGCAAGGCAAGGCAAGGCAAGGCAAGGCAAGGCAAGGCAAGGCAAGGCAAGGCAAGGCAAGGCAAGGCAAGGCAAGGCAAGGCAAGGCAAGGCAAGGCAAGGCAAGGCAAGGCAAGGCAAGGCAAGGCAAGGCAAGGCAAGGCAAGGCAAGGCAAGGCAAGGCAAGGCAAGGCAAGGCAAGGCAAGGCAAGGCAAGGCAAGGCAAGGCAAGGCAAGGCAAGGCAAGGCAAGGCAAGGCAAGGCAAGGCAAGGCAAGGCAAGGCAAGGCAAGGCAAGGCAAGGCAAGGCAAGGCAAGGCAAGGCAAGGCAAGGCAAGGCAAGGCAAGGCAAGGCAAGGCAAGGCAAGGCAAGGCAAGGCAAGGCAAGGCAAGGCAAGGCAAGGCAAGGCAAGGCAAGGCAAGGCAAGGCAAGGCAAGGCAAGGCAAGGCAAGGCAAGGCAAGGCAAGGCAAGGCAAGGCAAGGCAAGGCAAGGCAAGGCAAGGCAAGGCAAGGCAAGGCAAGGCAAGGCAAGGCAAGGCAAGGCAAGGCAAGGCAAGACAAGGCAAGGCAAGGCAAGGCAAGGCAAGGCAAGGCAAGGCACGGCAAGGCAAGACAAGGCAATGCAAGGCAAATCAATGTAATGTAAATCTGATCAAATCAAATCATAGCACATAAAATCAAATCAAATCCAATCAAATCATATCATATCAAATAAATTCAAACCAAATTCAACCAAATCAAATTAAATTAAATCAAATCAAATCGAACCAAATTAAATAAAATCGAATCAAAGTAAGGCAAATCTAATCAAATAAAATTAAATCAATTCAAATCTGATCAAATTAAATCAAATCACATCAAATTAAATCTCATCAAATCAAATCTGGTCAAATCAAATCATATAAATCAAATTAATTTCAATCAAATCAAGTCAAAGCAAATCAAAGCATTTCCAATCAATTCCAATCAAATCCAATCAAATCAAATTAAATACAAGAAGAATTTTCCGATTAAAGTCATTGGTACCAAATGATTTAAAACCAACACTTTAGAGTACAGTCTCGAACTTAAAAAAATGCTGAAGTTTGCTCATGGCTAAAAAAATGCTCTGAAACACACGCGGACATCGCTTTGAACGTAGATTTGTAAAGTTTGTTTTTTAGCTCTGCTTTTATGGGCACTTTATTTTTTATTAAAAAATGTTTAAAATGTCGGATGTTTGCTTATTTTTTTTTTTTATTTTGTTTTCATTGGCATTGATTTCTGCAGATACTTACCGAGCTTAATAAAAAACTTGAGTGCTTAAATGAGACGCTAACGAAAGAGAACCATTTCAAGTAGCCCAAAGTCAGCAAACAACACATGAGTGGCCTAAAGCTTTTTTAGCTGTTTTTATTTTGTTTTTTTTTTGTTTTTAATTATTTGTTGACTACGCAAATTCTTGGAATATACAGCTTTTGTAAAACAAGGATCCTTTTTTCTAAGCATTAGTTATGTCAGCAAAATAATAGCCTCGAACATGTAAACACAGAATCCTTTTTTACATAAATGCTTCTAATGCATTTTGCTGACTAAATTGTATCCCTTTTTATATAACCAAATTTTAAAATTGTACAAAATTAGCTTTCGACCTTTAGCATTTGAATGATTTGTTTTTGGGTTATTTTTCGAAATTATTTTTATTTAAATGTGCTTTAAGTGAAAACTTAAATAAAATTCGTTAAATTTTTTTAAAAATTTCAATCACGTGTGCATCATTTATCATTAGAAGCTTAAGTGAGCTAAGATCATTTGGAGGTTTTTTTGTGTTAATGATATATTGTAAAAGTACAGTGAGCACGAACATACACCTACACATACACACAAACAAACAAACATAATACCCAGCGAAACAAATTATATCGTTTCGATATCGAGACGATACCTGTTATGTACCTTAACAATGCATCAAAAAAAAAAAGGTTAAAAACGCTAAAAAGCTTCTCATAATACTGTTTTACTATACTGCTTTATTATATACCTATTTTTATACTTATTTAATTCATTTCAACTTGAATGAAAAAAAAAATTATTATGAAAAATTTGTAGTTCTTAAAAAGTTTTCATTTTTATAAATTTTTGTTTTTTTAAGAACAGAGTATTGATTTTGATTTCATAATGCAAAGTGGCAGGATTTTATAAATTAAAATCTTATAACATGAACATGAATATTACACTATGCAGTCTAAGGTTTATAAACATAAAATAATGCAAGGTATCGAAGATAGTAGAGACTTTTTTAAATTCAGATATCATTACGATATTGAAATACTATCGTAATCTACTTTGTTGGGTAGATAAAAGTTTAAACTTTCTATTTGGCTTGTTTTCTTGGCCTTTCGTTATTCTTTTCAGTGGCTTCTGCCGACAGTATTTACGCAGTGACGCACATTTTAAGCACTTCAAAATAGCAGACTGCAGGACGATTTTGTTTAAGATTCTTGCGTGGAGTCGTGGAGCACATTTTTTGATGCTTAAATTACGCTGCTTATTTTTGGCTTTATTTGTTTTTTTTTTTATTAGTTCTTTGTTTTTCTACCCAAAAGAATGAATAAGTTTTGATGAACTTTTCCAAGTTTACCAGCCATGCTTAACGATGTTGAGTTTTATGCGGCGCAAACACTTGAAACTGATGCTCATTCGTACGTGCTCGTACTGAATGCGTGCAAAAATATTCCCTCACTCTCTCTCTTTCTCTCGCTTTCCATGTGCTATACTGGCATAATGTTAAGCGTCAGATTTACTTTAATACAAAAAAATGCTTCAAGGCATGCACAAAAGGACTTTTGTAAAAACAAGACCTATTCTTATTTTTTTTTTTTACTGCCCTCTCCTCAATCAACAAATCTCGAAATCTAATTGTTATGCCAAACAGTGTGCTGTGCGTGTGTGCGTGTGCGTTTTTACTGAGCACGCTTTGCCACAGCATACATCTTTCTATACTTTCAGATTAAAGCGCAGCAATGACGGCGACTACAACGAAGAAGTTGTTGTTAACATTATGACGACAACGTTGATGTCGACGGAATACAGGAAGCTACCAACCAGCCAGTCAGCTGCCAGTTAGTTGACTCTGCAACAAACAACGAAATGCAAACTAATGAAATCACAAAGTCACGAAGACGGATGTATTTATTTTTGTGCTGCTTGACGTAGCAGAACGCTCATTGAAGGCAAACGTTAACGCTTTGGCCAGCAAAAAAGCAAAAAAAAAAAATCCAAAAATAGTTGAAATTGAATTCAATTGAATCGTTGTGCGCTACCAAGCGCAGCGCAATGAATGGCATTTAAGCAAGAAGATCCTGTAAGCAAGAAGATCCTGTAGCTGTAGCTGGAGCTTGAGCTTGAGCGTGAATTATGTAGTAGAAACCTGAGTGTAGGCGTTTGGCATGAAACAGCATTTTATAAAGTTGACAGCAGCATTTAGGCAATATAAAGCACACACACACACGCAGAGAAAAAAAAACCTTGAGGCAAGCTTTTACAATCACTGCTATGTGATAGCTGGTTGTTGTTTTTGTTACTCTGCTTAATTAAATGTCAAAAAACACAAACGAACGTTCACTCAAACTTTAAAATGACACGCAATACATTTTTAAGCTTTATTAATTATTTACACAGGCATTTGAGGTGACATCTTCTGGGTGCACATGGCGTATGAATAACTTTTTGTATTAAACATTAAAAGCACAAATTTAAAATATAACAAAAACCATTTCAATGTGATTGCAAATGCACAATAGTTTCGAAAATATTTTCAAATAATATTACTAGAACTAAAGTGAAATAATTTTTAATTTTAATAACAACAATTTTTTGTTACGTGTTGTACATAAATTCATTTAGATAAAAGTTATCTACAGCTCTCCGATAGTTCATGCATGCTCAAACCTTATGCATGAACATTTTCCAAGCATCAGTACAAAGCGTCTTCATTATTATAATAACATAACATAACATGTTATATTTTTGTAATTTAGTTGATTTTAAGCAAAATTCTCCAATTAATTTGTACATGTTTCAATGTTAAGTTACAAAGTAAAAGCAAAAAAACCAACAACAAATTCTTACCGAAAAGCCTTGCATATTTGCATAGATTTGTATGTGAAAATGTTTTGGTAATCAACCAATAGATACTCTTAAATACCAACATTATAGCAAAACATACATATGGACTAATAAGCCCAGTGGGAAAAATAAGCAACTTTTAATAACTAGCGTGTGTTCCTAAAGTTTAAGGTGTGGACATGCTCTAAACTCTTCTGGAAACATATGTAAGAATTTCCTTAAAAAATCTAGAATCATTTCCAAATTTTTTATTTTAATATATAAAAGTTTTTGCACAAATGTTATTTTTGCTCGTAAATAAACGTAACACTTTTAGGGGGAAGGGGGAAGGGGGATTGAACGCTTGTGACAAAGCATGGCATAGTGCATGACATGGGTGGAAGGTCGTGCCTTGCGTTACAAGGAATTTTTAAATTCAGCTTGTAAAATTTTAAATTTTACTTAAATTTATTTTAATTTAAAATTTTTAAATTTTATTTTTGTAAATACTGCTGTGAAAATATTGCTTTGTAAAAATATTGTAAAAAATATTGCTTCGTAAAAAGACTTGTGACGAAGTGTAACATAGGGGGGAGGGGGAGAGGGGGTTGAAAAATGGTCAAAAACATGCTACGTAATTTATGAACAGCCCCTGATGGAATGTTCGATATGGACAGAATATGATTTTTAAAATATATATAATTTTTTTTTTTTTTTGAGATAAAACTAGCAAAGAACTTACTTTCCCTCACGCACAACTACTTAATATATGTTATTTTACACTTGTTTTTTGTGGAAAATATTTTAGAAGAGTATTGAAAATTACATTTTGTAAAATATTAAATAAATTTAGGATCTAGTCGTTGAAGTGTAAAATGCAGCAATATGCAATCAATAAACAAATCTTTAACTATAATCTGTTTTGCATTAAACCTGAAGCAAATCTGTTTAAATATTCTTTATTACGAAAATTTACTAGAAGAAAAATTTCAAAACATTTACTCTTTAATTTTAATCTTAATATATGTTTTAAGAACAACACAAAAAAGGCAAGCATGCTGCTTCGCATCTAATATCGCTCAAACTGTAATTATTTTTTGCCATTATTACAGTGTTTTTCCAACAAATGATGCCCTGAAAAATGTTCAGCCTGAAAGTATGCACAGAAAGGTCATTTGATGTTTTTCAATGACAGAGAGGGTTGACCAATAATGATTACTTTCATGTAATGGTTAAAAAAAAATAACTTACTTAGGTGGCCGTAACAACCCGTGTCCGGGTTTCGACCGACCTCATCAGCTCTCGCCAGGCGCCTATGCTTTGGGCGCGCCTTCTGCAATCGGATACACCAAGTGACCAAACTATAAAAAAAATTACTGATTACAATTAATCATATACAAATATATTACCTGATTACTTTAAAAAAAACCAGTAATCACTAAAAAGTATTCAGTGATTTTTAATTCTGACAGTGAATTATTCTAAGAAATCAGTAGCCATGCAAAAGTAATCAGTGTTTAATTTAAGTAATCAATCATTTTCCAGTAAAGAATGAATAAGAGTTGTAAAATAATACAATCATTTTGTATTGCAATCAGTGACATCATAGCTAATGACTTCAAGTTTCGATTGAAATCTTGAAAACATTTTTGATTGCAATAACTTCAAGACAACAAGTCCATAAACTATTTTGAGTTATTAAATGCATTCAATCAATTTTATATCGCAGCCATGACTGAAAAACTAAATTGGTCGCATTCATTTATTCTCTTAAAAAAATATTGCAACCACTGCAATAATTATTGAAGTTTTTGGCAACTGAAGTCAATTTGAAGTCATTAAAGTTATATGATTGCTATATTTCAAAACACATGGAGTCATGAGCAAATCATTAAAGCCACGATACATATTTTCTTAGCTTAATCTCTACCGTAAACAATTTTGAAGAGCTAATATGTAACAAAAAATAATTCGATTTAAAAACGATCGATATTATCGAAAAATTTTCTGTTTGTAAAATAAAAAGCCTTTGGCTTTTAAATTATGTATTAAAATAAAAATAATTATGTATTTTATATTTATGTAAAAATATAAGTCGTTTTATACAGCTTTAATTTTGAAAATTTGTTCATGCTTTCAAAATGACTTCAAAAATTTTTGAATGAATCAAAAGTCTTCAATTCACTTCAAATTAATTCAACATTTTCGTGATTTAAAACATGATTTTAACTGACTTCAAAATAATTTATTGACTTCAAATTTATTTCAATTCAATGCAATCAATGACTTTAAATACCGTGACTTCAATCACGTGAATCAAGTGAATGAATCAAAAAATTTCAACCTAAATTTTTACGAATTGATTTCAGTTTCATGACTTTAAAATGGTAGCTGATTTTAAAACTTGAAGTCATAAAATCAAAAGAGGTTGAACGACGTAAATAATTTTTTTTTTTTTGGCATTCAGTGCCAGTTTTTGATTGCATAAATGCACTCTTTTACAACTCTGGAATGAATTATTATGATAAAGGAATTTATCAGCTATCAGGATGTACCGATCGTTGGTGACAGTTGATCTTTAACCAATATATCTATATCTATATCTATATCTATATCTATATCTATATCTATATCTATATCTATATCTATATCTATATCTATATCTATATCTATATCTATATCTATATCTATATCTATATCTATATCTATATCTATATCTATATCTATATCTATATCTATATCTATATCTATATCTATATCTATATCTATATCTATATCTATATCTATATCTATATCTATATCTATATCTATATCTATATCTATATCTATATCTATATCTATATCTATATCTATATCTATATCTATATCTATATCTATATCTATATCTATATCTATATCTATATCTATATCTATATCTATATCTATATCTATATCTATATCTATATCTATATCTATATCTATATCTATATCTATATCTATATCTATATCTATATCTATATCTATATCTATATCTATATCTATATCTATATCTATATCTATATCTATATCTATATCTATATCTATATCTATATCTATATCTATATCTATATCTATATCTATATCTATATCTATATCTATATCTATATCTATATCTATATCTATATCTATATCTATATCTATATCTATATCTATATCTATATCTATATCTATATCTATATCTATATCTATATCTATATCTATATCTATATCTATATCTATATCTATATCTATATCTATATCTATATCTATATCTATATCTATATCTATATCTATATCTATATCTATATCTATATCTATATCTATATCTATATCTATATCTATATCTATATCTATATCTATATCTATTTCTATATCTATATCTATATCTATATCTATATCTATATCTATATCTATATCTATATCTATATCTATATCTATATCTATATCTATATCTATATCTATATCTATATCTATATCTATATCTATATCTATATCTATATCTATATCTATATCTATATCTATATCTATATCTATATCTATATCTAAATAAAGGATGTCCTACCAGTCTGCAAGGACAAAGTATTTTTTCGAAAAAAACAGTAAAAAATAACCATTTTTTTATGATTTTCTGTTTATAGTAAGAACCACATCTTTTTTTGAACATAGAAAAGTATGCACTTCAACAAACATTAATTTGTTAGAGAAATTTGCACTTAGGAGTTTTTTCTACGTTGTCCTGTTTGAAGGATATTCAAAATAAAACTCACACTCGTGATAGCAGACAACTTTTGATAGGTACAAAATAGTTTGCATTTTCATGTTACTGATTATGCTGCCAATGTATCTAGCACATCTAGGAAAATGTTAATCCAAATTAACTTTTACCATTGCTTTGTCAGTTATCGAGAAATCGGCTCAAAAAAAACTCAACTCAGCTTTTTAACTTAGGCATGAGAAGTGGTATCAAAAATTATTTTTATAAAAACTAGCTCTAAATAATATTTAGTTAGTTAACTGAAAACTATCGATGGGCATTCTTTAATATTTAAAATTCTGTAAAAAAAACATAGAACATATGCTCCATCTTTAAAATGTTCTTACTGGGACATTATGAAATACACAGAATTATAAATATATATATATATATATATATATTCTAAATTTGCATAAAATCTCTACAGTGTATCATTCAAAGGCAATGAAATAATTTTGAATTAAATTGGGATTTGCTCTATGCCCGCAGACCGAAATATTTCAAAAATATAAACAAACAACACATACTTACAAGCCCACATACAACTCACCCAAGTAAAACTAAAACATGCTTAACCACACACACTTGCACGCTCTTTATATGTATATATTAAAAGCACATATCAATAAATGAATGCAAATGAACAAACTAAAAATATATAAATTGAAACACTTGAAAACACCTGCAAATACACACACACACACCTAATAGAGCATATTTACACATCTAAACATATATATATATATATATAGGCACATAACATTGTGCCTACTAATATTGATGGCAGGGATACAAAATTACAAATACGTGACAAACGACCAATGCACACAGATACATACCATGACTCCCACAAGCACATACCTAGTTATTAGTTAAATTGTGCTTTTGTGAGGTATTCGCTTGCTCTGCATTTACCAAAACTGCCAAATAAGAAAATGCCTAACAAAACTTTTGTTAGTAACAACTTTTAGGCCTGCAGGCCGAGCAACCGACAAAGTAATAAATGTTTTCACGTATATGTTTGTTTTTACAGGTTTAATACTAAACGAATGAAGAGGATTAGGTTGGCTAGCTGCATGTCAAAAAGGGATTTGAATGTTATTTAAAGCTACTTATGTACACCTTGGTGTTTGCATAGTTTTAGGCATTTTTGAGTTATTTAAAGTTGAACTAATTTATTATAAAGAGCATTTCGGATAAAGATGTCTCTTCTCATCCACTCCTAGTTTGAAGCAAAAGTATGTAAAATGACAAAAAAAAAACGATTTAAAATTTTGAAACATACCATTGCGGTTGTTTTTCCGGTGCACAGAGGGCGAAGCGGTTAATCTAGCAGCGTTCAATTCAATTTTTGAAGTATTAAATTGAGTATTTTTCTTTGTATTTTCGATTACCAATATCCTATTAAGTTTATCGATAATATTTGTTTTGTTTTTACTTACAGATTAGAACAGCTGTGAGCTTTCAAACATAGCATATGTGTCATTCCTACCACAACCTCTACAGTCTGAATGCTGCGCATTCGAAAAAACTAAATCTACTCAACAACATTAAGAAAAAATTCATTTATAAACAATTGCAAGCCTCCAACCATTCCCTCAATCGCGAACAATTGGATTCTCGCAATCATTTACCACAATCATACATTCACACACATGCAGAAACATACAACCAGTCAAAAGAAAAAAGAAGAAAGAAAAGAAAAGAGCGAAAAGAAATAAAAAAGAAAAGGAGATAGAAGAAAGAAGGAAAAATAAAGAAAAAAGAAGAAAAAGGAAGAAGAAAGTAGAAAAACGCATATCAAATATATATCAAAAATGTATAAAAAATATAAAACAATATAAAAACATACCATTAAGCACAGCCCCTCAGTCCCCGCGACAAATTAAGTTGAGTTTTTAATTAAAAATTGTAATAACAACGAATCGCAAAAAATTATTTATGCTTACGAAGCACATTCCTCACAGACATACAATTGATGTCTATGTAGCACATTCCTTATAAACATGTAAAAGGAACTATTCTAAAACGCGTATCGCACTCAACCGAAGTCACGTATGAACCAGGGATGATATTGGCTTATTGTAAAAGGGCCAAAATTTATACAAATATAGGGCTTTTTTCACCAGAATGGGGCCTTTAGTGGTAATTCAATATTAAAGACTTTCTACTTGGATATTCAAATTTCGAGTTTTTGTCCACAAATTGTCAACATTTCGTCTGAAAATAGTCGACATTCTCTCCAAATCGTCGGCGTCATCTGCTCCAAAATTGTTAACAATTATAGCCGTCACGTAGAAGAACATCACTGGCAGGGAAGTTTTTCTACTTGTCACAAAAATAGCGCAATTTAGTTTAAAAGATCAGCTGTCAGAATCAAAATTTTGGGTCAAAGTGATATAGTTTGTTCGTCTAAATAGATTTTATTTTATTTATAGAAGTCCCATTGCGAAAAATACGCCAAAAAAATAATCGATGTAGTTAATTTCTCAAAATTTTTAACAAAGCCATTTATTTAATGTGTTAATAATACAAATAAAAATAGAAAAGCATTTCCACAGAAAACCTCAAATCGGATCGATATATTCATCGTTAAAGAGCCTCAGGTGTATTCTTTCGAGTCCTTGGTTATATGCATAAGAATGTCAGAAATGTATGAGAAATTAAACGAAGAGTCTGCTTTAAGACTTGTTAGAAGACGAATCAATGATGCGGGTTTAATAAAGAATGATTAATAAATGTTATACAATTTTGGAATATAGAGTTTTGAACAACAAAATTAACTTAAGTTACATCCAATAAGGTGACAAAAAATGTTTCATCGCAGTTTCCGCCGTCTCCATTTTTTGAAAGAGCATATAGTGTTTGAGTTATAGTTTAAAAATTGAATATTTTTTTATTTCGGATGCCATTTTGAGACCACTATGTTGAAGTTTTTTCCAAGCCCTACATTCTTTAAAATGTATGACTTGAAAACACTTTTCTATTCGGAAAAGAATGTGTCATAATACCGACTTCATTTTTAGATCTAAAATTTTTTAAGTGAAAAAATCGCGTTTTTATGCAAATAATTGGTTATTACTTCTTAAGCATTTATTTGAGATGAATTCTGATGCTAAATCTGAAAAAGTGTGAATTTTTATATATCAATTGTCGGAAATTTATTTCGGAAGAAAAAATGGATGAAAATTTATTGAAAATTTACGACGTTAAATACTTCATCAATTAAGGCTACTTAAGGCTGGAGCTTTTTTTACAGGTTCGCCTTTTCATCTATATGCCTGAAAAAATTTTGTAAGAAATGTATCACGCATTCAAATTTCCATTCTTAAACCTATAGAATTTCTTTGGGATACTATTAAAAGAAAAATTGGTTCGCATTTAGACATTCTTTTGAAGGGTCACAGGAATCTTCAGTCTTTCCCCATAATATTAGATACCAAATGTTTGTTAGGAATTTATACTGTTGATGTCAATCAATAATAGAAAATAGCGGTTATTCTGCATAATACTAACATGGTGGCTTTATACAAAATATAAGAACGTCAGCTTTTTAAAAAATTTCCTCAGTTTAAATCGATTTTTACAAGTGTACTATTTCTGAAGTCAACCCGAAAAGTACCTGCGTAGGTTTATATAGCTTAAATATAGCTTACAAAACAAAATTGAGGAGAATTGTTGAATACAATTAATAAAATTATTAAACAATTATTAAAATACTTTATGAATACAAAAGCTTTTAAGGTCGGCGCTAATATAATCAGACTTTTAATCAGAAGCGCCAACTTCAAAGCTTTTGTATTCATAAAGAAATTAATATATTTATGATAATAAAGCACATAAGAAAAAAGTGACTACTTTTTTGAGCCACTGTATTGTGTACTTTGTTTTTTTTTCAGAATTTGTAGACAAGCTATGTTTTTGATAACTTGAAATGAATTTTATGTTCTGCTCGTAGCTGTTAGCTGTCGGGTAACAATCATGACAGGTAAATTTATACGATTAAACATACTTATTTCAACCTTTCTTCTTGATACATATAACCGTTATCTGCCGTCTAGCTCAATGTCTTTAAAGAAAGTTTGTGTGTGTGTGTGTGTGTGTGTAGGTACTGTCTGTGTGTAGGTACGAAATAATTTGACATAAAATAATCATCTTGCAAATGTAACTGAAAATGTTGTTGTTGTTGTAGTTTGTTATGTGTAGTTAATGTTTTCTTGCATTATATTTTTTGAAAAAAAAAAATCTTATGACTCAAAATATAGCTACTGCCACTACCACACAGCAGCTCACTTGCCGTCGGGGATTAATTTTCAAGGTTTTTTTGTTCAGCTTCATTTTTTTCATGCTCTCTTTTTCTGCAGCATCCGTATGCTTGTCTTTATCCTCATCTTTATTTGGTTTTTTTTTTTAAATTTTTTGCTTTCATGCTTAAAAACGAAACCAGCTCGCACAAGAAAAACAAAAAACAGTTTAAATATAAAAATATATTTCCGCTTCAGGAAATCTGCCGCAACCCTTAAAGCATGCAACATTTTGCTTTACTTTACTTACAAATTTGTTTTTTTTTTTTTTTTGATTTCTTTTATTTTCCTCTTCAGTTCTTACAATTTTTTTTTTTTGTTGTCTGGCTTGTCTGTGACAAAATATCTTAGGAATTCATGACTAACGAACGTTATAATGTATTATGTTGCCTTCTCACAGTTTAACGCTTTGTGCCACCGGAAACGTTTGCAACCATTATTGTTTAAATTTTCTGCCTTTGTTTTATTTCAAATAAGTATACGCTTTAAACAAACCATCAAATAATAATAATTTGCTGTCTTCAAATGAAAATAGAATAAGTGTGATTTGATTAAATAAGCGCTTAAATGTGTTATTTAATACAAGCTTATTTTATAAATATATCAAAATTTATCTCTTTTGAAGTTTACCTATCTTAAGGAATTTACACAAATACAGCTTCCCAGAATTCCTCACTTAAGGAGTTAAGTCACTACTTTGATGTGATTTGAAACTTGTTTTATATAAGCCAACAGTAAGGTCAACATATTAATAGTAAAATCCAACTGGGTATGTAACTAGTTGCACATTTGCTAATGTGTGTATATATATTTCAGTGTCATCCGTGTAGACAAGGATAAATCCTTGCTGTCACTGCTACTGCTGCTGTTGCTGCTGTATCATAACGGTGCAACGCATGTCCTCGCGACAACTAATTAAAATGCAAAAATGTTATCGTAAACCGAATTAAGTTCTTAAATAACATTAAAGGCAAGCCAAAACAGGCGAAAGTGATACTGACAGGGACATACAAGCTGATTGTTTGTATGTAGATGAGTGGTTTGTAACATGGACACGGGGTCCTAATGTACTTAGCTGATTAGTAGCATTGTGGGAACAGCAGTGGGAATGGTAGGTAGCACATTCATGAAATCAATGGAGGCAACAGCTTATGTTAAGTTCATAATTCAGTGGTCACAAGCAATAACAGCTTATGTCGAAAATCATGGTTTCGAGAAAAATCACTACTTGTATACAAAAGAGTTTCTGAAAAAGTTAATAAAGCGTTTCCTTAAACGTAATTTAAATTTATTCTTAAACTTGCAATTCTAACAAAAAGATCAAAAACTGTAATGAAAGTTTAAGATATTTAATATAAGGAAAGCTAGATGTTAATGCCAAATGTTGCCTTGCACACATTGAGTCAAGCAAAATTAGCCCATTTTAAATTACTAATAGTTTATTTAGAAACCAAATTATTTAACAAATTCATTGTTGTTTTACTAACATTTTTTTTAAGAAAATCTAATTTAGCTGTATTTGTATTTAGAATATAAAATGTGAAAAAGTTACATAAAGATCATATGACATTTGGTCATTCTGTTTAAGCTCATAATAATCGCCCAATCATTTCTATAGAAAACAACAACACGAATATTTGGGGGGCTTTATTCCCTATTTGGAGGGCCGTTATAGCATTTCCAAAAATGGGGCTTTATTTCATTATGAGTATACTAAAAATAAAATTATTTATAATATTATTTATAAAGTAAGTAAAAAAGTAAAATAGAGTTAGACCCAAAAAATTTATTTATGAAACCAATTCTTGAATATTTGGGGAATTTTTTCGTAAATGGCGCCTCAAAATTTTCAAAACTCATCAATTTTTGTTATTTTATAGAAGTTATTCTGTCATCTATAATTGCAAATATAGTAAAAAAATAAAATTCAAAGAAAAAATAACTTCGAAACAACTAGTCAAGAAACAACATACAGACATATTAGAAACGAAAATGCTCGAAAAAGTCTGAAAAACAAACTCCCACGTGCAAAACCAGGCTACGTAAGCTGCACGAGCGTCTTGCTTAAGGGAGTATTCCTGGTTGGAAGGCTGTCTTGGACCCTTTTTGAAAAACTTCTCATTTGAAAACGCAAAGAGTTATTTAAATTCTGTTTTTTTTTTTCTTAATACAACATATTAAATTAAATAACATTTCCTTTGTACGAGGGCTGTTCAAAAAGTAGTCGGCCTTCAAAGTTGGACGTCGATAAAAAACGTATACTGCTTGCGGACCGGATAACTCAACTTCGGATCATCTGAAATGGAAAAAGTAAACGGCGTTAGATTCAGTAGAGATGTAATTCTAGTCTCTACCTCAATCATAATTTTGGCGGTCATTGAAAAATGAAAAACAGTCATTGAAAATATTGTGATTGAGGTAGGGACCAGAATGGTAACAATTCTGCTTCGATTGCACTTGATTTCATCAAAATCGGTTCAGTAGGAACGGAGAAAAGTGACTTCGAAGTTCAAAAACGTGATTTTGAAAAAAATCAAAGAAAATTTTAGGCAATAAAACATTTTTTTTTTTTTTTCTGAAATGCTAACACATATCACTCTGCAATGCCAGCCCCATAAAGAACTCCTTCCTCCTTTCCTCGGGCAGTTCTACCTTCTTTTGTTGCGGCCAGAGCTCTGGCTTCGGACCTTTTCAAACGTTCTTCGTTCCAAGACATGGCGAAATCATATGTGACGTTGCCAATCGGGATGCCGATTTGGTTCATTATTTAAAGTATTGGCAAAAAACCTTCGTTAAATATGAAAGTTCCAAAATAGTTGGCAATCTCAATAGTGCGTGTCCTCATCTTGCTTGTTTTAAGTTTATTTTAAAAATTAAGTGTTTTCAAATTAATAAAAATACATTTTCGGTTATTAAATTTAAGTTGTTTTTACGTAGGTAATAACTGAATTGAATTGAAATTTATTAATCATTATTAATCCTTGACTTAAGTCTAGTAAATACAAAAATATAATATAAAATATAATATATAATATATAATATATAATAATTTAAATATGTCTTAAAAATCTATAATAATATTTAAAACATTATTAAAATTAATATTATGCATCGAAAAATCAAAAATCAATTATATATGATTAATATTAATATGCTCTGTAGTTCGAATCGAGCATATATCCTCATACTAAAATCAAAAATTTAAATAAAGTTCATGGAAGAATATGAAAGTTCATGGAGTGAAGGAAGAAATAAAGAACAAAAAAAACGTTAATTTTTACAATAACAAAATTTAATTCATTAAATTTTTAAAATATATATTTTAATATTTATTTAATAAATATTAAAAATTTATTTACAAAATATAAACTATATATAAATAAATAAATAAAATGTCAAAAGTTAAAAAAAAAGTTAAAAAATGAATTCTGACGAATAGTTACCCATAAATGATTAAAATGCATAGTTAATAATAATAAGTATACATTAATATATAGGAATGAAAATGTTTTTTATAATATTTAAATATTGAGGATGAATCTGAGAATAGAGATATAACGAAACAAAAATTAAATATGGAATGTAAAAGAGCATGTTCAATGACTAGTAATGGATGGTTAAAGTGGAAGTTTTTAATTATTACACTTGCATAGCATAAAGCATAACATTTATATCGCAGTAGCTTAAGTTAAATAGCCAAGATTTTGCATCTGTAAGGAAACGAGATTTAATGCGTCTGAACCTGATATCATAAGGTAGATTGTTAAACAATCTAGGGGCAGTCGAAGAATAGAACCGCAGAAAGTGTTGCAGGCTATGTGGTGGGATTGACGAGAGATTGCGATTAAATGACCTCAACTGATAGTTCAAATCACTTCTATCAATAGGTTGCTCAGATCTATTGAAGAGCATCTTTTATGCTCGAAAGCAATATAAATGTTGAAGAGGCAATATTTTAAGTTCTCTGAATAGAGGAAGGCTACAGTTACAGTGCGAGAACGATTGCCAATAATTCTAATGGCGTGTTTTTGGGCAGTAAGTAACGGCAATATTTTGTTTTTGTGTGTACCACCCCAACATATCAAGCCATACTTAAGTTTAGAGTGAAAAAGACCAAAGTAGATGTTAGTTAAAAGCTTAAGCGAGCAAAATTGCCTTAAGTGATAAAACTGCCTTATAACAACCATCAAATATTTTTTTAGTGCTGTGGTGTGATCAAACCAGCTCATTTTGAAGTCAATTAAGAGTATTAAATATTTAAAGAATGAACACATGAAAAAGAAAGACAGTCAGAGGAACAAGAATTAGAATCGACATTGGAACGATAATGGTTTGACGAAGTACAAATGTCGCTTCCAATTAAGTTTCTTGCACAATTCGCACTATGATAGTTAAGATTTTCTATATTTGAGTCTTTGCCAGCTATATTATAAAGCTATATTATTTTATGTTTTCTCACTTAAAACCAACTTATGCGTTGTAAACCAGTGTCTAAGCACTCCAAGATCATGATTAATAGCTATGGTTAGGCTTAGAAGAGAAGCACATGAATAGGTGCAAGCCATATCGTCTGCAAAAGCAACAGAATTACTACTTAGATTCTGTGAGAACAACGAATTAATATACATATATTAAAAACGAAATTGGACCTAGTACCGATCCCTGTGGGACACCTATATTAATATTTATGAAACTACCGAAGTAGTTTTTCACTTTAACTCTCTGCATTCTGTAAGAAAGATATGAGGTAAGCCATTTATAAACATTGCCTCTAAGACCACTTTTTTCCAACTTCCTCAATAGTATGTCATGATCAACTGTATCAAATGCTTTTGTAATGTCTACAAACAGTGCAGCAGATACTTTTTCTTTTTTTTTGTTTATGGAATTATAGATGTTTGTATAGAATTTCAAGAGAGCTTCTTCCGTTGACAATCCCTGCCTGAATCCAAATTGGCAGTTATTGAAAAAATGTATCTTGCTGGTAGTTGCTTCAAACCGTTGCATTCAAAAAGTATCCAAATTAAGCAAATCGCATTTTGGCGAAAACATTGCTGGACAAAAAAAGTCCATATCTCCTAAAGTATTTCGAATTCAAAAAACCCTTTTAGGACGATATTCTCAAATATCCAAGCTATAAAAATATGCAGAAAAAAAATTTAACAAACATTTTTTCCAACCAGGAATACTCCCTTAAGAATATTGACCGCATATAATGGACGATGAGACATACCTCATAATGGACTCTACAGCCAAATTGTCGATGACTCAGTTATTAAAATTCAACTGAAAAATTTGGCCAGAAAATTTTGATTTGAAAGGTGTTTGCAGTTGCGACCTTTAAACATCAACTTTTTGTACAAAAGGCACAGTACTGAAATTTATCAGAAAGAGGGCTTGAAAAAGCGACTACTTCCATTTTCTAAGCGCCATAAAGGTTCAACAATATATTGGCCTGGCTTGGCAATAGCCCATTACACGAAATTGAATCAAAAAAATGGGGTAAAATTTGTTTGTAAAGAGGATAATCCACCAAACTCCCCAGAGCTTCGCCCCATGAAACGCTATTGGACTAAATCTAAAATTACGTTTAAAAAGACAGAGAGCATCCCTTATATTGGGACTTTATTTCAAGCGAATTGGGGCTTTATTTCGTTGGGTGTTATTTCATAATGAAATAAATCCCCATTTTTGGGGTCTTATTTCGTCTTTGTTTTAGGGCCTTATTTCCTGGGGGCCTTATTTCACAGAGCCTTCTGTTTCGACTATGTCTGAATGTTTTTCCATAGGATTATGTGTTGATAAACATTTATAAAAACGGACGAAAACATGAATTTTTAAATGAAAGTAAATCAAGAAAATCTTTTATTTTTCGAGCGGATTTTAGGATCTTCATTTGGCATAGGCAGGTCATCTTTTTGCTAGAGTTACAATCACGTTTTAACAAATTTAAAAATATTAGAAAATAATTCTTCGTAAATCTAAGGCATCTAATATTTTTCCGAAGTAACGTTTTCCCATCTTGATTTATGGTTCTCCAAATTGACTTTGTTTGATCACAGACTTACATACAAAGTTTTGGTTCACTTTTTGAAGTATACCTGCAGTCTTCAATATTCATCGTACAACGATCAAATAAATGACATAATATCAGTTACATGGCGAATGAAAAGAATATCTTACTTTGTATTTTGTCACTTCTTTAGTAAATTTACAAAATGTCAAAATCTTGCAAGAAAACGAATTGCACATAAGAAAAACCATTCATAAAATGCTTCAGTAGCTGTTTTTATCAATATTTTTCAGTAACATGGGCTTAAGTCTACTTTAATGAATCTGCTGAATTTCAAGGATAACGCATGCTGCAGTTATAATTCTGCCATGCCTTGTACTAAGCAACTTTTTTAAATTTAAGCGGATTCATTAAGCTAGAATTGTGCCGTAATGTGTTTTGTTTCGTCTTCGATTTTGGCTTTTTTCGATCTTTGCTAGTGCAACAGCTTCCATTGGAATGATTGAGTTTTGGTTTTCACGTTATATACATAAACCCATGATTCGTCACCAGTTATGACCCTCTGAAGCAAATTTAAGTAGTCGCAGGCAGACTCCAACATATCCTTATTAACAATGTTAATGCGATGCTGTTTTCGGTTGCAATTGAGCAATTTTGGTACGAATTTCGCGGCGACCCGTCTCATGCCCAAATCATTGGTAACGAGCCAATCGATATGTTAAGGTCCTCAACAACTTCTCTAACAGTGATTCGACGATTGTCCATTACTACTTTCAACGCTCGGGCGTCCGGCACGCTCTTCGTCGTTCACTCTTCTCGGCCCACTGAGAACATTTTGTACCACCGATAAACGTTGCTTCGGTCCAAGGTTGCTTCACCATATGCCACATTCAACATTTGGAATACGTCCGCTCACTTAATTTTGCTTTTCACACTGATTTTCATACAGATTCTTTGAACCATTTTTTGGAATAGACAAAAATCGAAGACGAACCAAGACACTTACTTATTCTCCAATCGTTGTCTATACAGGGTGTCCCAGACTTAGAGTACTATAATGTGGGGGCTGATTCCTCGTGATGAGACGAGCAAAAAATTGTATGGGTGGGGTGGTCGCAAACGCCCCCCTAGGGGGCTAGGAGGGAAAAACAAAAAATTAGGTGTCGTTACGTTTTAATCCATAGCTAACATATCTCTGCAACGATTAAAAAAAACCATACTTTTTTGAAAAGAAAATTAAATTTGCTTTAAATTACTTTTGCAAAATTTTTCCATAAAGTCATAAACAAAAAATGTATAAGCCCCTGAAGTCAAAAAATAGGTTTTTTTCTTTAAAAATTCTACTTTCAAGGCGATTTTCTCAGAAAAAAACCAAATGTTTTATTATTTTTTATGACGCAGTTTTTTCCTTGGTCAATTCTCTAAAAATTTTCTAAAACCGTAACAAAAAATAATGTCTGCGTACTCTGAGTTGGAAAACATTATAACTCTACGATCGGTGAAAGAATGTGTCGATTCAGGCATGTGATGCACTTAATAATGAGAAATTGCTTTTTTTTCTTAATTCCGTTAAATCTAACTGTTTTACTAGTTATTGTAAGCAACAAAAAAACAAAGTCGCCTTGCTTGCATTAAGTACCCCAGTGGGAGGAAAAAGTGGTAGAATCGGAAAATCGATATTATACGAAAAATATTATCTCTGAGGTATAAACAATGTATGATGGATTTTTAGAGAATTGACCAAGGAAAAAAACTGCGTCATAAAAAATAATAAAACATTTGGTTTTTTTCTGAGAAAATCGCCTTGAAAGTTGAATTTTAAAAGAAAAAAACCTATTTTTTGACTTCAGGTGCTTATACATTTTTTGTTTATGACTTTATGGAAAAATTTTGCAAAAGTAATTTAAAGCAAATTTAATTTTCTTTTCAAAAAAGTATGGTTTTTTTTAATCGTTGCAGAGATATGTTAGCTATGGATTAAAACGTAACGACACCTAATTTTTTGTTTTTCCCTCCTAGCCCCCTAGGGGGGCATTTGCGACCACCCCACCCATACAATTTTTTGCTCGTCTCATCACGAGGAATCAGCCCCCACATTATAGTACTCTAAGTCTGGGACACCCTGTATATGAGCTCCGAAAAACGGTCGATTTTCAAAAATGTGTTTTTTATCTCAGTAAAACATTTTCATTTGCTTACCATGTAAATGTCAGCATGCGATGTGGTGGAGTTCGAGAATACCTCAGCAGCTTGACGGATATCAGGATTTTGTAAGTAGAGTTTACAGAAAACAACTTTGCTTCTCCGAACTGTAGCATAAGTGGTGTCGCATCCAGTGAAGGCCTGAAGATAATAATATGTTGCTTATGGTTGGGTGCTATTTTTCTAGATATTCTGGAAATTTTCTTCTGAGTGAACCTTTGAAAACACTAGTGTTTTAAGCTAGTGTATAAGCGGAGACGCTCATTGGTTCGGATTTATATTTATTTAAGTATTTGCAACTTGCATCTCTCCTTTAATTTTGGAAGTCTATTTATGTGTTCCTTTATAAGTTGAAATATACTATCTGTCATCTTATATTTTTGCTTCACCTGATCCACCGATGGTCACAAAAGTCATTTAGAGGTTAATCTTATTACTTCTTCATCAGAGTTTTGACGAAACTTATACTCTCATCGAAGCATACCTGCACTCTTTTCCTTTCCATATATCCACATAGTTTTCGCTCACGAGGTTTTTAAATTATACAATACGTACCCAAAGACCAATATTTCTAAAAAATACTTTTTGATACGTCAACGGTACCTTTCCTTTGCACTTTCTGTGACAATAAAGTATTAAAGTTCAAAATTTTCTCTCCGACACAACATATCTCATTTTTAATTTACTTCAGATGATACTTGATATTTCAGTTTAATATCAGATTTACTAATATTTTTCCCTGGTTTCAACTTATATAAAATTTTTCACAAATAAGCTCCTTGAGACGTGGTCGAAATTCCGTTGAGTTCATCTTCTTCTATATCATTACTATTATCAGCCTCATAGAAAATTGAAGGTTCATATCAATGTCAAAATGGAGAACTTTTCGCTAATTGATTTATCTTCCTAATCGTAGCTGTGTATTGAAAAAATTTGTAGATAAATCAGGCTCACTGTTATCTAAAACAGACATGCGACTTTCTTCATCGTTGAATTTGGTTTGAAAAACATATCCAACCTCCAAAAAAGGCATGCGACTGCCTTCATCAACGGGCATTAATTTTTTTTTTCTTTAAAAAATAGGCTGAATATTGAGACATTGATAGTCAATTTGAAACCGTAGCACCTGCTCATCAAAAACAAATTAAATTTATTTAAATATTTAAGCACGCTAGGATATCTTTTAATCCCCCAGCGTAAAGAAAGGCAGACAAAAATTGACATTTATTTGGAATAGCAACGAATAATGTGTCTATCATTTCTGTACAAGTGAGTCCGCCCTCAAGAGTTTTTTTTTTTTTTTTTTCTAATTTATGTAAATTTCTTTTTTTTTAAATTCAGGGTGGTTGGCATTGCAGCTAAAACATAAATTCTTAGGATTGGTATACATATATTTAGTGCCTCACCCACTGGGAGTGAATGTAATTCAACAAATGGTTTTCACTTCATTTGGGATTCGCAATGCAGAGCCCGGCAATAATTTCTATTTATGTTATTTTAATTGCAAAACTTTGTCTCGTTATGTGTCTCGTTATGTGCGTTATGTGCTCGTTCGTATTTATTTTCGTTTGCAAAAAGTTTCGCAATTGACAAATGCGACAAATGGTTTGGGAATTCAAGATGAAAAATGCTGATGAGGCTTAGTGTAAATTGTGCCAAACAAATTAACATTTAAAACAAGTTTGATAGGCAAAGTTTTTCTAAAGAAGAGCTGTTATGGTTTTTTCCCCCGGTTTTAATTAAATGGATATATAAACTCTATGGCCTTCATTAACTCTAGAAAGGTTTATGTTTATAAGTATAGTAACTTCGGTTTTATGCTGATTTATTGTTTCGGTGGTCTTAAGTTTCAGGAATTTGCTTGATGTGAAGTCTGATGCAAAATCATTAAGGGGTTACATGACATTGGCAGTTTTTTGAAATCGAAATCGATTTTTTTTTTTAATAATTTTGTATTTTAGTAAATTAAGATTCTAAGAAAAAAAATTTCATGGAAAAATTTTTACGGGTTCAAAAATTACAGCCGGATTAGTGAGAGCGCATTTTTAATTTTTGCGCTACCTACGTACGGCAGCTGGTATATACTTGTTTTACTTGCTACCTGACTTTTGGTGGTTGTTATTTCGTACCTACTTGAAGGGTGAAGGGTGAAGCCCGAATTGCTAAACGATTGCAAAAAAACTACAAGAAACAGCACAACACAAGATAACGAAGGCATACAGTACGAAGCAGGCATGGCAGATTGAAGGTAACCTTTTTTTTTCTTTGTTCACAAACTTTGAACGCGCTTATCTCGAAACCATGTTTTTCGTACTGGTTGCGGCACTAGCGGGTTCATTTTTTGACGAAATTTTTTTTTTTTTGTATTTTTTCAAACTTGATTCGCTATCGTATGACACGAGCTTTTTTTTAAATTTTTTTTTCGATTTTTTATGAATTTTTGAAGTAAATTTTTTTTCGAAAAAACACACTTTCAAATTTGGAACATCACCAAATATTGAAAAAAAAATTAAAAAAAAGCTCGTGTCATACGATAACCAATTTTGTTAAAATTTAAAAAAAGTCATTTTTTTCCAGATCGGTCAATTTTTGCAACTCCCAGCGCTGCAACCACGAGGCCCCGTTTTTTTCTCTGCCGCCAGTTTGGAGCTCTATAAAACCATGTTGGAGTGAAAAATATATTTTTTTGAATTTTGTTTCTTGTAATTTGTTCAATTCTCTACAATAATAAAAAACATTTTGGAGAAATGTTTGTTTTTGACTGAGTTATGAATTTTTAAAAAAGATCTGTTTTCTCTGCCGCGAATGTCTTGTCCCACCTTAAGTTAGTTTGTCAAAAGAAAAAACCGGAGCATACATTAAGGCGGTCTTCTCATTCAAAACCCGTTTTTTGGACCCTTTTTAAAAAAATTCTTATTTGAAAACGCAAAGACTAATTGAAAACTTTTTTTATTTATTGTATTACAAAAGGTTCAAAGTAAAAAAAATTTGCCTCGATACGTGGGCTGTTCAAAAAGTAATGAGACTTCAAAGTTGGTGGTGAAAAAAAAGGTGTCGTCACGGCGGCCACGATTCCGGGTCTCCGGAGCGTCTGAAATGAAAAAAAAAACGGGGTTATAATCAGTATAGATGTAATTCTCGGGTGAACCTCAAGCTTAATTTTGTGATTTTTTTTGACAAAATGGCGGCCATTCAAAAAAAAAATTTCAATTTCGGGTTTTTTTTTTGTAGTTTAGTTTAAAAAAAAAATAGTAAAAAATTTTCTAAAATTATGGTCGAGGTTCACCCGAGAATGGTGACAATTCTGCGTCGATTCCATTTTGTTTCATGAAAATCGGTTCAGTTGAACTGGAGATATCATGACCGCCAGTTCGAAAAACGTGGGTTCGAGATAAACGCGTTTAAAGTTTGAAGTAATTTTTTTGGGAAAAAAAAAAAAAAAATCAAAAATGTTTAAATGCAGTTTTAAAGAGCTGACAATTTTTACTTACAAATATTAGTCGGCGATGCCAGCTCCATACAGGCCACCTTCCTTTTTTTCGTAGAAACTGCTTTCTGCTGCCCTCTCTGCTCTGCGAGCCGTTCTGCCAGCTTTTTATGATGCCGCAGCTCGAGTCTCTGATCGGTTCAATCTGTCTTCATTGCGAGATAGTGCGTATTCGTATGCGTTTTTGCCAATCGCAATACCCATCAAACCCATAATTTTAAGTATGGGTATAAAACCGTCGTTGAAGAGGCACGTTGCAATGAAATTGGCCACTTCGATGGTGCGTGCGCCTGAGTTGATGTGTTTGGGCGAAAGTGACCAAAGAACAGAATTGTAGGACTCATTGGAATTCTGAGTTTCAGATCCAAGGCATCTTTCAAGCAAATTATCTGCCGACAGCGCTTCGTAAGCTGGTTTTATTACCTCCATCACCTTCTTGTCCATCAGACCTTGCTTCACAAAAAAGGCTGTATCTTCTAAAGTATTTCGAATTTCTAAAAATCCTTTTAGGGGCATATTCACAACTACCCAAGCTATAAATAAATGCAAAAAAAAAGTTGCTCAATGAGAAGACCCCCTTAAGGCGGAGAGTTTCAGCTGATAGACAAAACATATATTTGAAGTCCTTTTAAGACAGTGTCAACCAACACACCGTGCATACGTGCAAAAAAGCATTGAGCTTTTGCAATTATTTAAGCAAAGTAAAACTTTAGTAACTTCAAACTTGCTGTAGAGAGCTTGATGTAGTTAAAACTTAAAGAAATCTTTAACTAAGCTTAAACATCAATGTACATAACGATAACTATAGCATTTTTAATATTATATTAAAATTAGAACATGTGCTGCGTTGTGCCCCATGTGTGCTACTTATTATATGCCACATAGGAAGAAATATTTTTTCTAATCGAATGATTATTATATTTGATGGTGCTTTTATGATTTGAACGAAAGTACTTGTACCCTGAAAGTTGAAGAAAATTGTGCTAGAAAGTGCTCAAATTGTGCAGCAATGTGTTGTAACTCATGTGACGGCTAATTAATCAAAGCTTTTTCTGAAAAGAAAGAAAATTTCTTTATATTTCCTTTTATTATTTATTAAACAGTATATCGAGGTAGTTTTCCGTTTTCAAGTTATTGAAAATTCATGAAAATATTGAAACATTGAAAGATATCGAAGGCAATGTGTGTTTCTTACAAAATATGGTATCATATTCAATATTATTATTTGTTTAAATGCGAATAAACATGGTGCATAGAGGCATATTTTGAGCCAATTTTATTACATTCTGCAGGTATGCAGAAAAATCCATATACAGCAAATAATGAAAAAACTATTTACGAATTTGAGATTCTTTAGGCGCGTTGAGCACTTTTTAGTAGGGTTAAAAGTTATGAATTGGCGTCAGCACTGTTAACGTCAGCAATTTTATCGTCAGCAATGTTAACGTCATGTCCTACATTTTCAATAGACGAGGGTGATCCGTCACCATGGTGGTGCACGGAACTCGAATCTCTGAAGAAGAAGGTCAGGAAGGCCTTCAATCGGCCCATAAGAGGGGGAACTCCAGAAATATGGGCACACTACAAGGCACGGAAAGGGGAAGTGAAGCACCTCATACGACACCGTAAAGGCAGTCGTGGAGAGACTTCTGCTCTGGGATGGAAACTATTTCAGAAGCATGTAGGCTCCAGGAAATGGTTTCAAAAGACCCATTCTCCAAAGTGGGACCGATCCAAAAAAACGGGTGGAACCATGGCAGAGAACCTAGAGGAGTCAATACTGAAGTTCTGATAGAAATACACCTCCTGGAAGTTTTAGGTCTGATGACCCGTGGACACCCTTGAAGAAAGAGACGCACAGGGTTGACAGACTGGAAACCGAAAGAGTTATCACTATAGACGGGGTGAGGAGTGCTATACGCTCATTTGCTCCGTACAAAACATCAGAAATGGACGGTATATTTCCGGCTATGATGCAATGAAAAAAGGATGATGCGGAGGCGAAATCGTTCAGACCGATCAGCCTAACGTCTTTCCTCTTGAAAACGATGGAAAGAGTGATGATTGACTGTCTTGAGAGCACTTCGCTAATGCATAATCCTCTGAGTAGATGGCAACATGCTTATAGAGTAGATAGGTCTACGGAGAGTGCTTTTCACGATTAGTAAGAGTTGCTGAAAAGGAGCTATTTGCAGGAGGCATCGCGATGGCCACATTTATGGACATCGAGGATGCTTTCGACAAAATATGCTTTGGAAGGCTGCGGCAAGCCCTGACAACGCGCAATGTAAGCCCAATGATAACAAATTAGATAGACAATATGCTCAAGCTCAGGGCTGTCAACATGCAGAATGGTAGAGTCAAGACTAGAGGTAGAGTAAGTAGAGGACGTCCTCAGGGCGGGGTATTATCGCCAACCCTGTGGAACATCACTGTGGACTCACTTTTGGCTAGACTAGAAGAATCGGGCATACACACGATAGGGTATGTAGATGACATTGCGTTGGTGGTCCGTGGTAAGTTCATTGACAACATTTCTGACATCATGAAGGGAGCACTCCGAATAGTGGAGCAGTGGTGTCGAGAACAAGGCCTTGCCGTGAACGCAGGAAAATCAGACAATATTTTCTTTACTAGAAAGAGGGTAGGCCAGAGGAGAGAACCACTCAGACTTTTTTGGAGCTGAAATCAACATGTCCACGAAAGTTAAATATTTAGGGGTAACCCTTGATGGTAAACTGAACTTCATGAATTCATGTAGAAGATAGGATTCAAAAAGCCAAGAGGGTTCTATTTCAGTGTAGGCGCGTTTGTGGTCTCAAAAAAAAGGTGTCTAAGCCCAGAGGCTATGAAATGGGTATACAATATGATAGTTAGACTTGCCATCACGTATGCTTCGGTGCTTTAGTGGACAAAAGTCAGCCAGAAAACCATTAACAAGAGACTGGACAGAGTCCAGCGGCTGGCGAGTGTTGGAATAACACGTGCAATACGCACCACACCAACAAGCGCAATGGAGGTTCTGTTAGGCATGCTACCGTTGGATTTAGAAACAAAGAAAATGGCGGCGCTAACAGCCCTCAGGATGTTGCGAAACACTACGTGGCATGGAGCAACGGCCCTACATGTTCATATGCGCATCCTTGATATTGTACAGAGAGATGTCGGGAAGACTTGTATGCCATTGGATGGAAGACAGGGAGTAAGAATAACAGAAAAATGTTATAAAACTCTTATAACAGATGGAGTCGTTTGTGAAAAAATCGCTGGTAACGATATTAGTATATTCACAGACGACTCCCTGATGAATGGCAGAGCCGGGACAGGCGCTTACTCAGAAGAGTTAAACCTGTCTTGTTGAGGTTTGTGTCTGTATACCAAGCGGAAATGCTTGGTGTAGTGCATGAGCCGGACCACCTGATAAATGGCCGGGTCAATGGCAAGAAAATTGTCATTGCCCTCGACAATCAGTCGGTGATTAGGTGCATGCAACGGACAGACACCACGTCCAGCTTGGCCATAGAATGTCTTACCTAACTCAATAGGTGCGCTCAGATAAATGAGCTCGCACTTATGTGATGAGGATATGCCAGTGATGAGGATTTCTGGCATAGAACAGCATGAAAATACTGATTCTTTAGCAAAAGAAGGATCAGCAGAAGATTTATGTGGACCAAAGCCACGTATCGCCATAGGCGACAACATGGTGTCAGGCCTTATTAAGCAATGGACGGACTCGGAACACCGTAAAAGGTGGGAAGAAGCTGTAAATTGCAAGCAATCAAAGGCGTCCGTGAAGTGGTCTCGTAGTGAGGCAGCAGAAGTTATCCGATACAATCGAAGGACTTTAAGCTGACTTACTGCACTGGTCACAGGACACGGTCCCTACATGTACCATCTCAGGAAGATGACTCTGACCGAGGACAATACGTGTGGGAGCCTAGAGGAGCCGGAAACAGCAGCACACATTCTGTGCCAGTGGCCGGCGGTGGCAAGCATAAAATTGAACATTCTGGGACGTCCATTTATTGGCAAAGCCGAGATTGGTCAACTGAGCTACAAGGATATGCTTGAGGTGACAAAGGATGTTTATATAAGGAGCGTGCTCACGTATGAGGGCTCCGAGCAATAGCATCCTAAAGGAGACGAAAAGGGAACCATATTATAATCATAAGCCTATTGTATCCCTTTTGGAATGCAATGAAATGATTGGAATATGAATGATTTAATTCTACAATTAATTTGAAGATTAAAGGAAAAAACATTGCTATTCATAGTTTTAAGTTTATCATAGCTTTAAGTTTTTACTTCGATCGGCAGTGCCCCAACTGCCTATTTTTTCAATTTCTCTATGACACTTTGCAGCACAACTCGAGCACAACACAGCACAATTTACAAACTTCTGCTAACTTCACATCAAAAACTTAACACATCATAAAAATCAAACCATTAGAGAAAGCTTTTCTTTCTGTAAGCCGCATATCAGCACACATTGTGCACATCACGGCACAACATTTTTTTTTTTTTTCTTTTAATAAAACTAAAATTGCCGAATTAAATTTATGCACTAGAACATAAACCATTTTTAGTGACTTCGCAACACTATATTGATGAAAAAGCAACAAGTAAGCTTGACTAAGTGAGATGTCAATTTCAACTAGCGCCTAAAATACTATAAAACTTTTTTTGAAAAATGCTTCTTTTTATTTGAAAAACAACCATATTCTTCAGCCCTAAATTAACGCTTTTGCGACTACTTATAAATACATACGTTAGCGTTTGTGTCTGTGTGTGTTTGGATATTTGACAATCATGTTGCTGCAACAGGCAACTTGTAGCAGCAGCATCAACATCAATTTAAATATTGACAGCCTCGTTGACAATCAACAGCGACGACGATAGGCAAAAACTTTGTCATCATCAATGTCAGTAATGGTTTTGTTGTTGATGTTGTTGCTGTCATTGTTTTGTGGTATAGTTTTGTTGTTGTCGTTTTTTTTCTAATGTCACTGTCACATTTTTTAGGCAAAATAAAAAAAGTTGAAAATGTGCTAAAGAAAAATCTATGAAATATTAATTCAACTTGATACCGTACATTTTTTTTTTTTTGTGCTTTTAGTGTAGCATTTGATAATATGACCAAAGCGTCCCAACCATTTATAAATATTAGAAATTTTGCTGAATTATTGATTTGTGAATTCTGATCCTTTAACCCTGATGTTTTCAATTATGGCAAAGTTTTACAAATTGAAGGCAAAATTAAATTTTGAGTGTCTCACTTTAAGTTTAACATCTAAAAAAGCTTTTGAACTTATATTTTAACTTAAATTGCAGCATTGAATTTCATGCCAACACTCATCCTTACACAAGAGATCCTGCCTTGGACGTTGGCTCAACACTTGCATTGCACTTCATGTTTCACGCATTTGCAATTCCGAGCACAATCATCAACGATGCAGCAGCAGCAGCACCATAACGAAAAACACTTGACATCAAAATAAGCCATCATTTGGAGGAGGCGTTGAAAGAGGTTGATGTTGAGCATGGTTCGAATGCAAATGCAATGTGTTGTTCTTGTTGTTTACTGCTGCTGTTTTCGGACAGGTGCTAAAGACTCGCTAGGCGCAAATTTTTAATGCTTCAGCAGCTCTTTGGAAAGCACAAATGTACAACAAAGCACTACAAGCAAGCAATATGCTATGCAGGGCAATGATGTGAAAAACAACAACAACAACAACTAAAACAAGGTATCGCGTGCCAAGAGCCCAACTACCACAAGAGCTTAAGTGCCAATCTGCATTTTATATACCAGCAAGGTGCTCTTGTTCGACTATGTATAATCTGAATGTTGCATGAAAGCCTCTATTTGTGATGAGGATTGAAATACTGTTGATTGAAATAAAACCACTAAATGAGGTTGTATGCACTCAAAGAGAACTCTTAAGGTGGTCGGAAGTTGAATATATAGTTGGAAATAATATTTTAAAAAATTTCATCAATCCAAATAGCCTTCGAGGTAATATAAAGTACAATTTTAATAAAGATTTTTCACTTAAAATTCAAATACAGAAACAACTTTTTACAAAGCAAAATCAACTTTTTAAACTTTAATAACGCTTAACGCTTTAAAAAGATGAATTTGAAAGGTAAAAAGTTGGATTTGAAGTTAAAAATCTACAGCATGTGTTGAAGAGAAAAATTTTAAACATTTCCAAATACGTACTTTGCAGTGTAAGGTTTTGTTTCAGCTGGACAAACTGACTAGTTTTGCTTCAAGTATAAGTTGATGAGTTGAAAATTTAGCCACCATCTAGCAACAAATGACGAATATTTATCAGAAAATATATTCTGCTTTTAACTATTTCATCTTTTCTTGCTCCGTTTATTGAAGTGAAAATTTCCTTAGGCGCGTTGAGCACTTTTTGGTAGAGTCAAAATTATAGATTCGAAATATCATCACGCTGTTAGTGATATCATCACGCTTTTAGCTGTTTATTTCTGTTCCAATGTATAGCATTGCTTATGCCTTGGTTATGCTAGGCAAACATGTTTGATGAGCTTTTTTGACGTAGAATTACGTCTTACAGCGCGGTTTGTATGGGGGTGTTTTCACAAATTTTTTCAAGGCCATGCAACGTTTTTTAGGGGACACTTTAGGGCCTTATACAGCTTTTAATATTCATCGTGCATAAAAAGAAGAGCTAACTTTGGATTTTGTCACTTCTTTAATAAAGCCAAAAAAGATAACAAAAGAAAAGAAGAAAAATTCACATTTTTGTATGAGAAAAATTGATGATTCAGTTGCTGCTGACGTTCCTATGCTTGTTGCTTTAGTTCGTGCCGAAATCTCGAGCGCAACATTGTGTTGTTTCTTGAATAGAATCGTTTTATGAATTTCTCAGAGCTTTACAAGCAATGCATACGTATATAAATGCTTGCGCCGATAAGCCGATAAGCTTTCAGTCTGCTGGCAGGCTCCAGTCAGTTAGGGTTGCGTCACTTTGTCCGCCTAATAACTGAGAAAATAAGACGTTGCAATATGAAGAAGCGATGCATAGGTTATTATATCAGTTTATATTTGGTATTCAAAAAAAAAGCAGCGCTACTATATTTAAATTATTATATAAATCAAGAATCGTAACTGCTTGTGTTGTTGTCTATATCAGTATATATATAAAATTGTAAAAAAAAAATCTGTACATGGAATATTTTTTTGAATTTTTTTTTTGTGATAAACGATTTGAATGACGCTGAGTCCAAAAATGGCATTTTTAAAATTTTTGTCTATCTGTCTGTTAAAGCATAACGCAAAAACCTCTGGATGGATTTAAATTAAACTTGACATCTAGGTTCCTTACATACGTTGTCATCATATAGGCTACTTTTTATCCAGTAAAAAAAGTTCGACCCGGTAGGGGGCGCTGTGATTGGGTTCCAAACATTCTTTTTTTTAGCTTATCTCCGAAACCGTTCATCCGATTTGCATGAAAATTTGTATTTAGAGGTTTTCGGATACGGTGAGTTTTTATGACTTATCTACTCTGTTCTATTTTGAACACCAGAGGGCACTGTAGTACAAATATTTTGAAAAACCTACAAAAACTCCTTAACCGCTTATCCAAATTGCATAAAAATTGATTTATAAAGATTTTCTGATACGGTGAGTGTTTTGCACTTATCCTTTTTGTACTATCTTGAACACCAGAGGGCGCTGTAGAACAAATATTTTAAAAAACGTCAAAAAACTCTAAGGCCGCTTATTCGATCTACATGAAAAATTATATAGAGAGGTTTTCGGATACTGTGAGTTTATTTTTTTTTCTGAAATATATATTTTTTATTTATTAAACACAAGATTAAAATTTATTTATTTTAAGCAAACATAAAAATGAACAGGATCATAAAACTCATCACCAAATATATCAAACAAAAAATTCTACGTCAACACTTACAATACTATCGAAACTGTGTCTTTTTTGTTTACTACCGAGGCGATTACCGACCGATTACCAAACCAATTACCGAAGCGATTGCCCTTAGATTACCGAACCATTTACCGATTTCCGAAGCAAGTACCAACCAATTACCGATCCAATTACCGATTACCGAAGCAATTACCAACCAATTACCGATTACCGAAGTGATTACCAAACCATTACCGACTACAGAAGCAATTACCAACCAATTGCCGAAGCAATTACCAACCAATTACCGATTACCGAAGTGATTACCAACCCATTACCGGCTACTGAATCGATTACCAACCGATTTCTGAAGCAAGTACCAGCTGATTTCCGATCCAATTACCGATTACCGAAGCAATTACCAACCAATTACCGAAATGATTACCAACCCATTACCGACTACCGAAGTGATTACCAACCGATTAAAAATTACCAAAGCTATTACAAACCGATTACCGAAGTGATTACCAACCGATTACCGAGAAAATTACCGATTACCCAACCAAAGTTATTGTGTTATAACTTTATAAATTTTAAATATATTATAAATAAACATTAAAAAATAGCAGTTTATTCAATAAGACATAAATTGATAAAGAGTTAAAAAAGTATAATGCATCTGATTTGCCGACTCTACTTCGAAAATTCATAACTTTAAGTTTTCATAGCTTTAAGTTTTCATAGCTTTAAGTTTTCACTTCGGTCTGCAGTCCCTACACTGCCTACTTCTTTTTATTTCCTTGATATGCACGACACAGCTTCCACCATCAAAGTCAAAGGCTCGTGGTTCGACTCCATGTTAAAACATATGAACTAACAATAAACTTTTTTCTTTGAATTTTTTAGCAATAAATTGACTGATGTCTGCAATATTTATGTTCGGCTTGTTTATATTTTGTTCGATAAAATACAAACAAAAGAATGGTACTACGTTAGCACGTCGGAATTGAAATTGATGGACAATGACGGTATACAACACATTTGAACAAAACAATTGATTTGTGGCATTATGAATACTTGAGAAGTTTTTTCTTAAATATTTTAAAATAAAAAAACAAAAACGAATTGGCCATTTCAGCCCTTGAAAGAACTTTGACCTAGCTTTTTATTGATCAGTTGTGTTGTGCGTGTTGTGATATGTTTGGACAAGCAAATGTTTGAAAAAAACATTCTGCGTAAGATGGGATTTGAACCTTTCGCATACCAGCCACGCACCTTTCAAGTACGCCACGGCCACCACATTTTAAAATACCAAATTTAAATAACAAAAAATAATGCACGGTCTGGTGTGAGGATCGAACCCAAGTTAATCAAATCATTAAATCAACAAAATAAGCCACATGACCAACTGGACCACGTAGGGGAGAAATTTTTTTCACAGTAATTGCTGATATGATGATTATACAATACGCAACAATAGGACGACTATACGCAACAATTCTGTGGCGACAAGGAATAACAACTAAACTCAAAATATCGTAAAAAAACGATATTTTAATTGCAGTAACTACGATCATTTTTCTGAAATATCTGAACCGTTAATCCAACGAAATATATGAAGACATAAGTGGTAACCTATTCTGTGCAAAAAATGGATTTCCCCATCCTTCCAAAGCTTGGCAATAAATAAATTACCATATCGGTTTTTTTACGATATTTTGAGTTTAGTCGTCATTCTTTGTGGCCACAGAATTGTTAACAGACTTTATTTCTTAATTTGAAGAAAGTCTAATTTTTAATTTTGAAAATATTATATTATACAGAAATTTGGTTCCTGACCTGACCACAAAAGGTGTCTTGAAAAATAAAAAAAATTGCTGCAAACATTTGGAAAACGATTGGAAGAGCAGCTGGTTTCATTCTTTACGACTTGTTAAAATCTTTATGGTTTTTTAAAAAAATCTGCGTAATTTAAATTGATTTTTTTTTGCGATATCAGCCGCTTTCAAATACTTTCAATTATCGTTACACTCATTTTAAACGACCTCCTTCATTTTAACAGTGCATTCAATTTGCCTGAAAAAGTTAAAACGCAACGTTTACAACAGCTCACACAATCAGCGCTCACAATTAACAAAAGCTTACATCGGTGATGCGCCACATAACTGCGGGTGAGAAAACCCTTTGACTCTGTGACTTTTTTTCTTTTTTCCCGTTTTTTTATTTCATTTTTTTTTTTTTTCTTTTTTCTCAATTCAATTTATGCGGCGCTTACACTATGAATTCGTTTGAAAAATTTGCAATTCAATTAAATTTTTAATTGACAGCGACCATGTTTCGCTCTTGGGGAAAAACATCAGAAAGCTTTTAGTGTCGGCCATTTTGCAACATTTACACATTTCAAATTTAATGCAAATTCCTGGTGAAAATGCTGATGTTGTTGATAATTGCAGGTTATGCAATTGAAGGGTATTGTTGTTGTTGTTTGACAGATGTTGGATGAATGGACAAATTTACAAAATTTTATGCGAATGTATAAAAAATATTATTTAAAACAACAGAAATTCATATTCAATCTAAAAATTGCTTTCAAATACATATAAGCTAAGAGCGTTTAGAGCAGTTTTAAGAGAAGCCTAATTGTAACAATAGAAAAGACAGAACGATAAAAGCTTTAGAAGTCGATATGGAAATCGACTCAAGGGAACTTAGGTAAATTTTTAAAATGCAAAGCTTTGATATACTCGTATTTACACGAAAGTTAGACAAACTTTTTCACTACACTCAGAAAAATCTGCTTCCCTTAATTGAAGAAAATGTAGCTTCAATTAAAAGACATGGATTTTTCTATATTTTATAGGGGTTTCTCCTAAAAAGAAGGCAGTTTTACATGGTTTAATGAAGTGAGGTCTTGATTTCGAAAAGCGTTTTCAAAACAGCTTCTTTGTTTTGTAGACAAGTTTTTACATAAATATAAGAGTTAAAGATGGCTATGATAAGTGTTAATATTTCCAGAAATTGTATAAGATCAGAAGTAATTTGAAGAAAAACTATCTTTATATCAAGTTTACTGCTTGCAACACTGTACACTAATGATTTCTTGAAATTGAAGAAATATTAGCTTAAAAGATGAGGCAATATTGAGATATTTCTTTAATTTTTTTTTTTGTTTTTTAAGCCACTGTAACGAACTTCCGTTTTCCAGATTTTACAGCTGGGGTATACTCGCCGGTGTCCAGCATTAGTTGCAGAAATTTATAATAAAGAAACCCTTTCGCTTATATGAAGTTTTATCTCTTTCACTTTATTTAAATCAAAATTCACCTAAGTTCTAATGGCTTATTAACAAATCTTAATCTGGATATACACACACAGTTGTGACCCGCTATGATGACTTTTAGACTTCCTTGTGGTGAGTCAGATATCCTTGTGGTACCTAGTGGGTCCTGATATGAACTTGAAGTCTTACTCGGCGTCGCGACGATGATGGCCTGCGACCTTGCGTGACCTTGTATAAACCTTGCGTGGCCGTGTATTGAACGTGTATTGAGTGATCTTGTAGTAACTTTGAGTGACTCTGTATTAACCTTGTATCACCTTGAGTGCCCTTGCATTAACCTTGCGTCACCTTGTATTAACCTTGCGTGACCTTGTGTTACCTTGCGTCACCCTGTGTTAACCTTCCGTATCCTTGTGGTAACTTTGAGTGACCTTGTAGTGCCGTTGAGTGGCCTTGTATTAACCCCACGTGACCTTGTGTTAACCTTGCGTGCCCTTGTATTAACATTGTGTCACCTTGTGTTAACCTTGCGTAACCTTACGAAACCTGGGAGAGTTTCCTTGCTATGACTGAGACAAAACTACCGATACATAAGTCGAGGAGAAGCCTCGGAATCCTGGCAAAGAAGATTTGATTACACTATTGAGAAAGAAAGCTTTATCATCAATAGACAATCGGGGCACCCTAGGAGCGGAAACTAAAATATTATCGGGAAAGAAAACTTATCACCGATAATATGTCTACTTATGAACGCAATAACTCTGACTCCTCAAGGTTACAATTTTTCACTTACCACGTATGCTTCGGGAAGTCTGATCACGTTGACTGCCCGATTAACAAGAGTCCGATTCCATGCTGTGACCGGCTTTCTATACCTTCAGTGCTAGCTGCGTTCTGCACAAACCGGTTCCGCACTGACTATGTTGGCGCTGCACCTCAAAACGTGAGGAATTTACGGGGGCTGTGAGTAATTTTTGAGGAACTTCATTTTAAGGAAATTTTAAGTAATTTGGAAATTGTACCATGTCTTTTATTTTACTCGTTAACGCCCAGAACGGCACTTTTTTTTAAACTTTGAGCAGAAAAATAACGTTAGGCTCGGAAAATAGTTTAGAAAATACCTTTTCCAACTATTTATGAGGGTGCTTTACACGATGCAGTAGTTGGAAACATCTCAAAAATTTGTTTTCAATTTTTAATTGACAATTAAAAAAATGTTAGTTTTTGTCGGGGATTTTAAACAGTTTCCAAAATGTTTTCTTAGTGTTGGAAACACAATTGAAGACGGTAAGAATGTTTCAATTTTCCAAATCTAGCTAATATTTTGACTACGATTTTTTTGTTTTTCTCTCACAATGGCGGCCCAGAAAGGAAGACTTACAATTTCTGATTTTTTCCATTGCGAACCTAAATGAAATATTAAACAATTAATTACAAGAATGCCAAAATATATAAATTACTTAATCAAACATATTATTCTGCTTAGTCAACTCCGTAATAAAATTTTATCTCATGAGAAAAACCTTTTATTAAATTTTTCTAGGATCAGCATGGAAAAAATAAAAAAGTTTAAGACTTACTTTTTTAACCCGCCCTTTAGAGAGAAAAATTGTTGTAAAAAATCAGTTAAATATTCTCGTACAGAGTATGTAATTCATTTTCTAAAATATTTCGGACTTTGTGTGCAAATTTTTCTGCTGAAAGTTTCAACCAAAAAGTTTCAACCCGTTAACGGGTTAATTAAAAAGACGCTTGGAAGAAATAGGCAATACTGCAGTGTTTATGTCTAAAACTAAATTTTAAAAACTAATACGTATCTTCAACTTTTATTTATATAAAATATCGTTACAAAAATTTGTTTGAGGAATTTTAGTTAAGTTTGAGGAATTTTTGAGGAATTTGGGCTTTAAAAAGTGGCAAGACTGTAAATACGAAATGTTTAATGGTGTTTTCTTTTCTACCAAAAAATGTTGCCTTTTCATTGACCTCTTCCTTTGAAAATGTTACATTTAAATGGGGCAAAAAGGGCACATTTCCTGCCCTGTGAAACTTTATCAGGGGAGAATGTTGCCCTGAAAATCAGCTGGCAAAAACTTGCACTTTTTCAGGGTTGAATGCAACATTTTAAAAATGTTTTTTGAAATACATACATTTTAGATAGGGCAACATTTTTTTGTTGAAACGAAAACACCATAATTATCAGTAATAATTAATGAGTATATATTTAATATAACATTATACTGCCGTGGACACATAAATAGCACAAAAATATATGTAGGGTGTTTCACATAAATTTAAATAAAATACATAGAGGAAAACAAAAATTTATTTCATGGTATTTGAGTTTAAACATTTAAAACTTAAACTTAAACATTAACTTTGTAATTACGAATTAAAAATTAGAAAATCAATGAAAAACCCGTATATTGCTCCTTAGCTGAAGTGGACGTATAAATAGCACAATTCGGATTCTGAAAAAAGACAGTGATTTATTTTTATTTTACAATGAACTTACAAATATGCTTACTAGTACTTGGTACTGCATCCCCAATTGCCCAAAACACAAGCTTCCTGACCATATCCTTCGGAATAGAGTACCAAGCCTTCGCAATATCAAAAATTTTCTTAATTTCAAAAATTTAAGTTGCTTATGCTGGCCTGCACATCATTCCATAAATTTTCTATGGGATTGAGGTATGGGCTTTGAGCCGGCCGATTCAAAATATTTATTTTTTCCTTTTTTAGCCAATCAATTACAACCTTTGCTGTGTGTTTTGGATCATTACCGTGCATAAAAGTCCACCTAATAGGCATGTTCTCAAATGCAAATGGTTCCATCTGGTTATTAAGAATATCTAAATACATATTTTTGTCCATTATTCCTGGTATACTAAAAATTGGCCTAGCGTCGTGCCAGAAAAAAAGCTCCTCTGCTTTTCCTTCTCCATGCTTTAATGATTTTTTTTTTTTAATACTTCGGATTCAACTCTTGGCGTTTGGGGCACCGAACAAAAGTTTTTCCATCTGGTCCAACCCTATTAAATTTAGTTTCGTCAGTCCAGAGCACGATCTTCCAAAATTGGTCTTCTTTATTCACATGGGGCCTTGCAATCGCTAAACGATCCTTTAAATTTTTTTTTGTTAAGAGCGGCTTTCTTCGGCTAATGCGTCCATAAAGATTAGCTTCATGTAGTCTCTTAGATACTAGTTTTCTTAAAACATTAAGGTTATTTTCTTAATTTATTTCCCTCATAATTTGCTTTGCTGACTTGAAACGATCAGCCTAACTTTTGCGAACTATAAGTCTATCAGTAGAAGCGGTGGCTTTACGCGGTCTAGGACTGCGCGGCTTATTCTCGAAATTATTTCAACCATTTGACGTAACCAGCTTGAGTGCATTATAGACCATTTTTCGCGAAATTTTGAGAATATCCGCGATTTCAGATGGTTTTTTTGCCTTTTCGACTTAGCAATGTTTGCCACGACACATTTTATTTAGAATCGGTGAAATTAACTGAATAAAAATCTAAAATTTTTACAAACACGCGATATTGTTGACTTTTATTCACAACTAACATGTATGTTATTTATATGACCACAGCAGATCGTATATGCCTATACAGAAAGAGATGGCCTGAGCAAATAAAAGTAAGTAACGGTACATTTCTCTCGGAGTTTTAAACAACGTCGCACTGGATTTTAAAAAAATTATAACTACAGTTAATGAATGTATTATTAGGATCAAACGAAACGTTTAAAAAATAAGTTGAAATTTGTGCTATTTATGTGTCCATGGCGTATATATAACTTTGCACCAAAAGCTACAGTCGTAAGGCCGATCTTAACTTTATCTTTGAAAGCTTTTATTTACAAATTTAAAAACGAGGAAACTTAGACTTGAAAACGAGAAAAATAATTAGTTTGTATGCAAAAAAGGAGAATGTTCTTCACCGACACCTGGCATCACTGCCATGGCCACAAGCAACAAGGACTTATAAAGCTAGAAACTGAAAAAAAATTAAATTATTCTCCTGCTTTTCCTTGTGAAGCGATCGTACGTCGTGAATGTGTGTCGTGCTCATCTAAAACGAAACAACGTAATTGAGATGGTGTCAGCAAGAGTTGAGCTAAAAGCTATTTTATTTTGAAAAAGCTTAAGAGCTTGAAGTTTAAAAGTTCTAAAGTATATGTTACTTCTCGTAGTTTACGCCAAAAATACTAAAAAAAATAATTTTAAAAAAGCCTAACCAAATCTCTGAGCATCTTATCTTCTAGTCATAGGAATATTATTCCAAGATTTTATTTCAAATACTCCTTTCTAATCAGGTTAACTAAGCATACGAGTATCAAAAGAAAGAATTTCGGAAAACAAGCTGACTGTGACAGCTCTTTTTTATCTTGTTTGTATTTTCATTTTTTTTTTCATTTTGAGATTTGTGCTTCAAGGTGCAATTCAAGGTTCATTAATATAGGTTGTCACTTGAGAGAAAAGCACTCTTTTTCCGCCTTTGCTCGAACTGTCAAAGTAGCTGTTAGCTAAAAATTATACAGATTCAGGTTTTTTTTTTCTTGATTTCCTTTTATCCATTCTGACAGTTCGACCGAGCTTCTCTCAAGTGACTTAACCTAAAGGGTGATTTTTTAAGAGCTTGATAACTTTTTTTTTAAAAAAAACGCATAAAATTTGCAAAATCTCATCGGTTCTTTATTTGAAACGTTAGATTGGTCCATGACATTTACTTTTTGAAGATAATTTCATTTAAATGTTGACCGCGGCTGCGTCTTAGGTGGTCCATTCGGAAAGTCCAATTTTGGGCAACTTTTTCGAGCATTTCGGCCGGAATAGCCCGAATTTCTTCGGAAATGTTGTCTTCCAAAGCTGGAATAGTTGCTGGCTTATTTCTGTAGACTTTAGACTTGACGTAGCCCCACAAAAAATAGTCTAAAGGCGTCAAATCGCATGATCTTGGTGGCCAACTTACCGGTCCATTTCTTGAGATTAATTGTTCTCCGAAGTTTTCCCTCAAAATGGCCATAGAATCGCGAGCTGTGTGGCATGTAGCGCCATCTTGTTGAAACCACATGTCAACCAAGTTCAGTTCTTCCATTTTTGGCAACAAAAAGTTGGCCATTTTGAGGGAAAACTTCGGAGAACAATTAATCTCAAGAAATGGGCCGGTAAGTTGGCCACCAAGATCATGCGATTTGACGCCTTTAGACTATTTTTTGTGGGGCTACGTCAAGTCTAAAGTCTACAGAAATAAGCCAGCAACTATTCCAGCTTTGGAAGACAACATTTCCGAAGAAATTCGGGCTATTCCGGCCGAAATGCTCGAAAAAGTTGCCCAAAATTGGACTTTCCGAATGGACCACCTAAGACGCAGCCGCGGTCAACATTTAAATGAAATTATCTTCAAAAAGTAAATGTCATGGACCAATCTAACGTTTCAAATAAAGAACCGATGAGATTTTGCAAATTTTATGCGTTTTTTTTAAAAAAAAAGTTATCAAGCTCTTAAAAAATCACCCTTTATATTAATGAACCTTGGGTCGATTTATAAGGTTGTCGCAGGGCTGATCGCACCCTCTTCTTATTACCCATAATTGTTAAAACCAGCCAATTTTGCGAATGACTACGTAAGAAAAACTGATGATAAAAGAGAGCACATGCAGATTTTCTATGAGCTGTCAACATCGATTTGACAATTATGGGTACTCGCTCTCTCTCTTGCGACAAGCTTATAAATCAACCTTGGTGCAATTCAACAGAATTTTTTATAGTTATTTGATTCAGTAATTTTTTTCGCTGACAATCGGAAAAGGGAATTCAGTTAAATTCAATTTTCTTTTAATATACAAAGTAATATCTTAATAGGCAGTATTCCGCTCCTGACTTGAGAATATAGATGCTTTTTATGCTCTACAAAGAAAAAATAAGAATGAGTTTTTCATTTTTCCTGTTCCAAAAAATGTTTAATGAACATTACAACTTACATTTTCATGCTCCGATTTCTGATTCCTGTAGAAGTTATAGGTTTAAAATTAAAAGAATGTCCTACACTGACGAGACGAGAAAAAACAATTTATTTGTTTAACTTTTTTTTATACTTCCGTGCTTTATAAGAGTAAAAAGAGTTTATAGTACAGATGTAAAAATAAAACAACATGGCCTCCAGCAGCTTTTTAGTTTCTGACAACTCTACTGGAAGCTACTTTATTAAACTCACTTCAGGATATTTTGATTTGTTTCGCATTGGGGTTTAAGCTGCCATGTTTTTACATTACCTCTCACATTATAGATGTGTTTAGCACTCATTTCTTTTTGCTCGCATAAATTTAGTTAAATACAAAAAATGATAAAGCTAATAACAAGGCAAAAAATTATTCTCATTTTTCCACTTAACCGCACTTCCTGCTGCTTTAGTGATGTTCACAGATTTAATTTAAATAAACTCAAAATTAAGTTCACAGCTAATTAAATATTTTCTCAATTTTAAACCTATTTTGCCTGCACGCTGCACATTCACAGGACTTGTATCGCCCTTGCATTTTGGTACACATAAAAGCAGAGATAAAAAAGAAATACAAAATCCACTTGATGAAAATTGTTTGCCGGCAGAAAAGGGGAAAGGTTTAATAACAAGCAGTTTATTAAAGAATTTTTTAGCAAAAATTAGTTAATATGTGAAGAAAAATTGCAAACTAAGCATAAAACTGTAGCTGAATAAGCTAAATTTGTAATTCAGCACAATATGATCCATATAATCGAGATCTGACGATCAAAATTTTTTATGAAAACATGTAAAAACTTGCGCTGAATTAAACACAAATAAGATTCAGCTAGAAAAAATTTACTTATAAGCTTAACAATGTCTTACATTAAAATAAAAAACGAATGAAAAATGCGCTGAATTAGTAAATAAAGCGGAAAAAATCAATTTAAACTGCTATCGGACAAAATGACATTATTGAAATGTCAGCTGAATAGACCTATAACCTATTCAGCGCCAAAATAAATCATTATAACTGCATAAAATAGCCAAAAAACTTAAGAAAGCAATAATAACAACCAGATTTAAGCCTTTCAATACATGTGGAATATATTTCATCAGCATTATAAAAACACAATTTTTACAAATTATAACCAATTGTTTATTATTTAGATGCAATTAAGTAATTCAATACATCAACTTACATATGTATGTTTGTTTGCATGTTTTTTTTTAAAGAATATAAAATGAATGTGCAGTAATTAAAAGTTTTTTTTTTATTTGTTTAACCAGTGAATTGATATTTAATTTCTTAAACGCTGCTTTTACATTTAAAAACATTTCAAATAGAGAGAATTTTATGATAAGCACACCTACAGTGGTGGTCATTTTATTAGGTTGATATTGTTTTTGATTAAGTTCAGTAGGTATGATTATGTTATTTTATATATATTTATATATATTTATATTTAAATCTATATTTCGACAATTTTGTTTTTGTTTTTTTCTTTCGTATGTATAAATATTTTATTTCCCATTAAAATTCTATAATTATCATAAACAAAATCATTTTAATATATATATGTATGTAAATAAGTATATCAATTTATTGTTATAACATGGCGTAAATTGTATGACATACAAAATAATGCTTAACTTACGATAAATTTTTTGTTTTTTTTATCAATTTCTTTATTATGCATACCAATGTTAGACATTTGAATAGATTTATTTATTTATTTTGAATTATCGAAAAATTTAGTTTACTTAAAATAAGTTTAAGCAATGCTTTCTTTTGGATTTCTCAAATTACGATCATAAAATATTTATACGAAATAAGCTTTTTTTTTATAATTTTATTTTGTTTATTAAATTATAAGGAATCAACAACGTTATATGTATGTATATATATATATATATTCATAAAATATATACTAAATTCAAAGATAAACTCAACGGAGTCACATGAAATAGAGAATAGAGTGAAGGGGGTACAAAAACTCATGACAATTGTATAAGTTTTTTAGAAAAATTTTATTTTAATAAAGGCTACAACTTGCAACATTTCTAAAATCGACAGCTTTATGTGTCGTTTAACAAGAAATTGTCGAAAAATTTGAACTCATTTGATTTAAACGCTTATTTATTTCAATTAAAGCTTTTTTTAATGAAAAATAAAGAGCTTAAAGCTACAATTAACGGTGCTTAGCTTCACACAAAAGTTAAGATTAAAGTGATTGCAAAAACTTTGCTGAATTGGATTAAAGTGCTATTCAGCGCAATGCAGCATCACGTTTCTTCACGTTTGCTTGCCGTCGCATTGCCTTCTATCATATAGCTGCAAAAAAACTGCGCTGAATTGCTTACAAACCTAATTCAGCTTAGCTTCTTTCAGTTTATTTTATTAATTTTATACTATGCAATTTGAGCATGCTTAAGGCTCTGCGCTGAATGCGTACATTTCATGTAAAAATCCATATTTCTCAATAAAATCAAACAAAAATATAGTAGTTGTAGTAGAAAAACTTAGTTTCATCAAATTTTTTTTTTTGGCACTATTAAAATGCAAAATATACTGAAATGCTTTTTCTACGCTTTACTCAACGTAGACTAAAAATATTACGAAAAGCTTTCCAAATTTTGTTTTTGTTTATTTTTTAGCCTTCAAACACTAACACAGCTATCCAAATTTATTACAAAGCGCTAAAATATTTATATTAATCATAACATCGTTAGAGTTAAATTTACTTAAGTCGTTTATTGCTTATAAATATTTCATAAAATATGCCAAATAAAGAAATTTATTCAATGGGATGCAAATAAATATTGAATGCATGTAGAGCTAACAAATATAAAAAAAAACTAGTGGGATAAAATATAAATCATTAGAAATTAAAAAATAATGCATTTTAAAATAAACTTATTTTATGAAAGAACTAAAATTAAAATCGATAAATTGTATCAGTTATTAAGTTTTGTTTATTTTTATATTTTTTTTTTTTTTTTCTTCTATTTTACTGTTTTAAATAATAATTTTATTTAATATATTTTTCCTTCATGTACTGTGTGCTCGCCAATACAATTTTGAGTTCCACACTTGTTTAAATTCCAAAAGAAAACAACTCGACGGTTGTTGTCCCAACTGCGAGTGAGCTTTCACAACGCCATATTGGTTGGTGCGAATGCCACCCACTCACTTGTCACGTTCCACCATTCGACGACAAGTTCTTATAACTAAGAGCTTTCATTCTCTTTCGCAACACTTTGACCAACATTGGTTGCGAACATTGCTCGCTGCTTATACAAAAAAAGTTCTTATCTCAAAAGCTCTGTTCAAAAAATGTTTAAATATTTTGTTCACAGACTCTGCCCTCAGCACATTGCGTCATGCTGAATTCTATTTGCGCCACTCTCTCGCCATCGTTCACTGCCTGCCACCCACTTAGTGCAGCGCTCAACGCGAAACATGTTTCTTGATGAGTGCCTGCAGCAAGCGCGTCTTGGCCTTCTTTTCTTTGTACAGCGCATACGTTTCCTCGATATTTTTGCGGTCACTCTTTAGCATCTTACGGCCGTTCTGCTCCTCAAAGACGGTTTCGTACTCACGTATAGTACACTTAAGCATCTTTTTCTCTTCGCACGTCTTATCAAGCTGCTCCCAGAGCTGCTCAATGCTGAGTGCGCTGATGTTCTCACCGGATAAAGACTGCGACGGTGGCTGCGCTGCATTTGAAGCCACGCTGCTAGCCTCAGCATTGCCGGTTGTTGTGGTTGTTGAGTCATCCGATGCGGTTGGTGTGTTGGCCAAAGTATCGATAGTTGCTGTGTTGTTGCTGCTCTCAGTGCTGGTGTTTGACGAATACTGTTGTGGCGTTGACTCGAAGACCATAGCTTCATGTTCTAGTATGGTAGGCAGCTCGGGAACACCGGCAGCTGCACCAGCGAGTGTAACGCTGCGTGAAACCATGCGTTTAAGTTGACGATAGCGATCATAAATGGGACGTGCTGCATCGCGTTCGTCCTTGGTGGAGGGGCGTCCATAGAGAGACTCAAAGTAGAGTAATCCATGCTGCACGGCGGTCTTTTCCTGCAGCAACTGATCAGCAGTCAACTCGTCGAGTGTCTCGGAACGATTGCTATCTTCGCGTTTCTCCGAGAGGTTCTAAATGGTGGGGGGGAAGAGAAGAGAATAAGAGTTTTAGTAAATAATTTAAGTTAAGAATATTAGATATGTTTGAAGGAATTGAAACGAAACTCAACAACTAGGTAAATATTTGCTTTATAGGTACTCAATCGGAGATAAGACACTGAAATATTTTTCATAACTCTTGAGTGGTTTTAATGAGGCTGGTGTGAGTGTGTTAATAATTTTTGCACTCACTGTCAGCGACTGATAAGCGAAAAGCAAGACGCAATTTCTAATAATTTTTTTTTTTTATTTTAAACAAGTGTGAGTTATGAAATTTATTTATTTCATTGCTAAGCTTTTAAGCTTCTGATATAGAAACTTTGTAGCGAAGAGCTTAGTTAGTAAAGGTATGGCGTGTGTAAATCGATTTTAAAGCTCATACTAGAACGAATTTTATAATTATACTCAAGGTTTGACAGCTTTTAGATTTATAGTGTAGAATTTGTAAAAAGCTGTGTAGAGTTCATTTTAAGTCTTTTTTGTCAAGTCGCTTTTTTTATAATTCTCCAAAAATGAAAACTTCTTACTTGTCGTCTCTATTTGTAGAGAACTTTTAGAATTATTTTTTATTAATTAATTTATTTAAAACTTCCTTGTAAGTTTTTAAAAAACTATTTTAAATTACTCTCAAAAAATGGAGATATTTTCAAAAACTATCTTTTCTTTTTAAATTATTTCATGTTCAAGCACTTAATAACTTAAAACGTTGTGTTTAATAATAACTCTCCAAAAGTGTAGACTTTAAATTTTGGAAGTTTTTAAGCCTACAAATTTGAAAGATTCAGCTACAAAGGAGTATATTTAGTGGTATAACAGTAAAGAAAATCGCATTTATATTTTGAATTTATCAATATTGGACGCTTGAATTTTTGCTGATTTAACCACTAATGTAAGAAATAAAAGAGAAGAACAAACTAGCTCACTAAAAGTGGAGATTTAACTAGCACAGGTAAAAAAAAAAAGTATTACATAAAATCGACTTATTTAAATTTTGAAAGATCTGGGTACAAGAAGATAATATTCAGTGGAGAGTCTTTTTACTACAGAATTTTGCAGCTTATTTAAATTGGAAGGTTGAAGTTTTTAACTGTTTTCCCAACTGATTTATATTAAAAAGAACTTTTCAAGTTTAGAGATTCTTTAGTTAATGTATGACTGAATAAGTTCAGGTAAAAACAAATTAAATGTTCAATTGTATCTAAAATTTGGCTAGTTTTAAAGAACTGGTCACTTAAGAAGTGAAAAAAAACAGTGGGTTAAATTTCGAAAAAAAAGTACATTGTTTATTGAATTTGAATTATTTTTTGTTAATCCCCAAAACTGGAAACTTTTTAATTTTTTACTAGTCTTTCGTTTTTGTTTTTAGTTCAAAACATTTCATTTAGTTAATTTTAGTTCAGTTGTGTTCAACTGTCGTAAGTGAAGATTTTCCACGTTTTTCATGGCTCAGCTAATTGAAGTAACAATATAAAAATTCAAAAGTGGAGACATTTTAGATTACACAAGATTTAACTAGTGAAGTAAGAAAACTTTGTTGAAGCTTTAGAATGGAGTTACTTTAAAATAATTAAATATTTTCTTGAGTTATTTCAAAATTAAGTTCATTAAGTGCTCAGTAATTAAGTAATTAAGTTATTTCAAAATAATTCGAATTAAATTAGTAGTTTTAGCAACTCTCAAAAATGGACACTTTAGAATTTTATTTTATTTTGCAACTGAAGTGATGTAAATAACAGCTTAACTGTATTCATTGATTATAAATATCATTTGATGCACTGTTAAAAAATCTCTGTATATCTTATTGTACTATTAAGTGTCCAAATAAAATAAAAAATAAAATTAAACATTGAAATTTTGAAGAATAAAATTAATTTCGAGCTCTTTAGAAAATACTTTTTAGTTATTTTGAAAATTTTTATATTAAAACTCTCTATTATTACAACTCTCCAAAAGTGGAGACTTTTCGAATTGGTCAATATTAAGTTAGAAAAGTTCCAAAACATGTTAGGATCTAACTTAGGAAAGGTCTAAGAAAATAAAACTGAGTTGGAGACTTTCCAGATTATGTAAGAATTAAATAGTGAAGTAAAAAAACACCAATTTGAAGCGTTACTTTAAAATAATTTAATATTTTCAAGAAATTACGTTAAGTTATTTGAAAATAGTCCAAATTAAAATAGTAGTTTTAGCATCTCATAAAAATGGAGAGTTTTGAGTTTTATGATATTTTGCAATCAAAGTTAATTAAACAACAGCATAACTGCATTTGTTGATTATAAAAATCCTTTCCTGCACTGTAAGAAAATTTCTATGTATCTTATTTTACTAAGTGTCTAAATAAAATTTAAAAAATATTAAATACTGAAATTTTGAAGTTTGAAATTAATTTAGAGCCATCGAGAAAATACTTTTTTAGTTATTTTGAAAATTTGTTATTTAAAACTCTGTATTATTACAACTCTCCAAAAGTGGAGACTTTTCAAATTTGCTAATATTAAGTTAGAAAAGTACCAAAACATGTCGGGATCAAAACTAGGTAAGAGTTAGCAAGCAAAATTGTAACAAAACTTAAAACTGTTTAAAAAAATAAGCTCTCCAATTTAAAAAACAGATCCCATCAGATATTTAACAAACTAAACGTTTAGATATTGAACAACTTTAGTCAAGAAATCCAATAAAACCAACTCTCCAAAAATGGAGACTTTGAAAATTTGTCAAGATAACGCAAGCAGAGTAACAGCTAAGGAGTTGAGCAAAGTGGTTTTTTATAAGTTCAGTTTTTTTCAGTTATATATTCAATGTAATAATCAATTGACGAATTTAATTTATTTTTTTTTTCTATTTCCATGTGTTCGTACTTCGTGCTTCTAAAAGCTTCAAATTAAATAAAAATGCATTTAATTTATTTTCATTATACACCAATCAAAATTTTTGGCATTATTGGTGCAAAAATTTTTAAAAATTTTATAAATGAGACACAACTGATGAAAAAACTACGCCGCAAATATTAGCGAGAAATACAATCAATCAACGTTAAATATTTATCAAAAGTACAGAACAAAAAATTGAATTTAACACAAAAATATGCAAGAAAAGAGATACAAAACAAAAATATATGAACGGAACAAGCGCTACGTCAAAACTTAATAAAACTATTTACAAATTAAATGTTCATCTCAGCGCGAATACATGTTAAAGAGCAAGAGAAAATTGAAAAAAATTCAAAGCATTTATTTAGCAAATAAAAAAGATTATTTTTGGCACAAAAGATTAAAACAGCAAAAAGCGAATATATGTTTATTAGAAAAAAATTTATAGTTTTTATAATATAACGAAATAGAATATTGAATTTGGCAAATAAAAAATAAATTTGCATTTCCGCTTATTTATTATGTAAATAAAATGCCGGTAAGGCTCTAATAATTCAAAGTGCTTTAAGCTAAACTCTTTGTTCAGAAAAGCTCGCATTTAAATAAATTAAATAAGTGTTGTTTTCTGTTTTTTTTTATAATATAATACAACTTTTAGTCATATTTTTTTAATTCTTAATAAATGCGCCCAAAAATGTATGAAAAAACACGAAAAATTTGTTCTTGTAAACAAAGCAATTCATCATATTTTAATATCTATTATAAGCTATTTTTAGTTGCCATTAATTTATATCTTTCTAGTTATTAAAATGAACTGTCAATAGCGAAAGAGAAGAAAATAATAGGCATAAAAATTATGCCAGAAGATTTGTGTGAAGAGTTCGAAGAGTGAAATGTTGACAAACTAAATGTTGCGACGCAGTATCTGCTGTAAGTAGATAAGTTTTTATTTTACACCTGCTTAAAATATATAACATGTTGTGGTAAACAAAGTTGTTGAGTGGATACAAACATATGTGTATATATATATATATATATATATATATATAGATATGCTCATTTTTGTCATATTAAAATGTCATATAAGCTAATAATTATATTAAAATTTATCAAAAGAGCCAAATTTTTGTTTCTTTTTGTTTTTGTTTTAATTGCTTTGTATAAAAAGAAAATATTTTTTATTTTTATTTCAACATAAATCATTGTAGCTATTCTGAAATAAATTTTCTTGCTGACGCAGTTAAATCAAACAAAAAAACGAAAGTCTCCAAAATGTCACTAATTTTTAAAAAGTAATGCTCAGTCTGGTCAATTTATTTAATGGAGTGAATCGTTGGGCGAGTGTTTTTATTATTAGTTTATTGCGCTCACACGTGACTGAGCTGTGTGCGTGAACGTGCATTTCAGCCTTTTTAAATGCAACTTGCAGCAATAGCACCAAAATTTATGCTTTTATAAAGTTGCTTTCATTGCACTTATTTTTTATTTTAAAATTTAAATACACAACATTAAAAAAATTATCCTTAATAATTAGTTTATATAAAAAGTCTACACAAGTGGAGACTTTAATATTAAGTATTCAGCATGTTACTTGATACACACAAACTCAACAAAATTAAGCTCTATTAAAAATATATTTCATTTACTCTTTTAAACTCTACAAATTTGGAGAGTCTGCTATTAAATTGCACTTTAGTTATAACTAAATGCATTTTTTATAATTAAAAATGTTTATGAATAAGTAAAGGCAAATCAGTTAAGTTAAAATATGTTAAACTTGACAAAAGAGCTAAAAGAAAAACCACAAAATTGGAAAATATTTTCTTAGCGCATGCTTTGGTATCAGTTAAGTATATTAGGCAAATTTGAATTATTTTCGATTGAAATCACCAATCAGTATTAATATAATTGTTTTCAAAAACTCTCCAAAATTGAGTCAACACACTCTTTCATATTGGAGAGTTTTTTAACTTCAAATTTGTTGAAATTTAGTCGTCATATATTGATTAATGCTTTATTTTAAGTAACTAGCGCCAAATCATCCAAGTCAATATGCTTCAAAACTCTCCAAAACTGGGTAATCATAATATTTGTTTCAATTTACTCATAATAATATATTGATTAATGTTTTATTTAAAGAAACTAGCACCAAATCATCCAAGTCAATATGCTTCAAAACTCTCCAAGCTGAGTTATCATAATATTTTGTATATTTTCCACATTTTGAGTTAGTGTGCCAAATGCATCAGGTGAGCTGAGTGTTTTTAAGTCTTCTTAGGCTCTTAAAACCTCTAAGAAAATAATTGGATAAAAATGTTTTCATATAAAGCAAAAACAAAATGCTTTTTCCATATAAGCAAACCAAGCCAAAAGTATTTTCAAAACACTCCAAAAATTACAAAACGGCAAATTCGGCACAAGCTCGGCAAAACCCTCAAAGAACCTCTAAAATAACTCTCCACAAATAAAGCAACACAGAAATCTTCAGCAAATCACTTTGAAATAATCATTGACAGTTAAAAACTCGAGAAATGCGAGCTAAATTAATTTTCAAAATCTCTATAGAACATTTTTTTTTAAGTCTCCAAAATTAAAGAAACGCAAAATTCTATAAAAACAAAGCAACACGAGTGTAAATTCACCTTACATCGATTTATAGCAGCCGTCTACAAAAGTGTAGACATTCTAATAAATTATTCATATTCAAATACTATGCCTACCCATCCGGCACATATCTCGTTTACAGCGAAAGTTCGCTGCAAACGAAGAAAAATATCGTATTTTTTCCTAAATGACGATCAAAAATCGAAAGTTATTTCGGTTATAATAAAAGTAAGTCAGAATGTGCCAAAAAATGTATGCACAAAAAAAAACTTAAAAAATATAATTTTATTCGCGTTTGTTTCGAAGTGTTATCACTCTCGAATCGTAAGCGAATAATGTTTCGAAACATAAGCGATCGATATCGAATTCGATAGTTAATATCGTAAATTATTCGTATATTTTTTTAATTTTCGATATCGAAGTCGGATTTTGCGCCGGATGGGTACTCTCCAAATATGTACATATTTCTTCAATCTTCCTTCAAACAATCCTAATTAATATCAACAATTTTTACCAACCTGTTCAATCTCGCTCAATGATGTCTTCATCTTTTCCAACTTTTTGGTGGCATCCATGCCACCGCTTATCCTTAGGCCCAAAACGCCGCCCATCGGATTCATCTTCAACTCATGCTTCTCTTTGCGTAACTTGCCAATCTCGGCCAGCACATTTTTCATATATTTGTCATTTAGTTTCTCAGCCTGCGATGGTCGGTAGCCCATCTTGGTCTCGAACACCTGCTCAAATTGACCGAGCTTCTTCTTGAGCGCTGTTAGTCGTTTGTTAACCTGCTTTAAACGTTCTTCCGGTGACTGAAAGGACATCATTGCTGGTATAACTTGCTGCATAATGTCACGCGTCTTAAGATTTTCCAATGAGGCAAAGGCGCGGAATGCATTCAACGGTTCGTCATCCAGCAGCTGTGCTGCACTCTGTTTGTGAAACTGTTGTGGATAGGGCATCACCTTCGAAAGCTTGGCTGCAGTGTCGATGCAATCTGAAGGACGATGACGCACGGTTGCATAGCGACGGCTTAAAATCGGCTCTGTCTGATCACCGGCGATGCTGCTGTCCCAGGGCAATGCTTCAGCTGAAGTGATGCTAACTTTGTTGGTGTTGCTGGTGTTGCCGCTGCTCTGTGCCGGTGCAACACTTTGAGTGTCAGCTGCTGTTGGCTGTGGCTTAATACTGCTGGCCACCTGCTGCGTTTCGCTGTCATTGCGAATTATGTGGAAATCAATCAAGTTGTTATCGTTGTAGTCCGACCCGTTGGAGCGCTCAGTGCCATTTGGCTTCTTGCTGCTAAATCCGCGACGCTCATACTTTAGTGCAGAGAGGTCATATTTGTAGGCGTTCTCATCGCCGCGCATTTTTGTGGGCAAATATTTGCCAGATTTCTTCATGACTCCAGAGGCCTTGCGACCGGGTGGAGCACGTGACTTGCAAAAACGTTCGCTGCTGCGGCGGCGCTCGTGCTCACATTCGCTGTCATCACTATCGCGATGATGCTTGGAGTTGCCATTGCGACTCGGTGAATGGCGATTCGAGCGAGCAGGGCTCGTCTCGAAACGAGAGCGACGTGTCATGTCTTTGGTGGGACCGCTTACAAGAGTCTCGCTGTAAACGGGCGGAAGTGGTTCGAATTGTTGTTGCTGCAGCTGACGATTCGCGGCCAAGGCGTTGTTCTCGTCACTGCCATTGATTGGGGCAGCTTCGTTGGCTGCCGGATCGAGTACTGCAGCGTCTGCAGACTCGGCACGAAAATCAAATAAGCAGTACGGCGACTTCTTAAAGTCCTCCGAAGCAACGCGACGTATCGCGTCTGCGTGTTGCTTAAGCTTAAGTGCAGCGCTGCTTGCTGTGTTCGGCGAAGATTCTTCTTTGTTTTTCGTTGAGTGTTGATCAACGTTATCGTCGTTGGGCAAAAGTTCCTCACTATTGGAGCGAATCAATTTACGATCCTGCGTTGTCGAGGATGTGCTGTCAAGGCGTTCCTTGCGCTTACGTGATTTTTGCCAATCCAATGGATCGATGAACTCGGGTAGATACGATGAATTGAAATGAGAGCCGGCTTTGGTATTATTTCCGTTGCCGTTGCCGTTGCTGTTACCGTTGCTAATGTTCGATTGTGTTTGTTGTGTGTTTGAGTGCGTGGATGTATTTTTCAAATTTTTCAAAAGCTCAGCATCCGTTGTTGCTGTTGTTGTTGTTGTTGATGATGTGCTAGTTGCTAATGTTGTCAATTGATTATCTTGGTCGCGTGTCGCAGAGGCGACAATTGAACCATTAGATGTTTGTTGTTGTTGCAACTCTTTGTGTAAGGGTGAAGTCGATGGGGACGATGATGAACTGCTTCCGTTGCTACAGCAAGATGCTGTTGATGAGGATGAACCTGTTAGACGACTCAAGTCGTCTTCACTCAGGCCAGTGGTAGGATGGCGCATGCCGCACTGCAAAGAGAGAGAGAGAGAAAAAACATTAAAATTTAAGTTTTGGCAATTTGAAAAGAGAAAAAGAAAGAATCTTACAATGAATAAATTTTCTGCATTTAAGGTTTAAACAATTTATTGTATATTTTTTTTAAAAATGAACTAAGTCCAAAATGACAAAACTTCCCAACTTTTTCATTTCAAAGTTGGTAAATTTGCAATATAATTTATGAAGGGCATAAAAAAAAGGGTACTTGGAAGATATTTGCAGGAAATATTGGAAAATTTTGTTTTGACATTTTTGTTGAGTTGACATATTAAGTACTTTTATTAAATTTTTTAAATTAACAACTGATTTTATGATATAAAAACACTAAAATTCTGTTATAATGGGAAATTTTTTCATGGTAAATTTGTTGATAGGCAACTTTTTAAAAGGGACATTTTTAAGGGGAAATTTTTTTAATTTTAAAGGGAAATATTTTAAAGAACATGGATGAAACTTCTGAACTTTATGATTTCTTATGAATCAAAGCTCAACATAACAGAAATCGTTCTGACTGTAACAGAAATCGTCAAAAACACCTCATTTTAGTTATGAACCAAAACTAAGCCTTATTAAAGAGCTTATTAAAATACTTAAAAAAATGCTGGAATTAAATATCAAGGGAAATTTTAATGAGGAATTTTTCAAGGAAATTTTTAAAAGGAAATTTTAAAGAGAAATGTACATAGAGGAATTTTTAAATGAAAACATGTGAAAGGGAGAATTTCAAATGGCAAATTTTTCAGTGGGAAATTTTTTAAAAGAACATTTTAAAAGCATATTTTTTGAAAGGAACTTATAAATGAAAAATTCTAAAATGGGAAATTTTTCTAATGCTAAATTTGTTGATGGGAAATTTTTAAAAGGAACATTTTTTAAGGGAATTTAAATATTTAAAAGATAAATATTTTAAAGAGCATGAATGAAAGTTTTGATTACAATGTTTTCTTTATGAATCGTCTCAGCTAAGACTTCTTCAGAATTTTTGAGTATTTTTAGATTAGCACCTAGTTTTAATTATGAATTCAAATATTTGAAAAATACTAGAATTAAACTTTAACGGGAAATTTTATATGGCACACTTTTAAAGAAAATTTTTAAAAAGGTTATTGTTAAAGGGAACTTTACAGAGGGGAATTTTTAAATGAAAAGGTTTGAAAGAGGGATTTTTTTAACGGGTAATTTTTCTGTGGGAAATTTTTTAAAAGTAAATTTTAAGGGGACTTTTTTTGAAAGGAATTTTTGAACGAAAAATTTGAAGATGATAAATTTTAATGGAAAAATTTTAAGGGGAAAAATTTTAAAGGAAAATATAACAAAGGGAAATATTTAAAGGGACATTAATGAAACTCCTGAACTTACAATGAATGAAAAATCGTCCCAGCTTTTAAATTCTCAAATTTTTGTAGTTTTTTTTAAATAAACGCCTAATATTAATTATGAGCCTATTAAAATATTTTAAAAATACTACAATTAAGTTTTAATAGGAAATTTGTAAGTGGGAAATTTTTTTCAAAGGACAATTTTGATCGGGAAATTTTCAAAGAGGAATTTTAAAAAGGAACATTTTTAAAGGGGAATTTTTAAATGAGATATTTTTAACTGGAATTTATCAAACGGGAAATTTTTCTAAAGAACTGAACTTAATGATTTTTCCTTTTAAAGAATCTAAACTAAGCACAAGAAAAAATTGTCTCGGTTTACTTTTTTTCGATTTTTTTCGATTTTTTTCGATTTTTTAGATTAACATCTGAATTTAATTAGAGACCAAAATCAAGTCTTATTAAGGGGACATTAAAATATTTGACAAATAGAGAAATTTTTATTAGTAAATTTATAAATGGGAGGTTTTTTAATGGAATAATTTTATAGATAAATATTTTAGAGAGACATAATACAATGACTGAACTTAATGTTTATTTAATGTAATGTCATTTATGAATCAAAACTAAGCATAACAAAAATCGTCTCGGCTTAGTTTTTTGGATTTTCTAGATTAACGCCTAATTTTAAGATTCTATAAGCCCAGCATTATCAAAGGAACTTTTAAAATACTAGAATTTTTATAGAGAAATTTTTAATAGGATATTTTTTAAATGGTAAATTTTTAAAAGGGAAATTTTTAAACGGGAAATTTTTAATGGGAATTTTAAGTGGGAAATTTATAAAAGAGAAATTTATTAGAGGTTAATTTTAAAAGGGAAAATTTTTAAAGGGAAATTTTTAAATGGAAAACGTTTTAATGGAAATGTTTAAAAGAGAAATTTTTAATGGGACATGAAACTTCTGTTAAACTTCTGATTATTTTTTTTAAAAAATGAAAGCTAAACATAACAAAAATGTCGGGGGGAAAAATGGGCATTGTTTTCTTAAGAAATTTTTAATGGAATAATTTTAAAGGGAAATATTTTGAAGCAACATGATATGAAACTTCTGAAATGAATGAAACTAAGCATAACAAAAATCATCTCGGCTTAGATTTTTAGATTTTTTAGATTAAAGCCTAATTTTAATTAAGGATCGAAAACATGCATTACCAAAAGACCTTTTAAAATACTAGAATTGTAAGAAGAAATTTTTAGTGGGAATTTTTTTACAGCGAAATTTGTTAAATGGAACTTTTTATATGGAAAATATTTTAAAGGGAAATTTTTATGTGGGAAATTTTTTAAGGGAAATTTTGAAAGGGAAATTTTAATATAAAAAATGAGAAATTTTTTAAAAAGAAATATGTTAAAGAGACATAATGAGCTCTGATGAACTTCTGGTGACAAAAATCGTCTCAGGAAAAATGGGCGTTGTTTTTTAAAGATAATTCTCAAGCTCAAGAAAGAATTAAGATTCAATACTTTGAACTTTTTGATCGAATTTTTTTTTTTTTTAAGTATTAGAGTGTTGAAAAAAATGTCCCCAAGTTCAGTTTTCAGTTAATTGTGTACAAACTTTTCATCAAACCGCTAAACAACGCAAAAAAATTCGGTTCGACAGAAGTAATTGCTTCGTTTCTGTTAACTCATTACTCATTAATTTTGTAACAAATAAAACTAATGACAAAAAATTTTTTATATAACAGAATATAAGAGAAATTTTATAAAATGTTTCTTATCCTTCAATTCCAATATTTTAGAAAATAAGTCATTTTATTTCAGTTGTCGAAATACTTCTTTTCGAACTTTTCTCAATGCTAACGGGTTTTTTTTTTTTGGAAATTCAAGTGCTAAAATTGATAAGCGTAAAAATCACAACATTGCCGGACTAAGCACTCGAATGGATTTCAGGAAAAGATAAATATTTTTAAGCACCTACAATATCAATTGATTAATTGAGTAACTTAAGTACTAATGGCCCAGATTGGCTAGCGTTTTTTTTTTTTTTTAATTAATTTTAATTTATTATATTATACTTTTTTTCAATAAATTTTAATCTATGTAGAAACCTTAATCTAAGTAACTGGGAAGCAGTTTAGCAAGGGCAAAGTAGCCAAAGCTCTAATAAACGTTTTAAATTTCAAGCAACATTTTCATAGAAATATTCGATTTACAAAGAGGCTAAATTTACTTCATTTTAATTGATATTATAAACGCGTAATGCATGCAATGCTGTATCATTAATTAATTAATGCCAGTCATGCTGCTTCGTATTAATTAAATGTCATTTGATGAAACATACTGATACACTCAACAACTATGTTTCTCACAAAAAAGGGAACATTTCTGAAAACTCGTTAGTAAACTATTAACAATGTGCGACTAATTTTCAAATTTATACCAATTACAGATTTCTAACAACGAATTCTTTTAGAAAAGTCTAACAAAAAATTACAGGTATAACGTCTTTATATAAGTTTAAAATTAACACTAAATATAACAATTAAATATATGGGTTTGACATAGTTGTTGTGCTCTCAGACCTATACTAAATTTTATAAGGTATAAATTTGTAAAATATTTTAAGCCTCTAGCGCGCTTTTTAATGGTTCTTCTTCAACTCTTTTCAAAAAAATGTTTAAAGCAATACCTTAAAGTAGTCGTGGAAGTTTAAAATATTCTATATATAAGTTCCGTGTAAAATTTCTACATAATTTTACTTTTAGATTATTTTTGGAGACTTTGAGATTATTAAATTTAAGAAAAAAACTCTTTTCATTATAGCTTGCCTCCGAAAAGTTTACCACTGCGTATGAGCAGCAACATAAACTTCAATAAGTGATGAAAAATTTAATGTGAATAATGTCTGATGACAAAAAATTGTCAGACAGAAAAGTATTTGAAATTATGAGATGAAAAACAGCAGACAACTTAAATTAAAGCACATTAAATATATATAAATTATATAAATGTCACAATGGCAGACAAAAATCTTTTAAACATTTTTTGTAATAAATAAAATACTCAATCATACCAGGAAATAAGTAATTATCCTTGGTGTCATTTTAATGGTGTATTTCCTCTTGTTTATTTATTGAAACAGTGAAAATTTGTTTTAAATTTTTTGTTTTCTGATCAAAAGATTGAAGAAATTTCAAATGTTTTCCTTGTTAAATCAAATTAAGGCACTTTTCCTTTTCTTCTTTCTTCTTCTTATTAACTTTTATGCTCACAGTGTGCGCAAGCTTTTAAGCCACAGTGTATATTAGCGCTTATTTATGCCAAAACTTACAATTTATGTTGTTGCTTGTTTTATGGCTTTTTAAAGCTTTTGTAGTATTTTAAGTAATGCTCTTTATTATTTTTTTTTTTTTTTGTTGTGTTAGTTCAACGCAAGCACGTACCGGAAACTTTTGATTAACTTCAATTTAATTTAATCAAAGTCAAAAAAGTTTTTTGCGCTTTAGCAAAATATTTTTGTGAATCAATTGAAATTCTGCAAATTTTGCTAAATTACAATTTTTTTTTTTATTAAATTGCGTGCTTGTAAAAGCTATAAGTTTTGCAGTTTTTATCACTTTTTTTAATAATTCATAAACTTTCTTTATTAATTTTCTGTGAAGAGGTGTTGATATTTTTGTGTTGCGTACGCTGCAAGATCTGAATCACTATAAATTCATTTCCCTCGTGTAGCGGCAAAATATATGCGAAATCGTTTGCCTCCAAGAATATTTTAGCTGCTTCTTATTTTTACCTCTCGCTCACGCGATTCATTACCAGCCCCACCAGCTAGCTACGAAGACACGATCGTTCGTTTGCTCATGAAACAATGAGAGTGTAAAAGAAATGCAGTGGTAAAGAGTGAATGTGGGGGAGGGAGGTAAAAAGTAATAAAAACAAATCGGCTAAATAAAGGTAAAATAAACACAACAGCGAAATAAAAAAAAACACAACAACAAAGAGTATAGCGAAATGTTCGTGCTTTGATGACAAAAGCCGCATCAGTACCGGCAAAAGACAGAAGTGAAAAGCTACAAAGATTGTGGGAGCATGCAAAATTGAAATGATCTAGAAATTGAAGAGAGAAATTGAGAGAGAGAGAGAGAGCCAGAGCACAAATGGCACATGATTACACAGCGCGAGAGTTTAAGTGAATGAGAGAGTAGCTGATTCATAAAAAACACGTTAATTGCTAGACTTTGCGGATCATCAACGTGTTAACTTGGCTTAATATAAAAACGGCAAGCAAGTCTTAAGGGTTGCCATGTAAGAGTTGAGAAAAAAAAATAAAAAAAACTAATTGAGTAAAACTGGATTATTGCAGTTAAACTGGAACCTATCTTAAAATGTGGCAAACTCTGCGCTGAAGCACATCAATAAATTTGATTTTATTTATTACTTGGTACAAAATAACAAATTTTAACACCAGACCGACCATTGCCGATTTTTGCAGATACATGCATAAATTTCTAGAATATTCTAGATTAATCGAAAATATTCTGAATATGAAATGTGTTAAAGTTTTCGTACTATCAGGTTATTCCATTTAAGTATAACATTATTAAAATCTATAAAAGAGATTTTGGAGAAAGCTGAATGTTTCAAAAATATTCCAGAATTTTGATTCCGATAAAGAATCACAAATAATATAAAAAATTTTGCTATGGTGGATAAATAATTGTCTTGTTAAAGTTGTATATTATAATGTATATTTTTTACTTCAATATTTCTTAACATATGTTTTTTATATTTTAATTTATTCCTCTTTTTAATTTATTTTAGTTTTTTCAGGCTGAAGAAAATGCCTCTCCGCAATTATATTTATCATTCGTTATACATATAATTACAACCTTATGTAATTGTATGGAGAGAAATGAGAAAGAGAGCGAAATAGAGAGATATGTTTCCTGCTAATCATGTTATCAGAAACAATTACGTGTAGAATTGGACCTAGTTGCATGTAACCGGTGTAGTAAAAAGAAATTCATAACTTTTGCATGAATCTGAAGACTTCATTTAGCATAGTTAGAATGATCCAATTCAGTTTAATATGCACCGCTTTGTTCGATAATTTGTTGTCATTTTGATGGCAATTTTATTATGCCTCTCTCATGGCAACTTTCGTCCCTAATGGCAAAAAAACTGGGACAGGCAATTTTCACAAGCTTCTCTTGAGGCGAATGTTTCACCAGCAAAATCATTCGCCATAGGCAGGCACTGGTGGTAATCACTTGGTGTTCGGTCCGGACTATAAGGTGGATGCAAAAAAATCTCCTAACCAAGCTCCCGGAGCTTTTGGATAGTCACTATCAATGTGTGTGGCCTGGCGTTGTCCTGATGGAACACAACTTTTCTCGAATTGGTCAAAGCTAGCCGCTTCTGGGCGATCGCTCTTTCAGAATTTTTTTTCTGTGACACAAAATGTTCTAAACACCTCATTTTTAATTTTTATTTTTAGTTTCTTTTTTATTTATTTGTTTAATTTTTAAAAATTAGAAACATTTTATATAATTTTCTTTTTTTTATTTTTTTGTTATGTTTAATTTTTTATTTTTTAATATATTTGTATTTTTTATTTTAATTTTTAATTTTTTATTTTTTACATTTTTATTTATATATATTTTTCATTTGTTTTCATTTTTTATTTTTGAATTATTTTTATTTATTTTATTTTATTATTTTTTACATCTTTTAAATTTTTAATATTTTTATTTTTTTAATTTTATTTTTAAATTTTTTAATTTTATTTAAAAGAAATAAAATCTTTTCTTATTTTTAGCTCTTTTATTTTTTACTCTTATTTTTTATTTTTTCTATTTTTAAACTTTTTAATTTTTTTTTTTTATTTTTTATATTTTTTTTTTTTATTTTTTTATCCTTTATTTTTATATTTTTGTACTTTTTAAATTTTTTTTTTATTTTTCTTCAGGGAAACTTTTTTGAAATTGGTTAAAAGTAATGATTATAATCGGCTAAAATGCATTTTAGTTCTAAGTAACTGTTATTTTTAAGATATATATATACAGTCTAATCTTGATAATTCGGACACCTGCTAATTCGGACATCGCGGTAATCCGGACACAAAATTGTTTTCATAGTAAACTCTGTAATCCGGACACCACTCATATTTTTTACCTCTAAAATTCGGACACCTTTTTTATAGTTAGTTGATTTTGCTCTTTAGTTGATTTGTAGGCATTCACACAAAAAAAAACAAAATGTATATATGTATGTATTCTCTTTGTTCTCTTTTACAGAGAATTACATACTTTTTTCCATATACGAGAGTCCCATTCAAGGTTGATTTATAAGGTTGTCGCAAGGGAGAGAGCGAGTACCCATAATTGTCAAATCGAAGTTGACAGCTCATAGAAAATCTACAAGTGCTCTCTATTATCATCCGTTCTTCTTTCGTAGTCATTCGCAAAATTGGCTGGTTTTGACAATTATGGGTACTGAGAAGAGAGTGCGATCAGCCCTGCGACAACCTTATAAATCAACCTTGGTCCCATTTTAGACTCGCCGATATTGCAACGATTTTATTCAGCGATTTTCTTTGTTTTTCTTTTGTTGCACTGTTTCGTCGTCCATAGCTTGTGGACTAATTCACTCTTTGTCCATGTGAGTGAAAGAGTGAGAGCGATGAATCGCTGGTACGGTCGATATGTACGTTTACGCTTTCATCTCTCCTCCCTATCCCACGAGCAAGAAATCGGTGAGTAAAATCGTCGCAATATCGCCGTGTCTAAAATGGGACTTATGAATTAAATGTTTTTTTTGCGACCACTTGTTGTCAGAAAGCTCAGTTACTTGTTTAGTAGTGAAACTGAAAGTCGCAAAAATTTCGTGGATATAGTGGATTGCTAATCGTTTAATAATTGTTTGTTTTAGTAAACCATATTGCAAATTAATAATGACACCAAGAGTTAAGAAAACGCATACTTTTTTAACGATTGATAAAAAAAAAAGAAATTTTAACTAAACTGTCGCAGGGAAAGTCTTTACGACAACTTGCAGTGGAGTACAATGTTGGAAAATCAACAATTTCAGACATAAAGTTAAATTAAAGATTAAAGATTGATAAGTAAGTTCTCAAGGGTATATTGACTATTTTAATTCAAAAAATTGGTTTTTATGCAGCTACATTGGAAAATCTGAAAATGGGCTTGGTTAACGGAAAACAATGAGACCTGCTGAATACCACCTAATGGCACAGCGATTATATTATTGGTTTATAAATAAGAGACAACATAATGCACCAATATCGTCGGAGATCATTCAGGAAAAAGCAAAGCTTTTTTGTGCTGACATTTATGGCCCAAGCGCTGATTTTAAGGCTAGTAACGGTTGGTTAAATAACTTCAGATCAAGATATGGAATAAAATATTTTAAAATATCTGGTGAGAAACTATCAAATGACCCTACTTCTGTACAACCTTTCATTGAGAAGTTACATGCAAAAGTTGCTGAAATGGGCATAACATATTCTCAAGTATACAATGCGGATGAGACGGCATTATTTTGGAGGAAGCTGCCAGAAAAAACACTTGCATTGCGTACTGAGAAATCTGCACCAGGCCATAAGATTGGTAAAGACAGAGTTACTCTTCTGGTTTGCTGCAATGCTACGGGGGAACATAAGCTTAAGCTGCTTATGATAGGTAAAGCCAAAAACCCAAGAGCGTTTAAGAAAGTGAATTTACCCTTAGAATATGACCACAGCAAGAATGCTTGGATGGCTTATGTTTAAGAATTGGTTTGAAACATCGTTTATAAAGCAATTAAGACGATACAAAAAAGAAAATAATTTATCCAACATAGCACTTTTAATATTAGACAATGCGACGTGTCACACAAAATCACTAGGAGATATCGATAAGGACATATGTCTAATGTTTTTGCCACCAAACTGCACAGCTCTTATCCAACCAATGGACCAAAATGCCATTCGCATTTTAAAACTTAACTACCGTAAAAGTTTTTTATCCATGCTTTTAACCGGTCGAACTAATTTAATGGATGCTTTAAAAAAATTTTCTTTGAAAGACGTTGCTTCTTTGGCGTCTAATGCTTGGAATATTGTTGAAGAAACTGTGCTAAAAAAATGTTTTAATCAAATTCTATATGACGAAGAATGGAGCCCAGATGATGATCTGCCTCTAGCGTCACTACTCTCTAACGATGCAAATGAAATTATTGATCTACTTGTCGATATAGCTCCAGATGTGTATCGTACTATTGAAATTAATGAATGGTTGATGGACGACATTGAAATAAGTGATGATGACTGCAGTCGGGATGAAAATGATGTACCAAAACATTACACTCTCAGGCTATAATTGCATTTGACTCGTGCATTAAATAAGCTGAAGAGCAGGACTTTGCCGCCGGAGATATTTTAAAACTCATAAGCCTAAGAGACATTGTATACAAAAAGAAAAACGAAACAAAACTTCGACAAATAAAAATTACAAATTTTGTTCAAAACTCTTAAAAATGTCTTTAACCTTCTAAAAATAAAAAATGTTTAATAAAAACTATTGCTTTTCAATAAAAATATTTTTAATGTCTTTAAAATAATATTTCGTTAATTTTTTTATTTAATCTCGGTAATCCGGACGATTCGATATTTCGGACAGTGCCTGGTTTTCAATTGTCCGGATTATCAAGATTAGACTGTATATATATTATTTTTTGTTTCCGCATAACTTTTATTTTTGAGGAACAAATTTTTAGGTTGACTAATAGCAGTTATTTTCTGAAATGCAATTTTTTTGGTTATTAGTGTAGAAAATCATGAAAAAGTTGACAATTTTGTTTTCGGATGCGCTGACAGAATAAGAGGATCGCTGATTTAGAATGTAAACAATTTTTTGACACTAGGGTGGACCTTGAAAATGTTGTTGTTTACAGCATTTTGCATATGGCAGTATTAGACAGTCGCTGATTTAAAATTTGATGTTAGAATTCCAAAAACTTTGGGGACACTAGCGTGGACCCCAAAAATGTTTTGTTTTTTAAACATTATGTAAATGCGCTGGCAGAATTAGAGGGTCGCTGATTTATAATCTGATGTTGAAATTTTAAAAATTTTATGCGACACTAGGGTGGACCCTGAAAATGTTGTGTAATTTTACACATTTAGTACATGCGGTGGTAGAATTAGAGGGTCACTGATTTAGAATTTGAAATGTTTGAACAAAAAATATTGCTGCCAGCCCTATCCGCCATCTTCAATTTAAAATTTTGGCATCAGATCCGAAATCGACTACCCTGTAAACTACTGAACCTGACACCGAATGCACTATTGCTATAGTAGAGACGAGTGTGTTCGTGCAGAGGTTTATTACCTGCGAGTTTGTATTGCTATAATCGTTGGTACTCATTTTGCTTAAAATCTCATGAACGGTTACTGCGGGTAACAAAAACATGTTCAGGTCCATCCTAGTGTCACATAAAATTCTTAAAAATCTAACATCAGGATCTAAACCAGCGACCCTTTAATTCCTCCAGCGCATGCAGCCCCCTATCGGCCACGGCTAAGAGGTGTGAGTCCATCCCAAAACAAAACGTCAACTTTTTCATGATTTTCAACACTAATAGCAGACCAAATTTCATTTCAGAAAATAACTGTTATTAGTCAACCTAAAAATTTATTCCTCAAAGATAAAAGTTAAAAGGCAGCCAAAAAAAAAATTTTAAAATAAGTTATTCATAACGATTATTTTTATGCGTTGAAATTGCCCAACTTTTCCTGTTCTGGAATATGGAATAACAAGTATTTTCGGTCCCTGATTTTTATTTATTTTTTTTTATCTTTTATCTTTTAATTTTTTATTTTTTTTTTAATTTATTTAATTTAATTTATTTTATTTTTTTTTTATTTTATTTTTTGTTTTTTTATTTTTCTTATTTTCTTATTTTTTATTTGTTTTTTTTTATTTTTTTCTTATTTTTTTTTATTTTTTTAATTTTTTTAATTTTTTTTTATTTTTTTTATATTTTTTTATTATTTTTTGTCTTTTTTTTTATTTTGTTTTTATTTTTTTATTTTGTTTTTACTTTTTTATATTGTTTTTATTTTTTTATTTTGTTTTTATTTTTTTATTTTGTTTTTATTTTTTTATTTTGTTTTTATTTTTTTATTTTTTTTTTTATTTTTTTAACGTATTAGTATGTAATTTGTCTAACTTTGATATACTTTTTTTTATTTTCGTAGTTCTTTGACTAAATTACTTTCTTAAATTTTTTGATGAGTGTTTTTTAATACGTTTCTGAAATTGTTTAAGACTTGTTTTCCTTATAAAATCTTTCTTGAATTAATTGCTTTACGTTATTTTATAAAATTTTCTAATTTAAAAAAATTTTTTAATTTATTGTACTTTTTTGTCAACGCAATTTATTTATTACTTTTTTGTAAATTTTTCCTCTTTTTACTTTTGTGGCACTTTAGTTTGCAAGAGTTTATAATTGTTTTTTTTTTTAATTTTCAATTTATTTTATTTTGTGGTGCGAAGATTAAATAAGAAGAGTAACATTTCTGTGACAACATGAAAAAGTAACTCAAGTTGAAAAATGCAGTTTTGAGTTATTGACATTTTTAAAAATTCCTTTACTCAGTTTTAATAAAATTCAACATAACTTTATTTCCAACAGTCAGATTTAAGGTATAAAACACTTTTATGCACCTTCCAGTTATATAATATGTTAAATTTCAAGTTTTCGCTTATGTCGACTTGAGGCACTTTAAGTTATTGCCACAGATTTAATCTTTGCTTATCACAGATTGTTTTGAGTAATCTAAAAATAATGCTTTGCAATTTTGACACTCAGAACTTAAGGAACGCGCCTTGTTTTACTATCTTGAAACTTTTTATTAAAGTTGTCTGCTGTCAGTTTGTTGAAAATAAAACATTTCATAAATTATCCAACTTTTCAGCCATTTTTGCGGAGAAAACTCATTAGAATATAAAAAAAATATACTTAATCTAGGCTTAACCAGTTAAGACTTGACAATAGACATTAACAACTAAAACGAGGCAGCTAGCTGGTGTTATTTTGTCTTTTATGCAAACAAATGCAGGAGAGCTTCTACTTAGTCGCTAATTGTTTAATAAAAAAAGTGGTTTTTAAAAATAAAATTAAGAAAACACTCTGAGAATTAACGTTATTATCATGTTATCAGTATCTAATTGCTTTTAATGGTTTTAGGAATACTTTCTAGCGCGCGCTGTATAAATTCGCTTATCTAATATTTATGTATGCAAATGGAACAGTTCAAAGTTTATATAACCAATTAAAAAAAGATAATTGTTGAAGCCGGTTTAATAACATTGTACTGAGAAAAAGCCGATTAGAGCACTGTTGCCAAGCTCAAAGCAGCATGAATCGACATTATCTTCAAAATATGTGGACTACTATCAATAGCATCACATTCAAAATTAATCGTTGTAATATCCTTATCATGAACATCTTCAGCTTAAGCACAAATAGCACAAATAACAATTGAAAATTAGCCACTCAAAATAAGAAAAGAATCTTAAAGATATAATTTTTGGCTCTTTTTTTTGTCTTTGAATTTCATTGTTAATTTTTGGTTTCAATCATATCAATATCAATTTCACCACAAAAACAGTTGATTGCGAAGAGCACGTGTAGCCAATAAAACACTTTAATTTAATTTTACGCATACGAACCAGACAGTCAAACAACGAGCAATGACGTTGACGAATTGAACGCAGATGTAATAGTTTCATATTTATACTGATAAAACAATACATTAACTAAACATTTAAATAATATTTGCAAAGCTATGCAACCTTAAAGCAATTAAATGTTACTCATACGCCTCAGAGGGCATAAAATGATGCATTGCATTTAGTATGTAGATAAAATTGATTGATTTCATTTTATCTCCAACACAAATTCGATCTTTTTTAATTGAAGAGTTATTAAAATTCAATTAAAATTACTATGTAAGATATTAATAGTAAGACGATCCGCATAGCGACAAAGAATAAATCAAGGGGAGATGGGAGATAACTACGAAATGTGGTATATTTTCAATCAATGTTTTATTTATGTAAAATGTATGGTACACTAGAAATATATACGTTAAGATGAATTCTCTAACATGGAACACAAATTTTTTCAAAATGGCTGTGCGTAAAAAAAGTCGATTGATTTTTGAATTTGTACGCACTCTGTACGTTTTTTTAATCTGTTACAAAAAATAATATTATTAATAAATAAAATCTAAAAATAAACCAAACACAAAAAAAAATTAAAAATTAATAAGAACAAATTCAAATAACAAAAATTTTATAGTATAATTAAATTATGAAATAAAACAAACACAAAATAAAAAAATAATAACAAAATAAAAAAAAAATAATACAAAAATAACAATAAAATAAAAAAATAATTTCCAAACATTAAAATAACTAAAATATATATATAAAAAAATAAAAAAATCTAAAAATAAACGTTTGTCTCCAAACACAAAAAAACATTAAAAATGAATACAAGCAAATAAAAATAACAAAAATTTTATAATATAATTAAATTATGATATAAAAAAAAACACAAAAAATAAAAAAAAAATAAAAATTAAATAAAATAATAAAAAAATAAAAATAAAATAATAAAAAAATAAAATAATAAAAAAATAAAAAAAAAATAAAATAATAAAAAAATAAAAATAAAATAATAAAAAAATAATTCTCCAAACATTAAAAAATAACTAAAAAATCTTTAAAAAAAATAAAAAAATATATAAAAAAATTAAAGAAAAATAAATTAAGAATATAAAAAATAATTAAAAACAAAAAATATTAAAAATACCATTAACAAAAATTAAAAACAATATATATATATAATATATACATAAGTATTTTTTAAACACAAATTTCTTTTTTAAGGTTCATATTGTTAGGAAGGTTTCTAACAAATTCTTCGAAAAAATTTTTGAAGTTATAAAACGAGCAGTGTAGAAAGTTTGGTGAAGCAGTGTAGATTCGAGTGATTGAAAGCAAAAAAAATACCGTAAATTTATAGTCATGTCGTCATGAGTAGGACAACGTCATGAATGGGACAGTGAAATAAATGTATTTTAAATACTTGTTATACAGAAATTTTAGATGTCAATGAACAATTTCGTTGCTAGCTCAATTATGAGCGACTGCAGAAAGAAAAACTTTTATATATAACATACATATATATATATATATATATATATACCGTATATAGATTCTTGAGTTTTTAAACCTTAAATTTTTTACAGAAAAGCAATGTATGCAATTTACTTTGAATTTATTATATTTGTTTGCATATAAAAGATTGTTTTCAAAATAAACGCAAGTGATAAAAACATATTTAAGATGAAAAAATTACGTTCTTGAATGGGCCATGAATGGGACAATATTTTTGTCATTAATGAGACACTTTCCAAAGCTGTTTATTCATGTGGACGTCATTTTTATTGAATTAATATCATGTTACGTGCAATATTTTTGTGGTATAAATGGCATTTAGTCGAAATTTATTTTATTTAATATATATAAATATCCAAAATTTAGTTTTTTTTTTCTTTTGACACGGCTCGTGTTTTCAATGGAGATTGCCTTTTTATTAAATTAAATTTATAAATATTAATATATAATGTATAATATAAAAATATATAATATAAAAATCTACAATCTAAATATATATAAAAATATATAATATAAAAATCTACAATCTAAATATATATAAAAAAATATAATATAAAAATATATAATATAAAAATCTGCAATCTAAATATATATAAAAAAATATAATATAAAAATATACAAAATAAAAATAAAATATTAAATACCATTGAAAATATAAATAAAATAAAATAAATAAAAAAAATTACTGAGAAAAACAGTTATTCATTTCGGGTTCGAAAAAGAACAAATAAATAAATTAACGTAATTCTTGTCTACGAGAAATGTTAAAATTTTTAGGAAATCCAAAATTCAAATTTGGATTTTAAAAAATTTTTAAAAAGTGTTTGGGAACAAAACTTTCTATAGGAGAATGTACAAATTTTAAGTATAACTATTTTCAAAATTTAAATTTCAAAGATATCTGAGAGTTATATAAGAATTTCTAAAAAAAATAACAAAAATTATCAACATAGTTTTTAAAACTGCAATAACTTAATTAAGAAAAATTGTACCGTTTTTAGAGTGCTAAAAAAAAAATAGAATTGACCCAAAAGCACAAGCCTTAAAAATGCGTCACTCATGACGTCATTAAACAATCGATCAATTAAATAAAATGAAGCTTTTGCATCGACAAGTTAAACGAGCTTAATTTAAACATAAAAATGTATAATAAACAAATAAATAATAAATGACAATAAGAGAGAAAAAAAAAACAAAGAACAAAGTCCCATGCCACACCCTTTAACAAACAAAAAAAAAAAAACAAACAGAAATAATGAACGAAAAAAAAACCAATGAAACACAAATTTATCAACTAGCTTAAAATGAAGTTATATTTTTCACCCAAAAACGTAGACACGTGTTGAACACACATTTTGTGCAATTTGTGAAAATTAAACAATAAAAAATTTAGACGTTCCACAAATTAAGCCGCAGCAATGCCGAATCTAAGTAAGACAATTTATGATGAGTTGTTGCATGCATCGCCACAAAAAATGCTCAAACTTGACTCTCAAGTCAGACAAATTAATATATGTAGCTGTGTTTAATAAATACACAGCAAAAAGCAGCTGCGTATTTTTCTCGGTTCATTTATATTTTATAATTTTTTGCATTGCCTTTTTTTTTCTTTGATAATTTTAATTATTTTGCACTGCCTGAACTTTTTGCCGTTCGAGTTCGGTTACAACCAGTTTAGATTCCCCAATTAAAATATTATTTTGTTTAGCTTAAATTTCGTTCTAACATTGGTTCTGATCATCCATATTTATAAGTTGCTTAAATTAAAAAAAAAAAACTGTATTTAACTTTGTCGCATTTGATCATCACTTTTTTTATAAATATTTTATGCATTATTAGCTCATTAAATTGTTATAGTTATATTCTAATTCGTTTTGGTTATTGATGTGCTGCAAAGCATTTTTTTATAGGTTTGAAAAGAAATGTTTACTCGTGTATTAGAATATAGCAGGGACGTCGGAATGGTTATTTATAAAAGGAGACTGCATTTAGGTTATAAAAATAAAGTTTCGTTTAAGTAAGTAACGCGAGTTTATTTGACAAAATTCTAAAACGTTTTGTTGATATTGAGCTGATCAGTTTTTATTTATTTTTGTACTTATCTTTAAAGTTATTTTTCTTTTATGTAGAACAACGTCTTACAGCGCGGTTTACAAGAAGGTCTTTTTGGCAAATTTTTTCAAGCACATGCAACGTTTTTGTTCACTTTTTGGAGTATGCCTACATCATTTAATATGCATCGTAAGAAGATAAAATAAATGCCAAAATATCAGCAACACGGCAAATATGATTCTTCAATGTTTTGTCTATTTTGTCACTTTTTTTATAAAGTCACATAGCAGCAAAATCTAAGAATTCACATTTCCGAACGATAAAAGTTATGCATATAATGCTTCAGTAGCTCTTTATGTGGTTATGTTTGTTGGTTTGGTTCGTGCCAAAATCACGAACGCAATATCGTGTCGTTTGCTGAAACGAATCGTTTTACAAATATTTAACAATAACTGCTTATGTTGTTGTTATCACTATGTACATACACAGGGTGTCCCGCAATTGAGTGCAACTATTTACGGAGGTGAAAGGTTATGTTGAGCTAAGCAAAAAATCGTATGAGAGGGGGGTCTATGTTCACGTTCTTATGAGCTACAGGATTACTTAATGTTTGACGACATTGATTCACGTTGTAGTTTCCAGCAGGAAAACTAACCTAAATAAAACTTATTTTAATAACTCATTGCAAAGGCAATAAAATCAGCTTTCTAACGGTATATCAAAAAACCCTAACGAACTGAGGTGAGGAACCCGTTACTAAGGTGTGTTCGTGTGAAGATGAAATCAATCGGTTTTAACTACCAAATTTCAACTTTGAGTGCAATTTTCTCAGAATTTCGCGTAATAGATGAAATTTTTTTTTATAATCTTTTGTAATTTATTTAATTTTCTTTTTTATGACACCAAAAACATAAACATATCTTTATAAATAAAAAAGATGGCTGTACTAAAAAAATTATGCTAATTAGAAAATAATGACATTATCACTAGTTATACAGTAGATAACATCATTGTTTTTTAAAAAGTATAATTTTTTTATCAGAATCAGTGGAGGTATAAAAGAATAGCCAAGGCGGCGAAAGCTAATGAAAATACCGTTTCTCGAGAAGTAAAAATATTTCAGCAAAAATATGAATATCGCATGAAAAAAGAAGAGGTCCAACGGCCAGAAGATCAAAAAATTGTGGCGGCCTTGTAGAAAGATCCGGGAATTTCTGGAAGAAAATTGGCAAGAAAATTGGGCTGCTCGGAGTCTTTTGTGCGAAGAGCCAAAGAAGAACCCATAGAAGAAGGACTGAAGACACACAAGGTCCAAAAAGTCCCAAATTAAAACAGCAAAACAAAAAAATTTTTAAAAAAAAATTAGTTTCGAAAAATTTCAGTGCTGTACAATGGGCGACGAGACGCACGTTCTAGCGAACATATTGCAGCTTCCTGGACAGGAATTTTATATTGCCAAATATCGCGGGAATGTTACGGAGAATTCATATTTTTTTTACAAAATTCCCGAAACATTTCTTAGTTTGGGAGGCAATTTGCAGTTTTGGTGACTTCTGACGCAATCAACGGTAAGATTTATATAAAAGAATGCCTCTAAAGGCATTGCTGCCATTCATACGCTCACATGAAGTGGGTCACGTTCTTCTGGCCAGAGCTCGTCACTATGGCAAAGTGGCCTTGGCTTGGTATGAGAAGACAAATATGGTTTTGGTACCTAGAGAGACGAATGCACCGAACTGTTAAGAGCTAAAGATAATCGAGAGAGAGTGGAAAACGAAAAATGAAAGAATAGAGAAAGGTGGCCAAGGACCTTAAGGATTTCATCCAACATGGACTTTTGCAGCTGGGAAGTTGAGAGACAGGACTATAAAAACGCTAATGGAGGGGATTCCAGATAAACATTTATAAAAAAATTAATTCTTTTTTGAATATTATAATTAAATATCTTGATCTAATAATTTGATTTTTACAAATTGTGGATAACTTCTTCAAAAGATATTGCAATTTATGTGATGGACACTTTTATTTGACGCAATCTTTGTTATAAAAAGAGCAAAATTTTGGTTTTATCCAAAATTTCAGTTACTGTCGCACACTTTTTCTTTAATTCTAACACTTTTTTTCATTATTTTAGTTTTTTCTTATTTCTGCTTGTTTTTTTTTCTAGTCTATGATATTTTTTGTTTTTAATACGTAAATTCATATCCATATTATTAATATAAGTCTACATACAGTCATGGCTAAGATTCTGAGATAAATTTTATTGAAATATATGGTCATAAGATGTGTTTATTTGAGAATCAGAGCGACGACAAATAATTTACACACTTTAGAATAACAACAAATGGATAATAAGAACAAATTTTACATATTTTTGATTAACAGACTTGAACGCTGCCAAGCTGTCTCATTATCTTTTATTACTGCTGATCCGTGTCTTGGCAACCAACAAGTTTTAAATCATTTTTTTTTTTTTTTAATATATGGTGTCATTATTTTATATTTTAAGCACTCGTCTTAAGATATGGGGCATTATAAGCATAAGAATGAAAAACAAAATATTTTCCTAGCTACAGCAGTGCCCAAGAGGTGCAGGTGGAATATGAGAGAAAATAATAAAATTTTCAGCGACATTAAGAAAAAAATAAAACATGTATAAACGGGCAAAAAACACGATAAAACAAAAGTGGAAAATAGCTACTATATATAAGATATATTCCCAGCAAAATTTGCAAGTTACAAAAGATATTTTTATCATTTTTTTTTTTATTCAAAACACATTTTAAACAAAACAACAGTCAGAATTAGACATGGACAATGCAGCGCTGCGTTGCGTTATTGAGTTGAAGCACTTAATTGCGTTATTGCGCTGATACACTTGTTTAATTAAAAGTAACGCTCTGACGCAGTAAAACAAATAGTTGCTCATTCTTTTTTCATAGTTTATTCGAAAGTGTTCGACTTGAAAGTCTAGAAACGTGAATGGTGTAGTTTGGCTGAGCTCTGCGCTTCATTCAGAAGAGCTTCATATTGATTTCTGATTGATTAAGCTCTTTTAAGTGAATTTATGACCAATGTTTCTTTATTGTAATCACCTTTTTTAGATGAAACATATTGCTAAAGCAGTTTGATTTGATTCCTTGTGTTTATTCTACATTAACGCATTTGGCGAATACAGTAAATTGCGCTTGAGTTGGTGTATCAGCGGAGAATTTTTTGCTGCGTTACTCACATCTACTACTCACTGGTTCACTGGCTCACTTTAGAAATTTGCAAAGATGCAGAGAAGTGCAAGTCTATGTATTACTGGGGCATTGACCACAACACCAACTAACGCTTTGAATGGCATGCTTCACCATCCTCCTCTTGATATCTTTGCAATGGAATGTGCTAACACAGCAGCTCTCAGACTAAGAGAATCAGGAAATTGGATAGGTAATGGTTGCGGTCACACAATTATTCTGAACTCCTCTGTCCCCGACAAAACAGAATGTTGTGTGCCTTGCTTAAATCTTGAAAAAAACTACGAAGTTCTTATCCCTTCGCGGCTAGACTGGGCTAACAAACCCCCCCCCCCCCCTAAAATAAACGGCATAAAAATCTTTACAGATGGATCACAACTTCGAGAACAAGTAGGGGGAGGTATTTACTCCCAGGACCTTGAACTCAAAGTATCCTTTAGACTCCCAAATTATTGTAGTGTCGTTCAAGCGAAGATGGATGGTGGCAATTCACGAAACCGCTAAGATTCTGGGTCAAAAATACCTTGAAAAAAAAAGTATTTTCATCTTCTCAGATAGACAAGCAGCGCTCAAGGTGTTGAACTCACATACTGCAACTCTAAAACTCTCACTGAGTGCCGCAGATCTCTTAACGAGATGCCAAGGCTATTCAGGATCCACATCATATGGGTACCCGGACACAGGGATATCGAGGGCAATAACTAGGCAGACGAATTGACACCCTCTGAAATAAGGACCTTATTGGTATACCCATATCCTCCTATAAACTCCAGTGCAGGAAGAAATCCTTAAGTCTTGCACTAGAACGCTGGGAACACCTTGATACATGTAGGACTGCTAAGCTGACGTGGTCTTCCTACGACTTAAAACGCAACAACTCACTGCTTGAATTAAGCAGGGTAAACCTGTTAAAAATAGTAAGAATCCTCACGGATCACTGCCTAATCTCAACGTATGCTCTTCGGTTAGGATTTATAGCAAATGATTTTTGCAGAAGCTGCAGATGTGAGGAGGAAGTAGAAAATGTTCAGCACCTCCTCTGCGAATGGCCGGCCCTTGCTAAAAGGAGGATGGCAACTCTGGGTCATACCTTTCTAAACGGACTTGCCGAAGTCTCATGCCTGTAAATTAGGCAGATCCTAAAATTCATTACCCGCACAAACTGGGTTGAGGAGGGAAATCTCTAGGATTCAAAGAAGATTATGTGGTATCACAACGGGCCTGCACTGTCCTAGGTGTCGAGTTGTTTATCGACTTAGGCACTTTAACCTAACTTAATCTAACCAACTCACATCTAGTCAGAATATGATTTTTTTTTTAAATGATGGAATATATTGCTCAATTCAATACAGCTGATTACATAAAAGTATCATTTTATGCAGGTTTGCGTAATTTCGGGTAAGAAATGCATTATTTTTTTTACATTATTTGTAAATTTTTTAATTTTTTTTTTTCTTAAATTATAAGCTTTATTTTAGCACTTAGCATTATAAAGAAAACGGTTTTTAAAAAACATGTTAATATTTTTATTGTATCTATAATTTTGCTGACGTATTTTATTTCCTTAATTGTTGTTTTGATTGTTGTTATTGAGTTTTCTTCTTCCTACTGCTAATTTGTTGGCAATGCTTTTTTAATTAACAAGCAAATCAATTCATCAACTAGTGTAAATTTAATTTAAATATTTTTTTTTTTTTTTTTGTTAACTTATTTGTATCCTTTGTTTGTTAATACTTTTATTTTGTTATTGTTATTGGGATGTTGCCGGCATTAAAAGATCGTTAACATCTGTTTTTGTTTCCTCTGCGCCTTTGACCATGATTCATATGGAAGTGTTCAAGAAAAAGTGATGCTTTTTTTATTTTGTAAGGCAGTTTTATGGTTGTTTATGAATTAAAAAAAAATTGTTTTCTTTTATTATTGAACTTGAAATTTGGGAATTAAAAATCAGCGAAATGACGCCGTAAATAATGAACCATTATATAAAAACAATGTAAAAGCTTTTGTTTGAGTAGCTGTTGCAATCAGGTTTTTAAAATACATCGTTTTTGAATTTATTTATTGTTCTTTAATTTAAAGTAAAAATTGTAAGCAGAGCTAAATTTAGAAAAACAAGTCAATTGGCCAGAAATTCTCACGCAATCAAAAATTTACACATTTTTAGTAACAACAAATAATTATAAAAATTCTAAAATTACTTTTAAACGGCAGTAGGACGTTGGCCGAAAAGCATAAAAAAAGCAAATAAAAACAAACACAAGAAATTTTATCAAAAAAGTTTTAGTATTACATACATTAAAAACACCAACAATTCGCACAATTGTTATATGTACAATAACAACATCAAGCAAAAAAAAAAAATCAACAACATCAAAAAACTTTATTTGCCATCGTTTATTTGCGTCGTCATTTTCTAGTTGTATTCAATTGGTAAATGAATCAAAGCCAAAGAAAGGCGTAAAAGAGAAAAGACAGGCAAAAAAACTTTGCGTATGAAAATAAAACAAACAATCTCATTATATAATTTAAAAAAAAAACAACAAAAGTAAGCAAATAACTCAAGTGTTGCCGAATGAAAAAAAAACCTGAATGAAAGGAAGAACAAGCTAAGCGAAAAAAAATATATAAGAGGAATAGAAAAAGGTAAAAAAAAGTGTACACAAAAAAAAAATATGTAAGAATAGAAGGAAAAAAATATGAGAAGTCAAACCAAACCCATTACGTGATAGCCACAGCTTATTACGTAGCGCCGCACAGTGTGAGATTTTGCCAATCTAGCAGGGAAAAATTTAAAATGTTTGTAAGATGATTACTTGGTTCATTCTTAATAAAAAATTGTTCAAGAGTTGGTATTCATCCGTAACAAGCTTTTTTATACAGAGTATTTCATTAAATTTTCTATATAGACAAGACACATTCTCATAACTTTTATCATAGTTTAAAAAATGTTAAAGCTTAAAACACAAAATTGTATTTTAAAATGCATTCACTTTTATATGCTAATGATCGTTGGCTTCTGTTTTTTTTTTTTAGAACATCGTAGAGATCTTTTTTTTTATATATCATAATTAATTATTTTATTTATTAATACTATTTTATTAAAAAGTTGCAAAAAGTTTCAACTAAATTTTTGATGCCACGAAATAGGTCCAATGAAATCAGTAGGGTGAGGTGGGGAGATGTGTAACAAGGCGAATTTTCGTACAAAATGTTGACATATAAGTGAATGAACATGTGTTTGTTTTGACAGCTTCTAGCTTTTAATAAGTGTTTAAGTAGGCAGACATACATTTCTTTAGAATTCTTAAAAAGCGTTAAAAATTGTTGTTAAAAAGTTTTTTTTTTAATTTACAAAAAATAGCATTTCGGATAAAATTTTCTTCAGATTTTCAAAGTGATTAGATGTAAAATGTGGTATTGGGGAATATCTTTAAATATAACAAAAAGTTTAGCATTTTTTCACATTGCGAAACACTCACGGTGGGGTGATGTGCAACACATCTAACAAATTATAATGACCATTAAAGCGGCAACAACGTCAAACTCAGAAATGCAATCACATCAACGACATAAAAAGAGATCAGCCCAGTTCATAGTCAATGAAAAGCTGTGCTCTAACAACGCCAAAGTAACGTTTTTAGTTACAGAAAGTGGCAAAAAAACAAAAATATATGGAAAAGACAACCAAACAAGCAGCAAAGAAAGCTGCAGGTGCTCGACCGCAAGACCGGCGCTCTTCGTCGTCATTCGAAGAAGATTGAGATTTTTGCATGAATTCTTGCGGTTTTTTTGGCAAAAGCAATAAAATCACAAAAATTCACTTGAAGGCAACAAATTAAACTGCCTTTTTTATTTTTTGTGACAATTTGTGAGAATTGTGAAATTGAATTGAGAATTGTCAAATGTGAAATGTATTTTTTTTTTTTAGCAATTAATAAAACCATTCACATATACTAATAAAGTGTTTGTGTGTGTATGTGCATTAAGAATCAGACTGATTTACGAAATGTTGTTATTATTTCATTAAGTTTTTATCATAAAACTTTTACTAAACATAAAAAGTCAAAATAAACATAAAAAATTAAAGTGTCTGGTCTTTAAATCCACATTTTGTTGGTGTTACACCCCACCCCATCGATTTGAAAAGAGACCAAAAAAGCCACATTTGAAATTTTTTCATACTTTTACTAAACATAAAATCAAAAAATTAGCATTTAAAATTAAAGTTCCTGGTCTTTAAAGCAACATTTTGTTGGTGGTACACATCACCCCACTGTTTTGAAAAAGAACAAAACAAAATTAATTTCTTAAAATATTCAACAGCCATGAAAACAATCACTTCGAATTACACATTACAACACTTCAGAGTACCAAAAATGTATGAAACATTTTTCGGAGTTATTGTCAGTTATTTCATGGGAGTTATTTTATTTATTGAAAGTTATTTGACAGCTATTGGGTCTTTTTTCGTTACACTTTCATTACACTTTATTTTTGGTACTTATTTCATTACTCTCTTTTTTTTGGGATCTATTTCATTAGGGAGTTCATTGATAATTTTTTACATTTATCTATTATTTATTATAATAAAATAATGTTATTTTTAAAGAATAAATATTTATTTCCCTTGTAAGAAACTTTCTCAGAAATTTTTTGACTTGATTCATTTCGTACAAGAAAAAAGCATTATCCTTTTGAAAACCGCCGAAGTTTTCAAAGAAAAATTTGTACGGAATGTTGTCGTTTACATTTTTACGGAATGTTTTCGTAAATTTCTTTCATCTTAAATCATCGTGCATGATGCGTACGAAATGTTCGCGGAGCAACCTTTCCTATTTCTCTCGTACAAGGAAAAAGAATACAATCATTTTCAAGTAATAAATATCTTTCTTGTACGAAACATTCTCAGAAATTTTCAAACTTGAATAATTTCGTAAAGTGTTACATATTGTGTGACTGCAAAAAAATTTGTTCTTTTTTCTTTTCTTCAAAAAAAAATATATTCTTTTTTGGGACTTATTTTATTGCTTTGGAAGTAATTTAATTTCTCTCTCTTGGGACCTATTTCATTTTTTTTTTTTTTTACTTTTTTCATTGGTACTTATTTTCAGTGGCAGTCAAAAAAGTCAATTTTTTTTGCAGTCCAACAAAATGTAACTCAAATTTTTTTTTCTTTTTTTTCTTTTTTTTCTTTAATAATTTAATTTAATCATACTTTTTTAATAACGTAGGTTTATCAAGCAATTGATTTTATTTGATATTTATCTGCATACCTTCAAAAAGTAATCCAATACAAAAGAATTATAAAAGTAAACATTTTTGATCAACACACTTAATACAAAAACTGCCTATTAAAGGCTGGGAAATAATTTAAAAACACACAAAAAACACCTTTTCCGACTTATGTTTTAAATGACTTGGAAATTTTGGAAATTGAATGTGTTATTTAATAGCTATATTTTAGAGAACAAAAAGTTTTTTTTTGCAAAAAAATTTTTTTTTAATTTTTTTCCGCTAAATAGAGAGAAATCTCACACTGTGCGTATGAGTATTTATTTTATGAATCGTAGTGAGAGAGCATGAGTATTTATATAACCTTCAGAAATTTTTGGATATCTCAACTCAAGCTAAATTTTGTCGATAGAATTTATGCTTATTAAAGTCTATTGTTGTCTCCTGATTATATCAAGTCTGGGTTATTTTCTATCAGAACTAATTAATTTATATTACCAAAACTTCTACGATTTTTCACCGTTTTTTTTTCATTCTTTAACCATACAAAGAAAAATTATAATTTTTAAAAAAATTCAGTTCAAAATTCTAGTTCAAATAATTAATAAATCTCTTTTAACTTAGGCTGAAGTGGGGTGATGTGTAACACGTTTTTATTTGCTTCAATAAAAGTGTTAAGAAATTGATTTTTTGATTGGTTTTAAGGCGTTATCCCTTGCAGAAGAACCAATTCGAAGTGAGTGTTTTCATGGCTGTTGAATATTTTGAGAAATGGATGAAATATTAAAAGAATTTCGAATATGCTTTATTTTGACTTTTTCAAATCGGTAGGGAGATGTGTAATACCAACAAAATGTTGGTTAAAAGACCAGGAACTTTAATTTTTTTTATGTTTATTTTGACTCTTTATGTTTAGTAAAAGTAATATGATAAGAACTTAATGAAATCTCCTGCACCTGCAGCTGTAAACGTTGCTGTGGCGTTGTTAGAGCACGGGATTTCATTGACTTCCTACCAGGATTGGATTTTGATCTGGGCTGAATAGTATGAACTGGGCCGATCCTTTAAATGTCGTTGATGTGATTGCATTTCAGAGGAGTTTGATGTCGTTGCCTCTTTAATGGCAATAATAATGTGTTAAATGTGTTACACATCAGCCCACCGTGAGTGTTACACATCACCTCAATGCAAGTCACTTAATTCTCATTGATGGAATTTAACCACAACGTCAAAATATGTAAAATTTTTTGTTAGATTAACAGATATTAAACAATACCACATCTTACATGAAAATAGACAATGAAAATAGAAATATAGAGAAAAGGGGACACAATTACTTAAGTTTATTGGACAATGAAAAAGAAAAATATCAAGATTTGATTTCAAGTATCATTTGTATAATTTTTGTATACTTTCTGGACCCTATGAGCAGGTTGAGAGTTTTGAACTCACTTTTAAAATCTGAAGAAAATTTTATCCGAAACGTTATATTTTATACATTTAAAAAAGACTTTTAAACAAAAATTTTTCACGTTTTTTAAGCACTCTAATGAAATGTATGTCTGCCTATTTCCAACACTTATGAAAAACTAGATGCTGTTGAAAGAAACACATCGCAGTAGTTTATTGTACGAGAAATCGCCGTGTTACATATCACCCCATGCTACACATTACCCCACCTCACCCTACTAATAATGGTATTTGATTTTTTTTTTTTTTGATATATCTTCATTTAATAAAAAACTTTTTTAATTGTTAAAAATTTGTATATAGTTTTAATCAATTTAATCAATATACTATTATTTTAACATAGAATTTGCATAAAAGTGAGAAACACGATTTTTTAAGCAGTTGCTTGATGTCGCTAGTGTAAAACGTCTTTTATATATTAGCAGGCCCATAGCTAGGACATTCCATGGGGGCTGTGTGGTTTTGACAGAAATACCTGCGAGTAAGGGAGAAGCTTTCAGGTTGCCACCTTATTGCTTTTCGATCATAGCTCCGTCATAAAATCAACGTATTGCTGATTTGCTGCATACGTTGGTAAGAAGAAGCATAAATTCACACTCTCCTAAGCTAGAAATGATTTGAATTTTCAGAAAATAAAAAGATTACAGTATAATCGACCCTTTGAAATTTGGGTTTGCAGGTTGCCATCCCTTGAAAAATTGCTAAGAATGTAGAAAAAAGTGCATAAATTCGTAAATTTGACACTAAATTAGCAACGACACAAATCCCTATTTTTTACCCATAATTGCATACACTAAGTTATTGCGTCTGTCCACTCCAAAAGCAGATTAAATATGACAATTAATTTTTCGACATCGATGTCAGTCGGAGTTTAGGTTACGACACTGTTAGAATGAAAAAATACACCGCACTCGGCAGAATAAAAACAACAAAATTGTTATTTCAAGAGTACGTTTTTAAGAGTATTTGTTCGCAGTGCGATTTGAACCCACTAACTCTGAATCTTCATATGGATGTTCTACACTCGTACTTATGTTAAGTACTTATGTCAAGTAGTTATGTCAAGAGCAACGTACTTTTGTCAAGTGGAGTAACTGATTAACTATGTATTAAATATGGATTCTTCTTGTTTCCTCATATGATGGTAGTGGATTGTGTCTTAGCTATATTAATAGTAATGTACGAACCACAAAATTTACATAAAATTCCCGAAAATGTTGGAAAACGTATTGTCATTAAATAAAAATAATAATATAGAATTGACACTGCAAACATTACCCATTCAGTGTTTTAGGCTGGGCCGTAAAATAATGTTAACAAAATAGATAATAAAAATAAACGAAATAAATAGATCAAAACTACACAAAACATTTATAAATATTGTAAGCCAAAACATGTACTTTTGATGAGCGATAAATGGTTGAACTGTACTTCACCATTAAAACAATCAGAATAGTCGAAAGAGATATATATACAGAAAAGGGGACACAATTACTTAAGTTTATTGGACAATCAAAACGAAAAATATCAAGATTTGATTTTAAGTCTCATTTGTATAACTGTTGTATACTTTCTGGACCCTATGAGGAAGTTGAGAGTTTTGAACCCTGAAAACCTCCTGCGGGCCTAATAAGAGATATCAAAATCTTCCTTGATGGTTTTATTCCAATTTTCAACAAGAGAACATAAAGTAAATACTTGTTATAATTGAAGTTTTGAGACATTTTTGTTTACTACTTCAAGTTCAAAATGAGACTCATCCAAATTATCATACAAATTCAAGTTGAGCTTTAAGAGCGATCTCACTTGAGCTTGGCGCTATAAGTAGCTTGGCAAAAGCTTCATATCATATTTATGCATACAATTCTCAGACTGTGATAGTTCTAGTGACTCACAGCTGAGTTAGATCACGACATATTGATCTTCAAGAACTATAGCAGACCCATCATTTTTTTATATTTTGTATTTTAGTCATTTAATATCTGTTATTTTTATTTTCGAAACCGTTGGCGTTATTTGCTCGGGTTCAAATGTAATAAAAAAGTTGACGTACAAACCAAGCAGAAAGAGTGGTATGAACTTTTATTTTTCATTGGAACAAAACATTAAATTGATCAAATAAACAAAATAACGTAAAAAAAAACAACGCCTTTAACGTTTTATGTTTGCTTTATTCTTTATTAAAAAAAAAAAAAACCTTTAATTCAGTTCGTTAAACATCAACTCATCATTTATATTAAGGCCGGAAATACTTAAGTACGTCAGCAGGCAGGTAGGCAAATATTATTGCAGTTCTAGGATTAATTTATATTTGCTATCAATGGAGTTTCAGAAGAATTGAGCTGCTAATAAATACATTAAATTAAAATGTAAACAGGTGAAAAGTATTATAAAAAAAACCAATGTTAAATACTTTTGATATATGTATTTATAAGTTTTCCAAATATTGATTTGAAATTTCGTAAGCAAAATATAAAATTTTTGTAATCGATTAACTAGGCTTAAATGGGGTTAAAGGTGCCACACTTTCTTAGTCACGTAATTTTTTAAAAGCTTACGTCTGGCACACGTTGCACAAATTGACGTCAATCGAGTCGATTTAATAGATTATTTTGAGCTTTGTTATGCATATGAATAATATTATTAATTAAAAAATTCAAGCTGTTATGTAGAAGCAAATGCTAGAGAATCTACAGGATTAGGTATTATATAATGACTTAAATTGTTTTTCGACAAAAACTAAAGTGCGTGAAGATAAATTCGTAAATCCGACGCTAACTTAGCAAAGACACAAACCAATATTTCCTAAAAGTACGAATTTTAATTCAAAAGTACGAATTTTAAATTCGTACTATTCAAAAGTACGAATTTAACTTTAAGTACGAATCTAACTTTAAGTACGAATTTAACTTTAGGTACGAATTTAACTTTTAGTATGAATTTATATGAAAAAACTACGAATTTAACCTTGTTTGATAAGAAATGTTTTTAATATCAACCAGAAACTTTAAAGTCAAAACATTAATAAAATATAATAAAAGTAAGGGAAAAATACAAAATTAGACCAGAACTGAAAATTCGGTACAGAATTGAATAAACTTCCGATTCAGGTCATAAACAATTTTTTAAAAAGTTACGAATCCTATGTTTGTGATATTAAATTTGAAATAAAAGGTCGTAATATCTACATTTAGGATTATTATTTTTTAAAAACCAATGGACAGGTAATAAAAGCATCTCTTCAAGGGTATATGACTAATAGTGCCGCGCTGAGGATTTTGGCCAAAGGAAATTTTTTAAAAAGGGTTAATCGATCGATTAAATTTTGTATTTTAATAGACAGGTAATTAAAGCACCTTTTCGAGGATATATGACTCATTGTGGTGCGCTAAGGATTTTGGCCAAAGGAAATTTTTTACAAAGTAGTAAAAAGTTCGGTTCATAGTACTTACTTTGAATTAAAAAATCTCAGTTCCAAAATGCACGATTTTTAAATTTTGTATTTAAATAGACAGGTCATTAAAGCAACTTTTTAAGGATATAGACTCATTGTTGCGCACTAAGGATTTTGGCCACAGGAAATTTTTTAAAAAGTAGAGAAAAGTAGTGAAAAGTTCCATGGTGCTTACTTTGAATAAGAAAATCTCAGTTCCAAAATGTACGATTTTTAAATTTTATATTTTAATAGACAGGTAATTAAAGCACCTTTTTAAGGATATATGACTCATTGTGGCGCGCTAAGGATTTTGGCCACAGGAAATTTTTTAAAAAGTAGTGAAAAGTACTGAAAAGTTCCATGGTGCTTACTTTGAATAAGAAAATCTCAGTTCCAAAATGTACGATTTTTAAATTTTATATTTTAATAGACAGGTAATTAAAGCACCTTTTTAAGGATATATGACTCATTGTGGCGCGCTAAGGATTTTGGCCACAGGAAATTTTTTAAAAAATAGTGAAAAGTACTGAAAAGTTCCATGGTGCTTACTTTGAATAAGAAAATCTCAGTTCCAAAATGTACGATTTTTAAATTTTATATTTTAATAGACAGGTAATTAAAGCACTTTTTTAAGGATATATGACTCATTGTGGCGCGCTAAGGATTTAAGCCACAGGAAATTTTTTAAAAAGTAGTGAAAAGTACTGAAAAGTTCCATGGTGCTTACTTTGAATAAGAAAATCTCAGTTCCAAAATGTACGATTTTTAAATTTTATATTTTAATAGACAGGTAGTTAAAGCACCTTTTTAAGGATATATGACTCATTGTGGCGCGCTAAGGATTTTGGCCAAAAATTTCCTGTGGCTAAAATCCTTAGCGCGCCACAATGAGTCATATATCCTTAAAAAGGTGCTTTAATTACCTGTCTATTAAAATATAAAATTTAAAAATCGTACATTTTGGAACTGAGATTTTCTTATTCAAAGTAAGTACTATGAGTCGATCGATTACTCCTTTTTAAAATTACTCTTTTTTAATAAAAATTTTCTTTGGCCAAAAGCCTCAGCGCGGCACTATTAGTCATATCCCCTTGAAGAGGTGCTTTAATTACCTGTTCATTGGTTTATAAGAAATAAAAATCCTAAATGTAGATATTACGATCTTTTATTTCAAATTTAGTATCATAAACATATGATTCGTGACTTTTTAAAAAATTCTTTATGACCTGAATCGGAAGTTTAATCAATTTTGCATCGAATTTTCAGTTCTGGACTAGTTTTATATTTTTCCCTTAACTTTATTATATTTTATTAATATTTTGAATTTTAAGTTTCCTGGTTGATATTAAAAAGATTTCTTATCAAACGAAGTTAAATTCGTACTTAAAGTTAAATTCGTACTTTCAACAGTACGAATTTAAAATTCGTACTTTTAGGAAATATTGGTTTGTGTCTTTGCTAAGTTAGCAAAGTTAGTAAACTTTGCTAAGTTAGTTAAGTCGGATTTACGAATTTATCTTCACACACTTCAAAAACTATTTGGAATATTGTTCGAAAGGTTTTAAGGGAGTTTTAGGCAAAATTTTTTTTTAACACCTAATTTTTTTTTTTTTTTTAATTGATTTTTGTTGTACCACTATTCGAAAATATGTAAAAAAAATTTCAAATCAATCCCGCTTTAATACATATTCTGCAGCGCTTAAGGCCCAGTGCGCCCGAGTACCAATCGATCAAATCGAAGAAGCTGTTAAAAAGCGTGATGTTCGCTGTATGTGTGTGGCGAGGGGTGATTCGTCAACGAATCGCTTGTGAATCGTTTTTTTTTTTTACGTTTTCGAATAGTTTCATACCGACTTCATCAGAGGTTGGCTTGACTTTCCTAAACTCCATTTAAGATGTTTTGAAACAAAAAAACAATTTTTTACATTTTTTCAATATACAAATTATATTAACTTATAGTTTTTTGTATTAACTTTTTATTGCTAATGCGTCATTTAAGCGAATATTTGTTTTTTAAATGTTATGTTTTTTTAATTTTAAGTGAAAAAAAGATTTATGTCTTAAATTTTAATAAATTTTTAAATGGAAAAAATTTTGTGAAATATTTTCTCTTTTGTTATTTCGTGCTAAATAATTTCCACTTATAATTTCTTCAAGATTTTCACATAAATAAGTTCTCGTTAACAACTTGCTTTTTGTTGTTTTGGCGACTCGTTAACGAATGGCTTTTTTCGGTTTTGACGAATGTATTACGAAGCCGAAAAAAAATTGATCAAAAAATTATAAAAAAATTGTTTCGACCTTTTGAAAAGCCAAATCTTTAAAAAAATGCCTAAATAACAAAAAAAAACAAAAAAAAAATTTTTTTTTGCACCAAGTTGGGGTTCGAACCCATGTCAGCGAATGCTGGCTTTTATTATCAAGCAAATTAAGCAAGATATATTCAGCATCTGAAATAGCCGAGTGGGTAAGGTGCCGAACTAGCATTCAGATGGCGTGGTTTCAATTCTTGACGTGGTAAGCTAGAAATAAGTTTTTATTAATTTTTTTTTTTTTATTTTTTATATGATTTATATGATTTGTTATCGAATTGCTTATTTTAGTTTTAGAAACTCGTTAAAGAGTTGCTTTTTATAGTTTTAGCGACTCGTTAACGAATAGCTTTTTATAGTTTTGGCGACTCGTTAACGAATTGCTTTTTTCGGTTTTGATGATTCATTAACGAAAGAGGAATTTCTCCCGCTCGCGATATTATAAATGAATCGCTACTAATAATTGCTAATGAATGAAATGTACGAGGATGCGATTCGTAAACGTTCGATTCATTAGTGAATCATTTTGTTTGTTGGGTGTGTATGGAATGTTTCTATGCATATATGCTATATAAACTCTACCTAGTAGAGAAAAAAAAATATTTGATTGTTACAGTTTTGTTTTGAATTTGACCGCTTTGATGCTTTTAAAGTTTGAAACTTTGAATGCGTTTTTCTCGAAACATACTTTTTCAAAACGGCCCACACTACTGCGAACAAACTAATCGACCGATTTTAATTTTTTTTCCCCCTAATCTGTTTGTAATGTTATTCTAACATCTTTTACCAAAATGAGCGTCTTTGAAAAATTTGTCTAGTTTTTACACAAGGCAATATGATCAAAAATGACGTAATAACTTTCCTACATTTTTTTCTACGCTTGATAATTTTCTTAATTTCCATATTTTCATTCCATTTTGGTAAAAGATGTGCATTCAGGGGCAGGCCCGTAGACAAGGGGGTATTTTAGGTGTTCAAACCCCCGTCCCCCCTTAGGGTCCAGAAAGTATAAAGAAATACACAAATGAAAATTTAAAATGTGATTTTATTTTAGATAAACTGTGATAATGCTGTTAATTTTCTTAAAAACTTCACTTAATTATTGAAAAATTTTTTGGCCAAGATTAACTTTGCTTATAAAAGTCATAATCATTATATTGGAATTAATTTCCAAGGAGTTTGTATATTAAATAATCAGCTTCAATGCTCAAAAAGTCACTGAGATCCAGTAAAATATATAAATGAAATTACACCTAGAACGAATATAATTTTGTAAATTGAAGAATATAAGCTTGACATTTTTTATGCCATATTAATTCCGACTAATTCGTAACTATTTCGAGCTGTCTTAAAGAAATCGTTACAATTTTGTTACACAAATATCGGAACAGTTTCACTTTTTATACGAATTCATATAAAATTTCGTTATGCGACTGTTTTTACGACATATTAAAATGCTAACAGAGTAAAATTTCCTTTCTTTCGAACTGTCTGAACAAAATCGTAAATTTTTCGTAACATTTTCGTTAAGAATCGTTGCGAAATCGTTACGATATTACGTTAAAAAGTCGTGTCAACTCCTTCATACGATTTTCGTTACGATTTCGTACGAAATCTGATATTCTTAACGAAATCGTAACAAAAATTTCGCAATCTTTTCAATTTCGGAATCCGATTTTGTTACGAAATCGTAAAGACACATCCTTAAACAGATTCACCAAGTGAACTTATTAAAAAATGTTTGCATTTTTCATAGCTGATTTTAATTTTTATAAACTACAAGAAATCTAACCTATTTTTACCGTTCACACTAATATTGTTGAATTAGTACAATTTTGTCACACACATTTTCACTTTTTGTGCTAATTTTCGGAATAATACTTTTTAAAAGAAATTAAAAATTCTCAATTTGAACCATTTTCCAACAAACCATAGGCAAAAATCAAAAAATGGGTACTCAAAATTTATTTGTAAAAACAAATTAAAAAAAAATCTTCTTATATCTCTTATGGTCATTTAAAAACAGGCATATTCAGTCTTAAAAGAAAAGGGATTTGCTTAAAAATGTTCATAAATTTTCTTCGTTATTACTGGTATCTACTTATAGATTTTTTTATCAAAACCACCCCCACCCCCTTAAGGGAAATACTGGCTACGGGCCTGTTCAGGCGCCCTTTTGTCTATTTACGAATGCATTTTATTTGTTTTTTTTTTTTATATAATATGGAGTCGCGGTATGCTGTGGGCCGATTTTCACCTTTTTTTGAAGGACAACAACTTCAGCGCCATCTTTATATATAAAAATATATCTTAAGGGGGTCTTCTCATTGAGCAACTTTTTTTTCAACTTTTTTTTGCATTTATTTATAGCTTGGGTAGTTGTGAATATGCCCCTAAAAGAATTTTTAGAAATTCGAAATACAAGCAAGTGAAGCAAGGTCTGATGGACAAGAAGGTGATGGAGGTAATAAAACCAGCTTACGAAGCGCTGTCGGCAGATAATTTGCTTGAAAGATGCCTTGGATCTGAAACTCAGAATTCTAATGAGTCCTACAATTCTGTTCTTTGGTCACTTTCGCCCAAACACATCAACTCAGGCGCACGCACCATCGAAGTGGCCAATTTCATTGCAACGTGCCTCTTCAACGACGGTTTTATACCCATACTTAAAAGTATGGGTTTGATGGGTATTGCGATTGGCAAAAACGCATACGAATACGCACTATCTCGCAATGAAAACAGATTGAACCGATCAGAGACTCGAGCTGCGGCATCATCAAAAGCTGGCAGAACGGCTCGCAGAGCAGAGAGGGCAGCAGAAAGCAGTTTCTACGAAAAAGAGGAAGGTGGCCTGTATGGAGCTGGCATCGCCGACTAATATTTGTAAGTAAAAATTGTCAGCTCTTTAAAACTGCATTTAAACATTTTTGATTTTTTTTTTTCCCAAAAAAATTACTTCAAACTTTAAACGCGTTTATCTCGAACCCACGTTTTTCGAACTGACGGCCATGATATCTCCAGTTCAACTGAACCGATTTTCATGAAACCTTCTTTCTTAAATATTTTTTTTTTTTTTCTTTTTTTTTTTAAGTTATGTGTTTTATAACTCCAATAATAAACTTTTTTAGAAAACATCTTCTAAAATTTGCCTTAATTTTTATAGCTTTTGCCTAAAACCTCCCTTAAGATATTTGTTACAATATACAATGCAACTGCATAAACTTCTTTCTGTTTCACCGGGTGTACTTTACTGATAAGACTATTTTGAAAGTATTTGGTAAAAACTCTGATTGGCTTTGAAATGATGAATCATTTTTTGTGACCTAATAAACTCTGTCAAGTTAAAGCTATAAATAGCTCTACAGGTTTGTGTATTCTTAATCTTTATTGATGTCACGTCATTAGAAAATAATTAATCAAAAAATACTTGAATAAAAATAGATGAAATAAATAGATCACAATTACACTAAATATCTATAAATATTTTGAGCTAAAACATGCACTATTGGTAAACGAGAAATGGTTGAATTGGACTTCGCCGTAAAAGCAGTCACAATAGTAGAAGGTGTATATAGTGAAAAGGGGAATGAATACATTAGATTACATCTAAATGTAAGCAACCACCTGACACAATGACTAAAGTTTATTTTATTGGACAATTAATAAATATTCGAAGTTAACATTTGTGGCTTAATTGATTTGATTTAGTCGGGAATTTTTTAGGCAAAAATAATGATTATTGATGATGACAGCTTTTTATGCACGTCATGGAAAAAAAATTGATAATACAAAAATTTCATAATATTAAAATATTATTAAAAAACTATTTGATATACCCAGCGTTACTCGGGAGTTTATGTAAATAATTTTTGGACTAATTTGTCGATTTAGAAAACCTTTCAAAAACTTAAGAAGAAATCTTGTGTGCATCTTTCAAGCCGCTGACTTAGGCTGAGTGAGCAAAAATCCAGCTTTAGCATCTGAAGATTATTAGAAAAAGTAAGGAAAATCTTCATTTCTTTTTGCTTCTAAAAGGATAATTTCAAGTTTTATAATTAACTAGTCGGAATAGCTGACGCCACCCGAGAGTAGTGTAGTATAGCATTCACGGTGTATATAATGTAAGGAACATAATACAACCCACAATGCACAACGATCAATGGGTTCAATCTCAACCAGATTTTTTTTCCCCCATTACATCTAGTGGCGAAAGATCCAGTCATTATAAAAAAAGTAGCTCTAAATCCAGTTAAAATTATCAAATAAACCTATTTTTTTACTTGTCACTTAGATATCAATTTCCCAAAATTTCTCAGTCTAAAGTGTTTAAGATTTGAATTTTATCAAATTTAAAAACGATATTTGAATTTTTTTATTGTAATTTGAAAATGCATGGCAAGCTGCATGCTGAAAAGTCTTTTATTGTTTGCATTTCTTTAATGCTGCAGTTATTTTTTTACATAAATTCAAAGCTTTATCCTTGACCAGGAAAATTTAAAAAACTACATTTTCTCCTAAAAGTTTAAGGCTCTTTTATAGTACCGCCCACTTTATGCCTGGTGCTTGGAACAGACCCTACCCATCCATATGCCAAATATTCATACCATAGTGTAGATATTAACTGAAATAAAGTATCAAAATTAACGTGGCACGCCCCCTTGTCTAATCCCAACCAATTGTCCAGACTACGGACAGATAATAACACCAAGAATATATGTGCAAAATTCACATATAGTTGAAGTCGGACAAACGGTATAGAAGGAGTTCGATTAAAATGAAAGTTACACGCTCCCTTGTGTCGTCCCGCCCACTTTTCTATTTTGCGGACTATATAAAATGCAAAAAAAAAATGACACCCCTTGTATAATCCCGCCCACTTTTCAAAACTACGGACTCAACATTATATTACAGAATATATGTGCAATGTGGCGGCCGTGACGCAGTGGGTAGAGTGTGTGGCGAGTCCCACCTGACATATATATTGGTGATTTTATGTCAAATCAGACGTTTTTGTCCAATTATTGAAATTTTTTTTTGTTTTTTATTATTATTTCTTTTTTGTTTTTTATATTACTTTTTATATTTTTTTATTTTTTTCATTTTTTTCATTTTTTTTATTTTTTTCATTTTTTTTATTTTTTATTTTTTTTATTTTTTTTTTATTTTTTTTTTTTTTTTTTTTTTTTTTTTTGTTTTTTTTTTTTTTATTTTTTTTTTTTTTTTTTTTTTTTTTTTCTTTTTTTTTTTTTTTTTTTTTTTTTCTTTTTTTTTTATTCTTTTTATTTTTTTTCTATTTTTATTATTCTTTTTATTTTTTTTTCTGTTTTTATTTTTTTTTTTTTGCAAGTTCATAATTTGGGATTCGGACATGTAGTAAATGAACTATATCTTCAAAACCTTTTAATTTCCGAACGTTCTGGACGCCCAAATGAGGTCACCACACCAGAAATGGTCACTAAAATTCACGACATTGTGTTGGCCGATCGCAGAATTAAAGTGCGCGAGATTGTTGAGGCTGTAGGCATCTCAGACGAACGGGTGTGGAACATTTTGCGAAACAATTTAGATACGAAAAAATTATCCGCAATATGGGTGCCGCGTTTGCTCACTCTCGACCATAAATTCGATCTTATGACAGATTCAAAGGCGTATTTTCCGTCGATTAGTAGACGTGGCCGATACATGGATCCCTCACTACACACCAGAGACAAAGGAACATTTGAAACAGTGGACTTCACCGCCCGAACGTGCTCCGAAGAAGGCGAAGACGGTGCTATCAGCCGGAATGGTTATGGCGACAGTATTTTGGTATGAACGCGGTATAATCTATATCGATTACCTTCCACCGAAAAGAACGATCATGGCGAATGCTATGCAGCCGAACTGAATCGTTTCAACGTCACTTTGGAAGAAAAACGTCCCCATTTGGCGAGGAAAAAAGTGCTCTTCCATCAAGACAAAGCGCGGGTTAGCACATGCCCAGCTCCCATGGCAAAATTCCATGAATTGAAGTACGAATTGCTTTCTCATTCTGCATATTCTCCAGATTTGGCTCCCAGCGAATATTTTCTGTTTCTAAACCTGAAGAAATGGCTCGGCGGAAAGAGATTCACTACCAGAGAGGAGCTCATACCGAAACAGAGGTCTATTTTGAGGACCTGCCGAAAAATTGGAGGAACGTTGGACGAAGTGTATTGAGCTAAAAGGATATATTGACTATATTGAGAAATAAAACGTTTTTCTTCCGTAAAAATCATTCCTTGTTTCATTTTTTACTGAATTATCAAACAGCCTTCGTATGTACAACTGTGAAAAATCCAATTTCGAGTACGTAACACATACTGACGCCTCCGCCAGCTATCTATAAATTAATTATTCACACAATGTTATTTCATGCAACATTTTTGGAAAATTAAATCAATCGATTTTATTGCACTTTGTTATAATGACTTGCATAAAATTGAAAATTGTTATAATATAAATGTTGATAACAAAACTTAAGCATTTTAAACCAGCTCCACTTGTGCTCAAAACCTTTCGTGCACTTTTATTACATAAAAAAATGCTTGCGTGGCAGTTTCATTTAACAGCACTTAATAGTGCGTTAATAATAATCACTTTTTTACTTTGCGTTTTCTGTATTATATATTACGTATAATATAAACCACCATATAAAGGCAACGTCTTGTCATTCACTATTCTTGACCTAATATTTGCTTTATAAGAATGAGTTCGAGCGTTCATTTTTGTTTAGTGTCGTGTAAAACACATGCTGATAAGCTTATAAAGACATATTATTTATAAAACAACAACAACATTAAAAAAAATTTTAATCGAAAGCAAAGCCATTTAAAACTAATGCATTTAATGTGCTTATCAGAAAAATAGTTTTTTTATTTTTAAACTTAGGCTTAAGCTTTAAATAAAAATATCTTGCAAACATGCAATGAAATTGTTAAAAAAAATAAAAAAAAACTCAGCAAGAGATAAATGGACATTATTATCATTACAATAATCATCATCACTAGAACCATCATTACTATAGTCATCATCGCCATAATTATTATCAGCTTCATCGAGGGTTCGCTGCACTTTAGCAGCAGCAGGAATCCTTTGTATATTGAAAAATGTGACTGTTGATGATCTTAAAATGTAGCCTTATTAATATTGAGTTTCATTGCTAGTCATTTATGTATGTTTTCTTCTTGTTCATATTTTAATTAAAGATTGTTTTGTTTAAAAAATTCAGGTCTGTTGCATCGTTTGTGTATCGCACCCATACATTATCTAGTATCTACAATATTGCGTACGTGCAGCCTGGCACGATGTGAATTTATATTTATATTATTTAAAATGATTTTATTGTTGCGAAATATACTATAAATTTTTATGTTTTGTTGTTGCCATTGTTGTTAATGTTTTATGATATCGATTTAACAACGAAAAGGGAGGAAATACTCTGTTCTTGCGTAAATTAAATTGTAAATAATTGAAGCATCTTAGTGTGCTATAATAACATGATAGATACGAGTATCAACGAATTCTCGAATTATGGCAGCAAAAAAAGGCGTATCGGCGCTTTGAAAGTTAACGTCTGAGTAACATTTAATATGGGTTTTAAATTAACAATAAATATTGAAATTTACTTAGATAAAAAACGTTAGAAAACTTCTAAATGTAATCCGTTCAATAAGAATCCGTTGATGCAAGCATGTAATTAAAACAAAAAAAATTCAATGACATTATTTTGGCGTTAAAATACGTTTATCTCCGTTTTTTCCTCGCATGTTGGGATTTGTTTTCTTTTGAACTTTTTATGTTTAAACTTTAGAGATTTACAAATTTTCAAGTCAATGAGTAAATATGTTTGAAACAGCTAAGTACTCGTAGTTTCTTTCGAACATTGCAAAAGAAAAAATTGCAGAGCATATCTTTGAACCCGAAGCAAGGCAATTTTGAAGCAAAAACAGTTTATTTTTACCGAAAGTAGGAGTCACCTTTTTAAATTTTTTTTGTCTTATCTTCGGCATATATCGATGTCTTTGTCTCCAGACGACTAATTTTTTGCTTTTTAGCTCATTCATAACCATCCTTACTAAGTTTTTACGTTTTTTACTTTTTCCATCTTTTTTATTTTTTGAGCTAATAGACATAAAAATAAAAGACGTATCATTTCGTCTTACAGAGTTTTGTATGGGGGTATTTTATACAAATTTTTACAAGCACATGCAACATTTTGGATCACTTTTTAGGGTATAACTTCACCTTTTAATATTCATCGTGCAAAGATAAAATGTTTGCCAAAATATCAGTTGCATTCCCTAAGAAACTAATATCTATTTTTGGATTTTACCACTTCTTTAAAAAAAATCACAAAATTACAAAATCTAAGAAGAAAAAAATCACATTTTCGTAAAAGAAAAATAAATCATCAGACTATGCGACAGAAGCTGCTTAGGTTGTTGTTGTTGTTGTTGGTTTGGTTCGTGCCAAAATCACGAACGCAACACAGTGTCGTTTGTTAAAACGAATCTTTTTACGCATATTTCTTAGTAACTACTTGTATTGTTGTTGTTCTTTTTATTAATATGTATTTAAAATTTATAATTCTTTTTATTATTATGTATTAAAAATACTTCAGAGAACTCTGGTTAAAATCCCATCTGACGGAGAAAGTTTTTTCAATTGAATTCATTTTTCTGTCACCTCTCTGCAGACAATAGCAAACCTCAGAGATTAAAATCTGTCATGAAAAGCTTCTTGAGAACTTAAGCCGTTCAGAGTCGGCATAAAACTTGTAGGTCCAGTTCTCGATCATCTGTGTTCAAACATTTTGCAACACGCACAACATAATTGATTATAAAAAAACTCGGTCAAAGTTCTTTCAAGGGCTGAAATGGCCATTTCTCTTTTTTATATTTAAAATGTACATGTATAAGTCGATGATTTATGTCAAATCGGACGTTTTTGTCCAAAAATTGATTTTGACGATTCCGTTGTTTTAAAATTTTGCACGTCGATAGCACTTACAAAAATATTTGGACATTTTTAAATTTTTTTTTTTATTTTTTTTTAATTTTTTTTATTTTTTTTTAATTTTTTTTATTTTTTTCTTTTTTTTTTGCTTTTTTTATTTGTGTTTTTTATTGTTATGGTTTTTATTTTTACATTTTTTTATTTTAATATTTTTTTTAATTTTATATTTTTTTTGTTTTTTTATTTTTTTATTTTTTTATTTTAGTATTTTTTTTATTTTTATATTTTTTTTAATATTTTTTTTATTTTTTCATTTTTTTTTTTATTTTTATATTTTTTTTTATTTTATATTTTTTTTATTTTTACATTTTTTTTTATTTTTATATTTTTTTATTATTTTTATATTTTTTTATCTTCACATTTTTTATTTTTATATTATTTTTTATTTATATATTTTTCTACTTTTATATTTTATTTATATTTTTATATTTTTGTTATTTTTTTATGTTTATATTTTTATATTTTTATATTTTTATATTTTTATATTTTTATATTTTAATATTTTTATATTTTTATATTATTATATTTTTATATTTTTATATTTTTATATTTTTTATATTTTTATATTTTTATATTTTTATTTTTTTATAGTTTTATATTTTTATATTTTTATATTTTTATATTTTTATATTTCTATATTTTTATATTTTTATATTTTATATTTTATATTTTTATATTTTTATATTTTTATATTTTTATTTTTTTATTTTTTTATTTTTATATTTTTTATTTTTATATTTTTTTATTTTTATATTTTTATATTTTTATATTTTTAAATTTTTTATATTTTTTATATTTTTATATTTTTTATATTTTTTATATTTTTTATATTTTTTATATTTTTTATATTTTTTATATTTTTTATATTTTTTATATTTTTTATATTTTTTATATTTTTTATATTTTTTATATTTTTTATATTTTTTATATTTTTTATATTTTTAATATTTTTTATTTTATTTTATATTTTTATACTTTTTTAAATTTTTATTTTTTTTTTAATTTTTTTTTTTATTTTTTTAATATTTTTATTTTTTTTTTTATTATTGTGTTTTTATTATTGTTTTATTATTTTTTTTTTATTTTTTTATTTTTTTTTATTTTTTTATTTTTTTTTATTTTTTTATTTTTTTCATTTTTTTTTTTTTATTTTTTGTTTTTTTGCAAGTTCAAAGTTTAGGATTCGTACATGTAGTAAAAGAACTATTTTTTCAACACCGTTAGTCCTACAAAAAACTTTTTACAGCATATTTTAGAGATCTTGAATTGAGTTTCTTTGTAGTGTAGTTTTTTAACTCTTTAATGAAACATTTTAATTTGTTTGGCCACCTAAAATTTTATTCACATTTTTCAAGGTCAGCACCACTATTTTTTTTTTTTTTTTTTTTTTTTTTTTGAAAACATTGTCGTATTGAGGCATTCATTTCTTATGCATTCCCATAATTTTACGTTGGAGAATGAATGCTTTACTATTTCAAACAAATTTTTCAAAAACAGCTTACATAATTTTTACATACAATACACTTTCATTTTTAATTAAAAATTTAATTTTTAGTGTTTTTTGTGCTTCCGAAAAAATATATTGTAGTTTAGGAAAAAGTTATTTTCTTTAGAGATATTTCTTTCCATTTAATTAAAATAACATTGAATTACGTTTACTTTAAACTAAAATAAAAATGAACAAGAACTACAAATTTAGACCAAATATATCAAACAAAAAATTCTACGTCTGCACATACGATACTATCGAAAACTGTGTCTTTTTTACTTTAAGTGTATGCAGCAAATAAAAATAAATTATTTTTTTTCTTAGTGACAGTATATTGCTAACAATCGGAACAAACTTCGATTATTGTTTGATCGAACACGCAGAAATCTTTACTCCGAGATATGTATTGACTTAATTGAAAAATAGTTCGACAGAGAAATAACTGTTCTTTTGTAGTTCATTTTTTGACACGAAATACTACCTATACACCGACTAAATTTTCCCTATACATAAAACTCTCAAAATGTTTTAACATGAAATTTTGCACTACAGATACTCAAAATGTGTGTAAAAATATTTTTTTTCTTTCAAACCAAATTAAACTTGATGTGCCAAACCAGTTTAGAACAATTTTTTAGTTTAAAGAGACCTCAAAACATTTAAAAGAGATACATTAGTGTATGTTTTGTTTATTTTTTTGGCTTTATTCTTTAATTTTTGTAAGGTAGAGTTAATATATTAATATAAAAATGTCAGAACTTGTTCTGGTTAAGCTTGAAACTTCCTTCAATGTAGATAAATGGAATATTTTTTGTTCTAGTACAGCATGCATCAGTGTCAAGGCCGAAAATTCAATTAAATGCTAGGTCATCGACAAGGCGAAATAGCGTTAAGCAGATGAATGGAAAAACACCAGAAATAAATTCACAAAAGGTGCTATCTAAAAAAGCTACAAAGAATGTATTTATGTATCTACAATGTATACATACACAACTAATGTAATGTATCTACAACTTATAAGGAACACTTTGAAAAGATTCAGCTTCAAGAGCCAGCGCAACACGCGGTTGGTGTTTTATTTTTTTTTTTTACACAACATAATCAGATCGTTTGTCGCTCAACAACAAAAAAAAAAAAAAAAAAAAAACAACAGTATGTGTGCCTGCCTAGGGAAAAAATAAATAAAATAAAATAAAATTTATTAATTTAAAATTAATAAAAATGTGCTAATAAATTAATGTGTGTTGTGTATGTTTAAAGAAGACCACAAAAACAAAAAACAAAAATAATAAAAAACATAATAACAGCTACTTCAGATAGATGCGGTTCGATGATTGCCACAATACACGTTCGTACGCCATCTACTAACCGAGCGTGATAAGAAACAACAAAAACCAACAATAGCGATAGCAACAAAGACCAAGAGTCTGTTAATCAGACAATGAGTGCAACTTTTGTATTATTGCACGTAGAGAATTTTCTTACAATAACTTAATAAAACAGTTGGAGGTGGTGGCGTGATAGACAACCGGGCTGAACCACTTGTAACCAGTTGCTACCAATGTAAGCTGGCCGAAAGTGCATTTTATGTGTAGACAACAAAGTGATGACTTCTACAAATAACAGAGTTAACCAGATATCAGAGATAAGATTAAAATTGGCTTAAGGTGCCAGTGAGTGGAAGCTGATAAAAAGTGGTAGGAAAATCTTGGTCAAATTGATGCAAAATATTACAAGATCACCAAAAAGGGAGAGCAGATATGCTTGGAACTCACGACAGTTGTACCTATATATAAAGTTTTGTTAAATTCAACTTCAGTGGGAAAAGAAGCTAAATAAAACAGATATACAGAAGCCTACCCCTTCATTTAAGTGCCAATGTAACGATTAAAACGATTTCCAGCGTTCCGCCAATTTTTTTCGAGCACGACCATTTATTGAGCTAATTTTACTGACCTATTTATAATTCAAAACTCTTTTCACTGCGTCTTCCAGTTTTTGCTTAAAATAAATTCTTCAAATGTTTCTTGAAATGTCTTTGTATAACTCCACCCCAGTATAAAAACTCATAAAAATCAATATGAATAAATGTAAATTAATTTCGGAGAATTTTTAAGGTATCCGAAAGTATATCAGCCTACTTTACATTATATGTCTTTTAAATACTTTAAGCAGCAGTCAACATTAAATTTTCTGATAAAAAAAAGGATTATTAATAAAAATTTGCTTAATTTTAACAGACAATAAAAAATACCAGACAATATAAAAATTACTTCAAAATAATGATTAATTCTGCAAACATTGACACAAGTTTATAATTAACAAAATCACAATCAACTTGGTTCAATGCACGCGCTGCTCAGTGCATATACAATCACAAAACAACAACAAAAACAATACAAAATTAATAACTACTTTATTCAGTAGAAAGACTGAAACGGAAGCCAGAGCTTAATTAAACTTTGTGCAACAGCTTAAAAATACATTTTAAAACTTGGGAAAAGCTTTTGGCAACTAGTCCAGAGCTTTGGCTTCGCAGACAAACAGCGGAGAAAAAAAAACAAAATCCTGCGAATTAATACCGAAAACATTAAAAAAGCAGTGGTGTGAAAGTCAATGAAATGAGCGAACATTCAATAAACACCAAAACTATGTCGGATATAAGTCGAAATAAAAATGAATACGAGATCTCGTATGCGCCATCGCGGACTCGTTTCCAATTAGAATTTGAGAATTTTTCGTATAGACCTTTAACAAAAATCTTTAAAAAAATTATACGTGAAAATTATTGATATAAAAAACAAACATAAAATAAAATAAAAGGAAAACAAAAATATCACCAACAATTTTTCATATATTTTAAATATAGTTTTTACCAATAAGTTTTATATATATAGTTTGTATTTATTTTAAAAATATTTTTTATATATTTTAAAGATATTTTAGAAGCATATTTTACATATATATTTAATTATCTTGCTCATATTCAAACTAAATTGCTGTCGGACCCTAAAAGCTTCTACAAGTTCATCAATATAAAAAGAAAATCTGATAACTACCCATCTACCCTTACTTTTTCAAACACCTCCTCAGATAACCCGGAAGTAATTGCAAACCTATTTGCAAATTTCTTCAGTCAATCATTCACGAGTCACAACGATGAACTTGATTATGAATACTTTTCTTCGTTAAGGAACTGTGCTCAAACCTCGCTGACTTCTGTTGATATTACACTAGGTGATGTCTTAGAAAAGATCAGTAATCTAAAAGATGATTATTCTCCTGGTCCCGATGGCTTACCTGCTATTGTCATAAAAAAATTCGCGAACATACTGGCTCATCCCCTTTTGACTCTCTTTCAACTTTCTATTTCTCAGTCAGTTTTCCCTAAGTTATGGAAGAATTCGTACATAATACCTCTGCACAAAAAAGGACCTAAAAATTAAATTTCTAATTACAGACCTATTGCAAAACTGTCATGTGCTCCTAAAATTTTTGAAAGTATTATCTATGACATTCTCTTCTTCCATTGCAAATCTATCTTTCCTGTTAATCAACACGGCTTCCTCAAGGGTAGATCAACTACCACTAACCTCACAGAATTTGTTTCAAACACTCTATGCTCGTTGGAAAGCGGTTTCGAAGTTGATGCTGTTTCTACCGACTTCAGTAAAGCGTTTGACAAAATCTCACACACTATCATCCTTCTTAAGCTTAAAGCCTTTGGTTTTCCATCCCTGTTTATATCCTGGATCAAATCGTATCTCGAAGAACGCCATTATAATGTCATCTTTAGATTTTCCAACTCAGAATCTTTTACAGCTACCTCTGGTGTCCCACAAGGCAGTCACCTTGGTCCTTTGCTATTCGTCTTAACAATTTCTGAAGTTGACGGTATCATCAAAGAATCCAATCTTTCTGTGTACGCTGATGATATGAAAATATATCGGCGCATACAAACCAGCACCGATTCCCGAAATCTTCAAAACGATCTTGTCAGCTTTTCCACTTGGTGTCAAAAAATTTGCTGGAACTCAACGTCAGTAAATGCCAAGCTATTACATATTCTCTTAAGCGACTCCAACTCCCCCCGAGAACCTATTACATACTCGGTAAGCCAGTTCCCTCTGTAAGCTCTTTACGTGACTTAGGTGTTATTTGTGACAAGGAACTTAACTTTAGGTCTCACATGGATAATATTATTAGTAGAGCTAACTCTGCACTTGGTTTTGTGAAACACTGGTCCAGAGAGTTCTCCAATCCCTACGTCACAAAATCTCTCTATCTTACCTTTGTTAGACCCATTCTCGAATATGCCAGCCCAGTTTGGTCTCCCATTTACAACACCCATTCAATGAGAATCGAAGCCGTTCAACGTAGATTTATTCGTTTCGCTCTACGTGGTCTTCCCGGTTCTGACAGTTTCAACTTACCTCCTTATGCCGACCGTCTGAAGTTGATTAACATGCATACTCTTAAAAAACGAAGGGAGGTTGCCGATGTACTCTTCATTCATCAACTAGTATGCGGAACCATTTACTGCCCTGCACTGCTCCACTTAATATCACTTAATACAAACCCACGCAACCTTAGGTCTATACCTCTCTTCCACCTTAACTTTCAGCGCACCGATTATGGATGCAGTGAACCAATAACCAGGATGCTTCGCATAACCAATAATTTGATCAGCGAATTCGATTTTCATCTTAGTAGACCTCGACTCCGAAATACCCTTCTTAACTCCAACGCCACTTCTTCCCCCTCTTTAATGTCTTCTTACAACTAAGATAATGTACTTATATTAAATCTAATGAAGATACATATTCACTGTTTAAATTTAAGTTTTTAGTTTAAGTATTTAAATTGCTTGTATTAAGCTTAAAATAAATAAATAAATAATTAATATTTTATATAAATTTTATACATATATTAAACATATTTTATACACATAAAACTATTATTTCACATAAACATAAAAATAAATAAAAATAAAAAAAAAATATATATATTTACATAAAATATATAATACTAGTTAGGCACTAAAAGAAACTAGCAGAGTAACAAAGCAAAAATACCCCCTGCGGCTGTATTGAAGTATATTCGAAGTCTTTAGCAGTCTATAAAATGTTTATGTATAATCTGCAAAAATATTTCTGTCATACACTTAAATTTTTTTTACCCTTAGCTGCCACATTGACTAATTTGTAGACTACTCATTATGCTAAAGAATAAATGTGCAAAATTTAATTGGTACCTGCAAATTCACCCTAACGGTGTAGAAAAATTTCGTTTAAATTACAGTGCCACGCCCCTCGTTCAATTCCGCCCAATTTTCTAGACAACTGACTGCTCATTATTCCAAAGAATATGAAAAATTTGGAAGAAGTCGGAAAAGGCTTTAGAAAGAGTTCGAATAAAATTAAAGTGGCACGCCCCTGTCTAATTCCGCCCAATTTTTCAGACTAATCACTGCTCGTTATTCCAAAGAATATTGGTATTTGCAAAATTTGGTTGTAGTTAGAAAAACGGTTTTGGTTTAGATGGAGTTCGATTAGATTTAAATTGACACGCCCCTTGTTCAATTCCACCCAATTTTGTAGGCTTAAAACTTCTCATTATACTAAAAAATATATTTTAGAAATTTGGTAGAAATCGGACAAACGGTGTAGATGGAACTAGTTTAAAAACAAAGTGCCACGCCCCCGTCTTATCGCCCAATTTTATAAACTTAAGATTACTCAAACAACCAAGGATTATGTGTGCAAAATTTGGTTGAAGTCAGACACACTGTGTAACAGAAGTTCGATTAAAAGTAAAATGCCACACCCACTTTTCTAGTTTAGAGTCCACATTATATAGAAGAATATATGTACGGGTTGGATAAACGATGTGGGCGGAAATTGGGTGCATACAGACACGATGTCATTTACTTTTATATATATACGAAAGTTTTTCTATTTTCATGACGTCAGTTTGTATGAAAGGTAGGCGTGGTTTTCGTCAGATTTTCCTAAATATCATAGTGATGGTTTATATTATATATCAAACCCTACTTATGTGCAAAATTCCAAGACATTTCTTTAATTTGAGCAAATTTTTAAGAGATTTTACGTTTTAAATAAAGCCAATTTGTATGGAAGGTAGGCGTGGTTTTTATTCGATTTTGTCAAATATCATAGTGATGGTCTATATTATATATCAAAGCCTACTTATGTGCAAAATTCTAAGACATTTCTGTAATTTGAGCAGATTTTTAAGAGATTTTACGGTTAATGTAAAGCCACTTTGTATGAAAGGTAGGCGTGGTTTTCATCCAATTTTTTTCAAAGTTCATAGTCAGGATTTATATTGAAGCTTACGTGCACAATTTCAAGGCATTTCATTCATTTTTGCTGATTTTTAAGAGATTTTACGCTTAAAATAAAGTCACTTTGTTTGTATGGGAGGTAGGCGTGGTTACCATCCGATTTGGCTCATTCTCGAACTTGATCCCATTTTTTTAAAAAGAAGCTTATATTTTGAATTGCATCGCGATAACTTTAAAATTACGGCTGTAATCGACTCAGGTGGTGATGTTGATCAAAAATATTTTCATACCTGCCACGCCTCTTTATTGGCGATACAACGGAAACTATATAAAAATATATAAAACTATACAGGGTGTCCCGCAATTGAGTGCAACTATTTACGGAGTTGAAAGGTTATGTCAAGCTGAGCAAAAATCGCATGGGAGGGGGGTCTATTTCCACATTCTTAGGCGCTTTACGGTATTGTTTCTAGCAGAAAAACAAACTTACAAAAAACTTATTTTGATAGCTCATTTTAAAGGCATTGAAATCACATTTCCAACGTTATATCAACAAACCCCACCAACCGTTACCGTTACCGAGCTGTGATCGTGTGAAGATGAACTTTGAGTGCAAATTATTCAGAATTTTACGTAATAAATGAAATTTTTTTTAAATCAATTTTGTAAATTATTCAATTTTCTTTTCAATGACACCAAAAAAATAAACATATCTTGAAAAATAAAAAAGTTGGCTGTACTAAAAAAATTATACTTATTAGAAAACAATGATAAATAATGACATTACAATTAGTTATGCAGTAGATAATATCATTGTTTTCTAATAAGTATAATTTTTTTAGTACAGCCAACTTTTTTATTTTTTAAGATATGTTTATGTTTTTGGTGTCATTGAAAAGAAAATTGAATAAATTACAAAATTGATTTAAAATAAAATTTCATTTATTATGCAAAATTCCGAGAAATATGCACTCAAAATTGATGTTCGGTAGTTTCAATCGATTGATCTCATCTTCACAGGAGCACAGCTCAGTAACGGTTAAGTTGGTGGGGTTTGTTGATATACCGTTGGAAAGGTGATTTCATTGCCTTTGATGTCATGTCAAATGAGATGTCAAAATAAGTTATATGTCAGATAGTTTTTCTGATAGAAATTATAACGTAAACCAAAGTCGTGAAATATTTATTAACCCTGTAGCTCCTAAGAATGTGAAAATAGACCCCCTCCCCCCCTCCCATACGATTTTTTGCTCAGCTCGACATAACCTTTCTGCTCCGTAAATAGTTGCACTCAATTGCGGGACACCCTGTATATAACATGTGGAATGTATTTATAGCAAATACACAATCCTCTATCTATTAAGAGATTATTGTGATCTACTGCAACATAGCAACAAGCAACAACTCTGCTCAACAGAGGCTTTTGGATCAGTGGATAGTGTAGTGTACTCTTACTCACAACGGTACGAGTTCAATTCCCCGCGGAGGATCGAAGAAATATTTTTAGTATATTGAAATTACACTTTCTTGTTAAAATAGACGCAAGGAACAACAAAGAAACATCAATTTGTAAGACAAACGCTGTCGAAAAATAAAAGTGTCGTTTTTGAGATTCACTCAAGCAAATCACAGAACGAGACATAAAAAGCTCGCTTCAAAATACGTTTCTTACTTTTTCTTATAAAAAATTCGGCTTCGATATTCATTCGAAACGAATATGAGATCTCGGATTGATTATTGCAAGCTCGGTTAGAACGAATTCGGAAAAATGCGTATAAACGATTTGACGCGCTAGTAACAGGCAACAATAAAATTTTTTAAACTTTCCATATAAAAAAGTCGGCTTCGCTAAGAAAAGCGAATTTATAACCGATTCGTTCGGTAATAATTCGATAAAGATTCGTTAGGGTATTGTTAGTGAATTCGAAACGAATTGGGCAAAAAAACGAGTCCGAGAATTTTTCGGTAAACATTTTTTATTCAAATCTTAAAAAAATTATTCGTAAATGATTAATATAAAACTATTTCATATCAAGTTTAATTTAAAAAAAAAGGAGATAAATATAAAAAAAATGTAAATTTTCATATACGTATGTAATTTTTATGTGAAAAATTTTGGTCAACATGTTTGGAACAAGACTAGTTTAATGTATCCGCTTAAGTATCAGAAAGTTGTTTAGTACAAGGTATGACAAGTTATATTTCTATCATACGTACAAGGTAGCATTTTTTTCGTAGATTAAAGTTCCTCCTACGGCCTTTTTGAAATTCAGCAGTTTCATACAAGTAGATTTAAGCCCATTTTTTTACATGAAAACATTTTAGATACGTTTTTTATACATAAAAATAAAATATCTATAAAATGAAAATCTTCTTTTAGTTTATTTCATGTTTGTTCTTATCAATCAGTATTACTCATTATTTTTTCAAGATTTTCATATGAAAAAGTCCACCCGAAAAATACACGGATAGGTAAATTTGCATTTTTCCGAATTTATTTCGAATTCACTTACAATTTCCTAACGAAGGGTTATTAATTCGTTAACGAATCATTAACGAATTCGTTTGCGAATCCATAACGATGCAGAGTTTTTAAGATTAAAAAATTTTAAAAAAATATTTATACTTTTTAAACATATCTGAAGTAAACAATGGGTATCTAATAAGAAAAATGAGAGAAGATGGCAATGTAGAGGCAACCGATAATGAAGTAAATTTATGTGACCCAAAAAATATGCACAGCAAATGAAACCACGTGCTCACTATTACAGACAGACAAACAGACACACACAAACACACACAGAGAGTTCCATTCTTTAAAAATTATTCATAGCGTCGCATAGTATTTAGTATTCATAGGAAACTGCTATAGTATTTATCTTTAAAAAAATCAGTTCGACTTGTTTTGCATAACTCAGTTTGTTGAATTACATACGCATTACGCTGCATATTTTTTCACTTCTTATTATTTACAAAAATTTTTGACTTTCGAACTCAAGGTTGCTTTTGATATTTTCTATCCTTTTCTTTATTTTGCTTTGTTAGTTTGCTTTTGATATTTTTTTATTAATTAATGCAGTAACGCGTGCGCATATTTAATGTTCAACTCTGTAGAACGTTTCTAGAAAAGTTCGGAAATGTCAATGATTATGAAAGCAGGATATAAATATAGGACAAAATATACAAAACTTGAGATAAATTTAAGAAACAAGTTAAAGGGCGCAATTTTCGAATAACTGAATATATTCTAAAATGCCTTTCAAGTTCAAGTCAGTAAATTTGACATGTGTATAGATATTTAGTAACAAAGAGTGTAAAAATGATTAAATATATTAAATTTAAGTTGCCATGGCTGGAATTAAACCAGGGCCTCACGCGTACTAGTCTGTGAATATTTCTATGCACCAGCTCAGTTGTTACCGAATGCGTATAGTGGCGTAATTCACTCAATAAAACAACGTCGACAGGGCGTCTGTTCTAACATTTAATAATGGATGGATGCACATGCAAAACCAATTCTTTTTAATTAATGATTGAAGGGCATTTTGAATTCTATACCGCACTTACATTAAGAAATCAGGATGAGTGAAATACACAAGGTGCCCAGAAAATTTTTTTATTTAGATCGACTGCAACTTTTTTGTTTATAAGTAATGTAAACACTTCCAAGGTAAAACTTTATTAGTTTTTTGATAAGTTAATGATAAGATCCGGATATGATATGAATAGCTCTTTTAAGGCAACCTTATCAATATCTAATCAGGTAAATGTAAGCTTTTCCAAAAGCTATCCTTACTTAAGGAACCCTGATCAAATTCTGATCCGGTTATTACCAAAATCAGGTGACCTGATCAGAATGAATATCAAAAAGTGCGTCACGTTTGAAATCACTTCCTTATCAAAATAAGGATTTCTGATAATTTTCTGGCTGTATCCATAGAAAAATTTCCACTCGGGTTAATGTTAATATTAAACTAGTAAGAAATGGAGCTTCGGCAGGGTACCGAAGCTAAAATACCCCCCCGCGGCCGTACTGAAGTATATCCGAAATCTTTCGACGTCTGTAAAATTTGTATGTATAATCTGCAAAAATATTTGTGTCATACGCTTAATTTAATTTTACCCTAAGCTGCCACATAGAGTAAATTGTAAACAAAGTAAAATGCCACACCCACTTTTCTAGTATAAAGAATCCACATTTTACCGAAGAATATATGCATGGGTTGGATAAACGACGTGGGCGAAACTTGGGTACATAAAGACGCAATGTCATTCAGTTTTATATATTTACGAAAGTTTTTCAATTTTGATGACGTCAGTTTGTATTCAAGGTAGGTGTGGTTTTCCGATTTTACCAAATATCGAAGAGTGGCTTATGTTAAATATCAAAGTTTGTATGCAAAATTTCAAAACATTTCTGTAATTTTTGCAGATTTTTAAGCGATTTAACGTTTTCCATAAAGCCACTTTGTATGGGAGGTAGGCGTGGTTTTCATTTGATTTTGCCAAATATCATAGCGATAGTCTATATTATATATAAAAGCCTATGTGCACAATTCCAAGACATTTATGCAATTTGAGCAGATTTTTAATGGATTTTATGGTTAATGTAAAGATTCTTTGTATGGGAGGTAGGCGTGGTTTTTACCCGATTTTTCCAAATTCCATTGCTATGATTTGTATTGAAGATCAAACGTTATATGCAAAATTTCAAGGCATTTCATTAATTTTTGTGGATTTTGAAGAGATTTTACTGTTAAAATAAAGTCACTTTGTATGGGAGGTAGGCGTGGCTTTCATCCGATTTTTCCAAACTTCAAGGCAAGGATTTATATTGGATATCAAAGCATACGTGTCAAATTTCAAGGCATTTCTTTAATATTTGTGGATTTTGAAGAGATTTTACGGTTAAAATAAAGTCACTTTATATGGGAGGTAGGCGTGCTTTTCATCCGATTTGGCTCATTGTGGAACTTGATCTTCCTTTTTTAAAAATAAGCTTATATTTTGAATTTCATTGCGATAGCTTTAAAATTACGGCTGTAATCGTGTCGACAGACGGACACACGGAAATCGACTCAGATGATGCTGATCAAAAATATATATACTTTTCTATACCTGCCACGCCTCCTTATTGGCGTTACAAACGGAATGACAAAGTTAATACACCCCTTACGCAGTACGCGTTGGGGTATAAAAATTTCATTAAGGGGGGTAGAAATTTGGGTATCTGAAATCACGTAACGGAGTACAAAAACATCCAAAGTTGTGATCAAAAACGATTTTGACGGTTCACACAAGGTGTCTGAAAAAAAAATTTATGGCGATGAAAATCTCTCGAGGTAAGCTCGGACAAAGGGGCGGACATTTCAAACTTTTTTTTTTTGTATGGAGACCGACCCCCTCTGATGTACAGTATTAGTTTCTTGCCATAAATATTCGGTTTTCTTACCTTACGATTTTATCGTAGTTGATCCACTTTTCGTCCCCCATCGCAATTCGATGCAAAAAACCCTTCTGATATTGCCATTGGGACAGTAAAAAATCCTTTCCGCATATTGTTTTTTTTTTTTTGCTCAAAGGTTAACACTTCAGCGAAATGACACATACTGATTTTAAGAGGAAAATGATGACGCTTTAACATAGACATAGTTACAAAATGGTTTGATGCGATTTAATACTATTTAAGTCATCTTTTGCAAAACTTATTTGTACACCCAATAGAGACAGATAATAGATATAAAATACAATAAAGTGAGTGAAATTTACAAATCCTCATTAATCACTTGAACGAATGGTGGATATTAAGAAAAATATTCTTAAACATATCCAAACAAATTTAGTTTTAAAGTATCGGTAGAGGAAGTGACTTCTCAATGAAAATATTTTCACTGGTTTCATATAGACTCATGGCCGGTTCGTTAGCATTTCAAATCAGTAATTTTACAAAATCGAAAAAAATTGTGTCTAGAGAATAGGGGGAGTGGACGATTGAATTGGACTATTGGTGCTTAATAACCTAAGGCATTATTTATCAGTCAAAATAATATTAGCCTTGGTGGAATCAATTAGTTGGCTGTTGAATATGATTTCAAGTCAAGAGTATTTTAATACTTGCTTTACTCCATTAGTGGTTTCCCCATTAAAAGTGATTATAGGAGTTTTAATACAATTCTACAACGACGAAAAAGAACCGAGATATCTGAAAGAAACTTCAGTGTACAATTACATTTTGAAATATTTTAAGTTCAACAAAGTTTATAACGAAGGTCTTAAGATGTTATGGAACTCTTGGAGCATTGAGATAATATAAGGATTCGACGACGAATTAATACAATTTTTTTATTAAAATTGATGTTCGTTGTAAAAATATATAAAATAGAAGCTATAAGTAAAAATGTGTTTAAAAACATTCAAATGTAAATGCTAGCGAAAAATTAAGCTTGCAATTTAAATAGTTTCATTAAAAATATAAATTTTCAAGTACAAACTGGATTTGACAAGTTTTTATTTCAGAAAAGAGAAAAATAATAACACAAAAAAAACTTGTTTATGTAAATGCGTTAAACGACCTGGAAAATAAACCATTAAAATAATAATCGGGACAAAAAAATCACAAAAATTAATAAAACATTAAAACTGACTACAACAAAAATGTTAACAAAAAAAAAAGCAAAAAGCCAAACAATGACAACGACAACAACAATAAAAACCGCAAAACAACCCACGCCTCTAGAATAGACAGAAAAACCACAAAACGCACTCATTGTAGGTTCAATAAATTTAACTACACTCATGTTGACAAAAAAAAATACAAAATTATTACAACAATAATAAACAAAAGCCACAATCATAATTTGTGTACAACAACAACAATAATAATAATAATAATAAAAGAGCTTTAAAAATGGGGAAATTTTCTACATAATATTATATTGCATATATTTCAGCAAATTTATTCATTGCCAACAAATCGAAAATATGTATGCCAATAAATCGATTAACTAATTAAAGTGTAAATTTGTACATTTCTGCTAGATTATTTTTACTTACAATTCGAATAAAAACAATTTTTATAATGTACAGCATTCAGTATTGCAGCAAGTTGGGTGGAGTAAATTAATATTGTATCTATTTGTACGAATTCGCGAATAATAAATAATTACTAAGCGTAAAAAAACTTTAAAAAGATCGTACAAAACCGACAACGTAGACGACTACCACGACGTTAAACGGTTAAACTTGTAGTGACAGTGGCAAGAATATAAGAACAAAAAAAAAAAATTATAAGAGAAAATTTTTTTCAAGTGTGGAAAATTTAGAAAATGCAAGAGAGACACAAACAACAACAACAACAACAACAACAAGTACAAATAAACAACTGCGCGCCGCCGTTGTTTATTAATAAATTGCGTAATTAATCAATTTCTTGTACATGTTGTTGTTGTTGTTGTAATGTTTGCTGTTGTGAATTTAGCCAAGAATGCTGCCAACTTAATGTTATGACGTCAGTCAGTTTGGGTCGAATCTGTTAGAATGGATTAGTTGTGATAAAGAAAAAAAAAAGCTAATTGAGAATTCAAAATGTTGTTGGCCTAAAGCGTTGTATCTATAATTAATACAAAACAATCTACAAATCTAATTTTGTTTGTCATGCTTATTGACCACACAAATCAAAGCTTCCTTATCCCGACTATCTTAATTGAAACAAATTGAAGCAAATTGTAGCTAACAAGTACAGATAGATAACGAGTATCTAGCTTGAAGTGAATAAATTAATTGCACAAGTATCTATAACTTTTTATCAATCTATAGATTGTCTGTTCAGCGTGAAAATAACTTAAAAAGCTTCATATAATTTAATTTCAAAAGCTGAAGCAGCAATCTAATCGACAGCTTGCCATAAATTGTTTTGAAAAAGGCAACTCCTGAAATTTTTAAAATTTTCCACACAACACATCTTTCTTTGATGAATTGAAATCATAGTTATATGTATGTCAAATTCAACATATTTTAAGCAAATTCTTAAATGGCAGCAAAATTTAGTTCAATTAAGTTGCTCAATAGACTTAACATTAGAGATCATTGTATCTAATGAGTCGTTTACTTCCGCTTTTTTGAGTGTTCTTTGAAACATTTTATTTACCATAAATATTGAAAATATTATTTGCATGTGACGAAAGTCTTAAAGCTGCTGCATAATCATATATGTGTTAATTTAATTATATACTTGTTTTTGTTTTCTTGTATTTTCGTACCAACTTACATAAGATATTGTTGTTTTTCGCTATTTTTCGTTTAGCAAAAATATTTTGCTTTTTTTTTCTCTCTCTCTTTTTCATATTGCTTTTGAACTATAATTTGTTTACGCTAATCTTTAACCCTACAAAGGTCACTGCAAATAGTTGAAAAAGCACAATTAACGTGTTTACGATTTCACAGAATTTGATGTAAAAATAACAATAAAAGCCACTAATGCTTACCTTCACTTTTTTTCAAGTGCGGCCACCAACAAACAGAATCCATACAAAATTTTTCAAAAAAAAAAAAAAAAAAATAAAGAGACAAAAGAAAAAAATGCAGTGACAAAAACTAATTTTTAGCAAGAAATTAGAACATTTCTTCTAATAAACTAATAAAAATAGAAATATTTACATACTATTATTATTATAACTACCTTTTGTAATTTTGGCACGAACCAAATCAACAACCATAACAACAACGTAAGCAGTTACTGAAGCATTTTGTGCATGCTTTTTCTCATACGTAAATGTGGAGTTTTCTTCTAAAATTTCGCTATTTTGTAACTTTATTTAAGAAGTGGCAAAATTCAAAGTTAGATATTCGTTTCATTCGCCATGTTATTAATATTTTTGCATACATTTTATCTTTCTATGATAAATAATGAAGGCTGTAGGTATACGCCGAAAAGTGAACAAAAACATTGCCTGAAAAAATTTGCTAAAAAGACCCATATACATACAGCGCTGTAAGACTTAATTCGTTCAGATTTTTCTCATACGTTAATGTGGGTTTTTCTTCTAAAATTTCGCTATTTTGTAACTTTATTATAGAAGTGACAAAATTCAAAGTTAGATATACGTTTCATTCGCCATGTTATTAATATTTTTGCATACATTTTATCTTTCTATGATAAATAATAAAGGCTGTAGGTATACCCCGAAAAGTGAACAAACACATTGCATGAAAAAAATTTGCTAAAAATACCCATATACATACAGCGCTGAAAGACTTAATTCAATGTCAAAAGAAGTTTTTGTTCACTTTTTGGTTACTGAGAAGCTACTGAGAAGTTGCTGAGAAATATTCGAAGAACGATTCGTTAAAACAAACGACACGATAGAACGTTCGTAATTTTGGCACAAACCAAACCAACAACCATAGCAACAACGTAAGCAGTTACTGAAGCATTTTGTGCATGATTTTTCTCATAAGGAAATGTGGATTTTTCATCGCAAATTTCGCTATTTTATAACTATATGAAAAAAGTAACAAAAGCCGAAGGTAGATATTTATTTCATTTGCCATGTAACTGATATTTTTGCATATATTTTATATCGGTATGATGAATATTAACGGCTGTAGGTATACCTTGAAAAGTGAACAAAATGAAAGAACAAAACAAAAGTAAAAAAAAAATGGAAAAATTTGCAAAAAAGACCCATATACATACAGCGCTGAAAGACTTAATTCGATGTCAAAAGAAGTTTTTGTTCACTTTTTGGTTACTGAGAAATGTGAATTTTTCTTCTAAAATTTCGCTATTTTGTAACTTTATTAAAGAAGTGACAAAATTCAAAGTTAGATATTCGTTTCATTCGCCATGTTATTAATATTTTTGCATACATTTTATCTTTCTATGATAAATAATAAAGGCTGTAGGTATACCCCAAAAAGTGAACAAAAACTTTGCTTAAAGAAAGATCTCCACACAAACAGCGCTGTAAGACTAAATTCAATGTCAAAAGAAGTTATTTTCCAGTTTTTTTATTTCTTGGTTTTTGCCTGGAGTTTTATTAAAAATATGTAATTATATTGGGAGTATGCATTAAAACCGAGAATTCTACAACAGAGAATGGCCGCGGGGGTATTTTAGCTTCGGTACCCTGCCGAATTTTATTTTAAATTTTAAACGTAAAAACCGTTAAAAATCTACGATACTTCAAGAAATATCTTGAAATTGTGTACATAGGCTTTGATATTTAATATAGACAGACCATCACAATGATATTTGGCGAAATCGTATTTTTGTCGTACGCCCATTTTTCTAACAAAATGGCTTTATTTTAAACGTAGTCTCTCAAAAATCCACAAAAATTAAGAAAATGTTTTAAACATTTTGCACATTAGCTTTGATATATAATATAAAACCATCTCTTTATTTGGCAAAATCGGATGAAAACCACGCCTACCTCCCATACAAAGTGACGTCATTAAAATAGGAAAACTTTTGCAAATATATAAAACTGAATGTTATCATGTCTGCCTTCGAATAAAGACTTCGGCTAAATACTTCGAATATACTTCAACACGGACGCGGGGAGGTATTTGAGCTTCGGTACACTGCCGAAGCTCCATTTCTTACTAGTTTTCCATTGAATTCCGTTAAAATTTATGACTTCAAAAGGGTTTTTCTCTGAGCCTTAAAAAACATATCTGATACAATTTTTGAGATGCATGATAAATTTGTCAACTTTGACATGCTACCACGCCCATGTTTGTACTTTTTGTGCTAAAATATTTTAAGCACTTTTTATTGAAAATATTATCTATCGAATGATACCATTTTTTGTGATTTTGAATACCATGAATTTTGCCATTTGGAGACAAAAAAAATGTTTGATTTATTTTTACTGCAAGAAGTACTTTGTGAGTCTTTAGGCAAAACGAAGCAAGTTGCATGGCTGACTCACGATTTTTATTAATAGATAATTTAACTGTTTTACTTCGTTGTTTTAAAATTTGTCTTTTAGTTTAACCTGTTTTTTTTTTTATGTATTTTTTTCATACTTCTTTAAACTACTTGCTTGAATTTGTTTTTTGAAGGTTGATTGAAATTTTTGTTGTATTTAACTTTTAACTTCCATTGGGGAATTCTATTGATATTTATGAGACACAACTTTGTTGTTTATACAAAAAATATTTTTAGTGTCAATACAGCTGGATAAGCGAGGTCAGGTGGGTGGGTGACTGATGTGAGTGATGACTGAGTGAAGGCGTTTCCACAAAAAAAAACTGTTTAAGATTCTCTGTTTTAAGCTAAAAGGCGAGGTCAGGTGGGTGGCAAGTAGGTGACTGATGTGAGTGATAATCGAGTGAAGGCATTTTTAATAGATGTGGTTTAAGATGCTCTGTAGAGACATTGAGGTAAGATTGTTCATTTATCAGCTACAGTTTTGGATTGAAGAGGCATACATTACACCCATTGATCGGAGTTTGTTCTATACATATAAGTAAAACTCGAGCACAAAATCGTTTTAAAAATAGGCATAGTCTGCCCACTTTCAATTAAATTCGAAAGAGTTAAATTTGTTCAATATAAACTCTATCTCTTAATCGTGTTTTCTCTGCCATTCCTGACCAAATTTGAGGCTTTGTTAGTAAATTAAAAAAAGATGGTTTGATGTTTCGCAACAAAACACAAAAAAAAAATGACAAATGAGTGAGTATTAACATTCAAAATAAAATTTGACATGCAAGAGTTGAAGCAAAGTACTTTAGTCACGTGATGTTAAGCAAAACTCAGTCAAACTAAAGTAATAAAATTCATTAAAAAAAAAAAGTATAAATAAAAAATAGAAAGGAATACCACGATAGCACGGTTTGATTAATGCATAAAGGAGACCATTTTCTAGAATAGAAAATCAGAAGAAAGAGTATGCAAAACAAAGCAGACTAAAGAATGGAAGATGTAGGATGTAGAGGTAGAAAAAATTGTTAAATCAATAAATGTTAAACATGTTTCAAAAATTGGCTACAAACAGTTAGAGGTTAAAAAAATGACAACAACAACAACAAGCAAGTATTTCAAACTTCAATTTAAATTCTTGGCTATTTTGAGCTAATGATGATAGGTTTGGCAAAATATTTATTGATTTTTTATGTACAAAAATAGATTATAAATACAATGAAATAGAAAAGCAACACTAAATAAACATAATAAATTAAAGCTTGTTTCGTTGTTGTTTGTTTGTTTAACTGTATGTTATATAAATTTATTTAAATAAATGTTTTCTTTCGGCCACAATATATCTATAATTGTTCAATGAAGTGTGTCGAATGGAAGATTTTTTAAGTTAATTTACAAATGCTACGTTAAGTTTATCGTCATATAAGCAACATTCAGTGATTGATTGATTGAGTTATCAACTGTAGAGAGGAAGCGTTAAATAGTTATTTAAATAAATTCATGTGAAATATTAAATTAATCAAATTGTTGATTAGCGTCTAAATTAAACATCATAATCAAGATGTTGACATTAAAAATTGACTGAAGTTAATTTAGGTTGCCTTTGCCTCGGTTAAATTTATTTCTTTTTTTAGCAAATGTTTTTTTTAAAACTTCACCATCACATTTGGCAAAATTGCGCTTAATTAAATAATTAAACAATTAAAAAAACTTAACTGCATGCGGTTTGTGGTGAAAAAATATTAACAAAAAAACCAGAATTCTTGAAATTCCAAAATGAAACTTAATATGTTGAATGACAACAAAAATTAATTTAAAAAAAAAACTAAACAAAAAATTTGCAGTTTTGTTCTTTTTTCCATAGTAGTTTTGCTTAATATTCAACTAGAATGAGCGAAAAAAAAAAAGAAAAAAATTATCGTTCCGCTGGCTATACACAACGACAACAAGTCTCTGCCTCATTTTCTTAAATCAAACGCTGCGGGTCACGTACACGTTTTAACAACAATAACAATAATAATATCAAATAGTGGAATTTTTCAAGACATGAAAAATCTCAAGTAGACGAGTTAATAATATAATACTTCAATATTTTTTTTTTTTATTTTTTTTTTTTTTTTTTTTTTTATAAACAATTCTTATAATAAATCGACAAAAATTCGTGATATCGTTAATTAAAGCCCCAAAGGAAGTTATCGATCAATTCAATGTCAGCCCAGTTGCTGATTTATAAACAATTTTGAAAACAATGCCCGGCAGCCAGCGGGTGATGCAACATCAACAAAATTGATAAGAAAAATAAAAGTGGATAAAACAGGAGTACGTGCCGTTTGGCAAAAATATAAAAAGAAAATGAAAAGAAAGCAAAAAAAAAAAGAAACAACAACAACGTATACATAGAATGTTGAAAAAAATATTCCCTGTTTAAGTGTGCTGATTCATGAAAGTACTTTTCCATGGAAAGCATTGGGAATTTTTTTTCATTATTATTTTTATCTGAAGGTCGATTTATTTCTTAGAATTCTTATTTATTTACTTTGAAACACAAAAACCATTAATAATTGCGTAACACCTTTTGCAGAACTTTTAAATTAGCAATTCAATTGTTCTAACAGCATTGATTTGCTTTTGTTGGTTAAGTTAAGCTATAGTTCACAACAAGTTTTCATAAATAAAAGTCTAAAAAGCTAAAAGTTCTACAGTATCATATCAGTGGCAACAAGCACTAATCGCTTAATTTGAATTAAGACATAACTGAGTTGGTGTTGTAGCTGTGTTTTCTGAGAATATCTCTTGAATGATCCTAGCTAAAGTTATGGCATAAATATCAAAAAAGCTTTCATACAACTTATATGAAAAAATTTTAAATATTGTAGCAAAATTTTTTGAATCACAGAAATCAGACTTAAGCTGTTTTCAACACAGTTCTATCGGTTTCTGTTAGAATTTGTGAGTTTAGATTTCAAGAAAGCCAATCACTTAAACGAAATTTTAGCAGAAACTTATTTGCTGAGTTTGATGGAGAATTATTTGGTACGACGAGGAAATTCAGCCACTTTTTATGTAACAAAAATCATTCTGGTAGAGGTAAGTATTTTCTTCCTCTCTTTTGCTTCTCCAGAACTCTGAAATCAACAATTAGAGTGATCAAACTGCGTATTTTTGTTAACGTACATAGCTAAGATATAGTTCACAACAAGTTTTTTAATTACAAAGTAGACAGTTAAAATTTATGCAGTATCATAAATATATATAATGAGCAAATTCGAAGACTTGATGTAACAAAGAGCTTTTTTTCGGAGAGCTCAATCACACCCAATCAAAAAGCGAGTGTCAATAAGAGCTGTAATCTCTAGAAATGATTCCCTAGAGTTTCTTTTTTCCCATATTATAACTTGTTTGGGTTCACTGGTATCCATAATACTGAACTTTTTCAATGATTACAGGGTCGTGGCTTCTGTTAGATTAATGTTGAGAAAGTGCGAAAAAGCGGTAGTAGTAACTGAGCTCTGTTACACACAGAGAAAAAAACGTTTAGCGCCAATTTGCAGTAAACGAACTTCGTTTATCGTGCTTGGAAACGTTTTTTGCAAACGTTCCAACAGTTACGAGAAACGGAAAAAGTTGCGGAAAACAGGTTATTTAGTTGCAGGAAACGAATTTCGTTTGTTACAAGCGCGTGCAATTTTTTAATTGCGGCAAACATAGAATTTGTTTGTTGCATTTCTATTTCTATTCAATTTCTATTTCAATTTAATTCAATTCAATTTCTAATAAAACCAAACAAAAAAACGAATAACAAATTTGTGTCAGCTGGGGACTCGATCCTAGGCTGTTTCGCATACAAATCAAGCACCTTAACCACTATGCCACGGCCACCACAAAAATCTGGTGGAAAGTTTTCGTTTTTGTCGGGCTTCTGTCGAGCTTCTGTCCATGACAAATGTTTAACTTTTGCCATAAACGGAAAAAAAATTATGTAACTTTACTTCAATACAATTGAACTCCAAGCAGCAGCACTAGGCGAATATTAGCCGAACGAAAATTCAATTGACAGTGGTGCAACGCGTTAAGCAGAGCGCGCAGTAAACCAGACATCGACGAGTCCGGGTTCGAATTTCAATGATTGACGTAAGATAAATATCAATTATTTCAAATCATATTGGATTTATGTGTTAGAATAAATATTTGTAATAAAATTAAAATTTTAATATTAAAATTCAATAAAAATGCTATCTAAAAGCGAATTGCGTTGCTAAAGCGAATTGCGTTGCTATTTAGTTACAACTGAATATTCGTTTGCAGCTACTACAGCTCGCCAACGAAGTATAATTGGCTAATTTTTTAGTTGCGCTAAACGAAAAATTTCTCTGCGTGTATTATTATTGCATGTATTTAATGCATTAAATTCTTTAATAAGAGCCATTCAAATAATATTTAGTTAATACAATGGAATCTTAACAAGATTTTATTTTGACGTAGAATTATTGTCTTAAAGAAAAAACATAAACATAAACATAAAAACATAACATAACATAAAAACATAAATTTCGATAAAGAGTTTACGAATCTTTTCATTTTTTTATCGAAACATAGCCACAATCCTCGAAATAACTCTATGTTGGCCATTTTAGCATATTATTTCATTTTTAGGATCATGAGCGTAGCCAGGATTTTGTTCGGTCGAGGACAAAATTATTTTTTTTTTAAGTGATTGATAAATAAATTAAAATGTGTCAGCCATAAGTTTGTCAGCCATAATAAATTAAGCTTTAAGGCGGTCTTCTCATTGAGCAACTTTTTTTTTTTTTACTTTTTTTTTTCATTTATTTATAGCTTGGGTAGTTGTGAATATGCCCCTAAAAGGATTTTTAGAAATTCGAAATACTTTAGAAGATACAGCCTTTTTTGTGAAGCAAGGTCTTCGTCAAAATGAGCTATAAAAAAATTACTTCAAACTTTAAACGCGTTTATCTCGAACCCACGTTTTTCGAACTGGCGGCCATGATATCTCCAGTTCAACTGAACCGATTTTCATGAAACAAAGTGGAATCGACGCAGAATTGTCACCATTCTCGGGTGAATCTCGACCATAATTTTAAAAAATTTTTTACTATTTTTTTTTACACTAAACTACAAAAAAAAAACCCGAAATTGAAATTTTTTTTTTGAATGGCCGCCATTTTGTCAAAAAAAATCACAAAATTAAGCTTGAGGTTCACCCGAGAATTACATCTATACTGATTATAACCCCGTTTTTTTTTTCATTTCAGACGCTCCGGAGACCCGGAATCGTGGCCGCCATGACGACACCTTTTTTTTCACCACCAACTTTGAAGTCTCATTACTTTTTGAACAGCCCACGTATCGAGGCAAAAAAAATTTTTTTATTTACTTTGAACCTTTTGTAATACAATAAATAAAAAAAGTTTTCAATTATTCTTTGCGTTTTCAAATAAGAATTTTTTTAAAAAGGGTCCAAAAAACGGGTTTTGAATGAGAAGACCGGCTTAATAAATATTGTTAAATTCAATGCTTTTTAATTGTAAGAAAAAATGTTTTGAATTTCTAAATTAAATGCTAAAATTCTTATTTTGCTTATGTTCAGGTGGGGGGGACTTCCACCCCTGCCCTACCCTCGCTACGCCCATGTTTAGGTTTGTAAAATAGCTGAAGGTAAAGATGCTGTGGAGTTTATTCGTTTAACCTAAAATTGAGCCTATACAATATTTTATAAATCGTACAAAAATTTCACCTCTTATCTTTGCTTGGATTTTTAACTTATCAGCCACTGAACTCTTAACCAGAACTAAAGGAGAAGGGTCAATAATTCCGGTTTTCATCCTACTGTGAAAATGCATTAAAATACATAGAATACATTATTAAAAAAATATTCAAGCAATATTCTGGATTATTGTAGAAACCAAGTGCTTTTGGAATCAAACAAATATTTTGCATAAAACTAAACATATTTTTAAATTTTTCGATCTAATTTTTGGATACAATCGTAATCCGTGTCAGTTGATACCTTGGATCAAGACATAGAAAAATTGTATCGCAGAGCCGGGTTTATATCCCGCCCCCCCCCCCCCCCCGTTCAGGGTTATAAGGTATAGTTAATAAAAAATCACTTAAAAAGATGTAATTAGCATTTTAATAAATGTATATTAAAAATATTTTTTATTTCAATATCCATTTGCGCGAAAATTCGATTCGATTTGCGAAATGATGCAGTTTAAACCCCCTATCAGTTGTCTTCAAATTTCTAACCAGGAATTAAGGTGGTTACCTTTATAATTTCGGAAAAATGAAAATTTTTTCATATTTCGAATGTTTAACATGTTAAAAATATACTGTCAAAAGGAAAAAGCAACAAATTGAATATTTACAGAGTTATGGTCAAAAAGTCAGAGTCCGCAACCGTCACTTTTAAGGTAGTCGGAGCGCTTGGGGCAGAGCAAAGCTCTTCCACAATAGATTGTTAATTCTTTTGTAGCGTAATTCTGAGAAAGCTTATTATATATATCGTCATACCCAGAATGCCAACGAAAGTTTTAACGCGACGGTTTGGCGAATATGTCCGAAATTTCAGCTTACAATGCTGCTGGAATGAAGGCTACACCGCCATTCTGAAGCTTATGAACGGGCTGGGTATAATTATTGGCACCTATTAGAAAATTTTCGCCGAAAACACCGATGAGGCACGAGTAGCGAAGCAACCGAAAGAGTCTCTCCGAGACAAAAGCAACTCGTACAGCTCGAAAACAGCAGCAGTTCCTAGATAACCAGCTTTTCGAGGAGGCCGAAGGGCTATTGTATTAACCCCAACTCGCAGATTGACCTGTAAGTCACTTAAACTTATAGTAATACCGTATTGAAATTTTAAGCGTGATTATCTCGAAACTACTTCTTCAAAAACTGCTCGTGTTGTAACTCAAAAAGTTGTTGACCGATCAAGCAGAAATTTTGACAGGTTTTTTTCTATAGTAGTACCGGAAGAATGTACCAAGTACGTATAAATTTTTAAATAAGACTTTTTTAAAATTCTGTCTCATTCAGATAGGAGATATTTTCATTACGTTTTAAAATATTAAAACTATTTTTTTACGGGTCAACTTAGAAGCCAGCAGAATGCCAGCAGTGCGACAAGAGGTCTTTTACAACAATCATCGTAGCCATATTTGAAAAAAACAAAAAATTTTTTTAAACATAAACGTATATTTTACCAAAATTTTAAAACTCTAAACAAATTTCTTCTAATAAAAACCATCAACTTAATATCACTCACTTTTCTAATGTATTCTCCTCCTATATTCTCCTCTAAATGTATTGCCGGCCTTAAATAAAATATAAATATTCATTCAATAATAAAAGTCTTGCATCAATTGTATCAACATTTAGCTGACTGAATTAACACTTTTATAGAAAAGATTGACATGTTACGACTATTCAGCGGTATGTTATGAGAGAAACGTGCATGAAATAGCATCGAGTTAATAACCGGTATTTAGAAACTAGAAGAGATGATGATGCATTAAAAATGTATAAAATATGCGTGCTACAGAAGCACAATGTTTCAATCAAATAAATTGAATGTTTTCAAGCAAACACACACACTTGACACACCCATAGAGCTAGCGCTATTAAGTGCCTGCTTAAAAAACCACACACAAAAATTATGGAAATTTTTAGTGTTATTAGAGTTAATAAAATTTGACAACCATTTCTTGCCTTTGTTATATTTTTTTTTTTTCGGTATAACTCAATATAAACATGCGTGCAAGTGGAAAGATTTTGAAGAATACGTCACGGTGTTGAACTAATCAGCATTTAATATGGGTTGGGTTGAGATGAGTTAGTTTGAATTAATTAAGTTTGCTAAACAACATTTCTCTGACAAAGTTTCATAGCTAAGAGAAAAAAGAAGGAAGCTCAACAACATGCAACTTAACAGTTCATTAACAGCAATTATAATGTTAATATTTAAACAAAACAATGGTAGCTTTTAACAGATAAACACGCTTCTGAACTCTTAAGTAAATGTATGAAAAATGAATGCCTTCAAACAAGCAAATAATTGAGTACAAATTGACAAAGTCGTGAATAGATTTTTTTTCTATTTTTGTTATGTTATTCAACATGTTTGTTCAATTGCTGTCCATTGCATGTTAGCTTAAATTTTTCCCAATTTATTTGTTGTTTTTTTTTATTTTCTTTTGTGTGTTTAACTCAGAAAATTGCTATTTAAATACATTCAGTTTTATCTGAGATGTGTTTATAGCCTGTTGAGTCAAAAGGGCAATGTAATGTGAAGCATGCATTTAATAGCTGTTTAGAATGTTATATAATTTAGCTTACAAAATAATAGCATAATATTTTATGGACTTTGACAACTTGAGATTCACACGCTATGTTTTATTTGAAACTATTTAACATATTTTATTTCTGAGAACATTTACTATATACATAAAATAAATTTATTTTAGGCTTTGGAATATGTTTATCAAATTTAACCCACCTTTTGCCAGTGTTGCGTTAACGCAACGGTATACTTTTCTTAACCTGGAGGTCATACAGTGATAAGATTTTCATGATCTGCAAAAAGGATGTAAAATTTTTAGAATTTATCTAATCGACCTTAACAATACAAATGTTTACTTACATTTCCAAGCGTGGGGAATTTGGGAATTTCCATTTTTTTTTTTTAATTTTAAACTTCCTAAAAAATCTAAAAAAAAAAAAATAATATATAATTCTTATACGAGCCTCTTAGGCTTTATATTTGAATTCTGAGAATTTTTCTGTGAACTTCTGTGAATTTTTATGAATTTTATGAAGTTAACTGACATACGGGGCTCCCGTGGGTTAACACAAACGCTGGTCTTTAACGAAATACGTTTTTGTATATTTTTTGTTGTATTGTAAAAACTTTTGTGTCAATATTCACAAGAATTAATAACGTTCAATAAGAAGATATAATATCGTTCAATATCGTTCCATTGAAAATTTAAAATCTCGAGGATGTAACCAGATTTTTAATTTTTTTTTTTTAATTTTTTTAAATTGTTTTTTATTGTAGTTTTTTAATTTTGTTTTTTAATTTTTTTAAATATTTTTTTTTAATCTTATTAAATTTTATTTTTTATTTTTTAAATTTTTTTTTAAATTTTCTTTTTATATTTTAATTTTTTTTTTATATTTTAAATTTTTTTCTAATTTTTTTATTTTTATTTATTTGTTTTTAATTTTTTTTTATTTTTATTTATTTGTTTCTAATTTTTTTTTTAATTTTTTTAAATTTTTTTCAATTTTAATTATATTTTTTAATTTTTTTAAATTTTTTTCAATTTTAATTATATTTTTTAATTTTTTTAATTTTTTTAATTTTTTTTAAATTTTTATATATATATTTTATATTTTTTTTTAATTTTTTTTTTATTTTTTTTTTTATTTTTTTTTTTATTTTTTTTTTTTAATATTTTAATTTTTCTTTTATTTTTGATTTTATTTTGTAAGTTAGACCAAACTAAAAATTTTTGGAAAGTTTCATCATTCTATCTCAACGGGAACATGGGTCAGTCCATGGTTAAGTGCAAGTTTTTACGCAAAACACAATTGAATAATGGTACAAATGCTGTAGAGGAACTAGAAATTACTGATTAAGAATATGCCATTAAATTTTCACCATCATGTCAGGGTGCTGAGAAATCAGAGGTCAGTGTAAGATACGAGAGTAAGAAGCGAATTTTTTTTTTTGTGTAAGCTTAAAATTGTTTTATTGGCAAAAAATATAATAAAACAATTCAAACTTCTTAACACAATCAAATTTTCTTCTACTAATTCGTATTATTCAAATTGTCCAATGGGACAAAATCTGTATGGTAATTAGAGGTCGCTGATTAAGAATCTGCGAATAAATGTTTTGTATCATGTCAGAATGCTGAGATTACAGAGGTTAAAATACGGCTCGAGATCATTGTCGAATGAAACAAAAAATGTACGATAATATTAGGTCGCTAATTAAAAATCTGCAAAAAAATTTACCCAATTACAATTGTAATTGAGATTACTGTAATCCAATTACAATTGTAATAGAGATTACTGTAATTCAATTACATTTACAGTAACCTCCAATTACAATTGCTGTAATGACCAATTAACCAATTACAATTCCGTGATGGAATTGGTAATTTTTTTCCAATTCTATTTCTGTGGAAATGAAAAATTCCATTACCAATTACAATTCCGTAATGGAATTGACCATTTTTTCCAATTCCATTCTTGAGGAATTGAGATGTTCAATTACTAATTACAATTCCTGGAATAGAATTGACGAATTTTTTCCGATTCCATTCCTGAGGAATTGAGATGACCAATTGCCAATTCCTAATTCCAAGGAATTGAAATTGAAAAGTAATAAATACTGTTTGACCCAGCTCTGGTTGTGGTGATTACTTTTTAAAAACTTACCAACATTCCTAATTCCAAGGAATTGAAATTGAAAAGTAATAAATACTGTTTGACCCAGCTCTGGTTGTGGTGATTACTTTTTAAAAACTTACCAACATTCGACTAAGTCGGTAGATCACCAATTCGGTTGCGACAGTGGATTTAGTTCTCAGTGTGAACCTAATTGAGATTTCTATAAAACAAACCAATTGCTCAAAAATAATATTTATGCTGCTGAAAAATAAAAAATTAGTTCAGTATTTTGTATGGCTTGAAGTGTCTAACTTGCTAAGCTTTACACAATGAAGAGCACATAAAAGTTGTTCCTGCTTCATCCGCCCACATCAGTCCCTGCTTCAATAAAAATAAGAAGAAAAAACAAGAAAGACCAGCAAATAAATTTGAGGCAACACTTAAGGTTTGTTTATAAAAGCCGCTAAAAAGGTTCATATTGAGCAAGTTTGTATGTCTAAAAGTATGCAAAAAGAAAAGAATCAATAATAATACAAAAGAATAAACAGAGAAGCATACGCACAATATTATACTCGTATAGCCCAAAAAGAGCCAATATAACAACAATGACAACATTGTATTATTATCATCCAATTTATGACTGTTTGGCACTTTAGAAAAAGCAAAAAAAAAAAAATAAAATAAGCAGCCACCAACATTCTTGACAATGAAATAACAACAACAACAGCGACATTCAAATTCCACCGATCTGAGTCATCAATTTTGGAATGCGCTCTATCAGCAAAAACTGTCGGGCAAGAATTTTTAATATTCTTCAAAAATGTCGATAAGTTGCAAGTATGTCTAAGCACAAAGCCACTAAAGCACTATATTTTCAGTTATTTCAAATATTATTTTTTATTTAGCTCTATCCGAAAAATTTCGCTTTTCAGCTAAAACAGAATTTTTTCCAGACAAATCAATAACTGAATAAATATTACTGGCATTAACGGGAAAAAGAACATCAAACAAAATGTGATTTAAGCAGAAAAATAATGGCTCTTTCACCGCAAGTATTGACTTTAAAGTTGTATAGATTACGTTGCAAAAATAACAAATTAATAAGTTTTCCATTGTTAAGACAGAGAGTTTTCTGCTTTAAGCAGTTCATAAAGCTAATATACGGCGAGGATAGTTTGAGAAATTCGCTTTGCTGAAAATATTATTTTACGTTTCAACTAATCAATACAAACTTCCAAATAAGCAACAATTTTTCATTTAAATGCGTTAGTTAGCGTAACGTGATCTAAAAGTGTCTACAACGTAGTCATATTTATGACGGTTTTACACTGAAAGATATGTTATCAGCGTAGCCGGCGATCGTGAGCTAAAAAAAAAAACTTGCCGTCGAGTGTTATAATTTTATTACCGCATAATTAAGACAGCGATTAACAGAACTGACCTCAGTCAACCGACAGCAAAAACTGATTAAAACGTCGCTATTTTTGTCAGTGAGCCATAACAATTTATGACTTATAGTTATAAAGTGATCCATACTATAGATGGCAGGGGTAGGTTAGAAGTGGAAAATGGGTGTATACAGATAATATTGAAGGCAGCTCTAATGCAGCGTTATAGTTTTGAATAAGTAAATTATGAGGCTTTGGCTTAATTTATTATTGCGTCGGATTGGTTTATATTTATTGAAATTTATAATTAGTAAAACGAAAAATAAATTTATATCACTCAAATCTGTGATTAGAAGCCATGAAGATATGTTATTGAAAAATGAGGTCGCAGTTTTTAGTTACATAAGAAGAGTATTAGTATCGGTATCGGTATTTTTGAGAATAGTCTCGAAGATAGATATAGATACTTAGCTCAAAATTTTTTAAAAGTGAAAGTAGAATTTTTAATTTCAACCGAAATGTATTGCTGCAAAAATCGTTGTTTGAGAATTCAAAGAACAGAAATTCCGCACCTTTTTTTAACTTATCGAAACTTGAATTTTTAGAAAGTAAACCTTTACAATTTCTTAAAACCGATTACATTGTGAAATATCGATAATTTAACTAATCGAATTAAGAACACACAATTACTCCCTTAATTTTTTTTTTGTCCCTTTATTTGTTTTTGGTAGTGTTTATATATATCAATAACTGCCAGGCCGAAGTGGTGCTCGGTTTCGCCACGAACATTTCCTCTTTATCATTAAAGAGCGCTAACACGTTTTTGTTACTCTTTAACTGAGTGTGGAGAGAGATAGAATGCAAAAACTTGATATACATTGCAAACTATGGTGTAATTAATAAGCTGTTCGCATAGGGGAGAGCGAGTGACCATTGTTGTCAAAACGAAGTAGGCAGCTTATACAAAATATGCAGCTGCTCTCTGTTTTCATATATTTTTCTTTCGCATTCATTCGAAAAATTGACTGATTTTGGCAGCATTGAATCTCAGGAATTATGCACGTATATGTAGCTCACTTTTCGGATGGCGTGAGTCTCAAGAATAAGGATTCAAGTGAGCAAAAATGAAATTTACTGCGCAACTACGTCACGTGTGCTTGTCAACCCATGTTTTTGTTTTTCCAGCGCCCAATTCCAATTTTTTTGTTAATGTTCTCTTTAAGTATGACTATCACAGCTGACAGCACAAGGCATGCGAAATGAATATTCTGTATATATATTATTCTTGCTCGAGGCACTTTCTTTTTTTTTTGTGCTGTGCAAGCTGAGCGTGAAAAGAGAACGATCAGCAAAGCCTGGCATCTGACTTGATTTTTTAAAAAAACTTCAAAAAGTAGGCTAAGTGGGGTGATGTGTAACACGTTTTTATTTGCTCCAATAAAACTGCTAAGAAATCGACTTTATGATTGGTTTAAATTCCTTTCCCTTGCAGAAGAATCTTTTCGAAGAGAGTGTTTTCATGGATGTTGAATATTTTGAGAAATGGAAAAAAACTTTCATATATGTTTTTGGTATTTTTCAAATCGGTGGTGTGATGTGCAACACCAACAAAATGTTGGTTTCAAGGCCAAGAACTTTAATTTTTTATGTTTATTGCAACTTTTAAAAAAAATAATCGCTAACTTCAATAGAATATACGAATGGCTTTATTAATTGCCCAACATATACATTTCAAATGTAAAATGACTGTTTGTCGGAAATACCCATGGATTTTGGTCTGGGCTGAATAATATGAACTGGGCCCATCTCTTTTAATGCCGTTGATGTAATTGCATTTCAGAGTTTGACGTTGTTGCCTTTTTAATGGCAATTATAATGTGTAAGATGTGTTGCATATCACCACACCGTGAGTGTTACACATCACCCCGATGTAAGTCACTTTATTCTCATTAATCGAATTTAAAATATTTAAAGTATTTTTAAAATATTTTGTTATATTTAAAGATATTAAACCATACCACATTTTACGTCTACTTACTTTTTAAATCTGAAGAAAATTTTACTCGACACGTTGTTTTTTGTAAACTAAAAAAAAACCCTTTTTTTAAAAATTGTTCATGCTTTTAAAGAACTCTAATGAATTCTATATCAGTCTACTTCCAACACTTATGAAAAACAAGATGGTGTCGAACAAAACCAATTCCCAATTGTTCATTCACTCATATGCTAAGATTTTGTACGAAAAATCGCCGTGTTACACATCACCCAATGTTACACATAACCCAACCTCACCCTATAGATATAGATAGAAATAATTAGACAGAATTTTAAACTTTATAAAATGTTTTTCATATGTTTGTGTTTTACTTTTTTAACGCGTTTTCAAGAATATTTGATAGCCTTTATTTATCGATAGCCGGTCGATGTTGTCGAAGTTTGTTAACACGGTTTTTTAAAAGGAATTTATATTTTTATTTATCGATAAAAGCGATGAAATACTTCGATTAAAAATATTTACAGATCTATTAATCACCGTATAATTCGCTTAACATATCGGTACATATTTGCGATAAATTCTACCTCAAATAATTATATTGAGTGTATCGACTAATCGATTTTTTCCTATTAAATTATTGTTAAATTTCGAAGTTAAATTAAATATAACCAAAGAGACAAGTGCTGTAGGCTAACTTGAGGTCGCTAATTAAGAAAACGCGATTAAATTTGTTCTATCCTGTCAGGGTTCTGAGAAAACAGAGGCCAAGGTAAGGTGTGAGGTAAAAAGTATAGGTGAAACGTTTAAATTAGTTTTTGATGTTCATTTACCCATTCTTTAGCGATTACGAATTTGAAATTCCATTACTTTGTATTTTTAACACTCGTTAAAATTAATTGAAATTTATCGATAACTTACCGAGTTTTTAAATCTCTATTGAAATGCGTCTTTTCTCTAATTATTTTAAATATCATCGATAACATTAATAATAATCGATAGTTCAATTCGTCGAAATTTGACATTTAATACATTTTTAATATCATACTAAAGTTAATATACCTACACAAACTTCTTAAATAAATCGATAACAAGCGATAAATATAGTGCAATACTTACAACGCAAGCCTTAACAGACTTCCAAACGTTCCTCGCAAAGTCTTCAATCTTGATGGCTTTTAACAGTCGCTGCTTGACAGTCGTGGCACTTTGAACGTATACCACGCTCTTGCTAACTACTGCTTTATCGTTATCGCTTTTAAACTTCGATTTCTGTTCGGGTTGTTGTTAGGTTAGACTTTGTTTATATTTATCGATAAACGATATTGATTAATTTTCTAAATACGATCGATGCTTAATGATGTGATATTAAACACACGTAGACACGTTTGTACACAACGATTATCAATTTTTCGATATCAATTAAAATATCGATAATTCTACATTTACATATTAAGACACGACGACAACAAATATGACGTTTACACGTTTTTTGCTAAAAATTTATGATTTTATGTCTACCTTTTTAGCACTTTTGATGTTGTTAATACGATACGATAGTTAGCGATGATGTTAAGAAGTTAATGTGTGTTGTAACGATTACTTGTCGCCTTTTTTGAACGCGTCACTTTGAGTCTTTTTTTTATGTAAAATGTAAGTCTTGTTTGGCTTTCCCAGTGGGCGCTTTGTTTGGCGCGTTGATAGCAATATTTATTTCTTTATCTTAATTTTTTTCTTAATTTTGTATTGACGATTGCGCTGATCTATAGCAAAATCATATCGCGATCTCTGCACATTTTCGCTGATGATATAATTGAAATTCACGCCAAATAATCGATAAACTTTTAGCGAATACGTTGTGACTAAGTTAGTGACCCAGTTGATGAGAAGAAAACTCAATAAACAACACTTTCAACAGCAGCTTTCCAGGCCTCTGGTGGGTGTGTAAATTAGATGTGATTAGACGATGTCGATAGCTGGCCGATATCGACGACGATAATAAACGATTATTCTGCAGGGATTACGAGTGATGATGATTATTCTGGAATAACTGTAATTAAAATTTCAAATTGAAATTAATTATGTGCTCAGGTAAGTTTGTGGTATTGAGAGTTGTGGCTGTTGTACACGTTCTGAAGCATGTATCACAAATGAACAACTAATGAACACTGAACACGAAGGATGACTTCCGAGGATAACTTCCGACTCGGTTTAAACGGTTTAAGCTGTGTGATGACGACGCAAGTCTAGGCCTATGTGAATAATCGATAACAGTTGTAGGCGTGTTTTAAGTGAATAGAATCACCGAGCTGATGAAAATGCTTCTAGAAAGAAGAAAAGTCGAGCTTTGAATGGAGGGACTAGGAACTGCTCCTAGTCTCGCTCTCTTTAGCTCTTTTTTGCTCTCTCTCTCTCTGTCGTTAGGGCTCGTGCTCTTTGAGTAACCTCCCAATAACTCGTGCTCTAAATCTCTAACTAGACTTTGCTTCGCTATTTAAATATTTCGCTCACTTTCTCTCTCTCTTTCTCCGCTCTCGTTTGCCTTAAGACTTCGTCGCTGCGCTCTATTCGCTATTGAGAATTATTTTTTTGTTTTCAATATCTTTTTTTCTTTTCAAAAAAAATAACAAGAACGACTAATATTTATGTGTGACTTTATGTATGTATTTTTTTCGTACAAATTTATGCTCTCTGTGGGCGATGACCGTCTACGGTTGTTTCAGAAAGTGGGTCGAGACGAGTCGATATCTTAGCATGTGGGGTCTGTGTGGGGTTTGGGCGCGCGCGCTTACTTTACGCGAGTCGAGACGACTTCACTTGCGGCGTCTGTTCTCGTCGTCGTTTGCTTTATAAAAATGTTTTTCAAGTTTTTCGCGTTTTTCGTTTAATTTACGTATTTTGACGTTAAAGTTGCACAGCTTTACGGTATAATTAGACTAATGTGAGGAAATTTATTATGTGTTGCACGATGTTGAATGAACTTTCACGTCGTTAAAAACTTTTCTTTTGCAGTAAGTTTTTCCGCTATTTTTCGCTTTCGATGCACTTTTCTCTTGTACACGCTCTCTCGCTGTACACGCTCTTTGTTGCCTTAAAAGGAGAGCGTCGACGGCGACGAATCGGGAAGGTCGTTCGTTCGGTTTTTACTATTTTTGTTGTAGTTGTTGTGGGCTTTTCTTTTAAGTTTTGCCTTAATTTATGCTGCACAAACACAGGCACATAAAACACGCACACGCACGTACGATTACGAATATGAGTTCGTTCGTACAGCACGATGAGCACGAGGAGACGTTGTCGTTGACAGCGGGGCTAGTAACGGGTTTGTTGAAAATCGATAAGCTACGTTTAATCGACTGAATCGAAAAATAGCTGTGAGCAGAAAAATCCAATATTTGTGTCCACTTTTAATTTATGACGAGTTTCACTTAATGCAATATTAATGCAATTTTTTTTCAGCAATTCGTTCGTTGGTTTATTAATTTTGTTTTAAACTTTTAGCAAGCTTTTATGTTATTTTTTTCCGTTTTTTAATATTTTTAACTTGCGAAATGCTTTTTTATTTATTCCGCGACGCGACTTACACACGTTGTGTCGTAATTAAGACGCAATCCCAATCTGAAACATAAAATTCCAAAAGTTGTTTCATTCAAAAAAAAATTCACTTTTTTCGCTGCTGAAGTTTTCGAAGTTTCTCTATTTCGTTTGCTCTCTTAGGCATTTATTCGATTGCTCTTTTGGCTATACAGCGCAAGTTCTTCTTTTAAAGCGCCGCTCTTAAACTTTTCTTAGCTAGTTGTTAATCAGGTTTTTTATTTATTTTTTTTTTTTTAATTTTATTTCTTATGTGTATTTGTTGTAGTTTATGCTTTATTTAAGCGCAGAGCAGCGCAACATAAACAAAATATGTTGCTCAAGTATGACAGAGAGAGCGCGTGCGTTTTTGTTATAATACTCTGGCAATGATGTGTACAATTGACTGACTGATGAATCCGACTACAAAAACAACACGAATTATTACAACGCTAAATATGATGCGCGCTGCTGATTGTGCTACAAGGCGAATCTATGCCGGCGCATACACAAAAATGGCAAATCGGTAAGTCTTTTTTTTAGTTATTTACCAAACAGCAACTATATGAGTGAGAGTCTAAAGCAAAGTGTTAGCTAAATGATTTTTTGGTTTTTTTTTTTTTTCTTAAATCAATTGTTTGGAATTGTTTTTTTTTTTCAATTGTGTAAAATTGTTTTGTTTTTCTTTTTTAAATTTGTTTTGCCCAATGTCTGTTTGTGTAGCTGTTGTGTAAAACTGTTGAATTTCTTGCTACTCACTTCAGCTTCTTTTTCTGTTTTTTAAAGCACAGTACAAAAAGCTTTAATTTTTCTAAATCAATATTTGTGCATCGATTAGCAAAAGCTTTGAAAGAGTTGTTTCTTTTGTTGTACTTGTGTTGCTATTGTTCTCTTAGTACCTTGTATTTGTTTATTCGCTCACACATTTGCCTTTGCGTTCTCTTTTGCTGCGTTGCTCAGTAGCTGTGTCATCAGCTGCGGCGTCGGCTACGACGTTATACAAATTTATTTTGTCACTTCACAATCTCAAAAATTACAATTTTTTTTTTTTCATACGTTGTACTGGTTGATTCTGAAAAAAGAAAAAAATACAAGTTTATTTCATTAAAGATATTTCAAAAATAGATAATATTGGGGAAAATTTCATTTTGAATTTAAACCACACATCACACCCATTTCATTATTTGATAATTTTCTAAATATAAGCAAATTAAAAAAAAATTTTACGACTATAAGAGCTGTGTTATTTAGAGCACCAATATTGCAGCCATCAAAAGAAAATATCTAATATTAGTGTACAAATTTCCAAATATTCCGAGATAGTGTGCCAAACACGTTACGACGAGTATCGTTAAATGCATTTTTGAATAAGTATTAGCAGCTGTGCTCTTGTGACTCAGATCTATATTATTAAAGCTGCTTTGGAAGCTGGTGAAATGTTTATAAATTCAACATACAACGAAGAGAAATCTTTAATATATTTTGTACTATCAATGGCAGTGCTAGGAACGTAAAACTAGCTCTCATACCAACTGAAAAACAGCCACTTGTTATGACAGAAAAGTTTTACCAGAAATACTTTTAATAAAAAATCTTACAAATAGAAAAAAAGTTTAACAACACTTCGACGACAGCAAGCTTTCAAAGTGAGACATACTTTTGTAAGGAGCATCATTTTTATCAATTTAATTATGTTTTCAAGAAGCTTTTCATGGCAGGTTTGCTCTCTGAGGTTTGCCATTGTCTGCAGAGAGGTGACGGCTGAACAGAAAAATTTATTCAATTGAAAAAACTTTCTGTGTCAGGTGGGAATTGAACCAGGGTTCTCTGGCGTATGGGCCACACACACGAATTTTACGTTAACACGAGTTAAACAAGTTTAACACGAGTTAAACATGAACTATACGTGAAATTTCAAAAGTTCACACGGGTTCACGTATTCAAATATTCATGTTATCACAAGTTTCACGCATCTTTGTCAATACCCATAGATTTTTAGTATCATTGGATAAGAGATTATATTGCAAGAGGTTTGGCCAGCTCAAGATTGCGACCATTCGTGCTTGTTGGGTCTGCAATGACTTGCTTTAGGCTGGGCTTAGTCCCTTGACACAAGTGGCTGATTTTATGGTGTATCATTCATCTATCCATACTATTTCAGACATACCAAGCAATCTCAGGCAAAGGATGGGTCAGGATATTAATAATGGCTTCAGTGGAAACAATGTACAAAAATAGATACTTCTATGGTATTAGTTTGAGTTATAATGCCGGTATACATTTTTGTCCAAGAGGTTCATTTAAGCCATAAAAGTAACCCAATGACTTGCAATAATTCGAGTGTATCCGATTGATGAAATCCTTTTGCATTCTTTGGATAAGATAGTTCAAAAGGATTTGACCAGCTCCAGAATGTGTCATTGGGATTATCATGGGGCTCCTAGGTGAGTCATTGGAACTTTTAAGAGTTGAGTAAAGTCTTTAAATATAAAAATATGTGCCTATGGCAAATTGGATGAATTGGAATTATCTCAGATATTAGATGGGTCAAGGCTTTTTGTCTAAACCACTTTTTAAAGAAGAACCATTCAGGTACCAAATGAACGACCAATATCCAAAATACAAATCTGCATTCTTGGAAATATTTTCAATATGCAGGGTTGCCCCAAAAAAAACTTTTAAAGTTAAAGTCCTCACATTTTTTGACTTGTCGACAATTTATGAATCTTCTGCATTTATAGTCATAGTGCCGTGATAGTACCAGTACATGCGATTGAATACAGAATTATTCATTTTTGTCCAACATGTACATAAATAAGCCCATAAAAGTCCCGATGCCCCACATGTGACCTAAGATAATCTAAGCCCACCCATTGGCCACAGAATCATCCATTTATCCAAAGTGTCTATTGGATCTACAATTGACCACATGACCCACCTGAGGCCTGAGGCCTGAGCCAATTCCAGTACATTCAATTGGCCATAGTATCATCCATTTATGTCCGAAGAGTTTATTGAACCCTTAAATGCTCCAATGAAACATTAAGAGGACCCGGTGGTATAGCGCCTGTAAATTTTAGACGTTTTAGGGATCTTTTTTTTTTTAATAAAAAATATGAATGACGATTTTTAAACTTTATAGGTATATTTTACTACTCAAGAAGCATACAAAAATATTTGAATCGTTACAATAAAAAAATATTATTTATTTTCAAAATGGCGCTGAAGATGACCACCTCGAAAATTTGGACCTGGGTGGTGGGTAAGATTTTGGCTCTTCTGTTTATCTGAAAAATAAGAACCAAGAAAATTATTCATCTGTATCTATAGTTATAGCTCGAACCAGAAAAAAAGAGAGAACAAAATTTTAAAACTTTGAAGACCGAAAACCGAAAAAAGTAGTTTCGAGAATCGCCACAAACTATACGTTCATTCATTAGACGGGCCGACCGCGCGATACTGGGTCCCCTAAGAAATGGCCAGAGTCAATCATCAGACAAGCAGATGTAAAAATCTCATTATGCAACGGCGCTGTGCAATAGTTACCACGCAAACATAGAACTTGCAACTAAATACAAATATGAATAAAATATCTTTAATACTACTTAGAGTAAATATCTAAAATTTAATTTTAAATCTGCTCTGGGACTGTTATATAACGCACTATTACTGTTTTGACCGGCTTTACATGTTGAAATATATTGAAGAATTTTTAGGGTATTTCTTATAAAAGTAGATTTATTGTTTAAGTTTTTTTTCTTAACAATATCTCTTAAAATACGTAGTTGTTTAAAACAAATGTATTTTCACATTCTTAGGAGCTACAGGGTTAATAAATATTGAACGACTTTGGTTTACGTTATTGTTTCTGGCAGAAAAACTGACTTACATAAAACTTATTTTCATAGCTCATTTCAAAGGCAATGAAATCACCTTTCCAACGGTATATCAACAAACCCCACCAACTTAAGCAAATTAACTCAATTGCGGGACACCCTGTATATGTATATTAAAGTTTAGTGTTTATTTGTGAATTGTGAGTTGTAAGTTGTAATAAGTTCAAAAAAATAAAACTTTAAAAACTATTCACAGAGCAGATATCCTTTTATTTGTAATAAACTCATAAAAGTTACGGTTGGTGTTGATAATTTCTTTTTTAAATTTTGAATAAATTTAAGATTATTAATTAACTTAAATTTCTTAAATTTTCTAAATATTTCAATATTTTTTATTATTTCTTAGTTACTTTTATTTCTTTATTTTTCTTCATTGTTTTTTATTTTTTTTTTTATAACTTTTTTATATTTTTTTTTTTTTATTGATTTTTTTATATTTGTTACATTTGTATTTTATTGTTTTCATTTTTTTATTTGTTTTAAATTCCCTTTTTATTTTTTATTTTCATATTTTTAATATTTCTTATATTTTTATTTCTTTTATTTTTTCATTTTTTTCATTTTTTTCATTTTTTTCATTTTTTTCATTTTTTTTTCATTTTTATTTCATTTGAATTTTGTTTTATTTTTTTATTTTATTTTTATTACTTTTTTAATTTTTTAATTTTGTAATTCTTTCATGTTTTCATTTTTTATTATTTTTAATTGGTTTTATTTTTAAATTTTTTTTATTTTTTATAATTTTATTTATTTTTATTTTTTTATTTTTTATAATTTTTTTATTTTTATTTTATTATATTTCTTTAATTTTTTATTTTTTTTTTTTTATTTTTTATTTAATTTTTTTATTTTATTTTTTTTTAATTTTATTTTTTTTTTTTTTTTTTTTATTTTATTTTTTTTTTATTTTATTTTTTTTATTTTATTTTTTTTATTTTATTTTTTTTTATTTTATTTTTTTTTAATTTTTTCCGTTTTATTTTTTTTCTAAATTTATTTTGAATTTTTTGTTATTTTATTTTTTTATTTTTAATATAATTTTAAATAACAGATGTGAATTGACCGCTCAAATTGAAAATACGGGTAGCTTTTCTTATAGCTTTTTATATTTGTTACATTCTTATTTTTTTATTATTTTAATTTTTTCATTTTTTTTTTTAATTTATTTTATACTATTTTATTTTGTTGTTTTTTATGTTTCTTATATTTTTCATTTCTTTTTTAATTTTTTTGATTTTTTTTTTTATTTCATTTTAATTTCTTTTTAATTTTTTATTTTCATTTTTGTTTTGTTTTTTGCTTTTTTTATTTTTTTTCTGTTATTGCTTTTTTCATTTTTATTTTTTTATAAATTGTTTTATTTGTTTATTTTTTTATTTTTGTTTTTACTTGTTTTTAATTTTTTTATTTTTCTTTTTTTTTTTTTATTTTTTTTTATTTTTTTATTTATTTTTTTTTATTTTATTTTTTTTTTATTTTTTTTTATTTTTTTTATTTTATTTATTTTTTTATTTTTTTTTTATTTTTTATTTTTTTTTATTTTTTTTTTATTTTTTTTTTATTTTTTTTTTATTTTTTTTATTTTTTGTTTATTTTTTTATTTTTTTTTAATGCTTTTTCGTATTTTAATTTTTTAATTTAATAGCTTTTTTATAACTTTAATAAGTTATATGAAATAAGTATTTGTAACATTTTTATTTTTATTGTTTCCATTTTTTATTTTTTTTTTTTTTTGTTTATTTTTTTGTGTCTTTTTGTTCTTATATTTTCATTTCTTTTATTTTTTATTTTTTGGTATTTTTCTTTGTTTCTTTTTCATAATTTTTTATTTTTTTATTTTTTTTATTTTTTTATTTACATATTTTTTTTAATTTTTTTATTTTTTTTTATTATTTTTTTATTTTTTTTTATTATTTTTTTATTTTTTTTTATTATTTTTTTATTTTTTTTTATTATTTTTTTATTTTTTTATTTTTTTTATTTTATTTGCATTATTTTTATTTTTTTTTTAGTTTTCTTTTTATTTTTTTTTTTTTTAGTTTTCTTTTTATTTTATTTTTATGTTTTCTTTTGGTATTATTTTTTATTTTATTTTTATGTTTTCTTTTGGTATTATTTTTTATTTTATTTTTTTTTTAATTGTTATTTTTTTATTTTTTTTTTTAATTGTTATTTTTTTATTTTTTTTGAATTGTTATTTTTTTATTTTTTTTTTTAATTGTTATTTTTTTATTTTTTTTATTTGCTATTTTTTTTTAATAATAATTTTACTTTAGAGGCTGGACGCGTATGTTTATTTGCTTATTTTTTTAAGTGTATTTGAGTCTCCTAAGCCCAAATATACAAAAAAAAACCTTCGCTCTCGAATGGTTTGAAAGAGAAAATTCGCGAAATTTGGAAAATTGAGTCCAATTTTCTAAGTGTGTCGTCTAAAAATCGTCTCAACAAGGTCAAAATTTTCGAAATTCGCGAAATTTCGAAAATTCAGTGCAATTTTCTAAGTGTGTAGAAGCTGGAAACAGAAACAATCGTCGTAAAAAGGTCAAAATGCTTTTTTTTTGTGATAAGATTGTTTGGGCTTTTAAATGCTGTTTTCAACATTCAACATCTTCTCTTAAAACAAGCACCATTTGAACCATCAAACTTCCACGAATTACATCTTCTAAACCAATCGCGAGCGACAATTTTTTTTGCAGTTTTGGGCTTAGGAGGCGCAAATACATTTAACAAATATAAGAAAACAAATATTCGGGTCCGGCCCCTAAAGTAAAATTACGCCACTGTTTCATTTTTTATTTTTTAATTTTTTTCAATTTTATTATTTTTCTTTCTAATTTTATTTTTTTATTTTTAATATAATTTTAAATAACAGATGTGAATTGATCGCTCAAATTGAAAATACGGATAGCTTTTCTTCTATTTTCTGCCCTAACTGACAGAAAATATATTCACAATATTTTGTGAAATTGAGAATTACGTTTATAAATTTAAACTTTAATTAACTTTTCATAACTTTCTCTAAAACGCAATTCAATACAGCAACTTGTTGCTGTTTCTATACATTGAATCATCAGCGAATCGTTTAAGTAACAGCTGCTGCTGCTGCTGGTTCAAAGTAACAGCGAACATTCTAGAACACACACAAAATAAACAGAAACAAAACTCAGGGTCGCAATCAAGACGGTTAATTGAAGGGCTCTATAAGTTAAAGCTACTAGGTACATATTTGTTTCCTAATATTTCTTGAATCAATGTCTACAATAAAAACAACAATACAGCTAATAATTCAATCAAAGCTAATTAATTGATAAGCTGCTAAACTTTGAAACAAATAAATATTTTAAAACGTAGAAACAATGGTAGATATACTTTTGATAGGGAAAAAAAAACAAGTCTATGCGCTGAAGTAATAAATCATACAGCTCTTATTAGTCACGAAACTTGTTTTAACGTTTTATAGCACTAGCTAAAATTTTGTTGTTGTAGCTAAGATATAAGCTTACTTTGTAGTTGGTCCAAATAAGAGGAACTGATTAAAGTTAGTAACAAATTTTATAGTTTTTTTTTTTAACTGAATTTAATTATACAATCGTTTGAGTAAAGCTGAAGGTTAGTTTTTGTGCCAGAAAAACTAAAGAAGATTTTTTTGTTTGATATTGATTAATGGATGGATGGATGGAGTTGAGAGAAATTTTTATTTTATTTTATGTGTTTCTTTGAAAAGTTTGAACACGACTGCGTACTGAAAATGTCTGCAAAATAAAAAGGTTTATGAGCAAGTCCCTGTTAAGGGTGGAAAAGATGACAAGACAAATTTTTGAAAGAGGCAAAGTTGTTAACTTAAAGTTGTTAACAAAAAAGAACATTTCTGTCGCTTGTTTTAATTGATCGCTATTTAAGAAGTTTTCATGAAATTTTACGAATGTAATGCTTGTTTAAAAGTTTAAGTTTTATGATATAAAACAATGTCATATATGTTAGATTATATTTTCCCACGAATTTGGCCTAGTATTTAACGCCCTAATGCACCGCCCTAAGGCACTGAAAACAATTCGTGGAAACACGTTGTTGCAGAAGCAGTTGAAACCGATTCAAATTGAATTGCATGGAATTGAAATATGAGATCCACTTAAATATGAAATCAAAGCAAACGAATCAATGGAAGTGTCAAGTGCTGGAAACAAGTCAGGCCCCTGCGCTGGGGCCTGCCTGCTAAACGTACAACTGCTGAAATGTGTTTGGATAAGCAAAGCAAACCAATGTTTATTGATGTCAATTGAAATCAATTTTAAACTGGATAGCAAAGGGTGGAAAATGAAAGGGTTGAGAATGAATCAACGGAAAAAAAAATAAAAATATATATATAACAATAGAATCAAAGTAGAAAGAGACACTGAGAGCTGCAAAGAATGGCAACTCACTGACTACAGCAATCGTACATAGAACGATATTACAATGATACAATGAGGTGCAGACAACAACAAGAAAAACAACGACATGTTATGAAATTCAGGAAGTGGATCAAAAAAAAAACAAGAAGAAACATTTTAAATTAACTCACATGTAGTCTGAACAGGAAAAGCATGCCGATGCCTGTGTTTGTGTGTGTGTGTGTCTATCTAAATATGTGACTATGCGTTGGAGTCGACTAACTCCATTTAGATTCATTTACATCTGCATCAAAAAATTTATTAAAATGCTACGCTTTGTTTTCAGTCATTTGTGATTTTGATTGCATCATACGTGAATTGAATTGCAACAACTTCAATACACAAATAAAAGCACACAAACAACAAAATAAAAACATTAAAATAATAACAACAATGACAACAACACATCAACCGTTTATAAATGTCAACAAATACAAAAATAATTAATATTTGACATTGAAATGAGAAGAAAGAAATAAATATAAAATTGTGAACAAATTGTTCACATTTTGTTGAACATTTTCAATTTAATTTCTATTTATAGGTATGTATTTAAAATGACATGTGAGTTGCAATGATTGTTTTAAATTATTTTTGGAATTTATCGTTATGTCTAATTTACACTAAGGGGACAACAATTGCAGCGCACATTTAATCAACATTAAAAGAAAAATCACAATTATAATTTCTCGAAAATATTGAATTAATACGCAGACATAAATTGTGCTTTTAAGTCATTTTTATCGAATTTAACTTACATAAACTTAAACTTCACTGAATATGAATATGAATATGACTATGACTATGACTATGACTATGTGAATATGAATATGAATATGAATATGAATATGAATATGAATATGAATATGAATATGAATATGAATATGAATATGAATATGAATATGAATATGAATATGAATATGAATATGAATATGAATATGAATATGAATATGAATATGAATATGAATATGAATATAAATATGAATATGAATATGAATATGAATATGAATATGAATATGAATATGAATATGAATATGAATATGAATATGAATATGAATATGAATATGAATATGAATATGAATACGAATGTGAATATGAATATGAATATGAATATGAATATGAATATGAATATGAATATGAATATGAATATGAATATGAATATGAATATGAATATAAATATATTAATGCCATTTTTATCTATAATTATAGTATAAAAAATAAACTCTTCAGGAAAATAAAAATGACACAAATTTATATATTATTAGTAGACTTATGTAACAATTTTCCGTATTCATTTGTTATATATCACAAAGATATTCAAAATCAAAACAGAAAACTGGAAATATTTTTTAAAATAAAAAAAGATTTTTAAAATTTACTTAAATGTAGAAAATAATTTCTCCTAACCCAATTACTCGGAAATCGATAAATCTAGTAAAAACATACAACTTTTAATAAAACTTTAAAAACGTATGTAAATTATTTCTTGTTAATTTGAACGAAAGTGTTTAAAGGATTTGGAATTTAATGAAAATTTCAAGAACAGAAATTTAATTTACTTTTACACAAAGTTTGTTCAACACGCGTGGCAACTGTCGATACTAAATGAATTTTTGGAAGCCGAAACTTGCAACTTTTGACAAATAAAAACTAATAGGACCCCCCCTTGATCTCTTTTTTTTTTCTTGAAGTAAAATTACGTCTTATGGCGCGGCGCGGTTTGTATGGGGCGTTTTATTAGGAAAATGTTTCTTTAAAGCATATGCAACTTTTTTGTTCACTTTTTGGAGTATACCTACAGACTTGAATATTTAACGTACCAAGATAAAATATATGCCAAATTAGCAGTAACATGGCGAATGAATCAAAAAAATATGTAAGGTATGAGAAAACTCATACATAGAATGCTTCAATAGCTGCTTATGTTATTGTTATGATAGCGGGTTTGCTTTGTGCCAAAATCACAAATCTTTTGCTGAAACGAATCATTTTACGAATATTTCTGAAGTTACTGACCTGCTTCTGTTAATGTTGTTGTTATCAATAGATATATTTGCATATATATACGTATAAATTTCTTCTCGTTTTTGTCGTGTCATGTTTTTTTTTTTTTTTTTTTTGTCAATTTTCTGCAAGATTAATGCAATAAATAATACAGATGTATGTAGCTACAGAGCCAGTGTGTAGCAACAAAAAATTATATTACTACTACGCAGGTTTACATATACAGAGATTGCGCAAGGTCGTTGTACTATGAAAACTAAATTTACTTTTTTTAAAAATCATAATAAAATTGAATTATTTATTTTATTGTTATAATATTTATTCCATATTAATAATATTTTTTGTTTGATTAAATTTAAATTTTCATTCATTTTCATTAAGGAAAATAATAAATTCATTTTTCAAAATTTTTTTTCCATTTATTAAACATAACATAAGATTGCATTACATTTATGTTTAACCAACATAAAAATTAACAAGAACAAATTCATCACTTAAGACACTATCGACTGCATTTTTTTTTTTCGTAACTTTTTGAAGTTTGAACTACATTGAATGTGTACAATAGAAAATAGCAACTTTTCGCAAGTGTGGAACATTTTTAACTCTCACATTTTCGCTCTCTTCTGCAAGTTTTTGGTGCAATGAAACTGGATTTGGTAAAGAATTTCGCAATTTTTCGAAAGTTTTCACAAACTTGCAAATACGGGAACAGAAATAATGTAAAATAATTTTTTTTTTTTTTTATTTTAGTCAATGTCAAAAAAATGTTAATAAAATATATTCAAATTTAAAGATAACTCAAAATTACAATTTTCATATTATTTAAAATACTCAATTAGAGATTTTCAATTATTAAATTACCATTAAATATTTTTTTTGTATTTTAATTTATTTTTTTATTTTAAAATATGCGATTTTAAAATATAATAATAATAAAATATAAATCTTATACTTACATACATAATGCTTAAATACATACATAATACAAATATGGAATAATTTACACGAAAAAAAATTCTCCTCAGAGTTCGGTGTTTTATTTTACATGTATTAACTTCTAAAATAGACTCCTTCCTGGGCGAGCTTAAAATTAAAGCAATTTTTTTCATTTGAAAATCTCGTATGCACATATTAATTTTCTTTTTTACTTAACTTATTAAGAAAGACTTTCTTGAGAAAATCGTACGACAGATGATGTCATCATCAAATATTTAAACGATATAAATAAACAAAAATACTCAGACGTGCGTTACAATGACTGACTGACTGATATACAGGAACGACGGGCAGGAATTTAAAAATACAACATTTAAATCTAGACTGGCTTTATGCATCAACAAAAGAGTATTCAAACACAAGGACAAGAAAGGAACAAAAAAAAAGAAACCAAAAACATGTCAATAAAATAAATTATCAAGCTTAAGTAAAGTCAAGAAGCAGGCGGCAGCTGTTCCTGCCCTACCCTGTCTTTAATATTCCACATTTATTTTAGTTCACATTGTGTTGTTTTAGTATTTTTTTTTTTTTTTAATTTCGTTCAGTATGCGTTGGTTGAAAAAGATGAATAAGCCAAAAAAAAATTAAATTAATTAACTTTTAATTTGTTTTGTGCCAAAAACAGCCAGCAGATTGTTACAGAAAAAAAAAAATTGTTTTAAAAACAGGTAAAATTTTATATTATAACGACCTTGAATATAAATTTTTACATTATGAGTTCCTTTCTTTTGTTGCATATTTATGTATAACAAAAGAAAAGAAAATAAAAATTAATGCCAAGACTTAAGGATTTAAATTTTTTAAGGTAATTAAAACTTATGCACACTGCATATGTATTTATAAATGACTTTTATCGAGAATATTTATTCTTTTAAGGCCTTACGCAACTAACAATTTAACTTTCAACAGATTTAATTTTCGATATTTTTAGATTTTTGCACCTCAATAAAGCTTCTTGCGATTACAGATGCGAAATTTTGTCTCTCATTATAACTTCGACATTGCTTATGAAGGCAAGTTTCAAGTTTTTGCGGGCAAGCTTACAGTGAAGTACAAAAGTCTACATCGAGTTTTGATTTCTACAAAACTTGAGAATCTTAATAAAAGTTAAATATGCAGTTTAATTAGAGATGTCTTTTAAGTAACAAAAAAAGAACAAAACTTTGATCTTAATAAACGCAACAAAAAATTACAATAATAAGAAAAACTTAACGCGACAAAAGTCTTCATACAGAGCATTGTGCTACACTTTTTAAAGCAAATACTCGGCAAAAAGAAGATATATGTTTAATTTTTTTTTTACCTCTCATTTCAATGCGGATTATTAACTCTTATTAATTTGTGTTTTAAAATCTGTTTTAATCGGTAGCGCTCATATATTTGGACTCCTTAACGAAAGTTTAGCTATCATAGGAAAATATAAAGAATACTCTATCAATATGGCGAAAAATAAGTACAATTTAGTTAAGTCAGAGTATTGACTGTTAAAAAAAATTAAATCGAATCAAAATCCATTACGATCGAACTGCGCTACGTTCGACCCAAAAACTTTCTCTTATATCTATATTTCTGCCCTTTCATGAAAATAGTAAACCAAAATCCGAAAATGTGCAAAAAAAATTCGAAATACTAAGAATTTTTCAACGCAATTTAATGTAAAAAAAAAAACATTTACAATTAAGAATAACAGCTAACTTTCTCTTTTTTCCTTCACTTTATCTTTTGGAGATATAGGCCGCTATTATGTATAACAACTTAACTTAAGTTGACTCGATTCAACTAAATTTTTTTCGTATAACATATTACCAAACAGTTCAGTTGAATCATGTAGTTGGAAAATTCTTTAAAGATTACGACAAGCTACATGGTTAAATTCAATTGTATGTAATACATTATATGAAAAAAATTAACTTCAATCGAGTCAAATTAAGTTGAGTTGCTTGCATAATAAGGGCTATAATATGTGCTCAAATGAAAAAAAATTAATTTTTTCGAAAAATTCGGGGAGAACCTTTATTTTTTTTTTTTTTTAATGCGTCTTTGCAAATTCACAGAATCGACATTTTTTTTGATTGTTTAAGTGTAAATTGTGTTCAAAAATTTTTAATGTTTAGAATTTTTTGCATATTTTTTGAATGAACCTTATTACGAGAAAGTGTTCTAGCACATTATTGAAGTTCAGACAGCTTTCAAATAGCTTATACGTAACTTATAAAAGCTACACATGAGCGTAACATGTTTCTTTTTTTGCTCCAATAAAAGTGTTAAGAAATTGAATTGGCATTGAACAACCAATTCGAAGTGAGTGTTATCATTTTTTATTTGTATTTGTATTTTGTAATAATATTTTGAGAAATGGTTGAAATAGGACAAAAATTTACAATATTGTTTTTTTCGACTTTTACAAATCAGTGGGATGATGTGTAACACCAACAAAATGTTGGTTTAAAGACCAGGAACTTTAATTTTTTATGTTTATTTTGACTTTTTATGTTTCATAAAAGTATTATGATAAGAACTTAAAGAAATCTCCTGCACCTGAAACTGCAAACGTTTCTGTAGCGTTGTTAGAACACAGCTTTTCATTGACTTTCACCACGATTGAATTTTGGTCTGGGCTGAATAGTATGAACTGGGTCGATCTCTTTTACTGCCGTTGATGTTATTGCATTTCAGAGTTAGATGTTGTTGCCTCTTTAATGACTATTATAATGTGTAAGATGTGTTACACATCACCACACCTGATGGGCTGAATAGTATGAACTGGATCGATCTCTTTTACTCCCGTTGATGTTATTGCATTTCAGAGTTAGACGTTGTTGCTTCTTTAATGGCTATTATAATGTGTAAGATGTGTTACACATCACCCCAATGTAAGTCACTTTATTCTCATTGATGGAATCTTACCACAACGTAAAAAAATTTAAAAACTTTTGTTATATTTAAAGATATTAAACAATACCACATTTTACATCTATCTACTCCCTTTTAAAACGCTATTTTTGGTAAATTTAAAAAAACAACTGTTTAACAAAAATTTTTCACGCTTTTTTAGAACTCTAGTGAAATGTATGTCTGCCCACTTCTTTAATGGCAACAATAATTTGAAAGATGTGTTACACATCTCCCCACCGTGAGTGTTACACATCATTCCAATGTAAGTTACTTTTTTCTCATTGATAAAATTCTACCACAACGTGAAAAATTTTAAAATATTTTGTTATATTTAAAGATATTAAAAATATCACATTTTACATCTACTCACTTTTCAAATCTAAAGAAAATTTTATCCGAAACGCTATCTTTTGTAAATTTTAAAAAAACTTTTTAACAAATATTTTCCACGCTTTTTTAAGAACTCTAATGAAATGTATTTCTGCCAACTTCCTACACTTACACTCAAAATAAAAAAAATTGGACAAACACTTTTGTTGGTCGTATATTAATAAAAGTGTATCAAATCAACCTATTATTTTGTCAATTTGATAAAAATTGTCCATATTGACAAAAACCTAGGTTAATTTGATAAATTTTTATCAATATACTTTTCATCAACCTAAATCCACCTGTGATTTTGTTAATTTGATAAAAATTGTTCATATTGACAAAATCCTAGGTTAATTCGATAAATTTTTATCAATATACGGCCAACAAAAGCTTTTGTCCAATTTTTTATTTTGAGTGTATGAAAGACTAGATGTTGTCAAAAGAAACATATCGCAGTTGTTCATTCACACATATGTTCATATTTTGTACGAAAAATCGCCGGGTTACACATCACTCCATGGTACACATTACCCCACCTCACACTACTTATTTGGTCTCTGTTCTCTCTCCATACACTCTTGCACCGAGTTAAGCTGACGAACTTTGCGTTGTTTCAGGTTTTTCTCTGAGTATTTAATAAACCTATGTGGCGGCCGTGGCGTAGTGGGTAGTGTGTGTGGCCCGACACAGAAAGTTTTTTCAAATGAATTATTTTCCTGTTTGGCCGTCGCACAGAGGGGTATTGAGTTGGGTTTTTTTTTCGAACTTTAATCGAAATACGGATCGAAATACGGATCGAAAAAAAATTGAATTAAAACTTAAAAAGTGATACTAAAGTCGGATTCATTGTGATTTGATATCACTTTCACTCGGAAGTGAAAAAGTTACAAGCTGTAAAAATTAAATTTTTTTTTTTTGCTTTCGTTCGCGCACAGTGGAAAATCGCAATTTTTTAGCATTCTTTATAAAATTTATATTTTAAAAAAAAAGTCTTTTGTGCAAAATTTTTTAATTAAACCTTGAACTTCAGGTTGTTCCTATTCTAACGCCACAATCAGATAAAGTGTTAGAAATAATTTTTTTGTGTTTCCAAAAAAATGTGTCCGAAAATTCAGATATTTTGCAATACATGTGGAGTTAAAGTATATTTTGTTATACTATGTTGACATCTTATTATGATTTTCTTTTAATATGGACTGTTGAAATTAATTGTGTAAAATTTTATTGTGCTATTTTGTGCATATTAGAAACTATATAACTTTTTTTTGTGATTATCAAATTAAGGCCGGCAATACATTTAGAGGAGAGTAAAAAAGAGTAATATTGAGGTGATGATTTTTATTAGAAGAAATTTGTTTACAGTTTTAAAATTATCAAATTTGGATACATTTCTGTTTAAGAAAAAATGTTTTTGAAGCGAAGCTTTTTACCCTTCGTTCTGTGATTTGCTTGGAGTGAAATCTGAAAAATTTTCGACAGATTTTCTCTTGGAAATTTGATGGTTTCTTTGTTGCTAGCGCTTATTACAACAAGAAAATTTAATACTTCAATATTAAATACTAAAAACATTTTGTGTGCCGCCCGTGGGGATCGAGATCGAACCCACGTTCTCTTAAACGAGAGTCCAATGCACTATCCACTAGGCCACACAGACTTGTTAGAAACAGTTGTTAATTCAATACTAATTATAACAGAAGCTATGCTGCAGTAGATCGTCACCATCTATCAATAGATAGAGGATTGTGTATTTGCTATGGTACAACTATTAAAAATTTGCCACAAGGTGTCTCCAGCATCGGTTTGTTTGTATTGTGAATGCGTTTGTGGTGCTGTTGGCATAGAGTGTAAATGATGATCTAGAGATTGCATCAACTCTGCTAAATCTCTGCCATGTGTTAACAGAGTTATTTCACTTAAAAACATGAAGAAAAAAAACTCTGTTAACCTCTGTTAACACATGCCAGAGATTTAGCAGAGTTGATGCAATCTCTAGGTAATAATTTACACTCTACGCTGTTGGTACGAAGAAAATTAGCAATGCCCACAAGTACGTTGACAAGTGCGTTTTTAAGTGTCAAAAAAATATATATCATTAAATATTGAATTAACAAACGCATGCATGAGTCAGTGCAGCCAAGTTCACAACCATGTGTGGAGAGTTAAAATGGAGAGTCGCTGGCATTATATGTAATTGCCGTGGAAATTTGACATTCAACAAGAAAAAAAAAGCAGTAAATATGTTTTCTGTATATATGTAATTTATTTTATGTTAAGTATTTTAAATTTTTGAATTTAAAAGTTCATTTATTAAAAAGAAAAAATTATTAAGCTATCAAATCTATGTAACTGCGAAAAAGCTTCGCTTCTCTCGTGTGTCCAACGACGCACCTGTTTTTTTTCTTTGTATTTATTTTTTGTGGAAAAATAATAAAAATTTCTTTTATACTTATTTTTTGTGGAAAAATATAAAAGAAAAATGTGTAAAGTTTACCCAGTCAAGTGATGTAGATTTATGGCAGCCCTACTTAAAGGACAGCTATTTTTTTTTTTTTTTTTTTTTTTTTTTGTCTCAATAGAGAGATTCCTTAACCTGTTTAAGATAGGTGGCTGTGTTGAAATCATGGAATTGTCCAAAAATACCAATAAAAATTAACCATTGGCCTTTGGTTAATGAAATTTTGGCATCTATTTCTTTTTTTACAAGCTCGCTAGCTCTCGCTTGCTAAGTTAAGACTTTTGGGTGACAAAGTAATACTCAAGAGCGCATTGCAAACGATAAATCGAGACGTTAATTCAGAGCTCAAATACAAATCAGCATTAAGGGGGTCCTCTGGTAATCCGAAAAAATTTTTTTCATATTTCTATTGCTCAGATACTCAAAAACATTTTCCCAAAAGGATTTTTCAAAATTCGAAATAGTTTAGGAGATACAGGCATTTTTGTGTAGGTATGTTTTCGTCAAAATAACGCATCAGCAAAGTTGTTTATTTGCCTGCAGTCATTAGTCGAAAATTCTGTGGAATTCTTCCAAAATACACGCGCTAGAATTTACAGACACGGACAGTGCTCAGGACAAGTGTGTTTTGCTGACACTTGTAAAACTTTGTACTGACACTGTACATAAACAGAGCTAAATTTAACAAGAAGATTTTTTCAACAATGAGAAAATTAATATCTGCAAATTTTTTCCTTGAATTCTTAAGTACCGTTAATAAATCCGACAGCCGTTATTCTCTTTCAATCTGTAACTATTTGACGCCAATTATTACGCCAATTATTTCCTGCTACAGAAAAGAGGCAACAAAAACATAAATTCTAAGATCTTTATTTACAACCACACGAGAGCTAACGAGAAAATTGCATCCGTGCTTGTGTCGGATAGACAAAAACTGTACAAAGGCGATAGAGCAGAATTTAAAAACAAGTTCAATTAAATTTAATATTTTGTGATTCATTTCAGAAAAAGAAAACCATCGTACAACGGAAATTAAATGTAAAAAATAAAAAAGATAAAAATAAAGAATGCCGGTTGTACGAATGGAGTGCTTCACGAAATTACTAGTGTTTAAAATTTAATATTTTGTTTAATTAAGTAAATTATTTAATATTTTTCATAAGTAAAACAAAAAAACTTCAAAGCTTCAAGGCGACTCCCGCTAATAAATAAATCTTAATATATGTTTACTCTAGATTCAGTTTTGTTACAAATAAATAATGTTTATTATTTCCCTCCATTCATGCATAGAATTTCATGAATCGGATAATTTTTCCTCTTTTTATAAAGTTTTATGGCAGCATACATACTTTCATTATCTTAAAACTATCAGCACAAACATCAGCTTTCTATCTATTTTGAGTTAGTAACGCATTATTTTCCGTTTCTTGTCGCGCACACCGGGACACATTGCTTAGCAGTTATATAATAACAGCTAGCAGCTTGTTGCTGACAGTCTGATGTTGAAGAAGATGTTTCTAATGATAACCATTATGATCATAATGATAATAAAAACGACGACCTGTCAAAGTGTGGAGTACCTGTTGAGAGCAGCTGCTGTTGCTGTTGGTTTTTTTTTATTGAGTGCAATGTACTCACATTATTCAATAGGTTTGCTTAACGCTAACATGAATTTCTTTGAATTTTGCTTACAAATATTCAAGCATATTTTTAATAACCTACAAAAAATTTAATAAACTACAATAAAAGGATTTAAGTAGATTTCTATTAAAATCAAGCTACCAAAAATGTTCCGATTGTTAGAGCAGGTTTTGCTTTTTTTCGTTTTAAATTAAATTTAAGACATTTAAATTTAAGAAACCTCAAAATTAAAAACTTTTTAACGATTTTTTTTTCAATTTGGATTAAGTCAGTATTCTAGTGTAGAATTTTGGAAAAATTCGATTTTTTTTATTTTTGCATATTTTCGAAGATTAGATTTTTAAGAATATATCCTCCAAAGAAATTTTTCAAATTTCAATTATTTACAGACTTATAGCTTTGTTAGTGAAGCAGCTTTTGACTGCATGTAACTTTGCTCAAATCCTTAAACGCGTTTTTCTCGAAACTACTTTATCCAACACGTTTGACATGATATCTCCAGTTGGACCGATTAACTTGAAATTTTTAGGCGTTTTTTATATATTTCTCTATGACCCGAACTAGAATTATGTAAAAATTTTGTTTTTTAATATTTTTAAAAAAATTCAAAACCTTGAAAAAAGATCAAAAAATTACTCCTTTTTTTCAAAACAGTCGCCATTTCGCAAAAAAGAAGTACAGTCGTCCTCTCTCTGCAGACAATGGCAAACCTCAGAGAGTAAAAACTGCCATGAAAAGCTCTTGAGAACATAAGGCGTTCGGAATCAGCATAAAACTTGTAGGTCCAGTTCTCGACCACGCACAACACAATTGATCAAAATAAGCTTGGTCAAAGTCCTTTCAAAAGCATAATGGCCATTTCGTTTTTTTTTTTTTAGAAGGGTTGAAATCGTTTCAAGATAGAGGCACCCTTTTCACCAATCCTCCCCTCCTCCCCCCCCTCCCCCCCAACTCTCCGCCACAACTCCAGCCTGTAATTTTTTATTTTTATTTTTTATTACGTTTTTTTGTGTATTATTGAAATATTAATATTTATTATTATTGATAATATTGTGTATTATTGAAACACAATATTAGAGTTTTTTTTTTATATGGAATTTTAAGAAACGCCCAAAAAATTTTAGGATTGAATTAAAGCGGCTTAAAGATTACAACAGGAATTTGATATGATTTATTTTCTCAATGTGGTAATGAACCTTCGCACTCTAAAGCTTTAGCACATTATTCAACGCGCTATCCAAATCAATCTATTACTGTGTTAATGAAAATCGTGTTGATACAAACAAGATGCAAGCAAACTACGACATGGCGCAATTGAGTTAGCCCATTTCACTTGATGGATTTTACTAATTATTTGCAATTCTTTAATGATTTCTACCATCGAATTGAATAGAAGCGGCTTATAGATAACAACAGGATTTAGATTTGATTTATTTTCTCTAGGCGAGACGAAAGTGTGCTAAGTTCATCACCACATAACTCAATGCGCTACCCAACTCTTCACACTCAAAAACATTAGCATATTACTCAACGCGCTATTCAACTCAATCACTTACTGTGTTGATGTAAGTCTTGTTGATGTAAACTACGACATGAAGCAATTGAGTAAGCGCATTTCGCTTGACGGATTTTACAAATTATTTGCAATTCTTTAATGATTTTTATCATCGGATTGTATAGAAGCGGCTTATAGATTACAGCAGGATTTTAATTTGATTTGATTTGATTTATTTTCTCTAGGCGAGGCGAAAGTGTGCTAAGTTCATCACCACATAACTCAATGCGCTGCCCAACTCTTCGCACTCAAAAACATTAGCACATTACTCAACGCGGTATTCAACTCAATCAGTTACTGTGTTGATGTAAGTCTTGTTGATACAAACTACGACATGGCGCAATTGAGTTAGCGCATTCCGCTGGATAAATTACACTATTTATTTGTAATTCTATTACGAATTCTACTATCAGGTTGAGTAAGAACGTCTAATAAATTACAACAGGATTTTAATTTGATTTGATTTATTTTCTCTAGGCGAGACGAAAGTGCGCTAAGTTCATCACCACATAACTCAATGCGCTACCCAACACTTCGCACTCAAAAACTTTAGCACATTACTCAACACTATCCAAATCAATCAGATACTGTGTTTATGTAAGTCTTGTTGATACAAACAACGACATGGCGCAATTGAGTTAGCGCATTTCGCTGGTACTATAAACTACATTTACGTTGGTGTAACTGCTGATGTACAAAACATGCAATATATTCATAAATTCGCCTTTAATCTAGTTTTATGAAACTGTTTGAATTTTAAAAATTTGTTTAAGCCAAAGGGGGGCATAGCCCTTTTTTCCAACGCCATTGTAATCTACACAAAAAATGCTACCTGGTACCAAACATAAATTTTTTCAAATTCACGTAGGTTCATTAAACTAAATTTGTAAATTTGTTTCAGAACTTATACCCAGAAGATAAGAAGACAGCATCAGTCCAGTGTTGGACTGATTGAGGGTTGTAGCCCCTAAGCAGTGGTCAAAGGCCGCCTATTTAAGGAAGAACTTATACCCAGAAGAGAAATTAATTTAGGAATTATGTTCAATTTCAAACATGTTTTTCCTCAGCCAAAGTGGCGGACGTGGCGCAGTGGGTAGAGTATGTGGCCCATACGCTAGAGAACCCTGGTTCAATTCCCACCTGACACAGAAAGTTTTTTCAAATGAATTATGTTTTCTATTCGGCCGTCACCTCTCTGCAGACAATAGCAAAAACCTCAGAGAGTAAAAACAGCCATGAAAAGCTTCTGTGGACCATAAGCCGTTCGGAGTCGGCATAAAGCTTGTAGGTCCAGTTCTCGATCATTTGTTTTCAAGCATTTCACAACACTCACAACACAAATGATCATAAGAATGGTCATTTCATTTTTTTTTTTTTTTTAATGCTAAATAACTTTTTGAAATTCAAGCAGTTTTATTTAACTAGATTTGTTATAAAAATAGCTAAAATCAAGGGTCGTTTTTTTCGATAAAAATCAATGAACGAGTTCAGTGAAGAGTGAGCTATGGCTTTCACTTGCTCTAAATTATTATTTCAAATTTAAAAATGTTAATTTCTCACCTTTTTATGTTATTGATATAGAGCCTTTAAATTATTTTCCGCCTTCTCAAAAATGTCTCTATCATTGCTGAATAAAATATTTATTTCATCACCATCTGTTTTAATTTTTACACAAAATTCAAAGTAAATGCTATGTTCTAGCTTATAAAAAACAATTACAGCGAATGATACGTGATACTTTTTATCCTGTTTAAAACAAGCAATTATTTGAATTCGATTGAAATTTTATACATTTTGTGAAATATGAGAAAAACTGTCCGGAATAATATAGAAGAACAGTTGCTTCATGTGGCGGAAAAATTTAATTGATTCTGGGAAATTTGTGATGACTTCAAAAGTTATTGCTTGGTTGACATACAACATTTATTAATTTTAATTTTAATTTACACACCAATTCAATGAAATGTATACTTAACTTCATTTAAACAAATGCACTGAAATATTAATATTATATTGAAGTAAAACATTTTTCTATTTTTTTTCAAACATAAGTTCAAGGTTAAGCTTGAAAATATATGGCAGAATTCCTTTCTTTTTTTTTTGTTGAGCAAATTTTCCTCTTTTTATCTTCGTGTTGATTTAATGCGGTTGAAATTGATTTTCGAGCTTAAGTAAAAAGACTTTTATGTCAAAACTTTTTCTTTTTGTAAAAACTTTTTTTTACATTCCAGAAACTGCGTCGCAAGAACAAAATCACACTTTGAGCATAGAAAAGAAAAAACTTTGAGCGAACTCAAATTACGTTTCAAATTTAAAAACAATAAGAACAACAACAGTTTTGGGTTGAGTGAGAAAAGAGTAAAAAAAAAAACAAAGCATAATAAGTTTGTTAAATAAATAAGACGCATTTTTATTAAAAAAAAATAAAATATAGTGAAGGAGCTCAAAAAGGATCAAAAAGAAAATAATTTTTTAAACAAAGAAAGATGGGATTTTTTTAAAAAAACTTACTTAAAAATTCGGCTTCAATTAATATATGTGAGATGTGTTGGTACAGCAGCCTCCAACTAAACTCTCTGAATATACGGGACGGCACAGTACAAGAACTCATCAAAACCCAAGACGTTTGAAGATTATTAAAGCTTTGCTGCAGTTCATTAAAAGCTATGCAAAATTTGTTGATGTTTTTATTCCCCTTTTTTTTTCTGTTCTACACTTTCGAACTTTAACGTTCTTTCTACCAAAAAAAGTTGTTGATTCAAAGAATCCTTACACCGAACTGAAATATGGGCAAGGACAAAGCTTACTTTTATTTATTTGCGTCGTGGTTGAAGCGGAGAAGATGCAGTGCAAAGTTGAACAAAGAAAATATTTGATATAATACATACATACATATATATAAAAATAGTGAAACGAACGAACACTGGTTGCATACCAATGTAGCGCGGTGAGAGTGAGAAGACGAACTGCTGAATCAGTGTGAGAGGAGGTGAGCTGACGAGACGAGATTATCTGTATTGCGGTAGGTTATGGCCATGATTGGCAAAAAATGGGCAAAGTATGAAAATACGCTAAATCATGACGTATAAATAACATAGATTGTGAAATTAAAATGTTTCTTATACGCCCCGATGACAATTTTTCAAGGTCTAATCATCGGGCATATTTAAAAATTATAAAAGTTACACACAAAACAACCGAAATAAGACAGAAATTCTAAATAAGTAAGCAAAACAATTATTTTCGAATAAAAATAAAAGGCAAAAACTGTACATCAAGGTTCTATAAAGTTCCATGAGACTTTTGAGACTTTGAGACGCTTAAAAACTTCAAAGACCTTCAATTTAGACGACGGGGCGTATGAGTTATATGCAACTCATAAAAGCACTCATACGCCACAGTGGCATCTATTTCTTTCTCTCTTTTTTACTCTCTTTCTTTCTCTTTCTCTCTCCACACTGTACGCAAAGCACAAGCGCGTTCTCTCACATAAAAAACTCATACATGCATACTGTTGCACTTTAATACAATTGAACAATACATGCATAGAAACATGTTAGCCTTGCTTTCATGACTGATAAGCTCAAGTAGTTGGAAGCGAGTCTTCTCTTGTTGCTGCTACCACGTTGCAATGTCCATAAACGTCCTTGATGTTGGGTGGCGCCACACAGACACACACACACACATAAATACAGAAACAGCTCTGCATCTTTAACACTACACTGTACAGTAGAGCTCATATAAAATTGAACACTACAAATAATAGCAAAACAAGTGAAAACTAAAGAAAAGCAAATAAAAAATGAGGTGTTTGTGCAACACTTCATGTCGAAGTCATAAAAAATTCAAGCGCTCGGTATTGAGTTATTTTGTTGTTGTGTTTGCTATGCTGTGCATGTTTTCTGTATTGTATAGGCATGTTTTATACATAACTATGTGTGTATGTGTGCAACTACGTGCAAATGTATATGTATTTTGTTTATTTAATTTTCAACGCCAGTTTGTTGTTGCATGTATAATAAATTTTTTTCCTTTTTTTCGACACAACTTGTTGAAATTTTGCACTTTATTTTTATGTATTCATAGAAATTTATACACTAAAAATTGTTAAGCTTTGCATAATTAAATACTTTATATTCGAACACTTGATGTTTTTTTTATATTTTACATCGATTTTATTCACACAACGAAAAGAGCTTAGAACAGGTGGAAGTGAGTTATGCTATAGAAAATGTAAATATTGACTCCATTTGGTCTCAATTGTTAAATTTAATAGGGCGGAAGAAGTTCACTTTCAAGGCATATTAACATATGTAACTCGGGATGGAATGCCAATGTAGTTCTTACATTGTTAAGCACGTACAACTTCTTTAAATGAGTTTATTACACTTATTTTTCTATAAAAATTCACACAAATAGATAAACTTCAAAAGTACTGGGTCGATTTTTATGAAGTAATTTTTAAAATATCAGATTAATGCTAAGGCACAGTATAGGTGTATATTTATTTCGAAATTTTAAAAATAAGTATGTTTAATTGAAGTGCTAAGGTTTTGAAGAAATTATCCCCGATGCCACGAATTGCTTGATCGTTTTATTTTCACGCGTTTGTGTTGCGAGAGTTTCAATAAACTCCATGTTGATCTCTAGTCTTCTCTTTTTTTGCTCAGCTAGCACAGCACAACATAAAAACAGATGAGCCTCGCGCAAGGCAAAAAGTGAAATACACATAAATACAGTGCTGAGCTGCAAAACAAAACAAAACAAAGCACAACAAATTTTTCTATTTCGTTTGACATGCATTGTCTTAAGGGCTGAGGTCACACGGTGATCGTTTGAGCGGCGTTCAAAAGTGTTTGTTGTTTTCAATGGAAACTGTCAAAAAAACAGTGAGAGTGAAAGCAGATAAGCAAATTGTAAAGCGATCAAAATTTGTTAATTTTAAATGCAAGGTGATTGGACTGACAACCTTTAGCGTGCTTAGAATTTTTTTATATGAAGTTTATGCACTATATCTCTCTCCACACTCATTCAAAGAGTATCAAAAACGTATTAAAGCTTTTTATTGATAAAAAAATATCCGTGGCGAAGCCGCAGACCACTATGGCCTGATAGTAGTAGTAAAACTACATATAAAGCTCTTAAAGCAAGACTACTAAGTAGACATGAGAAACGCAGAGCTAAGTTGCGTTATTGTGTTGAAAAACGTATTTCAAATACAAGTAACACAATAGCGCTGTACTACAAATTGTTTCTTGCGCGTTCTGCTTTATTTGTTCCGTACAATGTGTTCAAGCTTCCAACTTGTTTTGCAGACTAGAAATGTGTATAAATCACTGCGCTGATAAAATTCTTCTTGATACTAGGAATCATAGCATTTGAAGCTACGATATGGCGCAATTGAGTTAGCGCAATTCTCTGATATATAAAACTGCGCTTGAGGTAATGGGAAAAACATTTTTTGTTGCGTTACCCACACTCAAAATACTGATTGATTTACAACATGGCGCAATTGAGTTAGCGCAATTCTCTCAAATGGGCATTTCCAAACTGGCGTTATGCACGATTTTTAGGAAAAAATAATAAAAAACTGAATGAAGAAGTCAAGTTTTTAAAAAGATTTTTTAAATTTGTGTAGTAATTAAGTAGCATTATATTAAGTAAAAGAATTATAACAGTCAATCCAAAGGATTTAAAGATATAAGCAAAACTATACTTTGGCGTGACGTTACAAAAAACAGAAGTAGTTTTGGGCAAGACTTTTTGTATAAAACCTTTTTTAGAAGGTTTCGAAGTTAATTTTTGAAGTAATAAAATTTAAAAATTATATCCCGTTTTTTTGCTATTAGGCTTAGTCATCTAACGTGGCGTTAATGGCGTAACGTTACTTAAATTGTAACCATTGTAATTCCATCGCAAGTCAATTGGGTCAATTGTAATTCAATTGGGTAATTGAGTAGTTAGGTAATAAGGTAATTACATAATTTAGTAATTAAAAAGCAAATTTAATATATTCTGCCTCTCCTTGCCTTAACCATTTTCCATTATTTTTAGCCAATGCCTTCCATTTTTACTAAAACAAACACGTCTATGAAACATTTGAGAAACATTTACTAAACAGAAAATTTACATTTGTGAAGCAATGCAGACGATTTGATCGTCATGGTAAATGAGTTTATGTTCAAATTGCTTAAATTAATACAATTTAAATGTTTCTCTAAGATAATATCATTAAATAATAAGTTTTTAATAACTTTTAATTTTCGTGTCACGTTGGACTTTTTTTCTGGAAATGCCCATATATTAAAATGCGCTTGAGGTAGTGAGAAAATAATTTTTGTTGCGTTACCCACACTGAAAAAACTGATTGTTTGATTTCATTTTGTAAGAAATGTGTATGTAGAAAAAAATATTTAAAACAAATGCTTCATGAATGCAATTAATAATAATTGTGCGTATATCAAAGGTCGCGGGTTCGAATCCGGACGACCTTCAGAACAAAATATTTGTTTCCCCCTTAATTGAATGCTCCTTCTTTTAGCACAGATCCCATTAATAGCTTTAATAAAGTATAAAGGACAGTTTCTTCCTAAATTGAATAGAAGTCAAAAAGCTTTTGTAAAACAGTAAAAAGTTGGACTTCTATGAAAAAATTATTAAAAAAACAATAATTTGACGTAGACTTTTTTATCGTATGTTATACATTTCACGGACTTAACTCAGATAAAAGCATTCAGCCAAATTTTTAAAATATTTGTGTTGAACATAGATTTAGATGATTTCAAAGATTTATTCATCATCTCTGTCAAATATTTTCATTATTTAACGAGATCTTGATTTAGAGGTAAAACATAACTAAATAAAAAAGAACTGGTGAAAGCAATACCTAACCTCATAAAATATTTGACCTCTTTCAAGGACACGTCTATTGTACACAGCAGGCTTCCAGAACTTACGCCCAAAAAAAAAAGGCAAAAAAGGCCGAAATTTTTGAAGCATTGAATTTCGGAAAAACACCCGATTAGGAAATGGCGATTGAAACCGAAAGAAGGAAACAACGCCCGAATGGTTTGGAAATAGAGCCCGAAAGAAAATGGAAATTACGCCCGGAACTTTTAGCAATTTTTTTGGCTTTATTTTCAAATTTTTCGGGCATATTTTCCGTGATCCAGATTCAATGTAAGATTATCAAAATATAAAAGAACAGATTTGAGTAGTAAATTAATGTTCCGCTATGAAAATATCTGCAAAGATTTCCTTCATTCTATTTGTTTTTTATATTATTCCATGAACAAGGGGTCCATATATGGGTCCAAAAATAGTGTTTTTCTTATGACAAAATGATTTGCCCTTTTACACAATGTTGTTTTTTACCTTCCGTACAAGGGCAAACCTTTATCATAACAAATTTAAAATTTCTTTACTTTTTAGTAAACAAAAATTCGGGCGTTTTTCCATATTTCAATTTGGCTAAAATGCCCGACTTTTTTTTGTGCTAAATTCTGGGAAAAAAACGTTAAATTTATTGGCACAAGCACCCGAAAAAATTACATAATCGCCAGAATTTTCCGAATTTTTTTCCTAGGAATTAATGCCCGATTTAAACGGAAAATATCGGGCTTTTTTGTCATTTTTTTCGGCGTAAGTTTATCGGGAGTAAGTTCTGGGAGTCTAGACAAAATATTGTCAAAAATTCGAATAATATTATCAATAGGCAGTTGTTATTAATAAAAACCAAATTCATAAAACACCAACAAGCAAATTTAAGTTATTTTTATAAAAATTAAAAAAAAATTAAAAAATTTAACCTAAAAGCAAAGGTCAATTAAAACAAAAATAGCTAATTGCGCAGTTTAAAAGTTATGTGAAAATATCAAATTTGTTAGGACAATAAATATTTGCTAGACTTAAAATTTTACTAATGTAAACAATAAATAGCAGATGTAGGCATGAGTTTCTTTTTCCCCAGCACATTTTCACAAATTTTCTAGTGGCAAGCTATGATGAGCTGCTCTCTGAACACTTCTCACTGACAAACGACCCACCGACTGAACAAAGGACTGGCCAACTGAATGTTCCACTGACTAAACGACTTGTTGACCAGTTCACCAGAGAGTCGCACCAAAAACAAACAGACAGACACAAAAATATTTTCAGCTTATTGATTCATTTCAAAATTATTTGCAGCACTGTTTAAAAACATATTTAAATTTGTACGTAAAGAAAATGTACGTTGAATGAAAATGTTGCCAGATTTGTGATAATTGTGTCGCAATTTAGTGTGGAAAACTTTAAAGCTTTCTATATGGCAGCTCTACACGCGGTGCGGACTAATTTATCTGTTGACCAATTGCCAAAATGAAAAAAAAATAATTATTAACACAGCAAAACAAAAACAAAGGAAGTGCCGACCAACCACGAGTCATATGACGCAATTTACTTGTTTTTCTCTATCTGCTTTCTCAAAACAATTTTCGAAAATAATTTTTACTTGATTTTTGAACATTTTTATATTTTTGTTGTTGGCTTGCGTCCAAAAAATGCACTCAATCTGTGTAGCTTCTGTGTAAAAATTAACATTTTTTGCAAAATTTTACGTTTGGAGCGAATTTTTGCTTAAACATCGTATATATAGAAAATATTTATGTGCTGTTGTTTGTTTTTGTTTTTTCAAAACAAATTATTGCAAAAAAAAATTCCAAATGTTGTTATTGTAATGTAGCTTATTCAGTAAGTAAGTAAAATTTGGCATAAAGCAGATTGTAAAATTTAAATTTTTGAAAAATTTCCATTTCAACGGTTAGTTATAGGTGAGTAAAAATTGTGTGTGGGTGGTGGGTGGCGTGCATTTGGATGCAACAAAATTAAATGTGAGCAACATACAGACGGAACTATATATAAGGTCATCAAATTTAATGTTCGCTAGTTAACATTAAATTACAAAATTTGCAGTTTTTGTTTGGAGGAAGTGTCTGTGAAATAGCTACTTATAAGGCTTAAAACTTAGCTACTTGTACAGTTCCAGTGCAATGGAATATTTTACTGGCTACTTGAATTGAGTACTAGTACTGAATACTTGTACTGGGTCGTTGCATTTTGTACTTGAAATGGGGAGCTTGTACTGGGAACTTGTACTTTGTATTTACAGTTGTACTGAGTACTTGTATTTTGTACTTCAACTGAGAACTTATGCTGAATACTTGTAGCAAAAACTTGTACTTTGTATTTGTACATCCTCTGAGTACTTGTACTAGCACTGGGTACTTGTATGTTCTACCTGAACTGGGAATTCGCACTGAGTACTTGTACCTACTTTGTATTTGTGCTCGGATTGTGTACTTGTAAATGTACTGGGTACTTGTATTTTGTACTTGAACTTGTACCCACTTTGTATTTGTACTTGTACTTGTACTTGTACTTGCACTTGTACTTGTACTTGTACTTGTACTTGTACTTGTACTTGTACTTGCACTTGTACTTGTACTTGTACTTGTACTTGTACTTGTACTTGTACTTGTACTTGTACTTGTACTTGTACTTGTACTTGTACTTGTACTTGTACTTGTACTTGTGCTTATGCTTGCACTTGTACTTGTACTTGTACTTGAACTTGTACTTGTACTTGTGCTTGTACTTGTGCTTGTACTTGTACTTGTACTTGTGCTTGTACTTGTACTTGTACTTGTACTTGTTCTTGTACTTGTACTTGTACTTGTACTTGTACTTGTACTTGTACTTGTACTTGTACTTGTACTTGTACTTGTACTTGTACTTGTACTTGTACTTGTACTTGTACTTGTGCTTGTACTTGTACTTGTGCTTGTACTTGTAAATATACTTGTACTTGTGCTTGTACTTGTGCTTGTACTTGTCTTGTACTTGTACTTGTCTTGTACTTGTACTTGTACTTGTACTTGTACTTGTACTTGTACTTGTACTTGTACTTGTACTTGTACTTGTCTTGTACTTGTACTTGTACTTGTCTTGTACTTGTACTTGTACTTGTACTTGTACTTGTACTTGTACTTGTACTTGTAGTTGTACTTGTACTTGTACTTGTACTTGTACTTGTACTTGTACTTGTACTTGTACTTGTACTTGTACTTGTACTTGTACTTGTACTTGTACTTGTACTTGTACTTGTATTTGTATTTGTACTTGTACTTTTACTTGTACTTATGCTTATACTTGAACTTATGCTTATGCTTAAACTTGAACTTATGATTATGCTTATACTTGTACTTGTGCTTGTACTTGTACTTGTACTTGTACTTGTACTTGTACTTGTACTTGTACTTGTACTTGTGCTTGTACTTGTACTTGTACTTGTACTTGTACTTGTACTTGAACTTGTACTTGTACTTGAACTTGTACTTGTACTTGTACTTGTACTTGTACTTGTACTTGTACTTGTACTTGTACTTGTACTTGTACTTGTACTTGTACTTGTACTTGTACTTGTCTTGTACTTGTACTTGTACTTGTACTTGTACTTGTAGTTGTACTTGTACTTGTACTTGTACTTGTACTTGTACTTGTACTTGTACTTGTACTTGTACTTGTACTTGTACTTGTACTTGTACTTGTGCTTGTACTTGTACTTGTACTTGTACTTGTACTTGTACTTGAACTTGTACTTGTACTTGTACTTGTACTTGTACTTGTACTTGTACTTGTACTTGTACTTGTACTTGTACTTGTACTTGAACTTGTACTTGTACTTGTACTTGTACTTGAACTTGTACTTGTACTTGTACTTGTACTTTACTTTACTTGAACATGTACTTGTTCTTTACTTGTACTTTCCGATTTTAATTCCTTTTCTTTGCCAAGATCCTTCCATCACATATTCAAACCAAGAAAGTTGCTTGGCAAGGGGTAAAACCTGCAATTCTAGAACCAAGTATAAAAAAGTGGGCTCAGGGAGGTACTATTCTCTAGTTTTGGAAAAAGTAGTTTACAATACATTTTGTATGCACTACCAGTTTCTGATTTACTATTTTTTAAAATCAGTTTTTATGTCTTATCAAGGTCTAAGATTTAATTTTTGTTAAAATTTTGATTAATTGTATTTTAAAAAAAAAAAAACATTTTTCGTAAATCAAGGGATAATCCACCACCCCACATATATCTCGTTTACTGGGAAAGTTCGCAACGAACTTTAATCGAAAAAAATATCGTATTTTTTCCTAAATGGCGAACAAAAATCGAAAGTTATTTTATTCCAGTGTTCCCGCTTCAGTTTTTACATAAGTAAGTAAGAAAGTGCCAAAAAATGTACCCGAAAGTATCCACCTTACAGAAAAAAACTAAAAAATATAAATTTCTAAGCGTTTGTTTCGAAGTAGTAATCACTTTGGAATCGTAAGCGAAAAATTTTTCCAAATATAAGCGAACCTTTGCTACGAAGTAAGTGTTACGTCCGCCAAAAGTATCTTTTTCGAATCGCAGTCGGTATCTGTGGCATTTGACCGAAATTGTGTTTAAACACTAAATGTCATAAAATTTGCGAACAAAAAGCCAAAATATTGGCCGTTTCTTTAATTTTTTTGTTTTATTTGAAAAAAAAAATTATATGCCTCTAAAAAACACCCTTCATTAAGGGGGTACATGACATTGGGAGTTTTTTAAATCGAAATCTATTTTTAATAATTTTGTATTTTAGTAAATATTCTTAAGATTCTAAGAAAAAAATTTCATGGAAAAACTCCTACGGGTTCAAAAGGTACAGCCGGATTAGTGAGAGCGCATTTTTAATTTTTGCCCTACCTACGTACGGCAGCTGGTATATACTTGTTTTACTTGCTACCTGACTTTTGGTGGTTGTTATTTCGTACCTACTTGAAGGGTGGGTTTTAGTTATTTGCAAAATTTTACCAAAGGAAATGATGCAAATCGTTTGAAATGCGCCAGAGTGAAGGCATATGAAGCTTCAAAAGAAGCCCGAATTGCTAAACGATTGCAAAAAACTATAAGAAACAGCACAACACAAGATAACGAAGGCATACAGTACGAAGCAGTCATGGCAGATTGAAGGTAACCTTTTTTTTTTCTGTTTACAAACTTTGAACACGTTTATCTCGAAACCATGTTTTTCGTACTGGTTGCGAGACTAGCGGGGGTTAATTTTTTGACGAAATTTTTTTTTTTTTGTATTTTTTTCAAAAATCGTGTATTTATCGTGTGACACGAGCTTTTTTTTTAATTTTTTTTTTTTCGATTTTTTATAAATTTTTAAAGTCAATATTTTTTTCGAAAAAACACACTTTCAAATTTGAAACATCACCAAAAATTGAAAAAAAATTTTAAAAAAAAAGCTTGTGTCATACGATAACCAATTTTGTTAAGATTTAAAGAAGTCATTTTTCCCAGATCGAACAATTTTTGCAACTCCAAGCGCTGCAACCACGAGGCCCCGTTTTTTTCTCTGCCGCCAGTTTGGAGCTCTATAAAACAATGTTGGAGTAAGAAATATATTTTTTTTAATTTTTTTTTCTTGTAATTTGTTCAATCCTCTACAATAATAATTTTGGAAAAATGTTTGTTTTTGACTGAGTTATGAATTTTTAAAAAAAGGTCTGTTTACTCTGCCGCGAATGTCGTGTCCCTCCTTAAATCATTGTTTTTTTCGTCTTTAAACATTAATAAATTAAACACACGAAAAAAATCTCAGTCTTAAGGAAGATAGGGTGGTGTACAAAAACTTTTGGACTACCCTGTATATACTGAATATATTAAATGTCACTTGAATGTGAAATATTGAAAACTTTTCGGTTCTTCTTTCCACTCAAACTATTTTCTTTGCATGCATCAGAGCACAAGGAACAAACAATATGGACGCTTACATAAATTTTACCACAAATATTAAAAATAAACACATTTGCATATGCTGGGTATTTTTTATACACTATATTTATAAATTAATATTATTCAGGGTTACATTAAAAATTCTTTATTTGTAATTTATATGTTGTATTTTTGGAACAAAAATTTCTATTAAATAAGGGTTTGCCGTTGCTTTCTTTAGTCGACTTTAATTGGATTGAAAAGTAGCCTAAAAATAGGCAATTTTCTTTTACGCAATCCGTGACATACACGGTGAAATTTTTATAGAAAATTCATTTTATTTTAGTTTGCTTATTTTTGTGTTGATTTTTTTTTATGGTTGACGTGTATCAAACAGTAAAGTTGAAAAATGTTTTGAAATCGAAACAAATCAAAGTGTCTGCGAAATAGCACAAATGTCAACATACATACTTCATTTCAATTTTTGAATTAATATTTTTGCCCTACAAAATGTATAAATAACAACATCGAGAAACGCACGTATAAAAACGTATGCAAAGGAGCGCAAAAACTGAAGTGGTTATTTTGTAATATTATTTGTTGCTATTGTTCCATACTTAAAAACAACTCATAATACTCAACAGCAACCGCAAATAGAAAAACAAAACACTTGAAATGTTTTTGAATCATCGTCCTCATCATCATCATCATCATCATCATCATCATCATCATCATCATCATCATCATCATCATCATCATCATCATCATCATCATCATTATCATCATCATGTGAATTCTGCTTTGGCAAAAAAAATTTGCAAACAACAAGTTAAAGTGTATAGTAGAAAAAAAAACAAAATATTTTTAAAAATAGACAAATATTTCAAAACTTTCAAAAAAAAATTCCGCATTTATTGTTTTGACAGACAGTGTTTGAGATGTCAGGTAGTTAGTCAGTCAGTCAACTATTGCGTTGGTTGAAGTCAAAAACAAAATTGTACAAATCCAACACATGTCATGTGTAAACGTGGGTGGTGGAGATGGTCACGAGAATTAAAAAGGCACCGTGCTACATAGTGCAACAGTATTGCCATAGTTCGCTAAAGCAGCATTTATTAAAAATGTGTCATTTTTGTTTTTACTTTTTAATGACAACAACATGCTATACAAATGGTACGAATTTAATTAAAACATTTATATAATAGTTTCTTGATAGGTTTTCATATTGATGTTTTTCATTTGTGAGTCAATCATAAATTTATAATAGCTATAATAAATTTGAAACTTCTGTTTATTAGCTGTCAATTTTAATTGAAAACTAATTTCAATTAAAAATTATTACTTGTACAGATTATGCAATCTTTGCTTACCTAAACTTTAGCTATATTTTTATTACGCGAAGCCGTATATATTAATAATTAATGAGTTAAAAACATAAAACGAGTGGAAAATTGAAAACTTAAATGAAAGTGAATTGAGGAGTGATTTTATAAATAGCTATATAAATATTATACCGGCGATAATGTATGGGAACGTATTATAAACGATTCTTCAATCGCGCTAATATATATTTTTTGATGATTATTTCTGGTAAAGCTATGACGGTTTCCTATTTTAAGACAAAAAGTAGTCTATAAACCTATTCCGTCAATCAGAATGAAAGAAACCTTGAGTAAGTGTGGTTGTTGGAAAGTCTCTAATTTTTTTTAAGGGTACTGGGAATGGTAGTAAACTCTTACAAATATTTTAAATGCTTTTAAGTACTGACAAAATAAATCTTTTGGTTTTTGAGAATTTAAAAATGTCATCAATCATTTGTGTTGTTATGAAAAGTGGACGTGAGATTTAATTTATCCTGTTAACATATTTTTTTAACATGTTGCTTAGTAACAAAAATTTCCCTTGTTTCGAATTTTGTTATTGTTTCTCACACGGAATCAATCATGGGCGTACTGAGGGGGGTAGTGACTGTGCAAGTGCAAGTATTTACAAGTGCAAGTACCTGTTCTAGTGCATGTGCATGTGCAAGTGCAAATGTAAGTTCAAATACATGTGCAAATGGCAAGTGCATTATGCAAGTGCAAATGCAAGTTCAAGTGCTAGTGCAAATGCAAGTGCAAGTGGTAATGAAAATGAGTGATAGAAGTGACAGTAGAAATGAAATTGGAAATGGAGGTGGAAGTGGAAATCAAAGTGGATTTCTTAAATATATTAGGACAAAAAAGCCTCTTGGGAATTTTTATAATTCTATCTTTTAAACATTTGACAAAAAGCGGTTGAAGTTGTTTAGAAATGCAATTTCAAGTGGAAATGGCAATTGAAATGAAAGTGCCTCTGTAAGTGGAAGTGCAAGTGCCTGTTAGAAGTAGAAGTGACAGTAGAACTGAAAGTGGAAGTGGAGGTGGAAGTGAAATTGAAAGCAGTAGTGGATATGGATATCGAAGTGGATTATTTTAATATAATAGGCCAATTTATGCTCACAAGCAAATAATCCAAAAATTATGGAAAATTATTATATTAAGCTTTCATAAATGAACTACAAAATGAAAGTCATGACATGAAGCTGTATTGCCATTTTTATTATTAAAATCCTATTTTATCCGATACGAAGCATAAAAAAGAAATAACAGTAATAATTACACTGCACGATACGAAAAAAAACCCGTGGGGTTTCATGACTTTTTTACGTTTTTGAGGTCACTGAAATCGAATATTTATTCCTTTTTTTTGGGGTCACGTAAGGTTCTCCCTGGAGACGAGTCAAGTGTAAACCCTAAACCTCTCCCATTGATGAAATCAATAGTTCCTCTTTTTATGGAGCGCAGGAGAGGGTTAAAATGTATGACCGACCTCTATTGTTTTCCAAGAGGAACATTTTTTCTTTATGACATTTCCCCTTGGATCCCCCTGAGGGGGGCTCCTATACAATGCACCCTAACCCCCTGCCATTAATTCAATCGATATTTACCCTTTTCGGAAGGGAAGGGGGAGGGTTAATATGTTCCGCAACCTTGGAACCAATGATACGATCAGGAGTGTCGCATCGCGATAGCAGTAAAAAACGCCGCTTATAGAAAAACGCTGCAGTCAGCTCGGCTCGTGGGAGAAAACTACCGCCAAAAGAGGAAGGAAGACGCAAGAAAAGAGAGCATGAAAAGTGTGAGCGCGGTGAACTAGAGGTATACCAGGGCAAGAAGGATGCACGAAAATCCTATCAACAGGTTAAGCGTCTAACCCAGGGTTTCAAGCCCGGAGCATCTACTTGTAGAGACAAAAATGGAGATCTGAATACAGATGCACAGTGTGTGCTGAGATTGTGGAGACAGCACTTCTCCAATTTACTTACAGTTCAGTGCCACCAATCAACGATGACAGAGTGGAAGTACCACAACCTAGCCATGAAGAGATTCGAGTTGCTATCGAACGACTTAAAAACAATAAAGCAGCGGGTGCTGACGGCATGTCAGCTGAATTGTTTAAAACCAGCGGCGCATGAATTGATAAGGCGCATGCATCAGCTCATCAGCAAAATATGGCTAGCGGAAAGCATGCCCGACGATTGGAATCTCAGCGTACTTTGCCCTATACATAAGAAAGGAGACACAACAATCTGCACCAACTATCGAGGTATCAGTCTTATTTCCATCACTTATAAGGTTCTTTCAAGCGTACTGTGTAAAAGATTAAAGCCGATTACAAAAACACTGATTGGACCTTATCAGTGTGGCTTTCGATCTGGTAAGTCCACCATAGACCAGATTTTCACGATACGACAAATCCTGGAGAAAACCCACGAAAATCAAATTGACACACACCATCTCTTTGTCGATTTTAAAGATGCGTTCGATAGCCCGAGAAGGGATTGCCTATACGCAACAATGTCTGAGTTCACACACACGCAGCTCCATCAAGGTAGGAAATAACCTCTCCGAAACCTTCAATACCGAAAGAGGTTTCAGGCAAGGCGATCCACTGTCTTGCGATCTCTTCAACATCATCATGGAGGGATAGTACGAAAGGCCGGTGTGCATCGTAATGGCACCATTTTCTACAAAGCTGTCCAGGTCCTTGCGTACGCTGATGATATTGATATTGATATTGATATTGTCGGCAGGACCAAGATGTTACCGCTGCTTTCACCGCTATCGAAAAGGAATCAGCCAAAGTGAGTTCGATGATAAATGTGGGTAAACAAAGTATATGCTGTCTACAAACAAGGGAGCGCGGCGTCTAGGCTCCCACGTTTCATCCGGCAGCTCCGGAGTTTGTATATCTTAGCACCGCCATTAATAACAACAACGAAGTCAGCTAATAGATAATAGATAGCTAATAGATGCTACTACGGGCTCAGTAAGCAGCTAAGTTCCAGAGCCCTCTCTCGATCGACAAAACTAGCACTCTACAAGACACTAGTTCTACCTGTGCTGCTTTATGGCGCTGAGGCATGGGTAGTTTCGCAAACTGACGCAGCCGCTCTGGGGGTGTTCGAGAGAAAAGTTCTTCGCAAAATCTTCGGTCCTGTTCGAGTCAGCGATGACTATCTACGAAGACATTGACGTATTTCGGCGTATAACTGTGCAGCGACGACGCTGGCTGGGTCATGTCCATCGTATGGACGACGAAGCTCCAGCGAAAAACGTGCTCAAGGCGAGGGTCGCTGGTCAACGACGACGAGGGAGACCATGCCTTCGATGGATGGACCAGGCCGAGGACGCCCTAACCGCACTTGGTGTATCCGAAACAAGGTCAGCCGAAACCCGAACACGGGTTGTTACGGCCATCTAAGTAAGTAAGAATAACGCTTTATATAAGAAATAATACAAGAAAATATAATTTTTAAGGCTTTTACAAAGCCCTTTCAAGCAAAGCTTGAATAATTACTTTTATACAAGGCCTTCTCAAGTTCAGCTGGAATGACTTCAAATGTTTAGGTGAAATTGTTCACTTGGAATTGTGAACAAAGATTGAAAACAAAACTCATTGCGTACTTGATTACTAAAGCTTCAGTGTATTCGCCAGGGAATTCCTTAGACAAAACCACGTCACAGTACTTTTTATGCTGTTTTAGAACCTTTTTAACACTTTTACCACCAAATATTGAGCAATTTTTTCTTTATTGATCAAAAGTTAATATAATATTCATACCAGCTCGCTTCAAATTTGAACATTCAATTCTAAATTTATTGGGCCCAATCACGATAGCCGACGGGAACTCGTCGGAAGACTTTTTCCGATTTCCGCTGAAAAGCCAATCGAGATATCAGTCGGAAATTCGAACTCTTCCGTCGAAAAAAGTGCAATCGATTTATCCGACGGATGGAATTTATCAGACAAATTTACTCACAAAAATGTTTGTAGTGAAATTGAAAAAGTTTCAAAGAAATTTAATGTTTTTATTTGAACAAATAACCACAGAAGGTTAATTAAAATGAAATGAAATAGACATATTGAGTATATTAAAAATTAATGAAAGAAACATATTTTATAATGCACAGTGCTACTTAAAAAAGGTTTCTAAAAGCTTTTTATTAAGCTCGAACTTTTGAAAGTTTCTCTTCTATACTTTTCTCAAACACTTTTACCAATCGCCGTGAGTATCGATCCAGTTCAGCAAGGCGCCTGTTTTGTTCTTATTGGCTATTTCTATTTTCTATATTTTTTTATAAATTTGTAGCAAAAATACATTAAATCATTGACTTAAAGAATTATATAATGTGAAAATAACATTTAATTAAATTTTTCAAAGTTCCTTTTCTTCTATGTTGAAAAAACTGCAACCCTTATTACAGTTTTACTTTCTTCGAAATTCTGACATAAATATCGAAAATGAGAAATTCCGTCGGATACCTCGATTATATTTTTCTTTACGTCGGAAACCATGATTTACGTCGAGCGGAAAATCCGACAGTACCGCGATTGGGCCCATAATATAAAAATACCATTTAATTAAATTTTTCAGAGTTTCCTTTCTACTATTCTTAAGAAACTGCAACCCTTATTACATTTTTACTTTCTTCGAAATTCTGACATAACGTAAGTATCGAAAATGAGAAATTCCGTCGGATACCTTGATAACATTTTCCTTCACATCGGATACCATGATTTCCGTCGAGCGGAAAATCCGACAGTACCGCGATTGGGCCCATTATCTTTAAACCATTAATTTTTCAACTAAAAGTTAACTCAATTCTTTTTCGACTATTTTCAAATAATTGTCAAACATTTGAATGAGTTATTGTTTTGATTCTTTTAATTGATCACAGAGAAAAACAAATTCCTATTTATTACAGAGTATACACAAGATAGCACTACATAAAATTGTGTATTTTTATAGGCCAATAAACGCGACTAACTATTTCGCATATAAAAAAATTATGGCTTTTATAACAACGACTACCAAAATTCTTCAGTATTTTCATTTCAAGCAACAAAATGCGTAACAAGCAGAAAAAATTTAACGCAGACACATACAATAATTCCTGTCATCAAGGAGCCAGAAAGAAAGCAAAAAAAAAAAAAAACTCCGTCCTGTGTCTAACTTTTTCTTTTCAGCAATTTTTTGTCATATGCTACATTATTTTAATAAAATAAAATTACAGACTTGAAAACTTTTTCAAAGCATTAAATTAATATTGCATCCAAAGGATGGAATTAAAAAATAAAAAAGAAAAAAGAGACGACAAGACCAGCACGCAGGACCTACAAACCCAAAGGAAACTTTCGCTTTCACATAAATACTAGAAACGTAGTCTACATTTTATTGCGTTGCCAAAAATAAGGATACTTGGTGTTGTTGGTTTCTGCTTGCTAAATTTAAGGATAACATCAAATTGTTAAAATGCGCCAGGTCGAAAAAAGAAAAACAGACAAAAAATTAAATAAGCAGTGTGTGTGTGTGTCGTCCTTATTCATATTACATACAAACACATAAAAATCGTCGCCTTTGTAGCCGCAAACACAAAACAAGGATACACAAAAATAATAAAAATCAGTACTGCCCTTTACACTCGTGTCAACGAGTTTATAAAGGATGCTCAACCGCGAAGCCGATGACTTAAAACTATGAGAGCGAGAGAACGTGCACCCAGATATTTTAAGCGCTTTTCAACATTTTTATGAATGGCGCCAAAAGCTGTTGTATCGTGCACGCAAACGCCATTATATTGATTTTTTCAAAGTTTGCAAAAAAAAAAAACTTACCTTGAGGTAGGGTATGAGTTAGAGGTTTTTTTTTTATTTTGTACGCTCTCTTACTATTTGCTCACCAGCAAAAATTATGTAAAAATTGTCGAAAATATCTTTAAGCATAACTGGACATGGTCGTAGCGAGGGATAAAGAAGGGGCAGATGCCCCCTTAGACATCAGGAAAATGGAAACGTATATGCATGTTAAATATCAGGTGTAGTAAAAAGAAGTCCATTATTTTTGCATGAAATTTAAGGCTTTATTTAGCATAGTTAAAATGAACCGATTTAGTTAAAATATGCAACGTTTTGTTCGAAAACTTGTTTGTAATTTGAGCTGCTCAGAGCTCATAGTGGCGTAAGCTATGTCAAGAGAATAAAAAGAGCTATTCATATCGTAAAAAATTAACTTAATAATACAAAAAATAATGAAGAATATTGCATACTAAATTGAACATACATTTGAAATTTTTGATTTCCGCTGTAGAAATATAATTCGAGATATTTTTAAGAATATTTTGATGAGGAATGATAGCATTTAGTTCCAGAAGTCGAACAAAACTTCCTACTAGTGATTATCTTCATTATTAAGGGAGACATAAAATGAATGGACTTACGCCACTTGTCCTCTGAACTTTTTTTGAAATAACTTATTTCCGATGTAGAAATCTAGTGTGAGATATTTTTAACAATGTTTTGATGAGGAATCATAACATTTAGTTCCAGAAGTCGAGCAAAACTTTCACCTAGTGATTATCTTCTTATCTTCATTATTAAGGGAGATATAAAATGAATAGACTTACGCCACTTGTCCTCTGAAAAAATTATATAATTTGTCAGAACAATAACTAAGTATTGCATTTTATTCAGAGATTACATAAGCTAGGATTTTCTAACTCGGAGTCATAAATAGGTTACATATTCCTCTTCACTTCTATGTACTTAACTCAATTTCCTTAAAAAATGGACTTAAGTCACTTGTGCTCTGAGCAGCTCATTTATGCCTTTCTCATAGAAACTTTCGTCCCTATTAACAAAAAACTGAGACAGTCGATTTTCACAAGCTGCTCCTGAGGCGAATATTTTACCAGCAAAATCATTCGCCATAGACAGAAACAGGTGGTAATCACTTGGTGCCAGTTTCGGACTATAAAGTAAATGCATAAGAACCTCCAACTTAGATTGCGTAGCTTCTGGCGAGTCACTGTCGATGGATGTATGTGGCCTCGAGTTGTTCTGATGTAACACAATTCCTCAGCTATTGGTCAAAGCTGACCGCTTCGGGGCGATTGCTTTCTTCATACGGTCCAATTGTTGACAAAACAGGTCCGAATTAAGATTTGTGCGGTGGAAGTTCCACCAAACACACAGCACAACTTTCCTGATCGTCAATCCTGGCTTGGTAACCTTTTGCGCTGGCTTGCCGAGATTCAACCAGGATCGTAAATGACCCATTTTTCAACACCACCATCCACTTCAAAAATAGGTCGATTTTGTTGCGACTCAGCAACGATTCACCGGTGAAAATTCGGTTCATGTGGTTTTTTGTGTTAACTTGTTTGGCACTCATACATCGAACTTCTTTTTGTATTCATCCTTAACCAAGTAGTTCCAAATGTTTTTTTGTGCAATGTTTAGCTTACTTTGCAATGTTTTGTGCAGTGCTTAAGGACGGTTGGACTCGAAGATTTCCATGATTTTATCTTCCTTTTAGAAAATTGGCCTTCCAGAGTGTGGTGCATCTTTGACATAAAAATTACAGGAACGAAAATGACGAAGCTAAAATGCGCGTGATTGACTGTTACATTATCAGGACTATAAACAATATTACCTTTTTAGCCGTCTGGTTTACGTTTTCGAAGAAAAACTGTAAAATATTGCGTATTTTTTCTTTGCTGGTGTCCATTTTTGAAGCGCGCTCAAACAAAATCTTGTCTTTCTAACGACATCTAGTTTAACCCGATCACACTTTAACTACACCAATATTTATCCTTGTCTATATGCCTTTAGTTCACGACCATTACTTTTATTTATCTTTAGAATCAGTTGAAATACACACTTTGTGTATTGACCCTCCTTCATTTAATATTTGACTATAGATTTTTTTTAGGGAAAAGACAATTTTAAATAGGGTTTTTTCTTGCTAATACTACGTTCACACTGAGAGTCAAATGTGATTTAACTAAATACGCGTTAACAAATTAGAATGCTCGGCCGTAAGCTCCTTGTAAGAGTAAAAGGGACAAATGAATACATTGCTTTCCGTAAATGCGCATTTAGCTCTCAAAGTGAACGTAGATTGAAGTTTGTTTTGTAAAAAAATTAATTTGATTTTGTAAAAAGTTTTTATTAAACTGGAAAAAGTTGAATTTGGAGTGTAGAAGGTTGTATTTGAAGTGTAAAAAGTTGAAATTGATTTTACTACAAACAAAGTTGAATTTTAAATGTTAAATTTCGGTTAACAACCTTTATCTTCTTGTCACACTTATAAATATATGGCTATTGAAGAAGTAATCAAATATCAAGCAACACAGTTTGCTTTAAATCAGCCAAAATGAAATCAGCCAAAAAAAAAACAAAAATTTTTTATGACCACATTTTACAGTGAATCGGAAAAGAAAGCTAAATCGGAATGCTTTCGCTACCCGCTTCCGAGCTTTCAAATGAAGTTACTGATGAAGTAGAATTTACATTCACTTCATATTCTAATCCTGAAACCCATGTGAATGAAATGTGAATGAAATGTGAATGAAACCCATGAAATGTGTATATTTATATACTTATATTTTATATTTAGTATATACATACATATATAATGCATATTATATGCATATAGAAAAAATGTACCCCCTGGCTGATATCCGTAGCTACGTCAATGGCGACGGATGATGAGTTTACTGTATTAAACGATAAGAACGCGTCAAGAACGTTGACAAAATCCAAGCGAGAGAGAGAGAAGCAACTAAAATTATGGCAGGGGCAAAAACGTGCCAAAGAAAAGTCTTTTTCCTCAAAAAAAAAATTTTTAATGAATTTCGGATGAAATGACGTCTTTTAAGTAGATAAACAGCATATAAAGAGCATATTAAATAATATTATAATATAAGAGATGGCAAATAATTTGAATAAGACAACGCAGACCACGTGCACATTAATGATAATAACTGAAAACATCATTAGAGTTTCGAAGAAGACTTAAATATAGTTTTGGAGAAAAAAAAAATCGTGGCCTTGGGAAAAATTGGAAATCGTCCAAAATGCTTAGCAAAACTTTACACGAATAATAAAGTGTTTGTAAGCGTAACAGCGGGTAGCATCAAAAGAGAAAAAAAAAATTCAAACAACCTCAACATGTTCTGACTTCCAACTACATCTGGCCATGTTTCCAAGTAGCAATATGCATTTTTTTTCAATAACTTTAAGCAACGTAGACAGAATTTGCTGTGTATGTGATTTCCCCCCTCCCCCCCTTCTTGCAACCGCTCGAAAAGGACAAACATCATAGTTGGTGCAAAAGGAAAAATCCTTGGCACGAATAGAGTGCATTGTCTGGTTCTGCTCTGGGTGCAGAAAGTTAAACCTGCAAAAATTGCAGTCATAATAAATAATAGCCGATGGAAGCAGCCTAACAAACAGTGGCAAATTGGTTGCGAGCGCACTTGAAGCAAGGATGAGCATTGAGCAGAACTTTGAACTATAAGAGAGGGTGTACACGGATTATGACATGTTGTGGAGAGAGAAATTGGCAATATATGTGTGAAAAACTATTCTTAATAACTAAAAATAACATGTAGAGGCATTTCAAATGAAGCCTAAAAGTATGCCTTAAATTTACAACTTAGGAATTAAACCTAAAATGTAAAATAATCAGGGTGGCCCAATATTACCGAAGGGGTTTGAATTGCTTATAACTTTTTATTTAAGAAATAATTATAAAATTTGTTGTTTTTTTTAATACAGTATATAATTGGGGAATATTTTTAGTTTAGTTATGAAAAATAATATCTCGCAAGTGGTGGCCATTTTCTGCTTCGCAAACTCGTGCTCTTTCCAACACATTTTCCATAACCTTTCGCAAAACTTCAGGTGTTATGATGTTTATTTCGTCGCGTATATTGCTTTTTAATTCCTGGATGGTTCTAGGCTTATTAATGTAGACTTTTCCTTTCAAATAACCCCAAAGGAAACAGTCTGGAGCGGTTAAATCTGGTGAAGACGGAGGCCAATTAAAATCACCTGTACGCGAAATAATTCGTTCACCAAAGATGTCCCGTAAGAGAGCCATTGTGTCCCTTGCAGTGTGCGCTGTGGCTCCATCTTGTTGGAACCATACTTGCGGATGGTTTTCCACGGCTGGCCTTAAGAAATTTTCCAACATTGTCCGATATCTGACACCATTGACGGAAACGGCGACCCCGTGTTCATTTTCAAAAAAATAAGGACCAATTATCCTTTCCGATGAAACACCGCACCAAACCGTACACTTAGATGGGTGTAATTCTCGCTGTTGAACTACTGTCGGATTTTCCGTAGCCCATATCCTGCAGTTTTGCTTATTAACGAACCCACTTAATTGGAAATGGGCTTCGCCGCTCATAATTAAATTATTAATAAAATTTTGATTTTCTTTTGCTTTTTGACGCAAAAAAACTGCATAATCAAGTCGTTGCTGGTAATCGGTCGGTTTCAATTCTTGCACAAGCTGAATCTTGTATGGAAACATTCGTATTGTGTGCAAAATTCTCTGCAGCGACGCTCGTGAGAGGCCAAGTTGTGTCGAACGTCTCCTGTTGATGTTTCTCCATCGTCCCGAATACTCCTCTGTACCAGTTCAATATTGTCATCCGTGTGCACCGTTCGTCCTCTGCCAGCACCAGGAAGGTTCCTTCCTTACTGCCCCTTGTTGTCGAAAATTTGCAACCAGACGGTTTATTGTTGACTCTGAGGGTCCGACCAAATTTGCAACCAGACGGTTTATTGTTGACTCTGAGGGTCCAACCCGCACATTAAAATAACGACGATAGGCACGCTGAGTCAAAACAATGGATCGTTGATTTAAAAAATAAAGCTCTACAATTTGGGCACGTTGTTCAATTGAGTACTGCTCCATTTTAAATTCCCCAAGTCTTCTTTACAAAATACTGAAAAGAAAAAAAAAAATTTTATAATAAAAAAGTTATAAGCAATTCAAGCCCCGTCGATCATTTTGGGCCACACCCTGTGTAACCCTCAAAAACTTGCCTAATACAAATTCTGCCTAAATTCTTAAAGAGAAAACAACCATATTCCTGGAAGAGTATTTTTTTTCTCTGACTACATTTATTTTTTTTTTACTATTTTCCACACGTAACTTGAAATTATGAAAAATTTCCATTAAATAAAATTTTATGAACTCTTTTTACTATCTAGTTTATGCATTAATAGCACATTTGCATTTAGTATTAAATTTTATTATCTCACGCTTATAGTTAAATCCATTTAATACCGAATTTAATGATACTGACACAATTTTTCATCAATTTTAGTGCTGTCCATAAATAACGCCGGCGTCAGTGACAGAGTTTAAGAAAATGTTTCAAATTTAATTGAATGCCACAGAGATAAAATATTTGTTTATTAGCACAATACTGGCTTATTAATGTTTAAAAATATATCATTTTCAAAAAAAATAACTTTTCCGAAAATTCCAAAAAAAAACAATATTCAAAATATTTATAGGGTGAGGTAGGGTAATGTGTAACATGGGGTGATGTGTAACACGGCGATTTTTCGTACATATGAGTGAATGAACAGCTGTAATATGTTCCTTTTGACAGAATCTGGTTTTTCATAAGTGTTAGAAGTAGGCAGACATACATTTCATTAGAGTTCGTAAAAAGCGTAAGCAATTTTTGTTAAAAAGTTTTTTAAATTTACAAAAAATAGCGTTTCGGATAAAATGAGTAGATTAAAAATGAGTAGATATAAAATATGGTATTGCTTAATACCTTTAAATAACTATAACAAAAGATTTTACATTTTTTCATGTTGTGGTAAAATTTAATCAATGAGAAAAGTGACTTTAATTGGGGTGATGTGTAACACTCATGGTGGGGTGATGTGTAACACATCTTACATATTGTAACTGCCATAAAAGGGGCAACAACGTCAAACTCTGAAATGCAATCACATCAACGGTATTAAAATAGATCGGCCCAGTTCATACTATTCAGCCCAGACCAAAATCCAATCGTGGTAGGAAGTCAATAAAAACCTATGTTCTAACAACGCCACAGAAATGTTCACAGTTGCAGAAGGTGAAAAAAAAATATGAAAAAGAAAATCAAAGAAACGACAAAGAAAGCTTTAGGTGCTCGGCCGCAAAACCGGCGCTCCTTGTCGTCTTCCGAAGAAGGTCGAGATTTGTGCATGATTTGTTACGATTTTTTGCCAAAACATTTAAATCACAAAAATTTACTTTAATGCAATAAATGCAAACGTCTTTTTATTTTCTTGTGAGTCATTTTATTTGTGAAAATTGTCATTCCGATATGGATATTTCCGCCATTTTTTCTACAATTAAGAAAGCCATACATATATTCTATTAAAGTTAATGATCAGTTTTTTTTTTAATTTCAACGTGTGTGTGTGTGTGAATTGAGAATCAGATTGATCTAAGTTATTATCATAATACTTTTACTAAACATAAAAAGTCAAAATAAACATAAAAAATTAACGTTCCTGGACTTAAAACCAACAATTTGTTGGTGTTACACATCACCCCACCGATTTGAAAAAGACCAAAAAACCATATTTAAAATTTTTTTTCTACTTCTATTATTTCATAAAATATTCAACAGCCATGAAAACACTCACTTCAAATAGGTTCTTCTGCAAGAGATATGTTAGGCCTTTAAACCAATCAAAAATTCAATTTCATTTCACTTTTATTGGAGCAAATAAAAACGTGTTACACATCACCTCACTTCAGCCTACTACAAGCGAAAATATTACGTTTGGTAAAATTAGTTAATCATTGTATAAGCTCATGAATGTGAAAAATTGTATTTCACTTTTTTTTTTTGTACGTTTATCTAGAAAGAATTTAAATTTAAATAAGCACTAATAATAATTTGAATAAAGCAATTCCCAGATAAAAATTTCCTAAACATATGAAGTTATTAAAACTCAACTTGAAAAAGGCCTTGTTTACAAATAATTATTCAAGTTTTGCTTTAAATAGCATTGTAAAAGGCTTGAATATTTAATTTTCTTGTGTAATTATTTAAAGCTTTATCGAATGATACATTTTAGGAGATATACAAGAAGATTTTTACTCACGTATAATTCTTTATATAAAGCTTTATTAAAGCATCCAGTTTTAAACAATATTCAAGAAGATTTTTTCTCAAGAAAATAAAACATATGAAGTTATTAAAACTCAACTTGAAAAAGGCCTTGTTTACAAATAATTATTCAAGTTTTGCTTTAAATAGCATTGTAAAAGGCTTGAATATTTAATTTTCTTGTGTAATTATATAAAGCTTTATCAAATTATACATTTTAGGAGGTATACAAGAAGATTTTTACTAAAGTATAATTCTTTATATAAAGCTTTATTAAAGCATCCATTCAAACAATATTCAAGAAGATTTTTACTCAAGTAAATCTCTATCACAAAAAACTTGTTAGCACATGTTTTCTATTACAATAATAGAAACAAAAATAAAAAAGCTTGTCTGTGTCTGGCGTCGAACCGCAGAACTCTTGACTGATAATATGCTTGCATAGACCACAGAGCTAGCGAAGCAATTTATAGCCGGCAAATTAAGTTCTTATATGAAATGATTTCAGTTGAGGTATAGAATAAAGTTTTACTCAAGGAAGTTCAATGAAAATAGTAATTAAGTTTCAACGTTATTCAAGCAAATTCCTGAATAGTCAAGTGGATAATGTGTTCGGCTGCCGTTTCGAGTTCAGTCCAATATGGGTGACCATGATAAATATACAAAAATTCATATGTGAAAAAGTTTTGATCTTAAATGAAAACAGCAAAAAGAACTTGCAGAAATAAACGTATTAAAATTAAAATGTGATTTTATTCAGTTTCTGAATAAACTTCAAAAAACCCCATAAAAAGAAGTCTGGAGCGGTTAAATCGGGTGATCTGGCATTTCCAGGTCGCTTAATTTCTCGTTTTGGTGATATACACTGGCCAGCCAGATCAGTCGATTTAACCGCTCCAAACTTTTTTTTATGGACAACAAGCATTTAGACTCTGCAAGCCGTTAAAGAGAACATTCGCCAAGAATGCGACAACCTGTCGCCCGAAGTTCTGGCAAGAGTGATGGAAAATACCATAAAACGACCTCGTATGGTCATCAACTCTGGCGGCGGCCACTTGGCCGAAATCATTTTCTCAACTTGATGGAATATATTTTAATGGATTAAATAAACAAATTTAAAAAGCACAACCAAAGTTTTTCATTTAAAAAAAAATTACAGCAAACGAACATTGGATGATTACTTTTGTCCAACCTTGTACAGCAAAATAAGCTGTGAGACGAAATTAAGTAGTATTTTTTTATTTGCGTTTTCCTTTTTTTAGTTATCTAAATATTTTTTTCACAATAAATAAAGTTTCTTTGTTTAACAAGAGTTCTAGCTTTTTTAAATGATACCGCATTCTTTCTTATATTCCTGTTAGTTTCGTCGATATTAAGCCTTACAGTTGAAAGTATGCACTAAATAAAATAAGCTATGCACCACTGTATATTTAATTCTAACTGGAGTCTTAGATGGAGACTCTTAGATAGAGTTCACAAATATTTCATGAAAACAAGTTATAGATATAGGATGAATCGACGATGTCGCACAAAAAAACGAGAAAGAGACTGTGGAAAAGTTGAGTGAGTGTGGAAGAGTTACAACAAAATCAGCATAAAATGACTAGCATAAAAATGATTCATCAGCAGAAGAATTTTCTGATGAAATTCTTAACTCAATAAATAATGTCCGTGTAAGAATGAAATTAACGATAATGTTTAAAATTATAAAGATTTTATGCAAGAATTGTTTCCAAATATCTTTAATTTTCACGTTAGTTCAATTTTGCTTCCAAATATTATAAGGGAATTAATTTCAATACACTACATATTAAGACTGTTGGAAGCAGAGAAAATATTTCCGTGTAAAATCGATCAACATATAAGCTTGTAAATTATAAAAGCCCAAATAAAAAAAGATAACTTTTCAGGTAAGAGAAACCAATATCAAAATATTGACTTTAAGCCAAAACAAAAAAAAATTTAAAATAGAACTTTCCAATCCAACCCAAAATTAAAAACAAATTTATTATTTGCCAGCCAGCACCTTGATATTTTACACAGCAGCTGCTGCATGCATAAAATGTTTTATCACCGAGTCAAGTTTTTTCATTTTTATTTTGTAACTTTTGGCACAATCCTTTATGTACCTAATTTCAAGAAACTTTTTGGTGACAATTTAGTGTGTTTATAAAATATGCTTGAACTTTGACAACTAACCATAATCCATAAACACGATGCAGTTATTAAAGGGGGTAACATTTATAGCTTACTAACATAAGCTAATCTAGTCTATAAATCAACAGCAATAACTCGTTTTATTAAAACATTACCAGTTCACAAAGATTTCAGATTCAAGGTGTTGATTTAAAAAAAAAAAGTAATTATTATAACTTTATTATTAAACAAATAGAAATAAAAGGTGCGTTAGATGTGGTCATAGCTAGAAAAACAACTTCGAAGCTGCTATACTTGACCTAATTTCAAAAACAAAAAGTTTGTATTATTATAAAAAAAAAAAGTGCAAACTGTAATTTAAGTGTGAAAAAAGTTACTGTATACATCTTATCTTGTAATTATTTGTGGTTTATAGCTTGATTTTTGCTTGCTGTCGAAATGTAGTGTTCACTTAAGTTGTTGTAGTAATGGTTTTATTAGTAATTATAATGGTTTATAGTAATTATAAATAATTAAGATTATACAAAACAAATCAAGAGTTAGTAACCATGAAAGTTTAATAGAGTAGATTAGAAAAAAAAAATCATTAATAAAAATATTTTCTGAAGCATTAAATGATAAAAAATAATTGACAAAAACAGAGCAGAATTTTTGATTGCGTAGTTGTTGATTGCATAATTCGTAGTTTTAAGGCCCAGTTTCAGTTTTTTGAGTAAAAAAGCGGGCTTTTTTGAATGATTGATTTTTTTATTTTATTTTATTAAATATCGAAATAACTTTTTTTTTATTATTAGTTAAGTCTTAAATTTACAATTTTATTTTTTTTTTTAACAATAATGTTGTTTTTAGAACAGTTCTGTCTTCTGAGTGAACCGACAAAGTCTAAAATTAAAAAAATGCCGAATAAATTAAAAAAAAACCCAATTTTTCGTGCACAAAATCGGACGTTACAAACTAAATAAAGAGCAAAATAAATATTTTTTTTTATTTGATTTTGTCGGTTCACTCAGAGCGCATTTAATTATTAAAAATAATAAAGCAAGATTTGAGTTAATCGTTTCAAAAAAAGTAATTTCGAGAAAAACTCGTTTAAAGTTTTTGCTTACTTTACTTTATGAGCGTTTTCTACTCATAAAAACTTAAATATCTCTTTACCGCTTCGAAATTTATTTTGAAATTTTTTTACACATTCTTAAGATGTTTTTCAAAACAATAAAATAAAAAAAGTATAATTCGAAAATTTTTCTAAAAAAATTGAAACTGGGCCTTAAATTATAAATATGTTATATGGCAATATTTAAAATTTAATTTAATTTTTTTTTAAGCCTTCGACTATGGGAAGAAGTAATCTTTATTAAACTAAAACAAGAAATTCTTCGAAGGAAATGTTACATTCAATACAAAAAATATATTATTAACTAGCTGAATACCCGGCTTAACTCGGGAGTTGATATAAATAATTGTCGATTTCATTCGTCGATTTGAAAAAACTTTTCACAAACTTTAGAAGGAGTTTTGTGTGCATCTTTCAAACCGGTAACTTCGGCGAAATGAACAAAATGTAGCTTCAACATCTGAAAATTATAAGAAAAAGTTAGGGAAATCGTGATTTGTGTGTGCGTGACGCCGATCGCTTGCAAAAATATATTTTCAAGTTTTATATTGTATTCGATAGATTGCACATTTATGAAACAAATCAGAGCAAAAACGATTTTTTTCAATTCGCGAGGAAACTGGACAAAAATTAAATAAGCATTGAAAATAGAAATTGAAATGTCAAAACAAATACCACAGAATTCGGCATCAGCTGTGCTGATTTGCGAAAAAAGAAAGTGGAATATAAATACACATAAAGAAGAAAACAAGATATTTATCACCCTTCGCGCTTTACTACTCCTTACTGTATTTTGTAGTACAGCGCTCTCTGGGGTTCAATATATAGCAAAATACATAGCGCCAAAAGACTCACCGCACCCAAAAACCACTTATAAGAATCATACTTATCGGGTGAGTTGTTTTGAGTTTTTTGCGGCATTTGAACAACATTAACGCCATAGATTTTCGAGTATGGATCCTATATATCCAATATACCAATTTTCATCTAAATCGGATGAGCGATTTTTGAGTGTTTCATGATTTCTTAAATGATTTGTACTACAGCACTATCTGGTGTTTAAGATATCGCAGAAAAAAAAAGTCCAAGATACACACCGTATCCGAAAACTCTTATGTAAAAATTTTCACTTTCTTGTTCAAAATAGTACAAAAAAGATAAGTCCAAAACAGTCGCCGTATTAGAAAACTCCTATGTACCAATTTTCATGCAAACCGAATGCACGGTTTAGGAGTTGTTCGAGGTTTTTAAAAATATTTGTACTACAGCGCCCTCTGGTTTTCGAGATAGAACATAGTAGATAAGTCAAAAAAACTCAGCGTGTCCAAGAACCTCTACATACAAATTTTCATGTAAATCGGATGAACGGTTTTGGACTTTTCGACGTTTTTTAAAATATTTGTACTACAGCGCCCTCTGGTGTTCAAGATAGGACCTACTTTATAAGTCATAAAAACTCACCGTTTCCGAAAACCTCTATATACCAACTTTCATGCAAATCGGATAAGCGACTTTGGAGTTTTCTGACGCTTTTTAAAATATTTGTACTACAGCGCCCTCTGGTGTTTAAGATAGAACAGAGTAGATAAGTCATGAAAACTCACAGTATCCGAAAACATCTATATACCAATTTTCATGTAAATCGGAAGATCGGTAAAGGAGTTTTTCGAGGTTTTTCAAAAAAGATAAGTCAAAAAAACTCAGAGTGTCCGAGACCATCTACATACAAATTTTCATGCAAATCGGATGAACGGTTTCGGAGATAAGCTAAAAAAAAAATGCCTGGAACCCGATTTTTTTCTGGATAAAAAGTAGTCTATATGTTGACCGGGGACATAAGGAACCTAGATGTCAAGTTTCCTTCAAATCAATCCAGTGGTTTTCGCGTGATGCAGACACAAAATTTTTAAAAATGCGATTTTCGGCCTCCTCATCATTCAAAATGTCTAACGCAAAAAGAATTTAAAAAAAATATTTCATGTACAGATTTTTTTTATATATATGGCGTGTGCTGCAATTTTATATATATAGCTGCGGGAACCTCAAACCTTACAAGGATGTGGTGGATCATCTATTGGCTGTGCTCAATATGAATGAAAATTCGGAGTCATTGCATGAGCTATCCGATGAAGCAGACTCTGCTGTTGCAGTAAAGGGTAGATAGTTTCTTTTGTTTGGGGAAGGTGTGCTAATAGTCAACACTTTACCGACTGTAAGTACATAAATTTACACACGTCCTCTCTTACATACTTTTTTGTTCATTATTCAATAATAAATGTTGAATTTAAGAACATGTGTAAAACTAAGCATTTATAGCCGGTAATGTGTTGCCGACGATTATCGTCGTAAAATTCAACAAAAATAATTTAGAGTGTACAAAGTTTGGAGTGTTGCAGAGATTTGCATAAGACCATTCGTAACTTTTTGCCACTCGAATATCATTCATCGTCAGCAACAATTGCACACAATGGCAATGCAGACATTCGGATGATTCGCTTAAAACTTTTGTTGTGTTCGTACTTCCCTGCCGTTTTCTAGCAGCTTATTGTTAAACAACCCATTGTTGAAAGTTTTTCGTTAAGGTATAATTATATATATATTATAATTATGTAATAATATAATATAATTATAGTATATATACAATATTATTGGTTCAATCTATTCAATCTATTGGTTCAATTTCAATGAATCTTAGTGCATTTTGTTCGTAACTTGTATTAATTTTTTAAATTTTTTTTTTTTTACTTTCGAATGTAAAAAGGGAGCAATTCATTTTGTTTTAAAGTTTTCAGTTTCTTAATTCATATTTTCAAAAATATTTTCCAGATAGCTTCGAACAAGATGTATTAAAGAAGGTGGAAGAACTAGGTGACGTTTATAAAATCAACACCGGTGCGCTGTCAAATATTCGTCGTAGTAATGCCACTTTATTTTTCTCTTTCCTTTGAGTGGGACAAACACTTTGTGAGGGAGTTTTGCAGTCGGAAAAGGAGATTAGCTAAGGAGCATCACAAACAGCCAAATTTTAGGGTTTTTTTTAGTTGTAAAGTTAAGTAATGTAAATTGGTGGCGTTTTTCTTTATTCAATATATATACGATTAGTTTTTTTACGTGAAAAACTAAGCTTTTTGTCTTACGGTTAAAAATAGCCTTCCTTCCATGTTGTTTCTTCGCATCATCTTACTGTAATTAATTACCAATTTTAAACCTGTACAAATCGACAAAAGAAAATACAATTTTATATGTTTTTAAAGTTTAATTTTTATTAATTTACTATTGCCCATGATTTTTTGTTTGTTTTTATGTATAGCTAATTGTTTATTCAAGTATTTAATTCGAAAATGCATTCGACATTAAAAAAAACGATTTAATTATATTGGAAAGAGGAATTTTTTTACTCAATTCAAGCAAATTGTTTTTAAAATTTGGAATTGGAACTGAATTAATAGTTCCTCCATTTAATTTATTGAAAATAGCCTCAAGGCCTTTAATATTTTGTAAAAATTTCAAGGAAGGTTTTATTAGGCCTCCGTTTGAAACTTGGTCGATCCAATTCCAGGTGCTTCCTTTGAACTCATAGCCCTCCAACTTCAATTTTTTTTTATAACGCATCTTCATGCAGGATGTCAAACTCTTCGTCCATTTTTATTTCCTCTATAAACGCTGACTCACAATCATGAGACACTTCATTGTCATCCGAGCCCATTTTGTTGAGGTGTCTATAAGCTCTTGGTCCAGCAGCTAGCAGAACTATCGATGATGATATGTCTTCCCAGCACCAATATATTGTTTTATTAGAACTTCCCATCTTCTGGATTTGGCCTTTGGTAAAAATTTTTATATTTACTTACTCAGTCTGTGTACTCCAATCTATTGATTGGGTTTTTTTGACTTTATCCGCTTCAAAATCAATATTTTGTACCGGAGGCTTTACATGCAATGACGGCATTGCGCTCGGCATCAGACGTGCTTTTTTACATAATGGATCACCAGGAGCATTTATGAAATCCTACATCCTGAAATTTTTTCTGCAGACTAAACCCACGGGGACTTTAGGTCCAAGCCGCAACAGTCTATACACTTCTTTCTCCGAAAATCGTCCTTTGGAACTTGGAAAAGAGAAATATTCTCCTTATTCCATGTACTATGGCAAATAGCACAGCTTTTAGACATATTTAATATAGTTTTTATTTAAGAAAATCTCACAAGAATCACTAAAATCACTAAAATCACAATTAAAGAGAAGTCACTCTAGACGCGTCTTGTTTACTCGAATCAATAAGAACAAGTAACAAAACATTGGATTTTTCATTGGATTATCGCTCAAAATATGGCAACACTTTATGTTGTTTGATTTTGACAGCTCACCGGTGTTGATTTTTTAGACGTTTTTACGATTTTATCTAAATTATTTTCTGTAAACACTCTACGCATCTTCTACGGTACAAAATAAAAAATAATGAAACTTTATTCGGAATGCTCTAAAGCACTGCAAAAGTTTGGCTACGACAAAATTAAAACAAAAACAATAAACTAAAGCAACCACAGCACAAATAAAAAAAAAGCTCAACTACTAACTTGGTATCTTGTTTCTACTTGGCACGTAGATACTTTGGTTGGTAGGTAGGTAGGCTGGCAGGCCGAGCCGACAGCCTTCCAATAGGAATGTTCAAAACAAATGTGAGTGTGTGTATATTTATTTGTGCGAATAAATACATTTTTAAAATGCATTTTTTGCAGCTTTTAATTTAAACAGCAAAATGTTCATGTTGCTTGGCAGGGTGAAGTGAAACAAGCTGTACAGTTAGAGGCAACACGCCATAAAAATCTATGGTGCATTGGGTCAACAAACTTAAATTGCCTTAGAAAAATATAAAGTTTTTTCAATCATTACAGAAGAGCATTTGTTGCGAAAAAATTTAATTATTTAACAATTTTACTAGATAGGTAAAAAAAAAATTATTTATTTCAAGCTGATGAGTGGCATGATTTCAGTTAAGTGTTTATATAAGAAGTGTTCTTTAAAAATGTATTTTTTGATTTGTTGGAAAGTGCAAGCCAGCTATTACTAGAGTGCGATGGAATGAAGCGTTCCGCTTTTTTTTCGAGGCTCACACACAGCACCCCCAAAAATTATAATTTTTGAATGGTTTTTGGCTTAAATCGCAAGAATGGACATTTTTCTTAATTTTTGTGCGCTCGGATTTGAACATTTTGGATTTCGGCAAAAAATTAGGGAAATACTTCGAAAATGTTCGTTTTTAAATTTTTAAAAAATGGAGGGGGGTGAAGCGTTTCACCCAAAGAACTTTCCTTTTTCATGTATAAACATCAACATAAATCGATTTGATGGCCTCGGGTAGGCTCCTAAATCAGCAAGAAACTAAAATACTAAATAAAAGTTCTCAAATTCAATAAATAATTTTTTTATTTGCGGCTTAAAAATGAATGAAAAAAATATAATGAAAAATGAGTAAAAAAATCTATTGAAATTTATTGTTCATCGCTAATATCGAGGTTAGAGTTTTGAGGGGAAGTTAAGACTGATTTCGTCGGCTTTCTACCACGATTTGACTTCGGCTTTGCTGCAGCAAATTTTATCGGGCCAATATCAACCAAAGTTGGACCAAGAGAAGATGTGGAAGCAGAGGCGGATGTAGTAGCCTGATCTGATAGGCCGCATATACTAGCATCTTCTGATGTAGACACCTCCTTGTTCGAGCCAGCATCCGTATTATCAAGAACGGCGAGCATATTTGGCACATCTTCAGCCGTTGGCGAATCTTCGACCATTACACTTTCGCCGCTAATATTTTCCGCAAGAAAATCGTCATCGTTGAATATGCTCGCGTTCAGAGGATAGATGCCAGTGGCTTCAAAACCAGATCTTATATCTCGACGAGTCACGGCCTGCATCATGGCCTTATCAGCAAGGCCCGGCATATGGTGTATTTCGAGCACACGGCCAACATGCGACTGACACCATTCCATGCACTTCTGTGTGAACGCGCGCTTAAAGGGTCCGAAGACCGAAACATCTAAAGGCTGCATTTGCCGGCTGCAATGTGGTGGAAAAGTTACAACCTCGATACCGTTGGCTATGCACAAGTCGAGAACTTCAATGGACATGTGTGATATGTGCTTGTTCATTATCAGTAGTAACAATGGATTGGTCTTGGCGGCAGACGTATGTTTAATGAAATGTTTCATATATAGAATGAAATGATCAGTGTCCATCAAGCCTGAAACATTGGCGTAACCGATGGAACCCGGCGGTGCGCTATCAAGGAAAACACTCTTCATATTCTTTCGTGGAAAGAGAAACATCGGGGGAATGGTGTTTCCAGCCGCGCTGACTGCAACTGCCATATTCACATTGGTTCCTCTTTCCGCTGAGGAGAACTGGCCCACAACGTTCGTGGGTACGGTGGGGAGTCTGATATCGGCCATGTTCCATACTCTAATTGGATCGAAAACGGCTGGGTCCTTCGCAATTGCTTCTTGCAAGTTTAAGAAAAACTCTTGGATTGTTTCCTTGCAAAATCCTTTTGAGAGTGCAGCACTTGTTGGCTGTGGTTTACGGAGCTTTAAGTTGGGGTGTCGACGCATAAACGCGTAGTACCAGTCTTTGCTTGCCATCTTTGGTTCTGACCAACCAGTAGGATACTTAAGACCAATCTTAACAGCGAAATTGTAGGCCAAGAAGCGAATGTTATTGATGCTTAGGCTGTAATTCATCTTAGCATATGAAATTATGTAGCGCACCAATTCATCCTCTTGAATTGCTGAGAACAGCTATATGTATGGAGAAATAACACACCATTAATTTTGGTTCAAAAATACAATGTGCTTCTACAACGAAAACAAAACGAATACTTACAGGCTTTCCACCATAGCCACGATTTCCTTCGACAAATGCCAACAAATCTTCGTCTGTGATACCCTCTAAGGTCTGAAAATGCTTCTTCACTTTATCCAAATGACGGCGAAGAGTAGTTTGAACGATACCACAGGCAGTTGCAGCTCTACGCTCTGCTTGTTTGTAGATCAAAACCATTTTGATGGCATTAAATAGGTTTGCTGCGTCAGGAACCTTCAAAATTCCTTTATTCACGTATTTTCGAGGCATTTCTAAAAAAGAAAGACAATAAAAAATGCCAAAAAAACCAATAAAACGCATTAAACACACAAGTAAACGATACGTAAACGATAGTAAACAAACGATAAACAAACGAGTTTGTAGGGTGAAACGCTTCACCCCACCAACTCCGCCATTTCGAAAACACGGCTGTCATCACAAAAACACTCAATAGATATTTCACAAACACTTCATATTTTTGAAGAACAAGATTAAACCAACACAACTGATACATTTACCTTGAATTTGTGTTGAGTAGTTGGAATAAAACACGATAAATTCACACGATCAAAAAAACTTTTGCAAAAGAATGTTTACCACTGTTTTGAAAGAGCAGCACAATGTACGTTTTAACCAATATTGCCAGATATGTGGAAAAATCCCATTCGAGGAAATTTTAAATTGTTGCGTATTCAGCGTATTCAGCGTAAATTTTTAAATTAACGTGGGAGTTCAGTGTGGTATTTTTTTAATTGCCGTGGGAATTTGGGAAATCATTGCCATTATACGCTCTGTTTTAAACCCCGATTTTATGTCGTAAGTTACGTATGTAATACCTTGATTTTTTCTTGTTGCAAAACACGCTTCTGTAAATATATCGCTGTTACGCTATTAACATCACAAATACGGCGGTCATTGAATACCACTATTCTTATATTCTATTCTTATTAAATAAATATCTTTGGTTTTTTAGTTGCAAAGAGTTAGAGTAAACGAAGTGTTAGACCTTTGTTCGTACGTTTTCTATGCCAGATATAAAGTGGTTAAATTTTAAGGGCCGATGTTGAATGTGAACCACACCTAAACGTCAAGTTTTTTTCTGCATTTCATTTGACATTTCTCAATTTCAGAATAAATCAATTTGAACCATGGAAAGATACACAATCGAGCAACGCGTTAAAGTTATTCAGGCTTATTATGAAAATGGGCGTTCAAATCAAAATGCATATCCGTGCACTTCGTCATTTTTTGGGTCAATTTAATCGTCCAAATGTGCGTACAATCGGAAAAATCGTGCAAAAATTTGAACAAACCGCATCTATAGGAGATGTGAAAACACCAGTGCATGTGTTTGCTATCGTGAGATGATAACGAACTTTTTATGGCCCGAATTGGAAGATATGAATGTGAACGATATGTGGTTTCAACAGGACGATGCCACTTGCCACACAGCTAACGAAACAATGGCTCTTTTGTGCGACAAATTCAATGGCCGTGTTATGTCACGTGGTGGCGATGTCAATTGGCCGCCAAGATCATGTGATTTGACACCGTTGGACTTTTTTCTTTGGGGTTATTTGAAAGAAAAGGTGTACATCGATAAGCCAGCAACAATTCAAGAGCTAAAGGATGAGATAATTCGGCCCATTAACGGCACAGAACCTCACTTATGTCTCAGCGTCATCGAAAATTTCGACCATCGGATGGAGGTGTGCCGCCGAGGTCGCGGCGGCCAATTGGCCGATATTTTGTTCCATACATAATTGAACCATACCAATATTATCATTATAAAAAGAAATGATAATAATTTCCTTAATAATTTGTGTTTTATTCAAAATCAACATCGGCCTTTAAAATTTAACCACCCTTTAGGATTTGTTGTGGTATTTTTTAATGTCTATGGGATTTTTTTGGAGATTTTTAAATGCATATGGGATTTTTAGTGATATTTTTGTGGTAATTTCTAATTATCGTGGAATTTTTTGTGGTATTTTTTAATTGCAGTGGGCATTTTTTTTAATCTTTACCTTAGTAATTTTGGTTACATTTAATTTATGGTACTGTGAGAAAAGGTTAATTTTTGCGAGTTTGAATGAATGCGAGTATGAACTCGCATTAACAGATTTATTTTCCAAAAAAACGGGACGAAAGTAAAATTTTTATGGAAAAATCGGGATTTTTAAAAATTTAACGGGACAAAAAAGGCTATGTTATTAAAAAGAAATTGTTTATTAAATAAAAATATTTGACAATGATGAACGAGTTTTAAAATTAAGTCTATTAACTTCATCATCATCATCACGTTTTAAATTTTAATAAAAAAATGTTTAATAAGTAAAAAATTGACGGTTTTTACCATGATTTTACGCATAGTAAAATAGGATTTAAAGATATGAAATTCAATACAAGCTAAAATTAAATTAAATATGAGAAATAATTCTGTTTTATGTATAGAACCAAACTATTTCTGCTATTAGTTAATTTCAGTCCAAGTCAGTGGAAATAATACAATACTGCATAATTAGATTTCATTAATTTTATTGATGACCTTTCTTTTAAATTGATTAATACCCCATGCATCTGGAATGTAGTTCTTTTAAAATAAAATACTTTTTTGTAGGGTGCAAATTAACCTTGTTTTACGGTTGTTTCGACTGAATTGTAAAAAGATTTGGAAAATGTTCTTTTAAACTCCATTATATTTTATTTCTCGAAATCAGTTTAAGGTTTAAATTTAAATATTTAGCGACTTAAATAGTATATTAAAATGTAATTCAAAGAATCTGGTGAATTCAAAGAAAAAGATTGTTTTATTGAATTTTAAGCTGATAAAATCAATTTGCAAGAAGATAAATTGTCATCAGAAGTGTTCGAAGAGTGAAACGTATACCTAGAGAAAACCCTTTTAAATAGAATTTTCTAACCTTAATATAAAAACTAACTTTTTGATTTTGTTGCATTTAGTGACTAATAAAAAAAAACTCAAGAAATTCTATTATTTTAAAGAAAAAGTGGAACTAATACAATGCCTTAATTTCGATTGCATTTTATAAATCTAAAAAATGGTTCACACAAAAACTGGGTTTTCACCCACCGCACTCTACTTGATGTGGTAAGGACACATCTCATTGTATTGAACAAGTGGAAAGTTTACGGAAACATTGAAAATCTGCTTACAAGCGATATTTTATAAAAGTAACTTAAATTAAAACTAACAGATAACTTTATGAACATAATTTTAAGCTAGAGATCGGGTGATATTTGGGTAAAAAAGTTTTTTGTTAAATATCTTTATGAAATTGAGGTTATCTTCTACATATTAAGAATCCTATGGAATAAGGGCCCCCTTATTCCAGCAAATCTACATACGGTACAGCAACACTTGATATATCATTAGAAAGGTGTAGATAAGCCGAAAATTATTAGATTTTTGAAAAGTGGTAGAGTTTGGCAGATATGAGCGTTTAAAGTTGAAAAAAATGGTAAAAAGACACGAAACTCGCTATAATGTGAATGAGAAAGTGTGATTTCCAAAGCGATGTAGGGAAGTACACCCGATTTTCGGGGCGTTATATAGTTCGATTTGATCCAACAAAGACTTATTTACTAAAATAATCTTGAGTCAAGACTATCGATAATTAGATTTAATTTGTAAAATCAACTTCACAGTCTTTGTTTGGGGTAAATTATTTCCGCTAGTAGGCATTTGTTTTAATTATGCTTAAGTTAGAAACAGTTCTCTCATCAGCATCATCCCTTAATACTATCCTTGACATCGTTTTACTTCCTAAAATCAAATTGGTCGTATTTTTTCCAATCGGATTTACACAATTTTTAAGTTTCATTTAATTTTGTTATAAAAAAACATCATTTAGGCAAGCGTTGAAAATAGTTTCAACCGCAAATAATCTTATACATATCAGATCAAATGTTCCCATCATGAAGCCACGCCACATTTTTCGAGTTTTCAAGCACAGCACCGCAATTTTTGGAAAGTTGGCATCGTTCTAAATGTCGTTAGTGTTCAGCCACTTTGCACCGACCACGCCCATTGCTGCACCATACCAGTGTACCCTTCCCACTCTTATACAAAACGCAATAAAAATCAGAAATTGCTTACCTTGCTTTATCAATTAGTCTTTTTCCCATTCAATTTTGTTGTAATTTATGCAGATTGCATAAAAATGCAGCTCTTGGCAATGCTGCTGCTCAATCTCTGCCGCAGAGATTTCACAATTTATTTTTTTTCGTTTCTATATATGCAAAATTTTCCGCTTGTTTATTTAATTACTTTTAATTAATTTCATTCACTCAATTATTTGGATTTATTCTCAGTATAAAATTGACGATTAATAATTTAACTAATTCACCGACGAAACACACTTTTAATTGCATTGGGAAATGAAGAACGTTTAAGCGCAGATTGTGTTTTACGTTGACATTTGTTGATTTGGTGCAACAGGAGTTGCTATTTGCTGATGATATAAAACGTTGTGTGTAGAACAGAGAGAACACGATGCTGTTTGAAGCTCAATGAGTCTTGCCAGCTCAATATTTTTTATTATTGGGTAACGACAGAACAAAGACTATTTGAAATTGTTGAAAACAACTGATCCGATATATTAGTGGTATTCAATGATCGACGTATTTGTGATGTAAACTGCGTATATGTGGTAAGTTGTATGAACTTACGGCATATACGCTATTTACACCATAAATACGGCGTTAATTGAATGCCACTATTCTTTTTATGTTCTATCGTATTAAATATTTAGCGAACGAACATTTAATAGTAAACCTTCACCGTCAGCCAGTCAAATAAAAATCTAGTCGAATTTGTGGAGGCGGTATCACAGTGTGCGAACTTTCCAAATATCATTTGACTTAAACGACAAAAGCAAGCTAATGAGTGGCCTGCAAAATGCAGGATTTGGTTGCAATTTATGACTTTTATGCTAAAGAAAATTAATTTTATCTTCTTTCACTACCATTTCACATAAAATTCATTTATTTCTAAGCTGATCCATGGTATAATGATTTACAAAGTAGGAGTGACAGTTCTGTTGGCGATTTAGAGTTGTCAAAAATAGATTGAAAAAGAGAAAACGAAGAAGCAGCAAAACAGATGAAAAGTTAAACTTTGTATTGATTTGACAACTCCCGATCGTGAGAAAATAGGTAGTTGTCAAGACTACCTTGTAAATTATTGGCAAAATATTTGAAAAATACAGTTTCAATTCACAATTAATCCAAAAATTACTCGATGATGCTTACAATTCTTTGTTTTACTACTTTCTTAAGAAAAAACACAAACGAATTGAAAACTTTTTCTTCGAAATTTAATTTTTTGATGTAAATTTATTTACTTTTACGTTTAACAAGCAGACTCGTATACTATGATAAAGAAGAATTGGAAGTTCGCCAACTGAGTCGATTCGAATATAAAATTTGATTAGCGGACGGTGATAGGGTCATAAGTTTTCATTTTAGTATTGTGAAAATATTGCACGAAAATGAGCGATGTGTATAATTTATAATTGAAAATACTCTTTCAGTTTATTTGGTAGAATTTGCATAATCCGTATTACTTATAATTTTCTTGGAAGAATTTAAGATGAGCGGAAATGGCATTTTTTCCTCAAAATGTGTATATGGAGCTAAAAAAAGCAAATGGTGAAAAAATTTTCCCCGCTCTGAAATAGTTTAGACGTTATAGGAGGTTAAAGTTAGGAAATGGGTCAAAAATATGTGATTTTTGAGAACCTTGTAATTTGTTTTTTAATACAAATACAAAATTCGTCCTACAAAATTTGGCATAAAAATGTGCTATCAACACACATGTCAATGACATCCAGATGCAATCACGGCTTACTCCATGGAATGCTTTTTCAAAGTCCACAAACATGAGATGTAGTGAACTCGGCTGCTTCTTCGAGAATGATGCGAAGTGTATTGATATGGTCAACACACGACCGTCCAATAAGAAACCCTGCTTGGTGTGTTTTAAGTCTTGATTCGATTCTGCCCTTGAGGCATTTCAGAATAATGGAAGCCATTATTTTTGTAAGCAGAGACAGCCCAGTGATACCTCTCCAGTTGCTGCAGTTCTTAAGTTTTCCATTTTTTATTTTTTTTTTAAGGGGGTAAGTTTTCTGTTCCCAGATGCTTTTTAGAAGTTATAGCAATATGTTTGATGTGATTACTGGATCTGCTTTCAGAACCACAGCTGGAATACCATACAGACCCAACACTTTGTTGTTTTTGAGACCTTCGATTGCGGTTGTGATTTCTGCAAGGGCAAACCATTGTCATTGCCTCTAAAAAATTTGCTTATCTTACGAACAGGAGAACTCTTTGGATGGGACCAAGGTTGATTTATAAGGTTGTCGCAAGGGAGAGAGCGAGTACCCATAATTGTCAAATCGAAGTTGACAGCTCATAGAAAATCTGCAAGTGCTCTCTTTTATCATCCGTTTTTTTTTTAGTCATTTGCAAAATTTGCTGGTTTTGACAATTATGGGTACTGAGAAGAGAGTGCGATCAGCCCTGCGACAACCTTATAAATCAACCTTGGATGGGACGAACTCAGCGTTTAGTAACGAACAAAAGTGGACCCCCCATTTCCGCAGTCGTCGATTGATTGAAAATTTTTTTCTTTAACCCTCGAAAACAACAACAAAATTAACATTTTGGAGGTTGTCTCTTCTTATTGTTTTTGGGCAAAACCCGATTTTCTTATGTTTTCGTTCATTGCGCTGTTCCATCGTCCATATCTTCTTGACAAGACGATTTCGACATAGAGATTTTTTGCTTGCTGTTTTACTCTTTATTGATGTGAGTGAAAGAGTAAAGTTGAAGCTGTGAGAGTAATTTGATTATATGTAAAAATGAGAGATTGTATCAAAAAGTACGGAAACAACTTCAATCAAGTTTCAAGAACAAAAACTGTTCGCATAATTTTGTAATAGGAAATAATTTATTATTTGCTTGAAATGTATGATTTTTTCTAATAAAATACATTTTATGCTCATAAATTTTTAAAACATCAGCACTAATATATGAGAACAGCAATTTAATTTATTTCACAAATCAATTGAGCTATTCACAGCTTAAACGTATATTAACAAAACGTATTTATAGCATTTGCTATTTTTGAAACTGTGAGCACCTCAGTATGTGTTTGCCGTATTCAATGATTTTGCAACGCTGTTATATATGCTGTAGATAGGGCATAAAAATACGAGACACAAAAACCACGTCCAAGGGCTACTTTTATTTACGCGTGTTTACGAATTTGCGTTTGCATGCAAAACAACATCAAAGAAAAATACGCTTACGTAAGTTGGCGTAAGAATAACAAATGGTAAATTAAACAGGCCTCCGTACTTAAACTGTGAGTAGCCTAAATAGAAACTTTTGATCTGCAAACTTCACGATCAGCTGTTCAAAGCTATTCGAACAAGCTCGAAGAAATTTGTCCAGTAAAGTTTAGTCAGTTTCGAGCTCGAGAGAGGGATATTTTGCTTTTCCTTCTTCGCTCTCGTGCTCGAAAAATGTATAAAGAAACGCTTTTAAGCAACTTCAAATTACTTGAAGTGAGTACGGTGAGACCTGTTCTCTCACCGATATTCTTGTATTTTCTTTGGCTGCACTGTTTCGTCGTCCATTGCTTATAGACACGACGATTTTGGCCGAGCGATTTATCTTGCTGTTCCACTCTTTACTTATGTGAGTGAAAGAGTAAAAGTAAAAAATCGTCGCGGAATCGCTGATACGAACGATTTTTTGATGATTTTTATTTACGTCTTCTTTTTGGCTCCCGCGCATGCGAGGAGAAAAAGATGAGAGAAATCGTCGCCGTATCGCCGCGTCTAAAATGAGACAATGCTGCGAAAATCAAAAATAAATCTTTAGGGTTTTATAAATTTATAGAGCTGGCAATATTGCAGCAATTTGTTCTGTTCATGATCTGTTTGCACAGTACAAAATACATCCATAGTATCTGAAACAATTTTATATTTGAAGATTACAAAAATAAACAAATAAATATTAAACGTTGTACTATGTTGTTTAAGTAAATTTTGTTAATATTTTATTAGTAAAAACACGTCCTTACACACAGGCAGCAAAATGGCATTTCTTTGTCCAGTTCGCATGCGACGGAGCAAGAAAAAAGGTATTATATTATGGTTTAAAAAGATATCCTTTCATATTTTTAAATAAAAACTAAACAAAACAGCGAAATAAATGATATGATGTATGTTAGATAAATACTTTTGGAACTACAAAATAATCCCTAAAAATAATTTATCTAAACGAAAGACTTAAGACACGAACTGTTCGTGCATCTCTTTTCATGCCCCAATTATTGACATTATTTAAAACATGCACACTCTGCTGTGCCTGCTTCTTACAGCTACCAATGCGGACATTGAACGCGATCTACCACATCCAGGCGTCGGCCTTGGCCTAAACCATGGAATGGGCCGCATCACTGGGTCATCGAGTATTGAAACACTTGTGCGTGTTGGCATCGAAAAAGAACATGGTCTTAGCCCCGACTCCAAAATGGTTGTACTGCACGACTTCACACCCTGTGTCGATGATGAGCTCGAAGTGAAGCGCGGCCAGATTGTCAACATACTCTATCGCGAGAACGACTGGGTCTATGTAATCGGACAGGACACACGTCAAGAAGGTTTCATACCATTCTCCTATTGCGCGCCCTACAACACACAACTTGCCGAATTGGCCATAAAAAAAAAGCTGCCGCGCGATCAGAGCGTCTCCAATCTTGGCCTTTGTAGCGCTGAGCACAGCGATTGCATGCCGCTTCTAAGCAATGAATCAAATAAATTAGACCTCATCGAAGAGGTTGTCGTAGGCGGCAGTGCTGGTGGCACATCGCTCAAAAACTCTGAAGTAAGCCTAAGTTCAGAGCCGGAATATGTGCCATTCTTGAAGGATCCTAGCGGACGCTATATTGTGCTGTATACTTTTATAGCACGCGATGAAAATGACGTCTCCGTGGAGCGTGGTGAATTTGTAACTGTGCTGAATCGCGAAGATCCCGACTGGTTTTGGATTGTGCGCAGTGACGGTCAGGAGGGATTCATACCATCAGCCTTTGTATATCCAGCGGATAGTGTTTTGCAAACGCAGCACAAAATGTTGGCAGCAGCAGCAGTAGCTTGCAACAATGGGGCAGATGGTGCCATTAACAAAACGAGTTTGAACATGGAAATAAATGCGCCAACATTGGGTGGAAACTTAAATTCGCTAGGACAGCCTCTGAGCGCAAATCAATTAGATGCAAGTTGTGTGAATGGCTTACAACAGCAGCAACAACAACAGCAGCAGCAGCAAGTGCAAAATGTGCAGCAGCAAAATGCACAGCAGCAGCAGCAAATCGGTATCGGTGCTGATGACTTACGTTACCATGGCACTGAGCTGGTCATGTTGTACGACTACAAGGTTGACTCGTTACCTAAGAGCAGTATTAAATGTAATTAAATTAATTTTTCTGCTTCCGCAGGCCCAAGCACCCGATGATTTGTCTGTTCGGCGTGGCGACTGGATCTATGCAGACTTGAATAATCAGACTGTAGACGGCTGGCTCTGGGCGTATGCGCCAAAAACACGCAAATACGGTTTCATACCAAAGGCGTATGCACGGCCGCCAGCAATGACAAGCCTTTGAAAAATCACTCGCATGCAATAAAAAATCATGCCATTCCTTCATTGCCACTTAGCATTAATTCACGAGCTTCCATTAATAAGCATTTCATTGAAATTATAAATAAAAGCAAAGTATAGAATTTCATTAAAATATATATTTAAATTTTTGATAATCTGTTTTAATTACTACATTTAATATTTAAAAATATAAAGTGTAGATACCAAAATAAATTTGCTTTAAGTGTACTAACCTAAAATAGATATTTCATATATATATATATATTATCAAATAAATTAGACCTAATATATATACCTATATATATGTATACATGTATAGACATATGTATTGAGTCTTAAACATACAGATTTTGAATGCATACTTTTTATTCCTTATTAAATATTCTTAAAACTAAACATTACTTTTAGAAGTAGAGATTTTAATGTTTCAAAGTATATTTTATAATTAGAACACTTCATGTGTGCTTGTGTGCGTTGTGTGTGTAACATGCAAGAGCACTTTGTTTAAATAATAGTTATAATATCCTTAATATTGCCATTTGTTAGTTTGTATTCATTTTCAACCAAAAATTAAATTATGTTTAGCTTTCTTTGTATTCTTATACTCCCATTTGTGTGGTTTTTATCATTAGGTTGCTAGTGTAGCTTAAACTTATATATCCTCACTTGGTGTGCATCGCAAATAATTATGTTCAACATAATTTTTTAATTCTACATTTGTTATCATTGCGTTAACACGTTTAAACAACCATTTAGTTAGCTTCAGCACGCTGGGCTAGCACCGTTTAAATGTTATTTAAGGCTGGCAGATCCATTCGCCGAAGAACAGTTTGAGCAGTTCAATTCTGAATTTCTGGAAACATGAGAAAAAATTACAATTAAAGCTTAAGCAACTGAAAGCATGCCTTTTAAATGTTTTTTTTTTTTTTAATCAACAACCTACTTCAATGCTTCCTTTAGCTGCTCCTTCTCTGTCAACTCATCACGCAGTTTTTGTTGCAGGCTCAAGATCAAATCATTTTTGCTATTTATTTGCATTTTAAGATGAGCAATAGTCTCCTCTTGTGCCTCAAAAATTGCCTGTTAGCCAAAAAAGGTAGAGCAATTGATTAATTAAACGTACAAAAAAAAGAGCTACCCCTACAACTCACCCTACATTCCTCCATCGACTCAGAATATGTTGGAGGCTCGTCTAGACAAAAAAATTCACGTACCATCTTATTTTTACGTAAGTCCTGTTTGGCTAAAATTGAGTTGACAAACATCTGCAGACCCTGTACACGATTGTCCAGAAACACCGCATTGAAGTTGTCGCCAAAGATCTTCTTGCGCGGCAGCATCAATGATATGTTTGGAAACGCCTGCTTGAGCTTTGTGTTGAGACGCACAAAGTCTGTATACCGTCGCAGCACTAACCAGCAGTCATTCGAGTACGGATTCTCCACCCGCAACTTATAGACTGTGAAGCGTGCCCGTTCCTCCATCACCTCGTAGCCAATAATGGGCACGCGTACAGCGGAATTGACTGCATCTGCTTGGCTACCTTCGTTTGATAGCGTCAGCGCACTAGCAGACAGCGCGCTCGTGCGCTGTGAATAGGCCGAATTAAAACTGCATTCGCTCAAGCGCCGACGTGTCGCTATTTGAGCTGAACTGCCACCCAAATGATCAACAGCGCTTCCATACGAAGACTGCGTCAAATCGCGATGTGAACGTGCACCTGACAGCATTTGACGTCTCGTGGCAGGCTGCTGGCTGATAATGGATGTTGATAATAGTTGGGAAGGATGTGTGCTGAAACCAGCCGTGTTGTGTACAGATATGGTCTGGAGACAAACTTCCGATTTGGCGCCTATGAGTCTACCGTCGCCGGAGTTGCTTACGTTGCTAGAGAAAGTCTTTAGCAACGCAGTGACATCAGTTTCTGATTTGGTTCGTACGAGACGTGTGTTTTTTGCAGCAAACAACTCAAGCGTGTCCGTTATTTTTCGCAATTCCGGATTTGAGCGTGTGAAGCGTCCAAGCAGTGTCCGTTGCTGTTCTAAGCTGTGCAATGAACTCAATGTGGTGGCCTGAATCGATGTTGATGCGGAGGACGCGCTGCTAAAAACTTTACGTGGCGAAGTTTGTGATTTTCTGAAGAGCGTTGGTTTGTGACCGACAGATTGCTGGGATTGAGATTCACGCTTCTTTATAGCACGCAGCGACATTGCAGGAACTTCAGAGTGTGGCAAAGTAGTCGTTCAACGGGGCGTGGTTAGAGCTGGACGACTCCTTCGCTTGTTGGCACTTCATCTGCGTGGACGTGTGTATTATGGAACTAATTTATTGCTATGAAACCTCTGTTATTTCTCCAAAAAATTTTCTTAATTTCCAAAAGTGAAAGCTTTGTTATGAGGAAAAACGACGAACAAAACAAAAGAAGCAGGAAAACAAAAATATAATCAAAATTTGCTAGATCTTTTGATCAATTTTTAGCTAGATTACAAGAACAACAAGTGATGATTTTTCCCAATTGTTTTCCATGATGACAGCAATAAATTTTTTCAAAGTTGCCAACCTAACTTGTTTGTTATAATTTTTTTTTATTTTTCTTGGGTTTTGAACAACTGTGATAACAATTTTTAACAACTCTTCTAGAAACTAAGATAATTTTGTAAAGTATAATATTTAATCGTAAATATCTCAACACTGTTGTTTTAATATACATAAAGATAGAATCTCTTCACAAAATGAGAGCTTTTGGTCATATAGTGGAATTAATGGCGAAAGTTGGCAGCTATAATGTTTTTGTTTGTATAGTGTTGGTGTTCACAATAGAAAAATATCAATATCTACCATATTATTTAAAATATCTACCAGTATTACTGTCTTTATAAGTATGGGAATTTTCGTGTGATCTCTATATTGGATATTTATCAACGTGTAGAATTTATTAAAAAATTTTAAAACCATTATTTATTCATAAATTATTAATTCACTATAATTAATTTTAATTAAGATATTGTCATTGCTTTGCAGTTGATATATCTGTGGTCACAAGCAATACCGACATAACTCAAAATATCGCAAAAAAGCGATATGGTATTTTCTTTGCTGCCAATCTTTGGAAGGATGCAGAATGTGTTTTTTGCACAGAATAGATTACCACCTATGAGCGCAAATATTTCTTTTGTACTATTCATATATTTCAGACTAAATTGTCGTAGTTAGAACAATTAAAAGATAATTTTTTGCGATATGCCGTAAATGCTTGTGACTATTGTTATAATAATTAGTTACGATAAGTTAACGATAATAATTGATGTGGTTATTAGTCATTGTGCATGACATGTTCATAAATAAATAACTGTTTTCGCTAGCTACCGTCAGTGGCAATCGTTATTAAGGCATTTAGGAATTCTGCTACAGGTAATTTATAATTTTAAAGAGATTTATTTTCAAATCCATATTAAAATCGAGATGTTTCTGAGATTCTTATCTCCTTAAAATTTTGAAAAATTCTCCATCTATCTGGAATACTCAGTGCAATTGTTTCATAATTGTGGAATTTCTAAATCAAAGTGTGGTGCAAAGTATTTAAACATTCAAACTCATTTAATTTCTTATAATGTAGAAGATGTTCATCTCTTAATTTGGTACAATGCATTTGATTTGAAAAACTACTTTTCCGAAAGAGATACGTGCATACACATTATTAAAATAGTACTTACTATGTTAATGGAGCCTTACCGTGTAATGGAAGTAAGTGCTCATCAACAGTTATAAAATATTTTACACAACTCGAGGTATTTATTCAGATAAGAAAAATACCAATATGTTCCAAGCTTATACTACGTTTACATTGCAGCCAAATCTGGAGGTTGAGTCCAAAATTAAGATTAAGTACTGAAACCACTTGGTAATCTTCAGGGTTCCACACATAAACTCAAACCTTGTAAGAATAGAGGTTTCATAAAAATCTTCAAATTTTGTAATGTGTTTTTGTTTTTTTCGTCAACACCGAAAGGGATTCCCCCTTTTTTTTGTCCCATTAAAAAATTTCGAAATCAGAAAATGTTGCAAGTTGTCTTCGGAAAACGTAAACAGCTTAAAGGTTACGAAAACTTGTTCAGCCAAATCTCGAGTTTAAGCTGCAATGTAAACGTAGTATTAGCAACTTTTGTTGCAGTTGCATTACTTTTCAATTGCTTCGTCTGATAAGGCCCTAAGAATCTGGATTATATCTGTCAATTCTGTTAATAGCACAAAAATAAGCGCCCAAAAAATAATCTGATCGAAATGTCAGTACGCTCATTTTAACGAGCGCGCTCACTTTCAAAAAGGTCGCGGTGCCCAACAAAAAATTCTAACGGGGTCAAATCGCAGATCCAATAATATTCGAACTAAAAATAAATTAATCACAATGAAAATTTAAATTTTATAAACTAATTATGTTGAGAACTTAAGTAAAGAGTACAATTCTGATTTCACAGATCGAAAAAACAAGTCTGAAAATATGCAAAAGCATAAAAATTTTGATTTGGTTTAAATAATTCGTAGGACAAAAAAGTGATCACATGACAAAATGTCTATTTTCAGGTAAATTAAAATTGAGCATGACGTGGGATAAACGTTTTTTATGTAAATATTTACGTTGGGATTTGTTGCCACTCGGCCGAGAAAACATCTACCGTGAATGATCCTGCCACTTTTTTCTCTATTAGTTATTTCGTTGCTTTTGCATGTTAAAAATCAAAACAGCTGTTCTTCGCTGACATAACCTGTGAAGTCTAACATTTACCTGAATTTTTTTCACATTTATTGCTTTTTACAAAAATATATAAATTATAGAAAATTGTGAAATGAATTTTTCCAATTGCTTCAGAGCGGCGGTCAGCTTGCTTCAACGCCAATCACTGCGTGGGTATGCCTTCAAGTCTGATCTTAAAATTAAATGGGTGCGCCCCGAAAAGATTCCAAGCATCAGGCCGGAGAAAAGTGGTGATCTCTCTCAGCTAAAGCCAGTAAATCCTGATGAGTTTTTAGTTAACTACGAAAAATCGGAGGAGCTGAAAAGGTTAGTATGTATATAAGAACAGATCAATATAATTTCTCTTATCTAAACACAGCGCTGATCCTATCGTGCAGTCAATGTTTCAGTTAAAGAATAATCGCAACTTATACACCTCGCAGATGCATCGAGTAGTGATGATTAAAGAAGTGCAGCGACATCAACTTGACTATGGTTCAATGGAATCTAAGCGTAAGTTTTATAATTTCATATATTGCATGATGTTCTATTAAAAGATGTTTCTATTGAAAGTTGCCTACATGACGGCCACAATACGTCGCAATCAGGAACATATGGAAAAATTTCCCCGCGATAAGCGAAGAAAAGTGCAACTTAAGGAGATGATTGAAAAGCGAAAAAAGTACTTGAAATACTTGCGTCGCTGGGACTACCGTCGCTTTGAATGGGTTCTAGTAAAACTTGACCTCGTCTATAAGCCACATCCGTTAGAATCTAAGAAAGTAACACGTAAGGAATCACTGCAAAAACTTACAGATCAATATTGTGAAAATATCAAACAAGAACGCTTGGATGCGTTCAAGAAAAAATTGGATGAGCAAATGATTCCCTCCTTAGAGGAAAAAATAACCGCCTTACAATTAATACGCAAGCAGCAAATGGAATGTGAAATTCCAGTCACAGTGACCGAAGAAGAAATAAACCAGGCTAAGCAGAAGTTAGAAAATTTAAAAGCAGAACGTGCCGATAAAGAGGAAAGAGAGAAACAAGAAAAACGACAAAACGAAATAATTTAGGAAATGTTTAAAATTATGATCGTTTCACTAAATATACATTTAAAAAAAAAAAAAAAAAACATGCTACAGCTTTTATTGTGGGCTCAAACTATTAACGATTGAAAAATGTAACAGATTTTAAATTCTTGCTTTTCAAGTTTATTAGATGCAATATATATAAAAAAAAAAACATTGTCGGGCATTCTGCTGCTCGTGGGTAAAGAAATGATATAAAAATTCAAATAAAAAAATTCAACAAATTTCATTGAAAAAAAGTTCAAAACAAGAACTCGATTAAATTATTTTATAGCTTAATTCTCCAAACTGCTCACCACACCCGATCGATCAGGCTGTTGTCTTGGGGCTTCTGGTTCATCGTACCCATTTGCTGATGATACTGGCGCAGCTGCACAGTACGTCGTGGTTGTGCCAGATACTCAAACATGCTCTGCAAATGTTGCGACAACATTTTGCTCAAATCACTTGGCATCGGATCAGTCCAAAAGAAGTCATGATTGAGCGCCGTATCTGCATCGATGCGTTTCTTAGGATCCAGTGTTAGCAGTTTGTCCAACAGATCACAGCCATGTGGATCCTTGACATATGGACGCAAACGCTCCCGTACGCGACGTTTCTGATTTTTGGGTAACTCAACAGATTTGTATAACTCCAGTTCTTCGATACCAGGCCAAACTTCGGGTGTAAATGAACCACATAAGTGTGTGATAAAGTGGAGCTGCTGCTGTTCCGTGTTACCTTGCATAATAGGCGAACGTGTCCACATCTCGGCCATGATGCAACCGGCACCCCACATATCCACGGTGGGGCCATAGTTGCGATCACCCAGTAGCAGTTCTGGGGGACGATACCAAAGTGTGACAACACGATTGGTATAGCGGTTTTTGGCATCATTTTTAGGTATGCTAAATGCACGTGCTAATCCAAAATCTGCCAATTTGAGAACACCATGTTTGGTGATGAGCACATTTGCAGCCTTCATATCGCGATGGAGAATCTAAAAAAAATAACTCTTAAAGTTAGTTCCGCATCTATCACCTGAATCACGCTCACCTTGTTACTGTGTATGTAGTAAAGACCATTAAGAAGTTGCTGCATGACTTTCTTGATTTCACCCAAACTGAATGTGACATTCATATTTGAGAGCAAACCAGCTAGATCGTGTTCACAGAAATCAAAAACTAAATAGAATGTAGAACGGTATCCATTGTTGGCGGTGGCCTTGGTACGGCATATTTCAATCAGATTTACAACGTTCTCATGCTTTAAAAGCTGTAGAATGCGTATCTCACGCAAAGCGGTAATCGGAAACTTGACAGAGTAGAAGATTTATCAAATATTAACTCATTCAAATAACCTAACGACACCACTTACGCCCTCTTTTTCATTGTCCATCAGCACTTTCTTCATGGCCACAAACTTTTTGTTGCTCTTCTTCTCGCGCGCCTTGAAGACTTCGCTATAAGTTTTTAGCGAATAAAAATAATTACTTTTCAGCTTGCCCGCAACTCCAGTCCATTGCTTTGGACTTACCCGAATGTGCCTTGACCAATTTTGGCCACCTTTTCATATTTTGAAGATTCATCACAGTAGGGAAAATCATAGTCTTCTATGTATTTCTGCTTTTCCGCAAAGGACAGAGCACGTGAAGAACTTGTATTTGTGGCTGTGGCATTGGGTGTACCAGATTGCGACTGTTGTTGTTGTTGCTGTGAAGATGTTTGCTGCTGACCAGGATGTGTCGAATGTTGTTGCTGGTCATCGCGTCCACGAGAGGACATTTTACCACAATTTTTATAAAACTACTTTTAATATTTTTACTTCACTTTATTTTCTTTTAATTTCAATCGAATTAATTTTTTCTAAATTCCACGCAAAAAATAAAGCTTTGGTTTTTCACAATTTTGCTGTCAATTTGCTGTCAACTTCAGTACGAAGTGCTGCCAAGTTCGCAATACGAAAAGACAGGGATGTTTTCCCTACGCAAGTATTTAATATTGAAACTAATTTGCTACCAACTCGAATCTTTTGTTTTAACAGGTCGGTACACATTATCAAATTGTTAGTCAAACACAATATAACAACGTTGGAATTTTCACGACACATTTGACAAAAAATTTGATAATGCGAACTGGCCTTATAACAAATAATAGCTTGAACACATTGACTGCGCCTGCAACGACAAGCTCTTAAATTAAGAGTGAATGCCTATCGACGACAAAATGCTGCAGCATTAGACCAATTCTCTACATAAGAAATGCATGTAAAAAATTTTGACAGATGTTGCATGGCTGCAACCGTCGTCAATGTGCTTAGGCTATAATTATTTTAACTTTTAAGGACGTAAAACAGAAAGTAATGTTTGCATTCTGGTAAATACTCAATTCTTTTGCTTATGGTAAGCTGTGCAAAACGTATAACAATATATTTAGAGCAGGATTCACCCGAATGAGACATTGTAATTATTGTGTGTCATACCAATTGTGTGACTTGATTACTCAACGATACAATATGAGAGCCGTTTGTCATATAAGCATGATATGTAAAAAAATTAAATGTCTATTTCAACCCTTGAACCCAGTTTATTATAATCACCTGTGAATTGTTTAAACACAAATGATAAAGAACTGGACAAACAGCTTTATGCCGACTCCGAACGGCTAATGCTATCAACAACATTTACATGTCAGTTTTATTCTCTGAGGTTTGCCGTTGTTTGCAGAGAAGTGATGGCGGAACAGACAAATTAATTTAATCAAAATGACAGTCTGTGTCGGCTGAGACTCAAACTTGGACTCATTCGCATATCAGCTACGCATTATATGTTTGGTGCGCTACCACATATGTACCCCGGATTAAATAGATGGACTTTTTATGAGAGAACCCCCCATAGTAAAAATATTTATTTCCGGGAAATGTTTCTCGTTTCCCCATGCGTGTTCTGCATTTCGATCGAAATTGCACCAATATCAACAAAACATAACTTGTCGAATTGATAAAGATGTTCTGCAAATTGTTCATTTTGCTAGATAATAATCGTTTTCGAACTAAAGTGCGAATCAGATGTTTTGTATGTGTTCAGTTGAAGAAGCATTGTTTTGCTTAAAAAAGTTTTATTTAAATAATTAAAATAAACATTAATTCGGATTGTCCAAGACTTTCTTATTAACGGAGAGGGAAGATTATAGCACTGAAAGCAAAAAGAGAATAATAAGGGACCACTTCAATATCTTTGAAATACCTGACATAACGTAAGGTTTTTATAAATTTATTTACAACACAGCCCTTTTTTAAATTTGTGACATGTTAAAATAGTTTTAGATGAAATTAAACCATATGTCAAAGAATCTTTGATTCCTTTGTTTCTCGAGATAGCAATGACACTCCTATCTTTGCTATGAAGCAAACTTTTGAAACAAGCGCAGTTTCTAAAGATCTAATAAAAATACTGCACAAAAATTTAGAACAGCATTCTTATGTGTATCCCTAAATCAGAATTCTTAACATCAATATTTACAGCAAAAAATTCCATAATTTACTTACATTGCATTTATTTTACATTGATTTTAAATTTTTTTGGAATTATTCTTATGAATGTCAAATTTTTTGTGAATTCGATAGAATTTCACTCGAGCACAGCTGACCGTTTTCAAATCGAAAAAAATAGTCGTTAAAATTAGTCGTCGAAAAAAATTAATTTGTGTATTGGTCGAAATCGAATTGCAGAACATGCGTAAATATTTTTAATTTGAGAGCTTTAAAGAATGCATTAAATTTGATTTTATTTGATTATTTTTTATTTATTTTATTTCATTTGCTTCAGCATGTTCTGAAATCCGATTTACGTTCTGAAACCGTATAAATTTCTGATGACTTTTGATTCAAAGCTTTTCTGCAATCCAATTCTTATCGTCGAATTCGATATTACTTATAATATAATCGGAACTAAACTGAAATATAATCCTTTAAAATTTTTGTTGGATGCTTGTGTGGTTGGCAGTTTTAGAGGATGGCTGGTTTCGAATCTGATATCAGGATATTAAAATTCAAGATGGCGGATAAATTGCCACTTCATTTTTTTTTTTTGTATTTTTGCGAATCCTTGTCGTTTTTAAATTCTGACAACGAATTTGATTTCGAATCTTATGTCACAGTTTTAAAATTCAAGATGGTGGTTTTTACCACAGGGCTACCACCTAATAATATGTTTTTTACGAGTTTTAAAAATTTCTTAAGAGTTTTAGGGGGTGCTGATTTCGAATCTGACGTCAGAATTTTAATATTCAAGATGGCGGATAGGGTTGTCCCCTAAATTTTTAAAACAGGATTGCCCCCTAAAAACATGTACTTTTAGGCGTTTTAAGCATCATCTAACAGTTTTAGAGGGTCGCTGATTTCGAATCTGATGCCAGAATTTTAAAATTCAAGATGACGGATAGGACTGCCAACTAATTTTTTGTTTTTAGGAATTCGGTGCTGAGGCGAACACTAGGTAAAAATGGGTCGCTGAATCCGAATCCGTTGTCAGAATTTAAAAATTGTGATATTTTTACAACAGAGTTGCCAACTAATAAAGTGTATTTTTAAAAGTTTTAAGCATCATGTAACAGTTTTAGGGGGTCGCTGATTTCGAATTTGATGTCAGAATTTTAAAGTTCATGATGGCGGATAGGTTGCCACCTAGATTTCGTTTGTATTTTTGGGAATTCTGATAACAGACTGCTTTCGAACCTGACACTTTTAAAATTCAATATGGCGGATAGGTTTGCGACCTAATTTTTTTGAGTATTTAAGTATATACGGAAAATATATAATACGATTCAAAGGGAAAACGTAAAGCTTCGGCACAAAATGCGTGTTGGATTTCATGGAAAATCGTCCTGATATTGCAAAGGGCTTCGTCAAATGCGACCGTGTACTTGTTGAAGCACAGTGGGAAAAATTGGTGGACTCTCTAAATAGCTTGGGTCCACCAATTAAAAGATCTTAATGGTTAGATAAAGGTAGTTAACAGTTTATAAGCCTGACATATAAAAATTACTCTTTGGTAACTCGAAACTGTGAAATAAATCTAGAAAATAACATTTTATTTTTCAAGAACACGACTCTAACGCATAATTGGACAATTCCAGGGTATTACTTTGATCACGAAGACGTCTTTGATTTACTTTTCTCTTTATCCTCTCCTTTCGTCAAATAATACAGTGGTTATCACAACACTCATGTTTTGAATTTTTATTTAAAATTAACTCTTTATTTTTATTAGCAAGTGTCAGATCAAAGGTCATATAGCTGATTCGCTCGTAAAGGAGCACGTTCAAATCCAATTGCATTAATTGCTTTCCGATCGGAATCTAGACCACCTTTTTTAATTGGAATTCATTTCCGATTCCTATCCACTTTCGAGGTGGATTTCAGAACAAGCCTGATTCACTATAAATGTAATTAATGGAAATGAAAGTCTTCCACTATTAATGCCAATCTTCGAAATAGTTTTTTGAAACATATGCAATACAAGATACAATTTTCTATCTTATTTTATTGAAATTTTTCAGAAGAGTTGGAGAAAAAAAAAATATTTGATTAATATAAAGCCCAATTGCAAAAATATAACAAGTACTCGTTTATATATTCATTTCAAAAATTGGTCCTTGACTAAATTAAACGAAAAACACAAGGTAGCTACAACATGTTTAAGTGCATTTTTCATTTATATTGCATTGATGTCATTTAAATCCATCATTTAAATAAACTAGTTTGCAATCGTTTTGAAAAAATAATTTAATAGCATTTTTATCAGTAGCTGCAAGCTATTTTTGTGACAGAAAAAGAACTACTGACTTGAGCTAACGTTTTTAATTGTATTTGATTTAAATATTGCCGTTGGCTGCAGCCTTGGAAGCAATCCTGCAGGACAAAGCGACAATTTTACAATCCTGTTAATAGCGCTGAATAAAGTGTTTCGGATGGTTTTAAGCATATTTCGCAATTCACGCTGGTCTTGGTTAAAGGTTATAAAAATACTCTCAAAAATTTTATGGCTAGTATTTTTACTTCAGATCTAACGCCTTCGTCTGCCTGCAGACAGACTGCGCGAACGCGTGCGTGAACGCTTGCGATAGCGTGCGGCTGGAGAACGGCTGCTGTTGCTGCGTTTGTATTTGGTCGAAGACGGGTTTGAATTTGAATATTTGCGCGTATGCGAACGAGAACGCGAGCGATCTCTCAACTGTTCTTTTTTAACGGCAACAAGTTCTCGTCGTCGTCTTTTCGCTGAAGAAGTGGAACGTGAGCGGGATTTGGTATCGTGGCGTGTGGATTTGTGGGATGAATGTGATTGTTGCGAGTGCGTTTTTGAGCGTTCTCGTGAACGTGTCTTCTCTTTGACTTCCTTATGCGTGCTTGCATTTGAGCGTTCTTCATCCGGCGCTACTGCAGTGACACCAGGTCGGGAACGATTGCGAGAGTGTCGGCCACCTAAAGCACTGCCACTTGAGTTGCCTGAGCGTGATGAACCATCTGTGCTTGAAGACGATGATGACGAGGAAGAAGAAGTAGAGGAGGACGTGATGCTAGATGAGGAACCAGATGAACGGGAACTATTGGAAGCAGAACGAGAACGTGACTTTTTGCTGGCTGTCGTCGTTTTGACGTCTTTGTTTGTATTTGTTTTTGGTTTATCTGTACTTGAGGGTTTAGCAGCAACAATAGCAGCTATTTCATCGTCACCCCAGAGATCATATTTTGAAAGATCACCATCGCCATCATCCTCTTCATCGTCGTCTTCCTCTTCATCCTCTTCTTCTTCGACCCGAACTTTTTGTGGTTGTTTGGGATTTTCTTCTGCAGTGTATTCCTTTTCTTTGTGATTCCTGTTTGACTTGCGTTTTTTTAAACGACCGAACTCGTCGTATTCACTGTCAGATTCTGAACGCTCTTTGTACTCGACCACACCACGATCATTGTAACCACCACCATAGCCTGTAACAAGGGAAAGTTTAGTTTAGAAAAAACAAGTTAAGGGAAGAATAAAAATAACAATAATTTAAATAAGGCCCCGAAAAAATCATGGTGGATCTATTGTATTCTAAAGCAGTACTTCGCAAACTATTTTTTTAAAAGCAAAAACCTGTTTATCTATAAATTTATATTAGACAATGGAAAAATAATCTTCATTGGATCGCCTTAAATCTGCAATTTTATTTTGAAATTTGTTAGTTTTAAACATTTTGAGAACCCACCATGTAGCTTGATCTTTCGTACTTAAAAACTTGATATCCGACATTTTCGACTCACCCGTCCGTTCCTCAACATCGCAGAATTTTGGCGCGTTGCACATGTTGCACGTTTGGCGTCGTGCCCAGTTCACGTTGGCGCATTTGCTGCACTGCCAATCTTCTGCGCTGAATAGACCGCGAGACTTTTCCGCAGCCGCTTTGCCAATCTCAGTTCCTAGCTTCTTTTTGACCAGACCACCACTGCTACTGCCGCTGGAGCGCTCTACCGAACGTTCACGATCACACTTATTACAAGTTGTACGTCGTCCAAAGTTCACATGTTTGCATCTGTGATCAATAAAAAAAGTTTGTATTTCCAAATTAGTTTCTTGTTTGCATTTTTATGCATCTCTATGTTCCCGCGAACAACACTTGACCACCATTCCACTCACTCGCTATCGCCACAACTCCAGTCGCTACCTGGATCAGCGACGGCGACGGTGGCTGCTGCGGCTGCAACGACTCCACCACCGTTTCCGCTACTTCGCTCTTTGAGTTCAGTCGAGCTTGATGACATTCTTGGTGCGATTTTATTCCGAACTTTGCTACGATTTCCTTCGTATAAATAAATAAATATTGATAAGTTTCTATAAATGGATTTCCTAATTCATTATCTACAACTTTTGGGTTTCTCGGCGTTTAGTTTTTATAGTTTAATGATATTATTTGTAGAAATTCAAGTTCGCGTGATGCAAAAAAATGCGAAAAATTTACAATGAATGACATGCGCCAAAAACCAGAATATCAAGGCGAATTATATATTTCAGGGATGGCGGAGTCAACAATGTCGATAATGAAGTGCAAAGTAGTTGATCATCTAAGTTTACACTCTTCAAGATTTGAAAGTAAATTTTTGTTGGCTTAGCAAACAAATATCGCCTCATGAAGGTCACTCTACTTCACGCGCTCCTTGTATTATTTATATTCAATTTCCAGGTTGTTTTCTAATTGGGCAGAAAGTTTGTCTATAAACCACAACAAATGAAAACAGACAGGACGAAATGTCAAATATCAGTGACAAATTGGATTTTTGTAATAGATTTTGACATTACTTCAACGAACAGACTTCCGAGCCAGGGTTGTTTTCTAACTTTTCAGAGTTTTTCGCTGAAAAGCAAACAAATATCAGCTTTTCATTTGACAGTTCTTCTATGACGAAAAACTTAATAACATGTAGCTTTTCAGCTGAAAAGCCATTATTGTTCGAAAAGCGGCTTTTTGGCCTTAGTGTGAACATACTATAAATGCGCTATAAAGTAATTTAGAAAATCAGCTGCTAAAACAGCCAAGCCAACAATAATAAACAAATGCACAAGGCTTCCAGATGATTGAGTGAGAATACGCTCCTTTTTCGATAAAATTGGAGCACAATTGTTCATAATATCAACTAAAACCACTCACCTAATTTTTGGAATATTCAAAAATTGGTATATTTTCTACAGTTTTACTCAGCTTAAAATTTTTAATTATATCCCTCCAAACATCAGTGGCGACCTTTTGATTTAGTCTCTTCAGTCACGAAAAGTCTTCTTAAAAATTGTGCTAATTGTGGTCAAGCATAGCTCTACTGACAATATTCTAGTAATTTACAGTGCAACCTAAATAGGTGCACTTGCGTCTGTTAACTGTAAAAATTGGTTCATGCACATACATTTTGTATGAAGCCACCCAAATACGCATCGCAGTAACGCAACTCGATTCAAATTTCCGATTTTGACAATACGCTCCACAGTAAAGTTGGCTGAGAAAAAGAGAAAAAAAAAACAAGAACAAAGGCAACGATTTTTGAAGTTCGCGTAGCGTTTTGTAGCACTCATACAACATTTGCGTGGCGACTGTTAGAGCAATCAGTCAATTTGGTTCAATACACACACAGCCTTTATATCCTTTTAAACTTGACGCTTAAGTTTACACAAATCAGGAGATATTCATTAAGTGTTCCGTGTTTTCTTCAGCAATTAGGAGCAAAATAAAAAGACAACGAATAAGAAAAGTCCCGGTTAGCACTAGTAATGACTGGACATTCAAGTCAAGCTGCAGTTTTTTGGCTTTATGCTTTTTGTTATGTCTTAAATTAATTTATTTTTTAATTGGAATAATTACGTTCTTTTTTGTTTCTGTTATCTTATTTAACCAACGCTTTAAATCGGTTCGACTCAAATCGTTTTGGTTAAAATCTTTGCATAAATCGAATTTCAAACCATTTCGAAAATTTCAAGCCGATTGAAATGAGGTTTTAATTTCAATTCGGTTCTTATTTCTCAAGACGGTTTAAAATAGCGCATTAATAGGATGTTCTTTCAAAACGTTTGGGAAATCATATGCTTTGGCTTTGGTTAAGCAGTTTATAGCTGCTTTATATGCAAAATTCTTGTTGTTTATTAATATTATTAATAAAGAAATAAATAATTTCAAATTATTGTTTTCCATTGTTATTTAAGAAAAAAAATTCAAATTTTCAAAACGCTTCGATTACCGTTTTCATTGAAACCGCTTGCTGCTTAGTTATAAACACACGGCATAAAATAGTTCTGACTCAAAGCGATTGTGATCAAATCGACTTGAAGCATTGGATAAACAAGGTACGTATAGCAATAGAAAATATCAAGTGAACATTATTTGGCATATTATGTGTATGCCCGTAATCAACTACACGACTAGACAACTAGGACGATTCAATTCTTGCTCAAACAATATATCTGAATTTAAAAATGAGTTCTATTAATAAGAATCTGTTATCAAAACAACAAGTAAAATTTTTCTACAAGTAGCAATTCGTTGCAATATTTCAGAACAATGACGTTAGCACATCCCTGTCATTTCATACCGCTAGCTTGTCAGCAGTTCATATGACAGTTGAGCTCAGGGTTGCATTGGAAATAAATTAAAAACATACATTCATAATACCATTTTTTGTTGTTGGATGTAAATTTATTTTATAAAAAATTTCGTTTTGTGAACATAAAATTGCATACTTTTGTACCCGGCGTAAAAAAAGTGGTAAAAAAGTGGGTACCTTTTTTCCCTGCTTTCAAATTGGCAAAAAAAAAAATTCTATTGTACAAAATAAAAATACAAAAAACTGAAATAGTAATAGTACTATCCCTTTCATACTTCGTAACCAAAAAATAAAACAAAGAGGCTAGTTGCATACATTTTCTTTAATTCTCTATAACATTAGACTTTATATATATAATTGTGTGCCAATCGAAAATTTTTTACTCAGATGAAATTATTGGAAATTAATAAAAAACTATCCAATTCGTCTCCGAGACAATTTTTATTTCATTGTTTTAAAGAAGCAATGAAAAAAGTTTCGTATATAAAAAACTAAAAAACTAGAGTGAAAAATTTTAAACACAAAAAACATTTGTGAATTTTGAATTTTGAATTTTGATTTCTACAATAAAAATATTTAACAAGAATTTTTTATGCAAGTATTAATTACATTTCAACACCCTTCCTTAATTAATATGAATTCAACAAATCTCTAAAATTTTTTATTTTGATAGATGCTAATGGTTTTGTAAACAATTCAGCTTCTATGTCTTCCGTTGGACAGTATATAAGTTGTAAAATATTTTTAGTTTTCAGATCGCGAGCAAAATGATAATTTGTGTCGATATGTTTCGTTCTTCTGCTAAATTTTTCATTATCAACCAGCTTGACACAATTCTGATTATCTTTATAGATCACTATTGCTTCTTCAGTCGAAACACTAAAATCTGTCATCAGTTTCCTCAGCCATAAGGCTTCTTGAGCAGCTTCTGCTAAGGCAATATACTCAGCTTCAGTCGAGGATAAGTAAACACACTGTTGTTTGTGACAGCACCAACTAATACAGGCACCATTAAATTTGAAGACATATCCACTATTAGACTTCCTGTCTTGTCTGTTTTTTTGCGCCCAATCTGCATCGGCAAATCCTGTTAAACCATTTTGCTTTTTATGTCCTAGTTTCAGCTTTAGACTTCTGGTTCCTTTCAGATATTTTACCAGACGTTTCAGCTCAACCCAATCTTCCTCTGTTGGTTTGCTTACTTGCTGACTCACAATCGAAACTGCTGCTGTTATGTCTGGTCTAGTATTGACAGTCAAATATAACAATGATCCGATCAATTCGCTATACTTTATATTGTCCTTGAGTGGAATACACTCAATGCGATTTAGATTTACATAGCCTATATCCATTGGTATCTTTGAAACTTTGCTATCAGTTAAAACTGCTTGAGAAATAATTTTATCAATATAACTTTCCTGATGTATTGAGAAATATCCGTCACTTCCCCTCTCAGTTTTGATACCAAGATAAAAACTCACATCACCAGGTTTTGAGATTTCAAAATTGTTTTCGAAGATTTTTTCAACATGTTCAAAATGTTTCTCTAACTTTGTAGCAACTAAAATGTCATCTACATATACAAGAATATATATGTTTTCATCTCCAATGTTAAGTTTTAGGAGACAAGGATCGGCACTTCCCTGAATGAAACCTGCTTGTTTTAAAACGTCAAACAGTTTTGAATGCCAGCATCTTGAGGCTTGTTTAAGTCCGTATAAGCTCTTTTGCAACTTACACACGAGAACCGTTTTTTTTCATCTGAAGGTACTTCATAACCATCTGGTTGACGCATATAGATCTCCTCTTCCAGGTCTCCGTTCAGGAACGCTGTCTTCACATCATAGTGCTTGACATTGTACTTATTAGATCCTGCCAACGCCAAAAACGTCTGACAACGTCGTCTGTCTGACAACTGGTGCGAAAACTTCGTCGTCAACAATCTTCCATGTGTTATTCCGTTTTATATATTGCATCTCATCATCCATAGCCTTCATCCACTTGATATTTTCACTGCAGGTCGAAGCTTGCGTGAATGTTGTAGGCTCCTTAGATTTAACAACTACATTGGCATATCGAAATGGTGGTACGCCCTTATTTGCACGCATTCATTCATTCGAACAGTAACTACTCCTGGAATAACGTTGATATCATTTCCTTCGGATGATGATGATATATCAACAACTGAGTTATTTGTAGCTGCATCCGAACAAACATCACTTGAACCTTCTTCTTCTCCAGCAGAATAATATTCTTCATCACCTGGATTTGATGGTATATGCATTTTACTATTATTATCATCTTGTTGGTTTTCACCCAAAGTCACAACTACTGCATCTGATGATAGTTCTGACTGGTTGATGTTCTCAAAATTTCATAATCACGACTTATGACAACAGTCATTTTCTCTTTATTTAAAAATCTTAAAGCTTTGGATTGCTCCGAGTAACCAATAAATGTTAACACCTGCGTTTTCTTATCTAATTTCTTCCTATGTTGCCCAGGTATTAAAACATGAGCATCTGCTCCGAAAATTTGAAATTCGAAATTGAAATTGAAATATCCACCTCCTCCCATACTTCGAAAGGAATTTTGTCATTGAACCTTGTCGGCAACCGATTTTTAATGTAATTTGCTGTAAGGACAGCTTCTCCCCGGAATTCATTTGACATATCTGCGTCTGATAGCATACATCTCAGCATTTCAACCAAGTAACGGTTCTTTCTCTCAGCCACCCCATTTTGTTCCGAAGTGTAAGGAGCTGTGAATTGCTACTGAATACCCATTTGCAAGAAACGCTTTCACCTTTGTACCAAGATACTCCCCTCCGCGATCTGACATCAAAATTTTAGGTGTTTTATTAAATTTAGCTTTAGCTTAATTAATATATTCCTTAAGTCGATCAAACACATCAGATATTTTCTTGAGCAGATATATTACGCAATATCGACTGAAATCGTCAATAAATGTAACGAAATAGCGATATCCACTTGGTGTAACTACGTTCATTTGTACTACATCCGTATGAATTATCTCTAAGATATTTGATGAGTGCTCAGCTGATATTTTTGGAAAGGCTTTTCGCATCATCTTGCCTGCTAAACAAATTTCACATTGCGAATCTAAAGCACAATTCTTGACACTCACACCAGATTTCATCAGAATCTTGCTTATGTCGTAATGTATTTATGTAATGTTTATGTCGCGATGACACATGCGGCGATACCATTCATGAATACAGTTTTTGTGACCTGTGTCCTTTACAACGCCTGCCAGCTCAGTTTTAATCCTAAGCTTGTAGAGATCATTTGTCAAATCAGCTACAGCCGCAGCGTTGTCTCTCTTCTGAATTTTGCATACATCTTTCTCAAATAGAACAGAGTATCCTTTCTCGGTTAGCTTCTTCACCGACAGCAAATTGCTCTCTATCGGCGGAACGTAGAGTACGTCCTTTACTGGAATCTTTTCAACTTGACCGCATTCGTTGACAATTCGTATGCAACCCGAACCTTTTCCACTAGCATTCATTCAATACCCATTCGCAACATTGACTGGATCAGTATATTTCTCATTAAGCGTGGTAAAGAAACTCTTTTGGTTTGAAATACAGGAAAATTTTCACTCGCAAATTAAATTTGTTAGTCGGAATGAGAAGATTTGGCATTTGTTAGATAACTATGATAACCAAAAATTAAACAAGCACAAGGGAAAAGTATACATTTTGATGACCAGCAGGAGAATTTTTAACGGAAGCAAGAATAAAAAAAAACAGTTCTGAGCCCACGCCAAAAAATGTTTCTTGCATACTTTATTTCAAAATTTCAATTGGTAAAATTTCATCATTTTATTTTCCTCAGCAAAAATGACAATTCTATTTAAACAGATAGAAATTCTGTTGAAATCAGTATTTTCTGTATTGCCACAATTGAAGAGCTTCCTATCTACACACAGCCTTTATAGAGTAATATAGAAGGTGGCAGTGACGTCGAAACTGCTAGTTAGTATGCACGTATTGAAACGGAGTCAAATATCATTATACTATGCTAAAACACTAAGAAATGGAGTAGGAAATGTTATATATGTTACACTACAAATTCCATATTATATTATTTTGAAGCAGCAATGTAATTTTGAAGAAGTGGAATAGAACGGAGAGTCTAGAGACTTTTCCTTTCCCCATTCGGTCTCCATTCCTCACTAGCGCAAGGTGGTAGGAGCTATTTTCCCACAAACGGCGATCATAACTTATCACTTTTCTGTGTATTTTATTTTTTGTTCTGTACTTTGTACTATTTTTGATAAGCTATGGTCGCCAAAAGAACTGTCACTACGATCTTACTTCTTGTAACATGCTTGTAACATGCTAGTTTTCTCATATATAAGCCCTCCCGCATATACCATTTTTTGAAAATACCACTTGAAAAAGAAATAGAGAAACTCTCATGCGAGAAGTATCCTTGTTTAAATTCCACATATAATTTCGTACAAAAGAAATAAAAACGTACCCCAACTATGACAAAACAGCTTTTCGGTGCAACTCTGCAGTTGAGAGCAAATTGACAACTTCTACTGCAACAACCGTTCTAATTTTTATGTGGAATTTCTGCAATAATTAAAAAAGTGAAGTTAAAATATTTAAACTGAAGAAAGGTGTTAACACTTGAGAATTGAATTGAGAATTGTGATAGAATGTCCTCTCTTGGACGCGATGAACAGCAACCATATTCGACCCAACCTGACCAGCGGCACCAAGCATCCTTTAAACAGTCCAAATCTAGTACACCCGAAGACATTGCCTCAAATACAAGTCCATCACGTGATCTATCCCTTGCGAAAAAGCGGAAATATATAGAAGACTATGATTTTCCCTACTGTGATGAATCTTCAAAGTATGACAAGGTGGCCAAAATTGGTCAAGGTACATTTGGGTAAGTTGAAAGCAATGTGGGAGTTGCAGGCAAGCTGAAAAATAAATTTTTTTTTATTCGCTACATTCTTATAGCGAAGTCTTTAAGGCACGCGAGAAGGACAGCGACAAAAAGTTTGTGGCAATGAAGAAAGTGCTGATGGACGATGAAAAAAAAGGCGTAAGTGCTGTAGCTGGGTGTTTTTAATGGGTTTAATATCTGGTAAAATTTATGCTCTGTCAAGTTTCCGATTACCGTCTTACGTGAGATACGCAATCTACAGCTTTTAAAGCATGAACACGTGGTTAATCTGATTGAAATTTGCCGTGACAAGGCTACCGCTAACAATGGGCAACTTTCTACATTCTATTTAATTTTTGATTTCTGCGAACACGATCTAGCAGATCTGCTCTCAAATGTGAATGTCACATTCAGCTTAGGAGAAATCAAGAACGTCATGCAACAGCTTCTAAATGGTCTTGACTATATACACAGTAAAAAGGTAAGTGTGCTTAGAGAAGAAGATAGATCCAGACCTAGTTTTAAAATTTTTTTTTTCAGATTCTTCATTGCGATATGACGGCTGCAAATGTGCGCATCACCAAAAATGGTGTTCTCAAATTGGCGAATTTTGGCTTAGCGCGTCCATTTAGCATACCTAAAAAGGGTGCCAAAAACCGCTACAACAATTGTGACTCCACGCTTTGGTATCGTCCACCAGAAATGCTACTCGGCGATCGCAACTATGGTCCCACCATTGATATGTGGGCTGTCGGCTGCATCATGGCCGAGATGTGGACACGTACGCCTATTATGCAGGGTAACAACGAACAACAACAACTCCTGTTTATCACAAACTTATGTGGCTCGTTCACACCCGAAGTTTGGCCCGATATTGAAGAGTTGAAATTGTACAAATCTGTTAAGTTGCCCAAGAATCAAAAACGTCGTGTGCGGGAGCGTTTGCGTCCGTATGTCAAGGATCCACATGGCTGTGATCTGTTGGACAAACTGTTAACACTGGATCCGAAGGAACGTATCGATGCAATTTCGGCGCTCAATCATGACTTCTTTTGGTCTTATCCGATGCCAAGTGACTTAAGCAAAATGTTAGCGTTGCTTACACGAATTTCAAATGTTATTAAGTGTCCATGGAGAATTTACATCGAGTAAGGGTATTCGTCGAGTTGAGGATATGGTATCACTCACTCATTGTTTCCAAGCAAAATATGGATAAGATTCCATAATGGGTTTGGGCACTTTTCCGATTTGTCGGAATAATTTCGATGAATAATTGATTTATTTGTATGATTAATCTTTTTTAAAGGTCAATGTCATTAATCTCTGACATAAAATTTGGCTTAACCGTAGAACCATGTACATAAAGTTTTCTATCTGTCGTGTACTGGGGACTCTGCGATCTAATGTAATTGTAAACAAAACATTGTATAGAATATAATGTGCTTTATTACCTTATTTTAACTTTTAAATATGATTTTATTCATTAGTATTTATTTTTGATAAATAATGACTGGAAATAAAATATGTATAAAATAAAATTTTTCATATGAGCAAATGGAAATAGTGTACCGATTTCTCGACACGGTTCTAGGGTTAAAGGGCAATATAGATATTATCTTTAACATAAAAAAAAATAAATAATATAAATCTGAATAGATTGAATTTACACGAGTAATTACAATAAAGCCGATGAATATGCATTTAACTTTATTTAAAATTTTCTTTTTATAGTACTAATACGAGGGGTGCCTTTTATATTTCGGGATTAGAGAACAAAAACAAATATTAATCATCGAAAATCACTTTATTGTTTTTCAAAATATTCTCCATTAAGATCTATACACTTTTGCATGCGTTTGAACCAATTGTCGAAGCACTTTTGCCACTCTGATTGAGGTATCTCCAAAACATGTATTCTGAATGCCGCAACCGCTTCTTCGGGCGTCGAAAATCGTTGTGCACGCAGTTTATTCTTCACGGTTGGGAATAAAAAGAAGTCATTCGGTGCCAAGTCAGGACTATACGCCGGATGACCCATCAAATCGATGTTTTGGGTGCTCAAAAATGCAGTTGTTTGAGCCGATGTGTGAGAGCTCGCATTGTTGTGGTGAAGAGTGATCCGTCTTCGGCGGTTGGTTTTCCTGATTTCTTGGAAGACAACTGGCAAACAAATGGTTGTGTACCACTCAGAGTTGACTGCTCTGCGTTGTTCTAGTGGTACGGTTGCGACATGTCCATATTTTCCGAAAAAACAGGCGACCATTTGCTTGGAAGTGCTTCGTGCGCGAACAACTTTTGTTGGATTTGGCTCATCTTGAAACACCCATACAGTCGACTGCTGTTAACTTTCGGGCTCATACGCGTAAATCCACGATTCATCACCTGTCACGATGTCATAGACGTGTTTCGAAGCACCGCGATCGTATTTTTTGAGCATTTACTTCGACCAATCGACACGAGCCTTTTTTTGAGCGATTGACAAATTGTGTGGGATCCAACGCGAACAAATTTTTTTGACAGTCAAATGTTTATGCAATATTGAATGTATGCTGGTCCCACTTATGCCTAAGGTTGCCTCAATCTCACGATAGGTAACATGACGATCTTGCAATATCATTTCGCGCACAGCATCAATGGTTTTCGGAATAACAGCTGATTTCGGACGACCTTCACGAAATTCGTCTTGGAGTGAACTACGACCACGTTTGAATTCACCATACCATCGATAAACACTGGTCCTTGATGGAGCTTCATCGCCAAAAATTGAATTAAGTTCATCCATGCACTGTTGCTGTGTTAGTTCACGTCGAAAGTTGTAAAAAATAATCGCACGAAAATGTTCACGATTTAATTCCATTTTTAGACCGAGATGAATCTTTTAAGTTACTATAAACAACACAAATAGCGCTCGTATGCCAAAACGTTCTGAGTTCGTATAAGCCAACAAATGACAAACTTTGCGATAGAGCATTCAGTTGACAGATTGCAACACCAGGGTTGCCAAGTCCCGAAATATAAAAGGCACCCTAAGATTTTTTTAATCTTGTTAATATAAAACTTATAATAATTGTATAGAATGGGAGAGGTAGATCTTGAAAAAGTGAGAACTTGTAATTTTTTTATATTAAGGGGAAGGTCATTCAGGAGACATCAGTGTGTAATGGAATCAAGACCAATTTGAAGTAACTTGGAGTCGTTTACTGACTTGATGGATCGAAATAACTTAAGGTCGTAAGCAAATAGAAGGCACTTGGAGTGTTTTATGACAAGAGTCAGATAATTGATGAACAGAAGGAAAAGAAGAGGGCCCAAGTGGCTACCCTAGGGGACTCCTGATGTGACCAGTATTGGAGATGAAAAGGAATTATATATTTTAACCAATTGACGACTATTCATAAGATATGATTCGATCCAATCAAGAAGATGAGAGTGAAAACCAAAGGCAGAAAGTTTAAAAAGAAGAGTTTTGTGTTTAACTTTATCGAAAGCTGTGGAAAAGTCAGTGAAAATAGTGTCCGTTTTTAATCCCTTAGAGAAACTATCAATAATATAGCTACAAAAAATATTTAGATTTGTGACTGTCGATCTACCAGAAATGAAACCATGCTAATTAAAGGATATTAAATTACTTAAGTAAGAAGCTAGTTTTCCATACACAATTTTTTCAAATAATTTAGGAATACATAAGAGTTTGCTGATAGGTCTATAGTTACAGACATCCTGTTTTGGACCAGATTTATGAATTGGTACAATAAATGATACTTTTCAAGAATCTAAAAAGTTGCCTGTATCCAGAGATTTATTAAATATATGACTGAGAGGCTCTGACACCACTCTCGCACAAATTTTAAGTAGAATTGGGGCTATTCCATCGGGACCCTCAGTAGAAGTGGGTTTAAGGTTCATTAATGCAGATATAACATCATTAGGGTCAAGACAAAGATCACCTAGATTCAAGGAAGTTAACGATTTAATTGTACTCTTAATTGTTGAAGCTGAAACAGAGTAAACAGATTTAAAATAATCAGCGCAAAAATTACAATGTTTTTTTACTAAGACAATGGTCGTAGTAAAAAAGCTAGTTCTCAATATCCAGTTAGGATTTACCTGTCAGTTAAGTGTTGACCAAGTTAATGACAAGTTGTGGCTCCGGTTAGCTGCTAATCAGAAAAAATCTGCGTCCTCTGCCAAAGAAAGAAGAATAATTTCTTCATTTGAACTAAATTAAGGCAGTCTGATGCGTTTTTCCATTTTAAATAATAACTGACAAGCACAAAACAAAAAACAATTGTCAATTTTAATCAAAAAATAACAATAATCTTGGTTAAAATTGCATTAACAATAGGCAATTGTTGATTTTTTTTTGTTAGAAATAACAAACAAAATTGTAAATTTTTCGAAATTTAATTTTGATAGTTACAAAAATAAGTTGTCATTTAGAAATGTCAAAAAATCAGAATTAAAATATCAAAAACTATCAAACGTCAAAAATTAAACGTCAAAAATATATATATGTCAAAATCAATATATCAAAAAATGTATTACATTATTTATTTGCTTAACATTAGGTCTGTTTCCATACTAATTTTAAGTAAAGTTCGGGTAAAGTTCAAGCTGTGAGAGTAATTAGATTATCTGTCAAAATGAGAGAATTTTCAAAAAGTACGGAAACGACTTCAAACCAGTTTCGAGCAGAACAGCTGCTGTTGACAGTTACATAGCAATAATAACATAATTTAAATAGTTTAAAATGCAGTTTCATTTGGTCCTTGAGCTCTGGGCCAACTCCGCCAGAACCAATTCCTTGTCACTATCAGAATCTTTAAATAGCTTTTGAATTATTCCATCGTCACAACTTTCAGATGAGCTGGAAGTATCTGGTAGCAATATATTTAAAGCACCAACTCTTATATTTGAACTCATTTTGCTTATTTTAATAAAAACGCAGACAACACGTATATTAATTTATATTTTCACAACACAATTTTTCTTTCAAATTTAAATCCATCAATTTGATAAGAAGCAATTGGAAGAAGAAGATTCGTGCTCGAAGAAATTTTCAAAGTAAAGTTGAAGCTAGTTTCGAGCTCGAGAGAGTGACATTTTGCTTGTTCTTCTTCTCTCTCGAGCTGGAAAAATGTGTAAAGGAACGCTTTCGAGTAACTTCAAGTTACTTGAATTGAGTACGGAAACAGACCTATTATCTTACTGAGTATTAATACTTGTGAGAAAGAAAATCAAACCGAATTTTATCGCACTGTCAACAGTTCTTGTCTGTCACAAAAAAAATTATATTTTGTATTCGTCGCACTTGAAAATTCCGTCAGGTCGTAACACACAGTCACACTTTGACAAGGCATTCAGGCAGTAAAAAAATATTGTGTGGGGAAAAAAACCACTGAGTTAAAAATTACCACGCCGAATTGAAAAACTTCATGGGAATTCCCTTTTCCCAAACCAATTAAGAAATACCATAAAAGGTTTTTTTTCCCACAAAGTTGGCAGCTATATTATTCACAATGGTTAAAATGATACCGTGAGTTTAACCAGTCTACTAGGCTATTGCGAAATAATAAAGATACTGAGCATTAGGCTTGCCAGCTCGCGGGGAATTTCTCAATCTGCGGGCGATTCCAAACAGATCGGGAATGGGCTCTATTATACGATGGCTCTATTAGTTTTTATTCGCATATTATGCAATACTTTGAGTTTTTAGGCATATTCCAAAAATCTTGTAGCAAAATTTATTTAATTTTTCACCCCTGAAAGATTTGTTCTTTAATAGGCATGTTCCCGTACTTGAGCATTCGCATGAATTCGTACTATTTTCTGCGATTTCCTGTCCCCCTACCCAAAAAATTCGCAAAAGAGTAAAAGTCAATCTAAGAAAGTAATATTCTTTCCTCGACTAAGAACAGGTTAACATTTTTTGAGTTCAGGTCAAAATTTAAATTTTCGCCAAAACAGGCGAGAAAAACGCCATATAATTAAATTTGAGAACAGTATCAAAAGTACGGAAATGACTTTTAGCTAGTTTGAAGCACAAAAACCTATTGCACTATAACCTAATTGCCTATCAAACGTAAACAGCGCCAAATTTAACTTATTACAAACGTAAACATCACTAATTTTAGCTTGATTTTATGCTTATTTATATGTATTGATATACATTGATATTTAACAATTTTTACATTTATTTTTCTATCGCACAACATAGGAAATAACAAATTGACATTTATTTGTTCTTGTTAATGCTTACTCTTCTTGATGCTTGTTTTTATGAAGCTGGAACAAATTTCTTCCAGCACACTCTAAGCAACTTTCAAGCTCAAAAGTGCGATTACATGATTGTTCTTCTTATCTTTTTTGAACTAGAAAAAGTACCGAAACACGTTATAGCTGAATGCAAGTTACTACAATCGAGTACGGAAACAGACCTAATATACTTTAAAAAATTGGGAGGTATTTTAACATAGATTTCAAAGGCTCACGCAAGATTTAAAAAAAAACGAATTTGCCATTTCAGCTCTCGAAAGAATTTTGACCGATTGTTATTTAATGAATACTTTAATGATTGTTATTTAATGATTGTACTTAAATTAACGAGAATTGGACCTACAAGTTTTATGCCTATTCCGAGCGTCTAATATCCCCAAGAAACCTGATATGTAATTTTTTACTCTTGGAGGCTTGCCATTGTCTGCAGAGAAGTGACGGCCGATCAGAAAAATGATTTTTATTGAAAAATTTTCTGTGTCAGTTGGGACTTGAATCCGGGTCTACTGTGATTCTTTGGTATACGGGCCTACACACTTTAACCATTATGATACACAAGATTTTCATTAATTTTAAAATTCATGTAGAAAACGTGCCAAATACCAGTAGTACCTCTAGCTTGCCAGTTTCTGGCATATCTATCTGAAGATAAATTTATTAACATAGATAATGCGTTTCCATCAATTAATGAAGATATATAATCTGTTTTTCAAGATACTGCTGAGTTTTGAACTTATATTTTTAATATTAAACAAAATTATGTAGAATAAACTTTCGCCTTGATGTTCACGTTGTATTTACCTTTTTTCATTTACTGCTTCTGTAAAGAGGATTTTCTCGAATAAATTTTAAACAAATCTTTATTGTAATTCATTGTATTCTTATAGATACAGTAGAACTTATTTTGCATTGCAAAAGCATTCTTTATGAAAATAGTTCTTATTTTTTGATATAAAAAATTTAAGTAAAAGATAAAATAAGTAAAAGGCTGGATTTAGTTATGTCTTATTTATTTATAATTCACTTTTATAGAGTAATTTGTAATAGTTTTAAGGGAATGTTTTTGTCAAAATTGTTTTTATTAATTTTTAAAATTTTTTTAAATCTGATTTGATAAAATCTTTTGATTGATATTAAAAAACTAAAAATAATAAACCAACTAAAAAAATAATTTATATATAAAAAACTTTTTCCTCGGATTTTACAAAAAATGTGGGAATTTCTTAAACCAATGTGGGGAAGCCAAAAAATGAGCTGGTAATCATGTTGAGCACATATTTTTGTTTATGTTTTGATTCATGGAAAAACGGAAAAACCTATTTCAATAAGTGGTGCAGGGGACAGCAGTTAAATTTAGTCAGCAACTGGATTCATTGTGAAATTATTGCGATCCAAGTAATAACTTGATTTTAGTAAACAAAGAAAAAATTAAATTTAATAAAACAAAATAAGCAAAATAATAAAGATGTCGCTAAATATAATGTGTGCAATTTGTAATGAATTCTATAAGAACACCGATAGCGTTTATTCAACCACGGAATGTGGTCACTTGTTTCATCATCAGTGCTTATTTCGCTGGCTAGCCAGGTAGGAAACATGCTTGTTACTTATAAATTTCTAAAAACAATGATTTTGTTCCATCGCAGATCCAACACTTGTCCACAGTGTCGCCGTACATGTCACCGTCGGCGAGTACATCGTGTCTATTTGAACTTTGGTGAACGCACAGCCGAAGATGATGAGGCCGATGCAGTTCCTTCGAACTTCCTGCACTGGACGCTGCTCGAGGAGACAAATCGCGTTCCCACGGGTGCCATTAAATGCGGTACTGATCAGGAAGGCAACGATGCCTATGTGGCGAGGGTTTACTACAGCGAAGATTTACTTCCAGCTAATTTTGTGCCCAATAAAGGTGCGGCCTATACGCCTTGGAACTGCATGGCGCACACGGTGAAAGAAGATATTGAATTGTTGTTAGACTGCGAATGCAGTTGGGTGGCTGCATCGAATGGCAATGTGCCGGAAAATGCTATAGTTACAGGTTACACGGAGCAAGGTGAGGATTTGTACACGGGCAGAGCACAATATGAGGGCATCCTGTTGGGTGGCAAGATTCACCGTTCACACGGTGTGCTCTACATGCCATATCAAGAACAAGAAGTAAATGTGTCTGAGTACGAGGTGTTGGTGCGTAATGAAAAGCAGACTACTAATTGACAAAACGGAAAAGGAGTCCAAAAAGTGGCTAATTGATGAAAATTATATAAATGTTATTTTAATTTACGAACTAGATAGATAAGGGAATAAAATTGATGAATATTCATTGCTTTTTGTTGACTCGCGACGGATTTTTTGATAAGGGCATCCTGCTGGGTGGCAAAGTTCACCGTTCACGTGGTGTGCTCTATATGCCATACCAAGAACAAGAAGTGAATGTGTAGGAGTACGAGGTGCTGGTGCGTAGTGAAAGGCAGACTACTAATTGACAAAAAAAAAATGAACACAAAAAAGTGGCTTATTGAAAATTATATAAATTGTTATTTTAATTTACGAACAAGATGGATAAGGGAATACAATTGGGAATACTGGGACGGATTTGATAAGCATAGTAGGCAGATGCAGTTAAAAGCTCTATAAAATCAATGAAATTGTATTCATTAATATGTATATAGCTGATATGCTTTATTTTTTGTTGACACTAAGTTTATATTTTCGAGACAGAATTCTGAGTTATCTATATTATCTCGTTCATTTAATTTTAGATTTATGAAGTTCTTTTTTAAGTACGCGCTTTAGTATTTTATATATATTGTATACAATTTTTTGTTCTTCATTAAAAACTTTGAAATTTCATATTGGAAACCGATGTAAACTAGCTTGTTTTAACGTCAATAGAAGAGAATGTGCGTTGTTCATTGATCTTCAGCTGGAAAAATTAACTGTAGTTAACTTAAAACAAAACATGTTAAATTCCAATTAGAATTAGCAAGTGATGCAATTTTTATATTATTATATTATATTGTCTAATTCATCAAACAATTAGAATTAGTTCAACTAATTCCCATTAGATAATTGAAATTTTTATTCCAATGGTAAAACTAATTGCAATTAGTTTTATTATTAGTATAAATATGTGTGAAATTCATATTATGAATATTTTAGTTTTTTTTTGTTTTTGAAAATATCAAAATAATTGATTCTAATTCGAGCTAATTGAATATCTAATTGCATTAGCACAAGTCAATTAGATTTCTAATTGTAAAGGTAAACTAATTTTTTTTGCTAATGGCAACTAATTGCAATTAGTTCTACCGTTGAAATAAAAATTTCAATTATCTAATTGGAATTAGTTGAACTAATTCTAATTGTTTAATGACTTAGAGAATTTCACAAAAGAAGGTTAATTAGCAATCATTAGCATTATCTTATCATTATTTAACATCTTTGCTTATAACTATGTGATGAAGAAAACCTTCAAGATTGCTAAAGTGAAGGCATGGTGAATCAAGACGTCCGTCAAGACGTTCTGGTACACAGGCACTCGAAAAAAGCCGGGTATTCATTCATAACCTGGGTGGTTTCGAGCTACCCAGCTAGTTTCGAGCTCATGCGCTATGCACATGCAAAAACAATGCACAAGAAATTTGTGTTTTTTGCAGGGGGAACCCTAGAATGGTGTCAGATAAAGGCTGGTTGACCCAAGATATGTTGGTGGGTGAGGGGAAATATTAGGACAAGCTCATACATTTGTCCCTTCAGTCAATTTGGGAGAGATATGAACTATAATCAACATTTTTCTTTTTTGTGTTTTTGTAGGGGGATCCCCGGAAGGGTGGCATACAAGTAGGCTAGTTAGATATGAATGTTAGGGGTAAAAATAATAGGACCAGATGCATTACAGTCCTCTAGGAGTTACCTAAGGTGAGCTACGAATTATTTTTGCTCGAATCCGGACAGCTTGATATACCCGAATACTCGAAAATAATAAAAAATCGTGGTGCGAAATAAAGATAGTTGCCAAATAATAAAAGACATAAGGTTGAGTTTATCAAAAAATCGGGCTAGCAGGGGTGAAATCGGCTAAGATGATAGTTGACAGTCGGTGTTTTGATTGTCGTTTTTGAAAACGACACCTAAATACCTATCGCATGAAATCAATAGGAAAAAAGTTATTGTCAATTTGATAATCACATTACATGGAGCAAAAGCGACGATTTTGATTGTCAACTATCACTTTAGCCGATACCGCCCCAGAATTTAATAAACTAAAATTGTTGAAATTGCCAGCCATTTCTGTTCTACGCTTACTGGTGCAAGTTGGAAGGACCAAGTGGAGGACAACCTGACGAAACTTGGAGCGGAGATTCGGTCGTTCCTCTTCTGCGTTTACCGCCGCTGGATATCCATTCGAATATTTTCTTCGCTGGAGCACTTAACATGACCCAGCCAGTGAAGCCGCTCGATTTGTATGCGCTTAACAGATCGTTCCGTTGTTGTTGCGAAGGATCTTGTTCTCGATAAATTCTTTTTATCAGCACTGTTCGTTCAGTTTGTGATGCATATAACAGAACGGGCATGCTTAATGACTTATAGAACACCACTTTAGTTCGTCGAGACAGAGGGCTCAATTTCCTTCTGAACCTAAAGTAACACCTGTTTCCAAGAGTTATTCTTCGTTTGATCTCAGTACTGATATCATTGGTGGAGTTTATGCTGGATCATAGGTAGACAAAGAAGTCATTCACAAACTCGAAGGTGTTATCAATAATAACGTGGGTGCCAAGTTACTAGGGCTGTTTGTTGATACCAGGTATTTCTCAAAATACCTTCTCAAAATCAATTAGATGAATAAAAAAAAATAAAAACGGAAGCCTCCAGCAAAAAGAACAGAAGACTTCAATATTTTTAGTGTTTAATTTCAAGATTTTGTTTTCTGGTATTCACAATTTTACGTATAGCATTAGATATTGACTAAAATAAAAAGCTTCATAGACCTGATTTACACTGGTCAATACTTGATCGTCAATTCATTGCTGTTCCCTTTTCAACTTACCCTCTCTCTCGTTGATGTCTGCGGCTCTAATTCACAAATGCAAGACTTGATCGTCGATTCTTGACCAATATAAATATACCATCCAAAAATTTCTAAAGTAAACGTCATATTTGGTACATCCAACAATTAACTAATTACTTTTATAGGCAATTTTTTATAAATATTTGTTTTATATGCAACTTCTCACCTAAGAAAAAAAATTAAGAAAAACAACTTGTTTATATAATAAAAACTACTTTATTTTAATTTATTTTGTCTCGTAATGTATCTGCTTTTATCGACTATATCTCTCTTGAGCTAACATAACTTTATATTTGATTCTTTTATTTATATTATATATATATATATTTTTTTTATTTTTTGCATTCATCCATCAAGTTTACAATGCAACAAGAATTAAAAAAAAACTCACGAAAACAACCAATAGGCTTAAAATTATTTATAGGTTAAATATTATAAACTTATAAAGATTTCTTTGTTTTTAGGAGCTTAAAGTTTGAAAAAACTAAAGTTCTTTTTTAATATTTCTATGTTTATATTAAATGTTGGTCTATAATTAAAACTATATTAAAAATATAGCTGCTATTAAAAGTAATCGCAATCGCGGTAGTTGTTACATTAAAAATGATTTGTATTTCATAATTATTTACAATGATTAAATGATGGAAGTACACGGTTAAAATTTTATTAATGCAGTTCTATTTTAATATAATTAATGCATGTTTAAGTAACAAAATGTTTAAAAATATGTATGTATATTAGTATTAAAGAAAATGATGGCAACATGAAAGCGAGATTTTTTTTTCAATACAAAGTTAGAAGACGGTTTTGTTGTTAGTTGTGCATGCCTGGTACATGGTTTTTGTGATGTAACAATCATGAATTAAATTATGCGCAAATTGTATAAAATTATTGCCCGAAAGTGTCGATGTTTTATACGCGATTAAGTAATAAAACTATGCTGGTATATTTTTTGTTAAACTTAAAATGTAACGATGTGATTTTTTATACAAACTTCCAAGTTCTATGTTTAAACACTTATATTTAGCTAAACAAAAAGTAATAAAAGAAAAAAAAACATTTAATTTGTAATTGTAAATATTTTTTTTGTATAAGGATTTTTTAACTTTTTTTTTTAAACTTTTGTATAAAATATAACATTTTGCTTATTATAAGGGGGAAGAGAGGGTGGGATATGACCAAATATTACAAATTTCCGATGCACTTACTTTATTTTACTATAATTAAAATTTAACATTTAGAAAATTATGAGCAAGATTAACAATTAATACTACATATAAAGATATAATAATAATAATAATAAATCTTACAATATAAATTTTTTTCTCTTTTTTGAACTTGCCTTTTGCAAATTCCACATTTGCTTAGTGATTTTGTCGCAATCTAATTTATCTAGGCTTACAATTAAAGTTACAAATTTACAAATAAACATTAAAAATAAAGATTATTTAAAAAAAACTCAGTAATTCCATCATGAAAATAATAATTAACCATGCAGCTGCATATATTGTACAAATATTTTTATCAGATCTAGTAATAGTGTTGTTAACTTTTACCGTTTTGGTCACCACTTTGTTGTTCTTTCCTTTCTATGCTTTTCGGAGATGCACAATCCACTTTATGTTCACTGATTGCTGCTCGTTCTCATTTCTTCGATGATAGATAATTCATATATTTTGTTGTGTTGCGTGCATTGCGAACTAATTCGTTATTGTTATCCTTGGAGTCCCACGTCGCCTCCTCAGGTTGACCGTGCACACTGTGTGTGTCCTCCCAGTCTTGTTGCTGTGCTGATGGCTGCTGTGAGTGCCTTTCAAAGTTACGATTATTACGGTTATTATTGTTGTGGCGCCGATCGAGAGTACTTGACCCCTCACTGACTAAGCTGTTTTGACTGTTGTAACGCGTATTATTATAGTTGCGTCCACGATTGTGTGAGCCTCCACGATTATTGTACTGACCACTGTATTGTGTTGGACTTTGACTTAATCTGCGATAGGACGATGAGTTGTTGCCCGTGTTACCGTCGAACTTTGATTTGCCTGGACGTGGCAAGGTGCGCGCACGTGATGAACTACGACTATTTGATTCTGGACCATTTGAAGGATATGATGAGTTCTCATCTTGGTATGAATTTAAAGAATTTGCATTGGAGCGACGCCATGTGTCGCTTTTGATTTGACCGCCATCTTTGTATTGCTGATGTGGCTGCTGTTGATGTTGGTTCTTTTGGAAACGTGGTGGTTTATCGTACGTTTGTCTATTATTGTAATGTCGTCCACCACGTCTTTGATTGCCACGTTCATAGTTGCTCATATAAGAACGTTCACTATGATCATCACGTTGCGACTGTCGATCCCAGTTGGAGTTGGCAATAGAGTTGTACGCGTTGCTGCTATTACGGTCAATTTTCTCCTGTGAATGCTTGAGTCGATCATTGATACTGTACAAACGAATGCTGCTGCCATTGTCGCTGCGTACGCTTTGATGATCGTCATCGTAACTGGTACTGTAACGTCTTTGCTGATTGTTGCGACCGTCATTATGGTGGTCGTTGTTGTCGCGATTGAAGCGTGGTGCACGCCAACGTGGTAATGGTTTCGATTCGTCGCGTTCTTCGCCAGATTGTGGATGATTTTCAGTATTTCTTAATGAAAAGAATGGAATGGATGGAAGTAAATTTAAAATTTTAAAAATTGATATAAGAATTGTGTTCAAGTCAGTTGAATGCGTTATTATTGCATAAAATGAAAATCTATGAAGCATAAAAATATTGTCATTATGTAGTAAAATAAAGTAGCTTTTGGGATTTTTTTTAATTCTGCAAAAAAAAAAAAAAATAATGTAGCAGTTCCATATAACGGCCTTTGTGATTTATAGTAGACACCTGCTGTTTGGTCTTGATACTTCTTACTCCATGGCATGGCAAGCAGTCAAAGGTTCAAGGAATTACTTGATTCTTAACGTGACTAGTGCCTGATAATGCTAATTTTAATACTGAATCGACGCCATTATATTTTATATAACTATAAATTTCAAATAAGGTCGTGGTGTAATGGTTTAAGAGCGCGGCCCGTATGTCAAAGAACCTCGGTAAATCCGGATTCAAAACCCATCCGGATTTTCTAACCGGCCTTAACCTCTATGCAGGCAAACGTCAGAGAGTAAAAATGCCATGTAAAGCTTGTTAAGAACATGTGCCGCTAGGAGTCGGCATAAAACTTGTATGTCCCCAATTTTCGATTAGTTGTGTGCATACAATAACCATTGTACATTCGGCATGCAAAATAATTTTTCTTATAACCCAACTATCTTTTTTAAATGAATGGAAAAACAAAAAATATTAAGTTACCAAAATCAGCACGATATTCCCGAAGGTCCACCAAAAACAGCACTTCAACACCACTGAAACCAAAAAAAAATTATACATTTGACTTTGACAATTTGCCACTAATTTGTGCATCACTATTACGGGATCAAATCAGTACTATGGTAGGTGTCTTAGGTAGGACATAACCTAATATGTAATCACGCCCGAAGATTAAACATCCTCCACAACGACTTCTGGGGCCCTACTCTCTTTTGCGATGCGACAAAAAAAATTCGCAAAATTGATTTGATTGTACGGATTTGCGTACGCACCGCATGTTATTTTCGCATCGCATTAAATGGCGCATCGCAATACATAGTAGTGCCCCTGTAGAAGTTGCAGAGACTAAGAGGAGGAAGAAGATCAGCACACCTTCCCTGTACTTGCCCTGTGGCGCTGCACAGAGGGTTAAAATCGCAAAAAATGGAGATTAATTCACCTAGAAGTCTGAGGAAAATTAGACTTTTTTTAGTTAGAATGAGCCCAAAAAAAAAAAAAATTGTGTCCGTCCGTCTGTTGACATGATTACAGTCGAAATTTTGAAGCTGTCATGAAAATAAATATTTAAGCTTGAATCTAAAAACTCAAGATCAATTTCAAAAATCAGCTAAGTCGGATGAAAACCACGCCTACCTCCCACACAAAGTAACTTTATTAAAACGGTAAGATCTCCTTAAATTCCACAAAGCTAAATGTATGGATTTAAATTTTTTTGATATTTCATATCTACAGAGTATAAAATTTTACCAAATCGAATGAATACCACGCCTACCTCCCATACAAAGGCGCGAATTTTCAGAATGCGAATGCAGTTTTAGGTAAGTGTCAAGAATTAAGATTCTTAAACTTTTTTCGGTCTTGAGAAAATGTATGAAAAAATTTCTCAGTATTGATGCTTGTATTTTTCTGTTACAAGCTATATTCTTGTATGAGCGATGTACTCCTGCACAAAAAATTTTAAGTGCACAAGTACTCAAACCCACCCAGGTGATTGTGACGTCTATCGATTATTATTTATTTTAATAAAGTAATATAAAAAATTACATTCAAATTGAGCTCTGGATCAAAGGATATTTGTATGAAGCAACAGATCACAAAATAATTCTATTAAAGAGCAAATAACCAGCAATCTGGTTGCTACTTATCTAAACTTACTTGTCGTTGGAGCCAGAATTTTGTTTTAAAGGTCTTGGTGAATTGCGTTGCTTATTGTATGAGCGCTTAGAATTCGAATTGTTGTGTGAACTTTCGTTTTCGTTTTCATTACGACTGCTGGATGAATGCAATTTTTCATTTTGTTCTTTAGTACCTCCATCTGCGCTACTTGAATTTAATTCACTCTCACAATTCAATTCATTACTAAATGCATTTTCATAGAATGAGTCCTCGCAGACTTGTTCGCTCCATTTTTTTGTCAGTGGCATGATTTCGTATGAATCATCAGCGGTGCTACCATTTTGAACATTTTCAAAACTGTTGTTCTGTACCTGCTCGGTAGTAGCGGCAGCAGGCAATTGTTGCATTTGTAGTTGTTGTTGGTGCTGTTGTTCTAGAATTTGTTGTGTCATTTGCGTAGGCTGTTGGTGCAAGTGGTTTTGATATGTTTGCTGATTTGGGTCTTGTAACAAATTGTTGTTGCCTTCATCTTCATCATCCTGAACCAAATATTTTCTATACATCTCTTCGAGTTGTGCACCTAAATTGGCAAAACGACTGTAGTACAAGTCGAGCGACATTAGTAGCAAGGCTTTAACAGCAGGTTTCAACGCTGGCTGCTCAATCAAATTGCGACGTATGTGAAAGAGTAACTGTGTAAGCTCTGCTTTGTGCTTCTCGCGCATAATGTCACCGTTGAGAGTTATTTGTGACAATATCAACTTGGCCAACTTAACATCAATGATGCTATCGTGTTCACTAACTTCACGTAAAAGTAAATTAAGTAATGATTTTCCTAAGATAGTGATTGGTGAGTCATTGGCAAGTCGAACACGATGGTAATATTCGCCAAGCATTGTAATAGAGTTGTAAAGAAGCTCTTTGTTCTTCATGCGGTACATGTCGGCGTTTAGATAATTTGTTTCCAATATTTTTAACATGACGCAGCGTACTTTTGTCTCGTTCATAGCCAAGGCATCAAAATTGCGTGAAGAGAACAATAGAGCAAACTTCAGGGCAGTGTCGCCATCGGCCAGTGATATATTGTTGATGTAATCCATGCATGAACTGAAATGCAAAAACAGAGAAATAAAAAGGATTTATTTAATACATTAACAGAAAATAAAATCTATGAATTACAAAAAATTTTAATAAAATTAAGCTGGCCAACACAAGTCTCTAAAAGATAAAAGTTCAAAATAACACTATTTGTAAGTCGCATATTGATATTTAAGTGTTTTTTTTTTTTTGCAATTTAATTAAATCAACATTCATGTTATAAAATGTTAGTTTCTGCCGAGGTAACTGAACCTAAAGACTTCCACAAAAATTAATGAACTTTGGTTAACGAGGTTTATAAAGCAAGGTCGTCAATTAAATACACATAAAGGAACAATTCAACGTGGGTGTTTTAAGATTACCGCGATTGTTTTGAATTTAACGATTCAAGCTGTGTTTTTGTTTGTTTTGTTTAATACTATCTGACTTTACCCAGTCTTATGTAACTGCTTTGAGTTTGGACGTTTGGAGTCGGCAAAATACAACATAATACTAGGAAACGGTTATCTATGCTTCAGACATTATATGGAGTTAGAGATATATGGTAGAAATAGCAGTTTCCAATATTCTTGTATTTCAACTTATTTAGTATAAAAAAAGCCTTCGAATCGCATTAGTCATCTGTACATCAAATGCAAATTCTTGGTTTGTAAACCTTACCAGAACGTGACTTCTATTACTACTCCCCCCTCCTCAATTTAATAACATGTAACAATTTTACTGGTTACTCACGTCAACATATCCTCTGTTCGCACAATATTGCAGAAATCCATTTCTATGGATTTAATTTTATGATTCATTACAATCCCATCATCCTGTAGATCTAGTCCGCGTATCATGTCAATTATGTGATCGTAGGGACAACTGCCTGGCGGCAAATCCTGTGCTGAGATGGCGGGTTGCAGAAAATTGCAAACGTCACGAATGTTAGTCTGGTCAGCATTGTTGGGCATTACAATGGGTACAAGCACGATGTTGCTGTTACTATTCATATTGTTGTTGCTGCTATTTCCAATAAGATTAGCCATGTTTGTGAAAAGATGTATTCTTCAAGCGGCAGTATCTTTTTTTTTTTTTTGTTTTTTTTAATAGTTCTGGATTTCTTCTGTTTGGTTACGGTTTGGCGGCAGTCTTTGTTATTGTGATTTGTTTATGAATATTTTATATTTTATTTAATTAAAAGCATTATTTTCAATGATGTTTTTTTGGTCTTAACAATAATTAAGTTACACCTGAAAGCGAAGGCAGCTGCAGTCTGCTGCTTGGATAATTGCGTATTTTTTACGATTTTCTCTTTATTCGTTGTATCAACTGTTTTCCTGCGCTGCTCGGCTGCTGCGAAAGAAACTTGAAAACGGACCAGCAAGTTAATTTTTTATGGCTGCTCTGCGTCGTAGCTTTGTAGGATTTTGTTGCTGCTTCTTCGATTGGCACAAGATTTTCAAAGTTCTTTTGTCTAGATATTCCCAATAAATGCACTTTCGGTACGAGCTGGATGTAAAAAAATATTCTATTTACAGTTTAAAATAGTTGAGTGTAGTTTATTTTTGGCTAAATGTGAAGTTTCCACTCGCGCTTGTTGAAGAAATGCTAGAAGAATGAAAAGAAATTTTTGTCCATTTGCTTTTTCACAGCAATTTTCTTGCGAAACGATAAAAACTGTCAGAAAAATATGCGCGAAATTAACAGCAACGAGACTCGTTTTGATATTGCACGTCGGCACAAAAGCGTCGATTGGCATGATTATACTGTCGGTAAAGTGATTCGTTAGATATGGTTCGATATAAAAACAATCGAGTTTAATGTTTACCATAATACATTTAAAAAGCAAGCCCACATTAAAATGGCTGCTCAAACGACCAGTTTTACAAGAACAAAGCTGTAAATGCCATAAACGTAAAATTATAAAGGCAACAACAATTAAAATCTAAAATTCGAACCGCTGATTTCGATAAGCAGCATCCTTTTTGTTCCAACTTGGGCCTACCTTCTAATTCTACCATGCTGAGAGCTATAGGAGGAGATTTAGATGAATAATATTTGAATATTTATTGAATAATATATATATTCAAACTGATTTAATATTAATACATTTTTTTTTCATTAAAAATAGCAATAATTAAGAAAAACAGCTGATAACACTGTGCAAAATCACATTTGACAACTAAATTTGTGATAGCTAAATTTTTTGTTGCTTTCTCGTTTTTCATAATACTGCCAGATGATTGAGAGCGTATTCTAACATAACAGTGGTCCTCATGAAAGCCCGCAAATGCCTCGTATACCACCTAAGCCTCGTAAGTTTTCACTTCTTATATCAGCAGTTCTCTATTTCCATACAAAAAAGTTTACGCCGTGTTCGCAAAACTCACATGCATTTTCAGTTCGTAAACCTCGTATGAATTCAATTCTGTTGACAACAGCTGACCACAAATATGAATAAAAAACTACAAAGGAAATAAAAAATGTTTATTAAAAAACAGCTGTCCTGTGGGAATTAATTCCAAAATTGGCATGCTTTTTACACTTTGACTTAATTTAAAATTCCCAGTTTTATCTCCATAGAGGTCATTTACCAGAATATGGTAATTTGGTACCTTCCAATTTCAACTTAGTCTAAAAATTCGAAAATTGTTTAAATTGCCGTGCATTACCATCAAGGCTCTAATAATTTAAAAAAGACAGCCAAATTACATCAATTTGATTGCATCTTAAAATACTAAACTAAAATTCGTGTAGAAAGACACAAAAGTTTGTAATTAATTAGAAATTTTTCATTAAAATGGGTATTCATTTAAATACTTAACTGCCTCATGCGCCAAATAAGTTCCACATGTTTGTTCAGGTCATTAAAAATTTTCTGTTAAAATTCCTATGAAAAATAAATTAATTTGAAAATTTTATATTACAATTTTATTACAAAAATTTTAATCTAAGTCAAACAAATGACATTTGTATGTCAGTTAAATGCCAATTTTGGTGCTTTGTAAAATATATATAAATATTATTTGTTTATTAGAGGAAAGTTTTTGATTTGAGACTTTCCATATGCAGTAAATTCGATGTAAATAAACACTTTGTCCTTAAAATACATTTTTTAAAGTTGTAGCGATAAGTTGCTTCCATACGTTTGATTTTATTACTAATTGTTATAACAATATGCAGCTTTTGTCAATGTCAATGGAGTTCACATTATCAAATTTATCTTCAATTTGTTGGTCAAAAAGTATCTGGTATCTAACAATTTCTGGATGTGTCCTTTAAATTTCAATACAATCATTCCAAAATTTTTTGTTATCATCCATTTTATCCTAAAATTGTCGAAATTAAATTTGTTTATGCATTTATTTCAACAACACTCTTCTGTTATTTTCAATTTTACGAAATGTTCTCACGTTGAAATCTTTTTTTGAATCCACAAAAACCGTAATAAAAAATTTGATGAGCATTCAGATACTCATACTCATAATCACACACATATAGGCGACTACAGCCATGAAGCAACTAACAAGGTGGTAGTGACAGCAGGCTATATTCTCACAAGCCGCGAACATTGGTTATCATTTGTCTGTATATTGTACTTTTTATTTTTTTTTCTACTATTTTTGTTATCTTTTTTGTACCATTTTGACAACCTATAATCGCGAAAAGAACTGTCACTACCACCTTGTTAGTTGCATCATGGACTACAGCAAGGTTCATTAATAAAGGTTAAGTCACTTGAGAGAAGTTCGGTCGAACTGTCAGAATGGATGAAAGGAAATCAAGAGAAAAAAAAACCCGAATCTGTACAATTTTTACAACAGCTACAATACAACAGCTGCTTTGACAGTTCGAGCAAAGGCGAAAAAAAGAGTGCTTTTCTCTGAAGTAACTTAACCTATATTAATGAACCTTGGACTACAGCTATATGACGATATCTGTCAAATTTTATTATATGCATTTCTTATGGAGAAACTTTCGAAATATTTCTAAGGAATTTTTGAAGTTTCGCCATTTTTTTCCTTATTCATTCTTTGGTTATCACGAACTGCTATTCTTACTTTTCAGTTTGATAAGACTGAGGACAACATTTTATTTCTGTTTTCTGTTCATAACCTTAAACCATGAACATAATATGTCGGCTGCTTGGATGAAAGAGAAGCACTCTCCAATTCGTTTTTTTTTTACCCGCGAAAGTAACAACAAAATTTTGTCGGTGTCGATAGTAGAGTAAGCAATAATGCTGCCATTGATGCCATTGTCGATATTGTTTTTTTTCATAACCGACATATTTTCTGCATTAAAAAAACCAAAATGTCGACAGTTCAGCTAATTTCATTCTGTTTTTGAATTGAATTGTTTTTGTTATATATTACTTACTTACTTACTTATGTTAGATGGCGCCTTCAAGCTTGCTGGCGCCAGTTGGAAGTTCCAAGTTTCGTTAGGTTGTCCTCTACTTGGTCATTCCAACGGAGATGCGGTCGTACTTTTCTGCGTTGACCGCCGCTGGATACCGAATTGAATATTTTCTTCGCTGGAGAGTCGCCTTCTATCCGCTCAACATGACCTAGCCAGCGAAGCCGCTCGATTTTTATGAGCTTTATTATGTCGATGTCAGCGTATGGCTCATAAAGCTCATCGTATTCGGTACTCGCCATTGACGCAGATTGGTCCGTAGAGCACTCAGCGAAGCGGCCCCACTTTATCATTGTATCATGGTGCTACATATAAGTCCCAAGTTAGTCCCAATTTAGACATGCCGATACGCAGTAGCCGAAGAGAAGGCGAAAATAAAATCGTCCAAGAAATCGTTCGTACCAGCGATTTTTGGATGGGCATGTCCAATGAAAGAAAAAAATGTTTGACTTTTCTGTCGGTCCATCCGACATGTAGTATCGTTCGTGTTCGTGTTTGAACGAAGCACATGAAAGAAATGTTGAATTTTAGAAAGAATTAAGTAATTAAGAAGAAGAGACATAGAAAATAAATAGTAAAGAGTACAAAAATAATTGTTAAAATCAATGTATTCGTCATTTTTACGCTAAAAAATATCTAATGTGCTTGATGTGCACTCTTTGCAATATACAAATTAATGAAGTCCATCCGACATGTGCAACCATTTGGGACCGACGAAAAAAAGTGCCGTTATTTTGTCGAACTACATGACGTATGGACATGTAGTATCGTTTGGAGTGCCCTTTTCACTCACATGAAAAAATAGTGAAACAACAAGCAAACATCGTTCGGCAAAATCGTCGTGTCTAAAAGCGATGGACGACGAAACAAAATAAAAAATAAGAAAATCGGTGAGAGAAATCGTCGTCATATTGTCATGCCTAAATTGGGACTTAGTGACTTACAGAGCGTGACTTTTGTTCGTCAAGAGAGGGCTCTATTTCTCAATTGCCTAGTCCCATTTTAGACACGCCGATATTGCAACGATTTTATTCAGCGATTTTCTTAGTTTTTCTTTTGTTGCACAATTTCGTCGTCCATAGCTTGTAGACATGACGATTTTGACCGAGCGATTTTTCTTACGAATTCACTCTTTGTCCATGTGAGTGCAAGAGTGAGAGCGATAAATCGCTGGTACGGCCGATGTGTACGTTTCCGCTTTCATCTCTCCTTCCGATCCACGAGCAAAAAATCGGTGAGTAAAATCGTCGCAATATCGTCGTGTCTAAAATGGGACCTACTGAGCAAAAAGTAACACCTGTTGGCAAAAGTTATTCTTCGTTTTATCTCTCTACTGATACAGTTGGTGGAGTTAATGCTGGATCCCAGGTAGACGAAGACCTTCACAACCTCGAAGGAGCTGTTGTCAACAGTGACGTGAGTGTCAAGACGCTGGGACTGTTGGTTTGTTGACACCAAATATTTCGTCTTATCTGTGTTCACTGCAAGACCCATGCGTCTCGACTCTTTTTCTAATTTGGAGAATGCTGCACTGACTTCGCGTGTATTATGGCGTGTATTTGTTACATATTAGCTTTTGAAATTGTTTGCGGTAGAGCTTAAGCTAAGAAAATATAATTGTGGCTTCAATGAATTTTTTCGGTCATGATTTAATTTATTTAGAAGGATTGCAATCATATGAATTCAAATTGACTTTAAAGACTTCAATAATTATTGCAGTGACTGCAATCTTTTCAAAAGAATTAATGAATGAAATCAATTTAGTTTTCAGTAATGTCTGCTCATCATGAATATTTTTTTCAGCCCTATCATTAATATTTTTTCACTCGGAATCGAAAAAGGGAGTTTTCATTTTAAAGATAGCAGATAAAAAAAAAAACTTTTTTGTTTTAACACTCATGAATATTGAAGGGTAACGAACAAATTTCCATTAAAAAGTTTCCAAAAAGTTCTGAAACTTTATCTTAAAAACGGATACCCTTTTTCCAGATTCCGCGTGAAAAATTGTTCATGATAGTGAGGATTAAGTTTAATGAAGTCAGCAATGACTTAAATGTTTTTGAATGCATTCAATAACTCAAAATGATTTTAGGACTTCTTATGTACTAAATCAAAAATGTCCTTCATTGAAATCAAAAATGATTTAAAGATTTCAATCAAAACTTGAAGTTATTAGCTATGAAGCCACTGATTGCACTGACAAAATGATTGAATTCTTTTACAACTCTGCTTATCAGAAGCATCGAAAAGTTTACACATAAAATATAATCTAAAATTATAATTTACATGTGTTGTAAGTGCAGAATATTTCAAATTAAACTAAATGAATTTAATTTGCTTTTATTTGCTATTTTCTTTTATGTGCACCGTTACTAGATTGGGCGATTTTTTGACTATATCTATGATTGAAACACTTTTTGATAAGCATCTACGAGTAATGATATTGTTCAGAAAGGCAAATTAAACGTTCACGGTCTGAAATGCTATAAATTGCTTATGTTTTTCAATCGCTGTGTTCAGTTGAACATTTTTTTTCAATTTAGCTCAAACTTCACATCCCATAGTAATTTTTTATGCTCTTTCCGAATCTGATCAGATTAACGCCATATGCCGCCATTTTTAAAAAAAACCATTAAAATCAAACCATTTTTTTTTTTAAATCATCGTGAATATGAACATGAAGCCAATGATGTATGGTGCTGAATCTCTATATTTGGTGGCATTTTGAGTTTGACTAAAAGATAGGATCGAAAGTCAGATGATATTCAATATGGCGGATTCAAGATGGCGCCCAAAACCATGTAAAAAATAGTATTTTCGAAAAATGAATTGACTTGCACCAAATTTGGTATACAGGGGTTTTCGGGGTCGCTGATTTTAAACGTAATAAAACGTAATAAAATGCTGATATTAAAACGTAATAAAAATATCTCCTATCTATTTTTAGAACGAAACAGATTTTTAAAATAGCCTTTTTTAAAACCTTTTTAGTCAAAATTTACAACAAAAAATAAGTAAAAAATTAAAATTTATTTTTCCAAGTACGTATAAGTCTTTTATAAAAATTTGTAAAAAAATTTTTTGTTGGGTCAACCTAGGAGCCAGCAGAATGCCCGCAGTGCTTTTAGACATCTGTGCACAATGTCCCGTACAGTGTATCTTGATATGCTGAAAGATGCTCCAGTGACCCGATAGCTTGCGCCGCAACCAAGCCAATAAAGAAACACGGTTACATAAAAGTAATGCTTCCAACCTCTTTGAGTGTTGAGAAAACCTTCGGCATAATGAATCACTTTCTCTAAACTAGCAATCGTCAGGCGCAAATGTTTTTCTACAACAACATTATTTTTACGTAGCACAGCTTGAAAAATTTTCGACGAATAACCATCAAGGCAATAAAGCGAGAACTTTATTGAAAAGAGGTAAAATAATATGTTTAATTAGGATGAAAAATTCATTAGTCAAACTTGGACAAATTGTACCTTCCAGCCTATATGTGTTGCTTGTCGCTTTAACAATTCTCGGCGCTTTCGGTATAAATTGAAGAGACTTATTTCCCATCCAATTGTAACAATAAGGGTATTCATGCAATGCCGAAAACGAGCCGAATATGCCGAAAATCGGAAAAACCGAAAACGCCGAATATGAACTGTCAAAATTTGTATGGAATCTGATATTCGGCATAGTTTCCAGTTTTCCGCACGATTTTGATGCGTAAATAGCGCCGAATATTTTCGGCAACCAGTTGCTGCCACCTTTCAAATATTTTACATATATTTAATACAAATATTAAACCAATGTTGCCACTTTTTCAATGCAATTTAAAGAACAGCTGATTGATATACGGCATTCACCGATAACTAAAAAAGGTACCTCATGCAAAAACAGCGAATATTTTCCGATATTCAGCATCGGAAAATGTTCGGCATTGCATGAATACCATTAATAACATTTTCATTTAAATTATTCATTTTGAACAAAGAAAAAAAATATTAAATAACGTACAACAAATGGCTGCTTATTTAGTTGTCAAATGTGTTTTCGCACAGCTGTTTTTCTAAATTGTTGCAGGGCTGGAAATTTCCAATGAAAAGAAAAGTCATTTCCTAAATTTTAGTTCAATTCGCACACACCCTATAAACTTAATAATGTTTATTTCTCTTCAATTGACCAAGCCAAAGCAAAAATAAACAGTTTTTGATTGAAAATAAGCTCTTTAATTATTTCGAAATATTATTTGTTTTATTGACATTTATAATGTTAACTAGCTTTAAACTAAATCATATAAAAATCTAAACAAAACATAGAAAAAACATTTTGTAATAACAAAAGAATATAGAATAAATATGTATAAAATAAATATTTCCATTTACTATGCAAGTGGAAATATTAACGCTGTGTAAGAAAATGCAACTTATTCAATAGAACAAGATTTTAAGAAAATCAAAAATGTTATAGCTCAAAAATAATTTATTTCGTAGAAGACCTTCAATCGTTATCTCATATTCAGTGCAAGCTAAAATATGGCCTTTCTTTCAACCAAGATTGTTTTTTTAAAAAAAGACTAAAAATTCGCTCAATTGAACAAATTACATTTCTTACTAAAGTCGAAATAAAAATTTATTTACGAAAAAACAATTAACTAATTTAACTAAAAAACAAATTTTAAATTTTTAATACAAATAAAAAACAAATATTTTTTGAAATTAACTACATATTTAGGCTGACATAATTATTGGATTTTATAATCTTAAAACTATTCACCAAAACTAAAACTTAATGTTTGATGAAAAAATGCAGTTTGAACGAAATAAGTTTATATAAATAATTTCTTAAAATTTTTTCTTGATTTTTAGTATTCAAGATACAAACAAACAATATTCTCGAGATACATGTTAGGCACACCCAATTTTTTTGGCTTATTATATATTATAAAGGAATGCTTAAAATCGTATTGATTATTAACAATCATGTATAAAAATTATTGCTTTTGCTTAAAACTACTAGTTTGCCTAAACATTAAAATTTATCGACCTATGACACGTAAAACGCAACAGCACGGCACTGCTTTACCGGCAACGGTTGTTCAAAATCCTCAGCAAAAATAAATTTAGCCTTCAGGTTCGTATTTAACCAGTTTATTTTAGGATCTGCTGCCTTTTTGGTAACAGGTCAGCAAGAACATTTGCTTTTCGGTTCTGAAACAGTTTCCTCAGCCGAACTGTTAAGGTTGAATTTTTCGCTGTCGGCAAGATCGGCAGCGCTAATGAGTTTGTCGTTCAGCAGAATCTACAGAGAGAAATAAAAAAAAAAAAACAGTGAAAGAAAACGATAATAAACTATGATTTAACAGAACTCAGAAATACTGGTCCATTTAATTGTGGGCGTAGACACTAAGGTCAAGTTATACCTTATTAACCAAAGCTCTAGCTGCTTCATCAATGTTAATGTTCTCCTTGGCTGATGTTTCAAACCAACCGGCGAAGCCGTTTTCACGCACGTACTCGTCCATTTTCTCTGGTGTAGTTACAATTCCCTGTTTATCTTGGTCGCACTTGAGTTAACAATAGAAATTAGTTTATTACACTGCATATTATTAATGCATTTAAATGAGAATTTACCTTATTTGCCAATAAAATACAGGGAATTGGATTGCCATCAGGTAATTGCACCTTTGAATCCAAATCTTCCTTCCATTTGCTTACGCAATCGAATGTACCGCTACGCGTTACATCAAAGACTATGAATGCACCAACCGCTTCCTTGTAGTAGACCCTCGTCATATTACCAAAACGTTCCTGTCCTGCAATGTCCCACAGTTGTAGACGCACTATGGTGTTGGAATCCCAATGCAAAACTTTTAAAGCAAAATCCACACCAATTGTAGCACGATAGTTCTGGCTGAAGAATTGATGGACGTAACGTTTAATGAAGGACGTTTTTCCCGTGCCCAGCTCACCGATGACTAGAATTTTGTAGAGATGTTCACGCTTCTCGGCAGTTGAAGTCATAATTGGCTGAAAGAACAAGAAGTGTTGATTTAGGTTTTAGACTTTATTCTCTAAGAAATATAGAAATATAAATTTTTCAGAACTATTGAAATGATTAAATTTTTTCAACAAATTTAAATTAAGTCATGATGGAAGACATCTAGTTGAGATATACCCCCCATCACGAATTCATACGATACATGATAAATGCTTGCTTTCTGTATGTCTCGTATGATAGCATGTTCTCACGGCAGCCTGAACAACGTAATTCGGCTCTCATTCGTAATTCGAGGCTGAATTATATTCCGAATTAAGTAATTCGCCATACAAAATTTGACAATCGAAAACCACAAGCAAAACACAAGAAGAAAAAAGAAAACAAGACAAAACAAATAGTCAAAATCTCAAAGTCAGCGAACAAAGTGAGTATCATTGCTTAAAAAAATAAATTATATAATAAAAAAATATTTATTTTGCACATTTTTTCCCCATTTTCGTTCTCCACAACAAATCAAATAAAATTAAAATAAAATGTGTATTTTATTTATACAGCTGTTAAACCGAAATACAGAACAGCTGTTAAGCCGAATTACGATTGCTTCGTGAGAACAGGGTAATTCACATTCGTAATTCATAGGCCGAATTACTTAATTCAGACTGCCGAGAGAACAAGCTATAAAATTCGATAAGTAACGTTTATCGTATATCATGAAAAATCAATCCGAAAAAAATTAAAAAATATTGATACAGTGGCTCACAGCTTACCCCCTAGCCACACGTGCCAGTTCGAAACAGCAACAGTTCGAAAAGCTCAATACACTCTCACTTTTCATTATACACTCACACCTTGACATCACTGGCAGTCCACTGGCAACAACTTTTACAGGCCGGTTACACAGGCCAGTAACAGTGAAAGTGCGAAAGAATATGTGTACTGTTCGAATGATTCGAAGAATTTCGAACTTCATGCTTTCATGCAAGAGGTGCTACACATGCTAGTGAAAGTTCATTAAGAAAATTTTATTGTATGCGAAGGTTCTCGCTGCTTTTGAATCAATTTAATTTAATGATTTGTTTTTGAGTTAATTTTCTTTCCATTGTATATTCAATTTGTATATTAATTGTATATGGTATATAAAATTGTATATTTTTCACTTTTATTTGCAACTTTTCACATTTGTTTCATTTGCTTTGTAAATGTAAACAAGTTATCAGTGTTGCTTCCTGTACGAAATCGAGGAAAACCCGAAATAAAGTACGAAATCGAGGGAAAACCCGAAATAAATCCACCAAAAGTAATTAAAAACAACATTGATATCCCCCTTTTTGACATACACTAGCCGTTGCTGTCAAAATCCACTGGCTTTGAAATTTCGTTGCTAGTAGCGATGAAAGTGCCGTGAAAGTGAATCCAGTGTGAGTGTATTTGTAAAAAAGTATGAATGTATTGAGTTTTTCGAACTACAAGGCCAGTATACTGGCCTGTGTAGCATGCCTGTTACGCTGCAGCCACACGTGATAGTACTGGCATGCTAATAAAGAATATGTATTTACTTCGAAAATATTCCAGAAATAATCAACCAATTTTTGCTGCGGCCACACGTGATAGTAAATTTTCATTTGAAAAATGTCGTCAAAGCCAAAGGTTCGACCACTTTTTTATTCCGTTTGCTTTTATTCAGTGATGCTTTATATGCCAACACAGCACCAAACTTAAACGGGATAAAAATGGGGAACTAATTATGTTGTGAAATGTGTTTATCAATATTTTTCAAAATGAAATGCAACTTATTCATATGATATTTTATGTGTCAAATGAGGGCAATTAAAATAATTGCATATATTTCACTACAAGACATGAAAGAAAAGTGCATATTTAAAGTTCGAATATTTTAGGGAAAAAATACAACACTTTTTTCTTACTTCGATTTCGCACTGGCTGTGGTTGTCGAAATTCACTGTCTCAGTAAAAGTTGTTGCCAGTGGACTGCCAGTGATGTCAAGGTGTGAGTGTATTACTGAAAAGTGAGAGTGTATTGAGTTTTTCGAACTGTTACTGTCTTCGGACTGGCACGTGTGGCTAGGGGGTAACCCCCTAGCGAAGACAGTAACTGTTCGAAAAACTCGATACACTCTCACTTTTCACTATACACTCACACCTTGACATCACTGGCAGTCCACTGGTAACAACTTTTACTGAGACAGTGAATTTTGACAACCGCAGTCAGTGTGAAATCGAAGTAAGGAAAACAGTGTTGTATTCCAGTGTTTTCTCCCTAAAATATTCCAACTTTAAATATGCACTTTTCTTTCATGTCTTGTAGTGAAATATAAGCAATTATTTTAATTTCCCTTATTTGAAACAAAATATCATATAAGTTGCATTTCATTTTGAAAAATATTGATAAACTCATTTCACAACATAATTAGGTCCCCATTTTTATCCCGTTTAAGTTTGGTGCTGTGTTGGCATATACAGCATCATCACTGAATAAAAACAAACGGAATAAAAAAGTGTGGTCGAACCTTTGGCTTTGACGACATTTTTCAAATGAACATTTGCTATCACGTGTGGCCGCAGCGCAATTTGTTGATTATTTCGGAATATTTTCGAAGTAAATACATATTCTTTATTGGTATGCCAGTACTATCACATGTGGCTGTAGCGTTATTTTAAAATTAAAATGTCTGCAACCGTGAAACTGGGAAACTTATCGATAAATTTTAACTGCAAATGTGTAGGCTCATCTTCAGCAAACGTAATAAAAAAAGCGCATTCCCAAAAAATTTTCCGTTATGTGATGTGAAAACAGATACCCAGCTGAAATTTAGCTCACAGCTTATTTCATACAGACACGTCTTTGCGAATACAATCAATTTTGTCGTATCGCTAATAATTTTTTTTTATTCTATGAGTTTATAATTGTTTTTAATTTAATGGTAATTAACCATTTTACGAAAGGACAAAGTGTTCGGAAAAATGCTGAAATGTTCAACTTCAGGTCAAATTCAGCGCTTCAAACATGAGAATCGGATGCAAAACAAGGGCAGAAATGCACCGAATAAAATTTTAACACCTCAGACGAGCTCTATATTGTAAGAAAAACCAAGGCAAATCCCAAGTTATCCACTCCTAAGTTGGCGGCTGAGGTTCACCGTGAATTAGGAAAGTCCTGCTGTGCTGAAACCGTCCGACGTGTGCTACGTAGTCATGGTTTCAACGGCAGAGCAGCACGAAAAAAGCCCTTTATCTCCAAGAAAAACATTCAAAGCCGATTTACTTTTGCCAAAGAAACGAGTCAAAGTTGAATATTTTTGCCTCTGACGGGATGTCATATGTCTGGCGCAAGGCAAATACCGAGCTAAAGAAGGAGAACCTCAAACCAACTGTGAAACATGGTGGCGGCAGTGTGATGGTTTGGGCCTGTATGTTCGCAGCTGGAGTGGGAAATTTAGTATTCATTGAGGGAATAATGGATAAAACTAAGTACCTCGATATACTCAAAAACAATTTGCTCCAAAGTGCTGACACACTAGATTTGCGCGAACAATTTCTGTTCTACCAAGATAACAATCCGAAGCATAAGTCCGGAATTGCGCAAATCTGGCTTATTTGGAACTGTCGACACTTGATGTCACCACCGGCACAGTCACCTGTTATGAACGTTATAGAGAATATGTGGGCTATTTTGAACTATAAGAATAGGAAACAAAAGATTTCAAATAAAGAAGACTTAAAGAAGGTTTTGTTTGGGGAATGGCGCAAAATAACCCTAGATATTACACAAAAATTGGTTGGTATTAAAGTTCATATCTCATGTGAATTGACCCCCCCGGGAGGATCAAATATATGAGCTGGTCCTATTCTTTTTTTTGCCCTTCAACAATTTTTCTCGACAGATCTACTATACTGGGGGTCCGTCTATCTGGGGGTCCTCATACAAAAATACAAAAAATACAAGAACTGTCGATAATAGTTCATATCTTTCCCAAATCGACCCCTAGAGGTGAAAAATATATGAACTGGTCCTATTATTTTGTGCCCTTCAATATTTTTGTCAAGCACACTTACCTCCTATCTGCCACCCTTCTCGGGGTCTCCCCACAAGATCTATCGATTTCAGTACATACCTCTATCGAATCGAATCCTAGAGGAGTAAAATATATAAGCTGGTTCTATTATTTCTTCCACCTCAATATTTCTTCTAAGAACACCTACCCTATATCTGCTACTTTGTGGGGGTCCCAATATAAAAAAAAACAAGAACTATAGATAATTATTCATATTTCTCCTAAATTGACTGATAGAAGGGTCTAATATATGAGCTGATCCTATTGATTTCTGCTTTCCAATATTTCTTCTGAGCACACCTACCCTCTATCTGCTCTATCTGGTCTCAAACGCATACAAAAAACGCATAAACTGTCGATTATAGTTCTTTTCTCTCCCGAATCGACCCCTAGAGGAGTAAAATATATGAGCTCGTTCTATTATTCTTTGCACACATACCCCATATCTGTCACCATTCTGTGGGTTCCCATATAAAAAAACACAAGAACTGTCGATTATTATAGTTCATACTTCTACTAAGTTGACTCCTACAGGGTCAAATATATGAACTGGCCCTATTATTTTTTAAAGTTCAACATATTGCTGAACACAGCTAATCTCTATCTGCCAGCCTTCTGGGGTCCCCTTGCAAAAAAACACAAAAACTGTCGATTATAGTTCATATCTCATCCGAATTGATCCCTAGAGTGGTCATATATATAAGCTGGTCCTATTAATATTTAGCCTTCTACATTTCTTCACAACACATTTACTGAATCAGAATTGCAGGCATTAACAGTGCAAGCCTTAACAGTGTTAACGTTAACAGTGGTGACATTATAAAATTGCTGATGTTAACATTGCTGACGTTAACATTGTTGACCCGAAAATTGCTGATATTAACAGTGCTAACGCGAATTTATAATTTTTACTCCAACCAAAAAGTGCCAAAAAGAAGTTTTCACTTAAAAAAATTCACTTCAAACACGCTAATAACATGAATAACTGAAGTAAACTTTTTTTGTTGTTTCTAATTTTTTTATTGGCTTTCTGGAGATTACCGAAAATGTATATTTTCACACACAAAAAAAAAAAACAACTCCAATGTCAAGTTAACACTCTTAACGACTGCAAAACTTGGCATCTGGAATTTCTACACCCATTAGCTACTAGTTGTTATTAACCGCTGTTTACGACGTGTCCTGCGGGTATTCTGGACTATCACTGTATCAAACAGGTTTATGTGGCTTAAAAAAAGGATGCCGACGAACAGAATTACCGATGGGCTTATACAGCCTTCTGATCACAAGACTCTAAGATGGACTCTGATGGACTCTGATGGAACCCGTTTAATCTACGTTCACACACAAGGTTGTTTAAAAAAATATGAAACGAACGCACAATGATAAGTTGATAAAATGCTAAAACTTTTTCATTTTATCACTTCACAGAACGGGTGTTCACATCACTTAACTTACCGAGTATATAGTTTGGCTGAAATTATTTTGCCTATAAACAATAATTTGGACAATTAGTTCAAAACTTAATGTCTACTCAAGTGTCTTGAATAATATGAAAAGCCAACACTTTTTCACATTTAACAATTCTTGAGTCTTGAATCATCATGTCTAAGTGTGAATTAAAAACATTATTCTTATGTCTGTACATGTTTTTGTCTACTATTAATGTCATCATTAACTAGCTGATTGACAGGTTTATTGACCGGTATTTACTTTAGACTTTACTTTAGCACAAAGACAACACCAAAAAAAAAAAACCAATACAAATCAAAACTTAAAGTGCATTGCTCTGCTATTTCAATCTTTGTTAAAAATTTTAAATCAAACAAATAGATTTTTACATGCATACTTTGGCTGCATTTGTAGGGCTTCGCAGCAAGAAAATAGCAAGATTTCTAACGTCGGTTTATACGGCAGCGATTTAGAGAAAAAAAAAATCGACCTAGGTAGTAGGTCAAGTGACCATTATTTTCGTATGTCACTGTTTCACAAGCCCTTAACCTAAGCCAGCCACTCTCTCTTTCTCTCTCTCTCTCTCTTTCTTACCGGTTCCTCTTGATCCATGGTTAAGTCACCGAAAGCTGGCATCGAAATATCGTCTTGATCGAAATCTGATTCCACTGAATAGTCACTGACTGCGGAATATAAGTAACTCAAAGCCTCTCGTCTACTCTCCACACGATCGGATTCGTCGGTGATTGTGGGTTGTGCCACGTAACGTATGCGACGACGGCTGGACTCGCTAAAAGGACTCTGTGAACGCGAACTTCTAGTTGAGTCTATTGAATTCTCCGGCTTGAGTGTACCTTGTGAATCCTGCGATAGTGAAAGCTCCGCTAAATTAGAGTTACTTACACGCGAATATATATCGACGTTCTGATAATGAGCACTTTCCGCGGAGGAGATTGCCTCGTCTAGATCGCTGTTCAGCGCTGATGCTACTGAATTGGCTTCGTCTGGTAAAATGCGTGTGGCTAAATAAAATTGCTCCGATGGCAAAGGAGAACGTCTAAGATGCTGTAATGATGGTGATCGAGTTTCAGGCGTTGAAGCGACAGTTGATGACGTCGGTGGTGATGGCACGTATGTTAACTCTTGCGGAGCAGCTAATGACTGCTGTTTCGGTGGAGTTTCTGTTTCTGCTTCAGTTGTGGGCAGCGATGACTGTGATAATGTTAGAGATTGTGATTGAAACTTAATCTGCCGTTGACGTTGCTGAGGATTCGTTGTTGGTGTTGTGGTCGTAGTTGTTGCTGGTTGTTGCTCGTTTTCAATTGTAGCGGATTGTTCAGTGGTGATCGATATTGGTGTGTTCGGTGTGATTGGCTTAGGAAACTGTTGGCCGCTTTCAATTGTTTCACTCTGCGGATTGTTCATTAAGTCGGCTTCTTTTCCGTCGCACACTTGAGTTGGGACTTTTTGCAGCACTGGTTTGACTGTCTTCTCTTTCAGCTCTGAACGTTGGGTGGTTAGGGTAGCCGCTGTGCGAATGATTGGCTTGCGTATAGCTCCGGTGCTAGCTGCCGATTGACTAGTTGGTACAACAGTTACAACTACTCGACTAGGTTTAGCCGGTGCAAACTCACGTGGTGGTGTGTCGCGTCTACTCTGAGTGATAACGAAATTCTCGTCGTCGGTGGGTGTTGTTGTGGGGGCTGCAGCTGCCGTTGGTATTGACACTGCGCCGGCCGTAGTGGTGGTGGTGCTGGTGGTGTGTGTTTGTATTGTTTCACCACTTGCGTTAGTAGTAGTTGTAGCACAAATGAGTTTCTTTGATTTAATCTTTTTCTTCTTCGCCTTAGCTGTAAGGTCAGTTACAGTGCTCTTGTGCGGTGAGGAAGATTCCTTCTCCACTGACGCCGCTGCTTTGTTCACAATAGTTTGCTGTTTGGACGTTATATCTGGCTCTGTTGTGGGTATTAAGTAATCGCTATCAAGGGATCCAGGCTTGCACGTTGTGGCTGGAAGGGCAGGTTTTGGACTGACGTTGTCTGTGCTGCGTGTGTGTTCGATTTTCTTTGAGCTTAAAGTTATTTGAACCTTTCGTATTCTGTCCAATCGCTGTAGGCTACCACTTGCAACTAGATCGGCGACTAGACTTGGGCGAGTATCTTTGGATATGCTGGGCGACTGTTCTTCTATTGAAGAAAACGCTTGAGTTGGTTTTTCTGCAGGTTCTGGCTCAATATCAATACTTTTCTTCGATATACTCTTTGATTTTTTCAGCCCACTCAACAGAAAACGTTTGGATAATTTACTACGTTTCTTGCTAGGCTTATCTTGTTCTGGGGTGGATGGTTTTTCCTCCGTAACTGGCTCGTCAGCTCCGCTGGATACAACTGTTTGCGCTGAAGTCAAGTCAACTGCTGCCGACTGCTTCTGCAACAACGGATGCTGTTTTTTTCTAGTGGACTTTGAAAGTTTTCGTATAGCTGCTGAAAAGCGTGAACGTGTCTTTAGTTTTTCACTACTTTCAGGTTCCGACAGAACGCCTTCTTGAGTTTGAACTTTGGCGCGGGACTCCGGTTGACTACTTTGTGAAGCAGGACACTCTGTTGTTGTGGTTGTGGCTGGACTCAAATTATCCTCATCAATGGTTATTATATTGGTTTCGTCGGACGCAACGTTTTGCATATTCCTGCACAGGGAATGAATGAGAAGAAACCGGTTTGATTTTTATGGAACTGTGGTGGCTGTTGTTAAATTTAAACTGACTGCAAAGTTGAAGCGCAATAATGAAAAACGACGACCGTTACACTTAGTGCTTAAAATAATAACTGAAATGAAAGACTCTTATGCAAATAACGAAAGCGAGAAAAACCAGAAGAGCTATGTAGGTAGGTAGATAGGTAGACAGAGATTTGGTGAAATATGAGCTATCACCAGTTTTTTTACTTATCTGATGTTTGAACACAACACAAACATTGTCGCAATACTTAAGTACACTCTAAGCTTTTTCTATCTTTCCATCTTTCGTCATATACCAGAGGTGTATATCTGCTATTCACTTTAACAATTTTGTTTTCTACTATGTCGAATCACTTTTTTTGTGTACATTTTCTGTTATGAGTCTAGTCTTAATGGCAAAAGTGTTGAAATAATAATAGTTTTGATCCTTTCGCAGAAATAACTTAGTCTTCCGTCTTCCTTTACTACATCTTCAACTTTTTATATGGCACCATGTTTTTAGGCCTCTTCAAAAAAGTTCTAAGCTCACAATCTTAACCAACCACACACAAATTTTAACTGATTTAATTGCTTTTTAGCTACGCTCTTATATAAAATCAAAAACATTACTGGTCACAACGCCGTAAGCCAACCGCGAAGTGTTGGCAAACAAATAGTTTTCACTGTAGTCAGCGACGACGACTATGCTGATGTCGGTTGGTGTTCCATTTCACTATTACATAAATTCTATACGCGATGAAATGAGCACAACTTGAGGTAGGAAATCTGAGTTATACTCATGTGGTTGTCATTTAAGTGGGTGTCATGGGGATGTTGATGATGATGATGATGATGCTCCAGTTACATACAAAACATTAAGAATCGAAGTTTTTGTTTTTGATTTTCGCTAATAACAACATCAAACTTGACTATAAGTATTGCCTTGCATTCCAGAAAAGCGTTTCTATCGGGTGTATATTAGTAGTGTTCAATGGTTTTGAATGAAAGACTTTGTTTGACACTTATCAGTGAACATATTGATATTGATATTGTGTGATTATAGCGCATAGTGATGATCAATGCCAAATTCTTTGGCATAAAAATAATCATATTGACCATGAATGTTGACATAAGCGGCAGTAATAATATATAAGCAAACACAAATTGATGTTTGAATGAACAAACATTTTTGAACTTTAAATATACTTAGTACTGCTACATTCGAGAGTTCAAAAGTTGCAAGTGCAAATAAACGCTTAGTATCAGATGATATTTTTACTCATTTCTTATCAGGCATTCTCTATACATTCATCTCTATTGACATTTCATATGCATGCTTTAACTCACCAATTTTATTTTGTATCTTTATCCTCCTCGATCTATTTAACTTTGTCCCGTCCTTTGTTTTCGATCTTAATGCGCAGCTGCAAATTTATTCAACTTTGAATGCCGACTACAACTAGTTGTCTGACAGAAATGCTTCATTTACTACTCTGAAGGTTTCATTTCAGGCGCTTATCTATAAACACCTTAGTTGACAGACAGTCTTAACTATGCAGTGCTAGATCTTAAGTCAATGGAAATAATATCTTTTTTTTTTTGTATGTACAAATAAGAGATGAATGTAAAAATCATTCATGTGTTAATCTAAGGAGTTGCATGAATGCACACATCATCGTGGTAAGCATCATCAAAACATCACAGTATGCACATTTCTACGGGTTCCTCATCCATTGTATGTACCACTATTTGAGGTGACAAATGGACAGGAGTTTATGCTAAGAAATCTGATATTAACAAGTTACAGTTGGCGAATTTATTTGGAGAATGCGAATTTATGTGGTTGTTGATTGCGTTAGAAATACTGATTCTTTTTTTTGTCAAAAAGTTATAAAAAAAGCTACACAGTTCATGAACGTAGCGAGAGGGAAAGAAGTGAGGCAGGTGCACCCCTCGATAAAATGCTGCGATTTTATAACAACTCATTTTTCTGGTAAAAAATGTTTATTAAAAAATACAACTATACAGTTTTTTACTTTCAAGTTTAAATTTTTCTACTTCAAATTCAATATTCTTTGCTTTTTAAAAAGCAAACATCAAACCTTTTTAAATTTTAAATTCAAATTCAAATTTTAAATTCAAACTTTGACAGAAATATCTTTATTTTAGCTTATATATTTAAGCTGTAACCCTGTGTCCACATGTGCAAGTAATCACTTGCAAGTAGACAATATATATTGTCTGCGAAAAAGTTCGAAATTAGCTGCAAGTAGCTTCAGCGTCCACATGTGCAAGTGCAAGTTCATTTAAAAATGTCGTCGAATGCGAAGGTTCTCCCTGCAATTGCAGTATTGCTTGAAATGAAGAAGTTAGAAAACGAGGAAAACATGTTACCAGTCGAGTGAAAACATGTTATCAGTTAAAATTATTACACGTAAACCGTGTGTAATAAAGGGTTAATTTTTGTATTTTTTATTCATGCAGGGCACTCAGCACTCAGCACACAAAAACTAAAAATAAGTAACAATCTCATATTAAATGTGGAAATAATAATAAAAAAGACAAAAATAGAGCTTTTTCTTGCTAAGGTTGAATTTTAAGTTTAAAAATTTGAATTTAATTTGTAAAAGTTTTTTCTGAACTAGGAAAAATTGAATTTGAAGGGTAAAAGGTTGAATTTAAGGTGTAAAAAGTTGAATTTGAAGTATAGGTCTGCAGAGAACAATTCATTTTACTTGTAAAAACAGACAAAACAAGTAAGAAGCTGATATTATTGCTACAAATACAACAACGAGTAGAGCTTAACTTATGCTTACATGTTTCGGATTGAACAAAGAGCATATCATCTTTCTCTGGCTCTCGTTGTAGTGTAAGCTTTTTTTCTCTTTATCCGCTTCACTAAGCAAAGTAACTGGTTTAAATCTTTTTTCAAATGGATATATCCATTCAAAATGGATATTCCAGTTAGTTCTCTTTGTTTTACTGTAGTGCTTTTACTTTTACTATTCTACTAAAGAAAAAGTAATGGTGTAATGAATATGGATTCTGTGAATCGATAGCTTTGTATGAGGTACTTCTGCCACATTTATTAATTTTTACTTAATTAATTTTTAATATCGTTAAGTTGTCGTCAAAAATGCCTTTTTTATGTTTATTTTTTTATGAAATAAATATAAAACTTGAATGAATTTCACTTATGTAAAGTGTTTCTTTTATTGTTTCATTGAAATTATTCGTTCTTTATTCTTTATGCTTATGACGTCACATATCCAGATCAGTGCTGAGGGCATCTTTTTTTTAAATCCCCTAAATTATGCTAAAAATTCCCATGTTTTCCTTTTTTCCGAACAAAACAACATATTGTGAAATAAGCGAGTTTCCTTTTTTAACAGTTTGCTATATAATAAGAACATAACAAAAAATTGACATATATTTATTAGATCTGTAGAATTGCATTTCATTAAAACGAGCTTACGTGCATAATTTTTCAGAAGTGAGAAAAAAGAATTGTTTTTGCCGATCTATTATGTCAACTATGTTTTTAAACTTGTTTTAAATTTAACATATGTACGAGTATTTTCAGCTGAGACATTCGGTGCATCAAGTTATATAATATTTAAAAGTTGTGTAACTAAAACAAAATCTGTTTCTCAAGCATAGCGAACTAAAACAAAAAAAAAATGTTTTGCTCATATCTGTGCTTTCGTCAACAAATATTGCTAGAAAGAAAGAAAGCTACTTCTTTTAATATTTTTATTACGTTAAGCAGGATAACATTTCTGATATTATTAGGAACCCTCCCATTGTAAAAAAACACTGGATGAATTGTGCTTTACCTGGTTTTGCGGCTAGATTCTATAACTATTCTATTCTGTAAGTGAAATAGTGCAAAAAAAAATTTTTTTATTCCTTACAAAGTTTTGCCACTGTTGAAAAATGAGTTTAAAAAAATTATAAGCACAGAAAATTCCCACAAAATCACTACAATTCCCTCATTCCCTTCGAGCGGTCAAAATTCCCACAAAAAGGGATTTTTCCCCCGATCCCCCAGCACTGATCTGGATCAGATCTGTTCCAAGTAGAGATAACAATATTACCGACATATCTGTTTGTTGATTATGTTCTCAAACTAGTATTTTTGATGCTTGGTATTATCACTCTCTCATAACTACTCTATATTAAAGAGAAATATTCCATGCATACTCACTGCTTAGGGAGTGAAACCGATACAAGTTGATATCAGTGATGTGATTTGGCGGAATATCGCCCACTTTTCGGGATTTTTGATCTCATGGAGGACGGACGGGATTTTATGATTCAAAGCGGGATTTTTATAACTGTCAAAATAAAAAAAAAACATCTTAATTGACTGCACTGCTCCTAAATCGGACCCAAATATTGCTTTGGATATTGATAAGAGAGTTTATTCTATGGAAATTCGTTCAATTTCAGATTGCGCGGAAGTAGACAAATTTTCACTAGAAGACGAATGCAATGATTTACCATTTTTATTTAATGAAAACAATGCCTATAGTGTTTCGAGTTTTTGAAAAGATGTGGTCACCAGATAGGTCTTAAGCTCCGTTGTTCCCAAATTTGCCAATACTGTCAACTTCTGCAATGTCATTACTGCACTCCAATGCCGACACCAAAATGATATTATCAATAGTAAAGGGACATAAAAACAAAAAAACGAAACAGACTTGAAGAAGATGCTTTAAGATCTGTTTGTATTATTAAATCTTCATTTAGGAACCAACAAATTCAATGAATAGAAAAACATTTAAAACTATTAAATAACATTTTTGTTTTTTGTGATATTTGTTAAAAACTAAACAAATTCCATAGTATTATTAATTGTCAAAATTAATTGTTTCGTAAGATTTTTAATGTTATTTTTTTTTTGGTTATATTCGAGTGTAAAAAATAAACAAGCTTTTTTGTTGAAAAAAAAAATTTTATGTACTTTTTTTGAAATTAAATAAGGCATGGTCGATTATTTCACCTCTCTCAAAAAAGTGTTCCCTACACTTTCAGCATTTATTTTTCTACAGTCCCGCCTCTCTCTATCAGTTTTTTGACAAGCATACCAAAATTTGTATACGTCACGGTTTACCTTGTTAATTTCACCATGCTTTTATTATACTTGTTTGGTAGGATTTTAAGATACCTCTGGCGGGATAAAGTGGGATTTTTGCTTACACATTCGGGATTTTTCACAAGGCCTGAATCACATCACTGGTTGATATAAGAAAAAATAACACATAACTAGTGTGCTTGGATGGTTCTCTGCAGAGCTTTAATTTGAAGTGTTAAAAGTTGGATTTCATTTGTTAAAAGTTGACTTTTAAATGAAAAAGGTTGAATTTAAAGTTAACAACCTTTATAGGCTGGCCACACGGATAACTATACTGTCATCTAAGCAGTAATCGAATATCAAGCAGCACAGTTTGGCATCTCTAATAAAATAAAATCTGTCGAAAAAAAAGAGAATATCTTCATGTCTCGATTTTACTGTCAATCGGAAAATAAAACTGTAGAAGAAAATACATACATATGTTGCCGCCACAGAGAAATTTTTTTGCGTACGATTCATGACCAATCTGTTCATAACATAAAAAAATCTTTTTTTATTATGTACATCTTTTGAAAAATGTTTCATATTTCATTACCGTATTTCATGATTTATTATCCTTAAGGCATAACTCAATATTTTACATAGATGTAAAGATAGAAAATGCATAATTACACATTTAACAATTTAAATTGACAATAACTATATACTTTCCTAAATCATTCCGAGACATTTCTTAACATATCTTTGTTACAAATCAATTTTTGGTTTAAATTCAAAGATATAATTATTCATTTCCGTTTCATGTATAGATTAGAGTACTTCATAGCCATTATGTTAACAGCTTAAAGTAAAGTTAAAACACAGTTGTGTCAGCTTAACTGGGATAGTTTAAGGATAAGCAACTGTTCTACATTCACTCTGTATACATTTGAGTATACATCTCACTTAGGGCATTTTTATTGTTCGCACTTAGAAAAACACATAAAAGCTGAATCATGTGTGCGTGTAAAATGGGTTTGTAAGGAAGTAGCTTCTAAAGAAAGTTTAAATGCAGGAGGACCTGTTAGCAACTGAAGTGCAAATTGTGCTTTGTGCTTTATGTACTTACATTACATTTAAGTGTGAGCATGTTTTGTGTGAACATAAGTTTTTGTGTGAACTGTACAAAATGTTTGAGAAGCGCTGCATGGTGCGCCAACATTCATGTGGCTGCTTCAAAATTGTTATTCATGAATTATATTTTCATTTCCGTTTTAAGTTGAAAAAATTCAAAGCTTTTTCAAAATTTTTGTGGCCTTTATTTTTTTTTGTTTATATTTGAAATGTGCATGGCTCTAGATCATGGTAGAATAAGACAAGGTAGTGTTAGTAGTTTAAATGCTCTCTTGTGCTGGGTACCGCACCTGTCAAAATCAGGTTTTTACGAATAAAACCAAAACAAATAACAAAATTTGCAAGTTACAATATTCTATGTGTTTGACAGCTGCGGTACCCACCGCTCCAAGACAACACTACCTTGTTAAATATACCTTGGCTCTAGATCAGGGCATGATACAATGATAAGGTAGGGCCGCTTCGCTGAGTGCTCTCACGCGTCAACAAAGAGTGGATAATGAGAAGGAAGATATATGTCAAAAGGAAGAATTTCGAAGAAATTGCAAATGAAGAAAATATTTTATGTTTCTAAGTTGCACCCGCACTCGCGGGTGTTAAATTTGTGCTAATTTGAGTGAAAATATTATAAAAAAAGTGTAATAAAAACTATAAAATGTGAAAGAAGTCATAAAATTGCAAAAAAAATTTGTAACAGTTTTAACCTAAAAACAACTGCGAAACGTGAGCATAAAGAAATTCGCGATGAACAGCTGATTTCAAAACCAATCTCGCTTTATTCTGCTTTCTACTCCATTCCTCTCCAAGTCGATCCTACCTTATAATTCTGCCATGGATCAGGGGTGCGCAAAATTATACATTCACATTTTTGTGATTGTATTGCAAAGGCTTTGTTTTAAGAGTTTGCACTGAACGAAAAGTACGAGTTTGTGCAATCGTACGATCACAGCATAACGCGAGAATGATAGCTTGTCGTGTTCTATAAGGCTGCTACCATAGCGAAAGCTTACTGCAGAACACATTGGAGTAAAAGAGTTGTGTGGGTTGGTTTTATTATTATTGGTATTTTATTATTGCTTCAATGCGTCTTTTGGCTCGGGTCAGCAATAAGCGTTCACTATGTTCGCAACAGTACCCTGCGTCCACACGTGCAAGTAATCACTTGTAAGTAGGGAATATATATTGTCTTCGAAAAAGTTCGATATTAGCTGCAAGTTGCTGCAGCGTCCACATGTGGAAGTGCAAGTTCATTTAAAAATGTCGTCGAATGCGAAGGGTTTCCCTGCAATTGCAGTGTTGCTTGAACTGAAGAAGACAAAAAAAGAGGAAAACATGTTACCAGTGTTGCTTCTTGTATAAAATTGCGGAAATCCCGGAAAAATCTACAAAAAGCATTACTTTAATCCCCCGAAGTTTTTGTTATTGATTCGTTGGGATTGTTATTTATGGGCAAACCAAATATTTCGTAAATAAAAATAAGCGGTAAACAATCATTTGATGTAAAGTTAACGTTAAAATCTCCCCCGAGTATCATAGGGATTTTATCTTCGCTTCTACCAAGAGCATCAACACCTCTTTGACTATAAGTCAGTAGGGAATGATGTATGAAATAAAAAAAAAATTTAACCACAGTGCTGCCACCTAATAATATGTTTTTTATGAGTTTTTAACATTTTCTACGAGTTTTAAGCGGTCGCTGATTTCGATTCTGATGTCAGACTTTTAAAATTCAAGATGGCGAATAGACTATGGATAGAGTTGCAAATGGATTGCTAAATCCGAATCTGTTGACAGAATTCTCAAAATGACAAGAATTCGTAAAAATAAAAAAAATCAGTTGGCAACCCTATCCACCACATTGAATTTTAAGACTGTGATGTTAGCTTCGAAATGAAATCCGTTGTCAGAATTTCAAAATTACAAGAATTCACGAAAATACAAACTAACTCTAGGTGGCAATCCTATTCGCCATCTTAAATTTTAAAATTCTGACATCAGAATCGAAATCAGCGACCGCTTAAAATTCTTAGAAAATGTTAAAAACTTGTAAAAAAGATATAATTATCCACCATCTTGAATTTTTAAAACTGTGATATCAGATTCGAAATGAAATCCGTTGTCAGAATTTCAAAATTATAAGAATTCACGAAAATAGAAACAAAATCTAGGTGGCAACCCTATTCGCCATCTCCAATTTTAAAATTCTGACTCAGAATCGAAATCAGCGACCCCCTAAAACTGTTAGATGATGTTTAAAATTCTTAAAAATACATCTTCTTATGTAGCAACCTGTGGTAAAAATGAAGGTTGCAACCCTATTCGCCATCTTAAATTTTAAAACTGTGTTATCAGATTCGAACTGAAATCCGTTGTCAGAATTTAAAAATTACAAGAATTTACGAAAATAAAAAAAAAAATCTAGGTGGCAATCCTATCCGGCAACTTGAATTTTAAAATTCTGACATCAGAATCGAAATCAGTGACCGCCGTCAGTGAAGAGCCTTACGAAATGTTTAAAACTCGTGAAAACCATATTATTACGTGGCAGACTTGTGGTAAAAATTAAGATTGCAACCCTATCCACCATCTTAAATTTGAAAACTGTGATATCAGATTCAAAACGAAATCCGTTGTCAGAATTTCAAAATTACAAGAATTCACGAAAATACAAAAAAAAAAATCTAGGTTTCAGTCCTATCCGTCATCTTGAATTTTAAAATTCTGACATTAGATTCAAAATCAGCGACCCCCTAAAACTGTTCAATGATGCTTAAAACTCTTAAAAATACATTTTATTAGGTGGCAACACTGTTACAAAGAAATAAAAAATTTTGAAATAATGACAACGGATTCGGATTCAACGACCCATTTCACCTAGTGTTCGCCCCAGCACCGAATTCATAAAAACAAAAAAAAATTAGGTGGCAACTCTATCCGTCATCTTGAATTTTGAAAGTCTAACATCAGTTTCGAAATCAGCGCCCCTCTTAAGCTGTTAGGTGGTGTTTAAAATTCTTAAAAATACATCTTCTTATATAGCAATCTGTGGTAAAAATTAAGCGCAGCCCTAATTCGCCGTATTCAATTTTAAAATTCTGACATCAGATTCAAAATCAGCGAGCCCCTAACACTCTTAGAAAATGTTTAAAACTCGTTAAAAACATATTATTAGGTGGCAGTGCTATGGTAAAAATTAAGGTAAGGATGGTCCTATCCGCCATCTTGAATTTTAAAACTGTGATATCAGATTCGAAATCAAATCCGTTGTCAGAATTTCAATTTTACAAGGATTCGCAAAAATACTAAAAAAATCGACATGGCGGCCCTATCCGCCATCTTGTTAGGCAGCACTTATATGCATTGACACTGTTTTGTTACCTGTTTATAAACAAAAACGTTAAAACGTTCCCTCAACAAAAATCGTCACATCGCCGCCTAAGAAGTTTCACTTCAAAAAAAATTTTATTTAAAGTGAAAAAACTTAAATTTCTGCTTTTAAGTTATAGTTATTAAAGACCAGTCAAATGTGTCTGCATTATTGATATAATTTTTCTAATATTTAGGATGGAAGTTGCCCCTCTTTCTCTTCCCAGCTCGCTACACCCATGAAGAAAATCATTAAACTCGTGTTACAATTCACAAAATTTCACAACTCATTGAGACTCTTTAACTTTCAATTTAAAAGTTCAACATTAGCGTGTAACGTCAGTCTCATTGGGGAAAAGAAACCCCCGCCCACACAGACTCACACACATTTGCTGCTACTTTTTCCACTTGTACTGAATCAATAACTTTTTTTGCTGCTGCCCTCTACGTTTTTCTCTTTAATTTTATGGGGTGTAAATGAGAGTTCATTGTTGTACAAAGTTGTTGTAGCTTGTGCCAGCAGACTCGTTACCAAGTGTTAGCTTTACAATTATTCACAAGTTGGCCTTTTGTACGCAGTCTGCAATTATAAATGACCTCATTGTTGCTTTTTTCTCAAGTGGCATTGGTGCACTTTGGCCTATGCTGTTGTCAAAAAAGTTCTTTTAGTCGTGCTAGGAAAATCGTAGTGTTATTTAAAAAATATACAAAGTCTACACTAAGAGCGCTATATCGAGGCCATTTAAAGTAGTATTGGTTGATGAACTGGCAACAATGCACTGATCAACAGACAAAGTGAGAATAACAAATGTTCTAACGTACAAAAAGCTATTAATTCTTCAATGCAAATGCATACTAATCAATAGGCCCATCATGAGTGTATAATTTTGAAAACCGAACCGTGATAAGCTTATTGGGGGCACAACACTTAATATTATTTTATGTCTATTGCTTTCAAAGAATTGCAAATGTGTTGTTTTTAATGACGTTGTTATTGATTTTATAAACAATTTCTATTGAAAAAAGTAATCAGAATATATATATATATATCAAGGAATCTCAAAAACAACATAAGTTTATTGCAAGGAACGGCCAACAAATTAATGTACAATTTCATAAAAACAAACGAGATATGTCAAAATAAATTTGAAAGATTAGACTCTAGAGTTAGAACGTTTATAAATGTTTGTTTAACTTTTTTTGAATTTTTCCTTAAAAAAAAGCCTTCCTAAATATATTTATAAATATTGTATTTTTATCTCTTGTCGTCATAAAAGTTCATTATTTATGGTTGAATAGAGTCGTTTTTGGTTGCGTTGACGAACATGTTGTTCAAATTGCTACATTGTTTACCCTTTAACAATGATTATTCAACTTATTCTGACTTTTGACAAGCCTAGCATAATATTAACAATATAATAATTTTTATCATATTATGATGATTTTACATGAGCAAAGATTTATGTTGTTTAACTTAACTAATATTAAATAAGCATCTCTTTGTTTTCTTAAACTTAAAACATACTTGCGCTTATTTCTCTTATCAGAATTTGATTAATTTCCATGAGAGCGTAATTCAAATAATGCACACGAACGAATAAAAACGTAAAAATTTTTAAATATGAAATTCGGTTTTTCGAAAAAAATGCTTGAATTTATCAGTGAAATTTAAAAAGTATGAGTTTTTCACTGAGATTTTATGAAAGCAATTTAATTTGATCCAATTAACAGTTGAAGCATAATCAAGACTCTACTGAAAGCATGGTATATTTTTTTTTTCTCTATTCTCTAAAAACTATTTAAAGACATGTAAATATTGTCTTTTGAAAAGTTTACGTCAAGTTAAAGATAGCAATAGGTAGATAACTAAATCATAATGAAAATGCTAAAAGTAGGTAAGTCATCTTTAAATATTTTACATGGTACTTAAAATTTTTTAACTTAGCTTATCTTAAATTCTTTGAGATTTGCTTTTCTTATCGTATCATGACTTGATTTGACAAGAAAATAAGTTTAAACAATGCGGGAGAACATATAATAATAATCTTTCGAAGTGGCACCATTCGAGATGAGTTAGGGTGCGTTTATAGTGAAAACTTATGCTGAAGTTTATTGTTGAAGGTGAAAAATGCTTAATATATAATCATTAGAGCCCTGCATGAGTATACTTTTTCGCCTCCCTGACTATATTCTCTAGCTCATGGTATAATGATTTACAAGGTAGGACTGACAGTTCTGTTGGCGATTTGGAGTTGTCAAAAACACATAGAAAAAGAGAAAACGAAGAAGCAGCAAAACAGATGACAAGTTAAGCTTTGTATTGATTTGACAACTCCCGATCGCCGCTCGTGTGAAAAAAGGTAGTTGTCAAGGCTACCTTGTAAATTATTGTATCATGCTCTAGCTATAGAATAAAAAATTTCCTCTATCCCTTTTCTGCTTTGCTCATTCCTGATCTTACACTCTCTTTGTTATATTCAGATATAAGAAACGAAGAGAATAAGAGCGCGATGCTTTACTAACAACAGCAGGTAGCAAATAAAGCAATAAAAAATAACAAAATATCCTGAATATTTAGCGAAAATTTTTTATTCGTTCGTTCGTAGAACGAAAAGAATGTTTTTGGTATTGGGACCCAGGATGGTTGATAGGGGGTAGGTGTGTTGGGGAGAAATGTTGAGGAGCAAAAAATAATAGAGGAGTCCAGCTACGGCCGATATAAACTATTTTCGACAGCTTTTGTGTTTATTGTATGTGGAGCCAAAGAAGGGTGGTAGATAGGGAGTAGGTCTGTTGGGGGGAAATGTTGAGGGGCAAAAAATAGGAACTCCTCTAGGAGTTCAGCTATGGCCGATATAAACTATTTTCGACAGTTTTAGTGTTTTTTTGTATCGAAGATAGCGAATAAAGCGACAAAAAATAACACAAATATGCATTAAGAATAACATAAAGCTTATTGCGGGAAAAAACGAACATACCTGATTCTTATTCAGGTCACTGCAGCAGATACCAGAGTATTCGTGTAGTTTATTAAGTACTTAGAGAAATAACTGAAACAACGCGTAGATCGCAAGCTCACCTCAGTGCAAAAGTGTATGAAAAGAGAACAGAGAATAAATAAAAAGTTATTCTCTTGCGCTACACGACCTGTTGCTACACGATCTGTTGTTTACATTTATTCGCTTAGAGCTTTGCTTGCAGTGACTGCTACAGCAGAGAATCAGGGTTATTCACTTGATGAATATATTCATGCAGAGCTCTAATAATCATATGAAATAAAACTAAAAAGTGTTTATAATGCAAGCTTATTTCGAACTTAAAGCTACTTAAAGCTATTGGTTTTTAGCGCTTATATCTCTATCTCACTCGATCCCACGGTTTGCATTTTTGTGTCATTTTCTTGTTTATGTTTTGCCGTTTTGCATTTTATAAGATGATTTTTGGTACCTATTATTTAAATTTAAACATTTTTGCTGTTTTTTGTTTTATTTCTTTGATAATTTTTTGTGCTGAGCTTTCAACCGTTGTTGCATTGTTATTATTGTTTTGTTTTATGGTGCTTCTAAAGCAGTGATGACCACACGCAAACAACTTAAACTGCTTGCATGTATGTGTAACGTTTAAAGCTTCTCACTGAAAGAAATTGAACGTTAAAGCATTTTGAAAGCTTTCTGAAAGCCTTATTTACAAAAATAATAACAAAAAGACGCGAATAGAAAAAGGATGAAATCACATTAGAATAGGTTATTTCTTATTAAATGTTATTATAGCGTATATAATTATATTTATTATTATCTATATTATATTTCCATATTAAACAGAGTGGCATACATGGGACTGCGTATAATTAAAAGCAAAACAAATATTAAATTGGTCAAATAATTAAAACCATATAACTATACATATAAACCATTTAAACTATTTTAAGCTTGCAAACTATGAAAACAGTGTGTGCTTACATGAATAAAAAACGCTGCGTTTTTAGAGTATAAAATGTAAAAAAAATATAACAGAACTACGCATCGCTTCTATATTTTATTCCTTTTGGTGTACAAAAACAACGTAATTATATTGAAATTATATTGAATCGACGTAATTATATTGAAATTGAAAGTGAACAAAACGGCGTGACCATGCCTACTTCGAGTCTGCCTGCAGACAAAAAGCTTTTTTGCAGCGGAAGAATTTATATACGTATACATTTTTTAAAAAGCTCTTAGCTTGCGAGCTGATTTTGTTCATTGCTGTTCTAAAGACAGTTTTCTGCACTTGTGCATAGGCGCCGGAAGCTCATTTCAACTGGATGGCAGAATATTTTTTCACAATAAAAAACATTTGTATTTATTAAAACCAAGGTTTATTAATATAGGTTAAATCACTTGAGAGAAAAGCACTATTTTTTCGCCTTTGCTCGTCAAAGAATGCACAGATTCAGGTTGTTTTTTTTTCCTGATATCCTTTCATCCATTCTGACAGTTCGACCGAGCTCCTTTCAAGTGACTTAACCTATATTAATCAACCTTGATTAAAACATTTTTTTATTACATCAAAAATATCATTATGATGAAAAAAACATAGCAATAAATGGTTTGTCCACGTACTTTACTTGCAAAAAGAGAGTAAAACAAGAATTGAGAAAAGAGATGTCAGAAAGAGAAAAATAGTAGAAGGAGAACGTGAGCAGAAAACTAGTAGAAACTTGCAAATTAAGAGCTGATGGAATGGCTTGACAGCTTTTTTGAAACCAAAAAAAAAAATTGTGTAAATTCGAGTTTTTTTTTAAATATTTCAAACTATTAAAATAAATGAAATGGAGCCATATAAAACAAATTTAAATAGTTCGCCAAAGACTTTTCTGCACAAATGTTTCTTTTTGCGTCCATTTTAATAGCAATTTTACAATTTTGAGAGCTTGTTTTTCTTTTGACAATTTTTTTCAGTACTGCAAGTTCTTGCAAGTAGAAATTTTGCTAGCAGAAACTTGCAACTAATTTTTCTCTCATTTTTTTAAGCTCTCATTGTCTTCTCTCGTTGGAAGTTTTTCGAGTACGTGAACTAGTAAAAATTTGTAACAATTTTTGTTAGTCAACAAACCTAAAAAAATAATACAAAAAGATTTATATAATAAAAATAGAAATAAGTTAATAGAAATAAGTTAAATAAAAGCATGTAAATACAAACTAAACATTTTTATTCAATATGATAGGAAAAAAATTATTCGTTCATAATTATTATTGTATATTATCAGTTAGATTATATAAGACTTAATATATTTCTGTGGACATTTGACAAAACGACTTTTTTCTAAATCTTCCACTTTTCAGGTGAGCGAAAAGAGTGTTAAAATGCCTAACAAAATTTTTTATATATAAATTGAAAGAATTCTTATAAACATTTTGCAATATTTTTTTCTCTAAGAGCAATAGTTTTCTTTGAAATTGATAATAAAAAAGATAAGGCAATTTCTCAAATGGTTTCCTAACAAAAAAAAAAAAAAAGCAGGCACCACACAAGTCGTTCTGTCAAAATTATTTTTATTAGAAAAGAAAATGACCTTAGGCGCTTATGTCAAGACAAGCCGTTTAGATAAATTGAAATGTGGAAGATTTTGCAAAATTTGCTTTTGACAAAACGACTTTTTTCAAAAGAAGCTCTTTTGTCAAAAGGGAATTGTTGAAAATGTGCTTGGACTATATGGAGATAAATTGTTTTGTCAAATTTCTGTTAATAGCCGTTTTAAAATTTTTTTAATTGCGAGAGAAGTTATTTTTTCAAATTTCATTTGAGGAAAAAACTTGAAAGAGGTTGATTTATCCGATTGCGTATTATATCTTCTCAAAGTCATAGAAATACGGTGATTTAACCAAAAGAAGCGCATTAAAAATCTGAGGCGGCCGTGGCGCAGTGGGTAGAGTGTGTAGCCTAAACGCCAGAGAACCCTGGTTTGAATCCCACCTGACACAGAAAGTTTTTTCAATTGAATTCATTTTTCTATTCGGCCACCTTGGGTCACCTCTCTGCAGAAAATGGCAAACCTCGGAGAGTAAGCCGTTCGGAGTCGGCATAAGACATGTAGGCCCAGTTCTCGATCCTTTATGTTCAAACATTTCATAACACACACAACACAATTGATCATAAGGAGCTCGGTTAAAGTCCTTTCAAGGGCTGAAATGGCCATTTCATTTTTTTTTTGTGTTAACCTTCGGTTGGACACTACAATCACAAAAGCAAAATAAAAGCTAATCATTTTTTAACCAATATAATATGTTGTTGCTTGTAAACGTAACTCAAATGAAAAGTGATCATTTTGGGATACATTTTTCGAGGAATTCAATAAAATAATTGAAATGTGCACAACATTTTATTTTGTTATCGTAAAATCCATTCGTTCACAACCACTTCATTTTGCCGGGGGCGACTGCCCCCTTTTTCCGCTTCCGGACCCTGCACTTGTGTCTTCTAAATCTTCTTCTATATTCTAATAAGCTCAATAAGCTACTTTAATCTGCAAGCAATAAGCGCGTACATACTATAAGCACAATTAGCACAAAAAAGCTACTTTAGGCGAAAACGTAAATAAGCTTCGGCATAGACGTTCACTATAAGCGTGGTCTGCGCTGCTACGCCTCTAATCGTTATATAAAATTGTCATGGCTTGAAGAAAATACCCTTCATTCTCATCCGATTAATGTAAATTTTTGAGATTAGGATTTTTTTGCAATAGAATTAAAAGTTGTCATTCTATTGCAGTGAACTTAGGCAAGTTTTTTGAAGTTGTTCGAAAGATTTATGCTACAGTGCCGTCTGGTGTTCAAGATATAGTAAAATATATACTGCCAAAAGACTCACCGTACTCTAAAGCTCCCTATATGACCTAATTTTAATTTTATTTATTTATAGGTATGAAACATTTTAGAATGCTAGGTACTAAGTTAATACGTAACTTTACATTAGTGAAAAAAATTATTGAAATCGGCTTAGTAGTTCTTAAGATTACCCATTACATAAATACGTGCTAAACGAGTCTATGCGGCGAATCTATCTATTTCCAAAGAATTTGATAACTATTTACTTTTGAAGAGTCACATAAAATCAGCTATTAACCCTTATATATCAAAACTTTGTTTTTATTTATTTCTACTTTTATGTTAAAGTAAAAACAATACAATAAATGTGGCCATATCGTTTTTTTTTTTTTTGTTTAAAAACAATACATAAAGAGATCAAAACATTTTTTACCATATTAGTCATCAATATTTTGAAGTTTTTTAATTAGTTATTCAATTTCGCATGCGAGTATCTATAAATAATACGATTTATTGATTAGATTGAAAACATTGAGAACTTGAGAATTTAGTTATATGTGATTGATACAGAATATTTGGAATGTATAAATTAAAAATGAGTCAAAATCAATGAATAAATAGTAATTATTTTTTAAATAATATTCTGTAGTAAGAAATTCGAAAAATTTCAAAAGCCAAATGATTGGTTTGCTTTGGTTTATAGGTTTGGTAAAAATATTGTTAAGTTTTCTCTAAACAATGAATGGAATCAAAACTGATTAATTATTTTATATTTTACGGCAAATAAACTACTATTATACACGAGTATTTCTTATCTGATCTTGGGACATCATCATTTTATTTTCAAATTTGTTAATCTTTTTTGTACAAACGTACAATATTTTGTATGTCGCTTGCACTTCCGATGCTCCATATCAAACCAGCGCTGGAGGTGAATCAAACAAATCTATTTGATTCAAGCAATGTGCTGAGCTTTTAGAATCATCAAGCGATTCTGAAGTGAACGAGCTTATGGACAAAGTCCCTAGGGAGCCTTTAATCCCTACTTAATTTCTTATCTTCACATATTTTTTTCTATTTTTCATAAAAATAAATTTAATGCAATGAATGACAATTTTTCAGAATTTTGACAAACGCCTTTATTTGGCAGTTAACACAATATTAGTCCGAAAATTATTCTAGTACTTTTCTTGTTCTTATCTATTTTTGCGAGATTTTTTCTTACTCCCAATCTTTTGACAATTTTACAATTTGTTGTTCAAAAAGTAAGGTAACAGTCCTATTGTTAAAATGCGGTTTGGCTGGTTGTTGTTAATTTTTTTAATAAGAACCAGAGTATTGAACTGATGACGAATGAATTGATGAAGAAGTATTCCCTGAAACGAGCCAATGGTTCAATCACCTCAAATTAAAATAAAGTTGCATTTTTTGTCCTTATTATAAAAAGAAATAACAACTAAAAAAAAAACACTATAACAACAACGTTTGCAACAGTTAGCAAAAATAACAAAACGTTTTCTTAACCCTGAATGGCCTGTGGAAAAATATGAATGGCCTTAGATTTGTTCCCATACCCTAAGTCTTTAGTTCAATTTACCAGTTTTACAGGTTTTAGTCCAAAAAGCGTTCCCGGTTTACAAACGATTTTATTTGACAGCTTACACAATTTTAGTTTGGAAAAAGTTCCGTACATTTTTGTGTTTTTACTTATTTTTGAGAGATTTTGACAGTTTTACCACTGGTAGAATAATCTAGGTAGGAGCAATTAGTCGCTGATGTCAAATTCAGTGCAGTTGCCTAGAGTAACCATACAAACTAAATTACAAAACTTTATTCCAATACAACCACATTCGTCTGAAATATAGCATCCCAGTGAACCAAAACTACCGTTTTTGAATTCATTTATGAACCTTTTCGGGTAGAAACGTTCATTTTCGGCACTCATAAATGAACCCTTCTTGTATCATTCGTCGGACTAAAATGCCTCTCAAAAACTAATCTTATTTTGTTCGCAAATGAGTTAAAAAAAGAACCATAAAAAGTTATTTTTCGGCACTCGAAAATTAGCCCTTTTTGTATCAATCTTTGGACTGAATTGCCTCTCAAAAACTAATTTTTTTTGTTCAGTAATGAGTTGAAAAAAGAACCATTTTGAATTATAAATTTTATTATTGCATAATACTATTTGTTATTAGATATCGATATTTTGTTAAAGAAGAAATGATTATTGATAAAATTAGAGATCATATTAATCATTGGGTTAATAGAATTAATATACGAGTACCTGGGCTGGAATTCACGCATTGTGTTTTTCATGATATTGATGTTTCAAAGGGCAAAGGCGTGATTGTTTTCCAATTTGACAAACTTCCAAATTATATATAAATATCAAAAAAAATAAGCTATTAATTGGGGAATTTATTTGATTACTTTTTTGCATGGAATTTTTCCGTGGTTTTCGTTCTATTTGGGACTGATTTTAATTTTTGATAGAAATGTTGAAATGTTGAAAATTTTCATACGTGTAGCAGTACATCCATCTCGCACTGGTAAAAAAGTTCATATGACGTTTGTACGAAGGTTAACATTTTCATTTTAAGTTCCCTTATTTAACTGATTTTAGAATATAAAAAGTAACATTTATGAATCATTTGTGAACTCATTTATGAACAAAAAATGGTTCGTTTATGAGAAATTGTTTCCTACTGATATGATAAAAAAAATATTTTTTTCTGAACTCATTTCAGAATGCAAAAAAGAAATGTAAATGATTCATTTCCGAACTCATTTATGAACAAAAAATGGTTCATTTGCAAGGAAGTCTTACCTACTAAAATAATACAAAAATGATTCATTTTCGACTCAAAATAAATTTTTAATGAATTTCGCAAAATATGTACAATTTTTCTTTATGGGAAAAGCTTTCACGAATTTAATCTTTTATAGCAAGCACTTTTAAGCGACAAAATAAAAAAAAAAAAATTTAAAAAAAAAATTCTAACCAAAAACGTTCGCAAAACTCTCACCTTACTCAAAACCTTCGCTTATGGTTCAGTGGGATATTTATTGATTTGTGGGCGGTAATAGGGGGTGTGGCAATTTTTTTTTATTTACTCGAGATATGAACCTTGATTTTGTAAATTTGATGCCCTTAGGTGTTACCGTTCCTGAGATCTTAACAGACACCAACCCGCACGAACGATTTTAATTATATAGATATGAAAATTTCAGTAAGAGAGGGAAATGAGAATTTATTTTACTTTATATGAAGATTGGGACTACCAGACAAAAACAAAAATCACGAGTGAATAGATTACGTTTCTTTGTACAATTTCACTAACAGATCAATTCTTCGCGTTACCGGTAATAGTAATCTTGCTACCGAAATTTGTTACCGGTCTTAGTATTCGGTATTCTGTACACTCGGTAACGCTTTCAAAAGCCGTAAGCTCGTTTAAGAACAAATAACACTCTTTCCTTGCATCTGGCTGTTTTGCTTGTTACCACCTAAGGAGATGGTAACAATATTCACTGGTAATGCTTGCTTGTAGAATACCAAAAGAATGTAAATGTTACCAAAAGGTGAGTTTCTTCGGTAATAAGATTAACGTTACCGCGACAGAATCGATCTGTAAGTATTATTTTTTTGTACTTGTCTGCATTTTTCCTTAAAGGACATTATTTTAATGAAAAAAATCTTTCTAACATATTCTTAACATTTATGACTTTAGCAAAATAATAGCAAAATGCTTTCAAAAAGATTTGTTGATTATTTTTCAACGTTCTTTACTTTAAATCTAATTTTCAGATGGAAAATTTCCTTAAAAAAATCTTATTTCACTAATAGATTTCTCGTACAATTTCCTCGTACAATTGTATTGTAGTCTGTATTGTAGGAAAAGTTGATTTTTTCTTTTTCTTTTGTTGTTGCTGGGTTATAAGCAATCTGAAACAAATCGTGTGAATTCGCAGTAGTTTAGTAGTATGTCATTAAAGGGTTAAAAAGCAATAAAAATAAAATAAAAAATTAATACCAACATTTATGAAATTCGAAGCTATACAAACGTTGTTAATTGGAAAAAATAACTTTTAATGCATAATTATTTGTGCGCAATATACGAAATTTACACAACCATTCGCAGATATTTTTCAATGGCATGCAATGAAAACGTAAAAATTTATGACATAATCACATAAAACAGAAAAGACAAGGTCACACCAAAACCCAATAATTGGTTGTAAGTGGAATTTGAACTAAAATTAAAGTTGATATAGTCATTTAATTACGTTCAAGAATTTCTAATTCAACAAAACTGTTACTTTTTTGTATCGAGGAAAACAAAGTATTTACGAAATACACAATGAAAGAGAATAGGTAAAAGTAAACAGATCGCAAAAAATCAGTTAAACAGTTAAGTTGTAAAACCGAAGGAATTTCAACAGTTTTACAAGCTCTGTCGAGACATAAACAACCATGAATCAAGTCTTTTTTTATTTGATAAAATTGTGTAAATATTATTGTAGTACTATAATTGAATTGAATATGTGTGCTTGCCCATTGTCCACTGTACTAATTGAAAATGTAATCAGCTTGAATTAAGCACATAGAAACGTTACGGTGTTAATATAAGTTAAACTTTTTAATCGTTTTAAATGCTTTTCATTTAATACCATACTTCAAATATTTATTTTTATAAATGAACAATTTTCTGCCAGCTGCAGTGCGGAATACGTCACGCACACAATTCACTTCACGCTTCAACAGTAACAGCCAAAGTTGGAAAAATGTTCGTCAAGTGAGCCGGAATGCAGTGGAAACGTTTAGTTATTTGTGATTGGCAAATTAATTGCTATTTATTCACATGTTGTTTTTTGACATTATTGTTTGACTTTTTTTTTTAAAAAAACGAAAAAAAGTGAGTTAGAAGAGAAAAAGTGAAATTATAACCAAATTACATTACGAAAATAAAAAGCACATAATTTTTTTTAAAGCAGTCCACTCATTTCATTTGTTGTTTAGAATTGATAAACAGAAATAAAGTCATATAATAAAATTTTTGTAGGAAAAAATACAATTATATAAGGAAATATTCGAGCTGGTGCCAATTTTATTAGGAAATAGTCGCAATCCTTAAAGGTGATTTGGTATTGCAATTATTAATAATATGGCAAACATAAAAAATTCGTTTTTTTTCAATCAAATTCAAGCCACATGCTTATAATGTTTTTACATAGTCCTGGAATTATCATTGAAAAGTTGTTAAGTAAAAATTAATAAATTATCAAAAAATATTGAAATATAAGCTATGTAAGCCATTATTCCTTGTGAATTCTATTCTGTAATCAAGTGAAAAAGTTTTCGATTCATGTTCTTTAGGAATTAATTATGAAGCCATACAGAATGTGTACAAAAGTAAGAGCAGTGGTTTGATTTTAATAGAAATTTGAATATAAAGGTTTTTATTTAAGCGTTAAATGTAAACTTTACAAAAGCGTCAGTTGCGAATTTTTTCTATGAACTTTGCATTTACGCTTAGCGCAAAAACAAAAACATCTACAAACTAAAGCTCCGCAAGGAACCATCCAAGCATACAATTTATGTGCTGTTATTTTTTTTTCTTATATCAACTTGTATCGGTTTCACTCTCTAATCATTGAGTATGCATGCAATATTTCTCTTTTACTTAACGATAGAACATGTATGAGAGAGTGAAATTATTAAGCATCATGAATACTAGTTTGAGAACATACGCAACAAACAGATATATCTGTAATATTATTATCTCTACTTTGAACATCTGGATATGTGACGTCAAAAGCATAAGGAATATAGTGCGAATTATTTCAATAAAACAATAAAAGAAGCACTTTATATAAGTGCAATCATGGTATAATGATTTACAAGGTAGGAGTGACAGTTCTGTTGGCGATTTGGAGTTGTCAAAAACACATTGAAAAAGAGAAACGAAGAAGCTGCAAAACAGATGACAAGTTCAACTTTGTATTGATTTGACAACTCCCGATCGCCGCTCGTGAGAAAAAAGGTAGTTGTCAAGGCTACCTTTTAAATTATTGTATCGTGAGTGCAATGGATTCAAGTTTTAAATTTGTTTCATAAATAAAATAAACATAACAAAGGCATTTTATTAACAACTTAATGAAATTTAAAATTAATTAATTAATAATAATAATAATTAATAAATGTGGCACAAGTACCTTATTTAAAGCTATCGATTCACAGAATCCATATCCATTACACCATTACTTTTTTTTAGTAGCATAGAAAAAGTAAAAGCACCAGAATAACACAAAGAGAACTATCTGGAATATCCATTTTGAATGGATATATCCAATTAAAAAAGAGTTAAAACAGTTGCTCTGCTTAGTGGAGCCGATAAAGAGAAAAAAAGCTTGACTACAATGAGAGCCAGAGAAAGAGATGATACGATCTCTGCTTAATCCGAAACATGTAAGCATGAGTTAGCTCTACTCGTTTTTGTATTTGTATCAATAATATCAAGTTCTTACTTGTTTTATCTGTTTGTACAAGTAGAATGGATGGTTCTCTGCAGACCTTTAGTACAAACAGCATCAACACAAGCCACTTTCGATGGTTAGCACATTTTCAAACCCCCTTAAGCAACCCTATAGGAACAAACTAACTTGTTTTTAAAAACAACTAATTAAAAAACTAATTTAAAATAAACCAGTATATGAACTACTTTGAATTATATTAAGGCGGCATCCACTTCAATTCTAAATAGTTTAGATTGCATTATATATGAAGTAATTGAAATACTACTTAAAAACAAGTGGTTGATAAACTACTTTGAATTACATGACATGTTTTAATTGCAAATTTTTATTAGATTACAAGCTTATATATATTTAACCATGTTATTTCATCAAATATTATTAACTTGGCCATCAGTAATAGTTTTCAATTGATTTTAAAGCAATTAAAAAAATAATTTAAATATAACTAATTTAACAAGTAGTTGAAAATATATGCAGACGAAAGTCAATTAACTTATTTAGCGGACATCGCCATACAAAATAAGTTAGTTTGTTCTATGGAAAAAAGTCAGAATTTCAACTAGTTGTGGTTGACAAAAAACTACTTTATCAACTACTTTTAAATTAGTTGATTTTCCTGCAGGGCAATAACAAGAAATGCATACAAAGGCAATAAAAAACAACTCTCACTTGACGATGCTGATGTTGAAATCATAGCTACTGTGTGCGTTCGCTTAGAATTGTTGTTGGATGTGCATTTTGTTGCACATTTTGGATATTTGATGGTTTCTTTGTTGCTACTGCTTATTAAAACAAGAAAATTTAATACTTTAATATTAAATACTAAAAATATTTTTGGACTGCGCGTGGGGATCGAACCTACGTCCTCTTAAACGAGAGTCCAATGCACTACGCACTAGGCCACAAAGACTTGTTAGAAGCAGGTGTTAATTTAATACTAATTATAACAGAAGCTATGCTGCAGTAGATCGTCACCATCTATCAATAGATAGAGGATTGTGTATTTGCTATGCTACAACTATCAAAAATTTGCTTTTATTTGCCACAAGGTGTCTCCAGCATCGGTTTGTTTTTATTGTGAATGCGTTTGTGGTGCTGGTGGCATAGAGCGTAAATTATGATCTAGAGATTGCATCAACTCTGCTAAATCTCTGGCATGTCTTAACAGAGGTTAACAGGGTTTTTTTTCTTCATGTTTTTAAGTGAAATCACTCTGTTAACACATGCCAGAGATTTAGCAGAGTTGATGCAATCTCTATATAATAATTTACACTCTATGTTGGTACGAAGAAAATTAGCAATGCCCACAAGTGTGTTCACAAGTTCGTTTTTAAGTGTCAAAAAAATAGATGATATCAATAAATATGGAACTAACAAACGCATGTTTGAGTCAGTGCACCCAAGTTCACAACCATGTGTGGAGAGTTAAAATGGAGAGTCGCTGGCATTATATGCATGGATATGTAATTGGCGTGGAAATTTGACATTCAACAATAAAAAATAAGCAGTAAATATGTTTTCTGTATATATGTAAATAATTTTATGTTATTTTAAATTTTTGAATTTAAAAGTTAATTTATTATAAAAAATAATTATTAAGCTATCAAATCTATGTAACTGCGAAAAGCATGGCTTCTCTCGTGTGTCCAATCAATAAAAGTTATATCACTCGGTAGTCAAAATCAATTCAGTAACGAGTTATATAAAAAATGGCTTAATACCAACTTCAAAAATCAGATGAGTGTATGAGTAAAAAAAATCATTCGATAGCTTAATTCATTCAGTTACTAACTACGATATTTGAAGTCACTCGATTGTTCCCAACACTACTTTATACAATTTATGCGTTATTGAATGTATAAACTACTATTTTTTAATGTTTATGTATAATATATTTGTAACACAATTACTTTGTTTGGATAATCGGTAATTGGCTCGGTTATCGGTTCGTAAGTTTTTCGTTATTAGATAATTGGTTCGGTAATCGGTTGGTAATCGCTTTTGTAATCGGTAATTGGTTCGGTAATCAGTTGGTAATCGCTTCGGTAATCAGTTGGTAATAGCTTCAGTAGTGGGTTCGGTAACCGCATGGCAACCGCTTCGATAATCGGTAATTGGTTCGTTAATCGGTGAGTAATCGCTACGGTAATCGTTTGGTAATCGCTTCGGTAATTGGTTGGTAATCGCCTCGCTAGTAAAAATAAAGCTCACGAAACATGTTCGCCTAGCACAACCACGGTATAAGCAATGCTGTACAATCCCTGCAGCGTCAAGAACTAGTACAAAAATAGTGAATTCACTAGTATTTAGAAGACAGTTACTAGTGACTCGCATATCTCCAAGCAATGCTTCTTACTGTCGCATTTAACATGGGCTTGTCCTACGAAAAGGGTCAATTGTCACCCACTGCATTACCGCTTACTAGTGCAATAACTGGTTCTTTGGGAGAGATATAACACTAGTACCTTGGGGCAGATATAGCACTAATTCTAAAACTGGTTCTCTCGGGATAGGTATTCGAAATTGTCAAACATATTAATAAAATTGGAATTTAATGTAATATTTACATATTTTAATATATATTTAGGTACATATAAATATATTTACATATTTGTAACAATATTACAAGCATATATATATCTAATGTGTGTAGTACATTAGATTCTTCTCCTCTTCCAAAACAAACTCTTCTTGCAAACAGAGAAAAAAAGTGTAAAATTATAAAATTTTCGGGTATAATTTGCCTAAGACCTTCGGCCAAAATGGGTAATCTAAGTATTTGTATAATGCAACAAAAGATATTTAGGCAACTTTCTGCTATAATGGGTTGCGGTGGATTTTAGGCAATATTACGGGTATAATAGGTACTTGGGTAGCATAACCTAAGGTAAGTTATACTTATCCTAGTGAAGATTTTCTAAGGCCTTTGCAACAAGCGCTTGCGTTGTGCTCTTATTTGATTGTTCTTTTTTTCATCTTTTCAGTTATGTTTGACACTTTTTCACTCTTTTGTTTTTCTGTTTTTTATGAACTCAATTTTTATTTAATAATGTTAACTCATCAGTAGTCTTGCGTGATTCTCGCTATGATCCAATTAGCTGTTTTATGCTATATTTGTTTCGCCAATGTAACGAATAAATTACTGCGAAATACAGGCACGTTAGTACAAATGATCAGAAAAGGAAAGCAAATAATGACCGCGTATGGCAGAAAAAGTAGCAATGTGAGAAAAGATTATAAAAACCCCAATTTACTTTTGCCCAAGTATCTTTGGTATATTATACAAAAAACTTATAAAATTTACACAAATTTCTTACAGAAATAGTTACCCAAGTCATTTTAGGCAATACGCCGTAGGTATTTTTCTGTGTGTGGGACTGCAGTTGTTGAATATTTCCCTTCTAAGCTGCCTTTAGCCACTTGCACTTTGATTATATTTAATTATTATTACGTTTTTTTTTTGCTTTATTTAATTTCATTTATTTTATTTAATTATATTTCGCTTTGTTTCTTTTTAACACTTTTTAACTACATTGAACAAATGTCGGCAAAAAGAAGAATACAACAAAATTTAAGTTGCAGCCATAACGGCATGAATACGCGCAGCTCGCTAAGTAGATTTGTTTCACTTTCTCTAATTGAGTTTACTAGCGCGTTTTTGTCAACTAGGGTACGATAGCTAACTAGTTCGTATATGACCTATAAGTACTATTACAAAACTAGTGCACAGTGTTCATTGCCTATCAGCTCGCTGCAGGGATGCAATAGAAATAAACAGCTAAAAGCGTGATGATATAGCTAATTTATAGTTTTGCTCTCTACAAAAAAGTGCTCAACGCGCCTAAAGAAGTTTTCACTTCAAAAATCGAAATAACAAGGATATTTCCAACACCTTCTTTTAAAGTTCATATTTAAGAGCTTTTCAGAATTTTAGATAGAAAAAGTGATCAATGCGCAATGTGTGTGAGCTTTTTTACTTTGAGCATAACTTAAAGCTCCCAAATTAAACAATCTGTTGATCAGAGCATGGCAGAATTATAAGATAGGGCCGGTTCGCTCAGTGTCCTCACGCGTCAACGTATAGTGGATAATGAAAAGGTTGGTTAGCTGTCAAAAATAACGAATTTACTAGGAATTGCAAATGAAGAAAATATTTTATGTTTCCAAGTTGCGGCCGCGTGTGTTAAATTTTGATAATTTGAGTAAAAATATTATTAAAACAGTGTCATAACAACTATAAAATGAGAAAAAGTCTTAAATTGGCAAAAAAAAAAAAAACTGTAAAAATTTTAACCTCAAATCGACTGCGAAACATGTACATAAAGAAAATCGAGATAAACAGCTGATTTTGACATCTAGCCCTACCTTATAATTCTGCCATGGATCAGAGGAAAACTTTGCATCAGACAATTTTAGAGAATATTTGGGAGTGCAAAACGGCTTTATAAAAAGAAAATTTTTTTAATAATATTTGGAGAAAATTGCATTCTACCTAAAATTTTTTATATTATTTGTGTTTGAACAGCTCTTATTTTTTTGTGTGTACAAATTAGTATTATTAATTAGTTTTCGTTTTTATTGAAACTATTTAATTGTGTTTTCAACACTGTTCTTAAATCTTACGAAGCTATCGTACTTCTAAAGTTATTGCTTAAAAATTATTGACTTTTTTAGACTTTTTTTGAGAATAGAGCCTCCACTCAGATACGATTTTTTTTTTGTATCGACCCAAGCAATCGACAACTTTTGGATTGACCTCGCTATCCGACTCACCCTGTATAAACATTTGGATTGCTTGCGTATAAGTTATATGACAGATGTGTTAAAAATAATAAAATGTTCCCACATGTGTGCATGATGCATTTAAAATTATGTGGTGACCCATATAGTAGCATAAGAGGGTCGGAAAATTACTTGCATATGTCTCAGTAGTTCTGAAGTACAGCTTTTTAAGTTAATATTTTATATACAGTATTGGAATAAAAATAAGAACAAGGGAGATAGAAAGCTTACCAGTGATCGTAATATTTTCAAGTTTTTTAGTTCATTAAAGCTAAAGGTCAAAATCTATTACAGTTTCTATTAAAGCGCTATTACTACTACAGTTGACAATTTTCTTTTATTTTGAAAAAATTGATTATAAAAAAAACAAAAAAAAAACTAAACCGTTCTTACTTTTTTCTCCAACACTGTATTTATAAAACTGACAAAAACTGTATTTAAAAAAAAACTGTAAACATACTCGTATAAAAAAATTCGTGGGATAAAAAAAACAATTTTTTTAAAACCCTCTTCTGGATTCTAGATATAGTTGGTTTTTTAACTCACCCCATTTATCGTATAACCGTTATTTCGATTGATATCCATGGCGTTGTTCAAGCTATTTGCTGCATTTCGTGGCCCATTGGCGGCTGCATTCAAATTCATTTTAATGGCTTTGGCAGCGCTGAGATCGATGTTGTTGTTCAGTTGTAGTTGTTGTTGTTGTTGCTGCAGCTTTTGAAGATCCGTAATCAATGGGCTTATTTGTAAGTGGCTTGCGTTGGACTGTCCGTAAAAAGGTTGTTCAGTGCGCAAAGAAAATGATTTGCAGTTGCTCAATGATTTGCGTCCAAATAATGGTGACTGTTTCTGTTGCAATTGGCCTAAAGCTACGCTGGTAATGCATTCAGCGCTGGTCGTTTTGTTACTTGAGCTTGACGTGACGCTAATCAGAGCAGCCACTTTGTTCTGCTCCAACTCGATTTCTATTGCTGTTGAAGCGGAAATATTTGAAATTGAGAATGACTCGAGATGATCATCTAACCAGCAGCAATTTGGTGCTGCAAATTGTTGTTGTTCTTGGTCTAGTGACAGCAATTGTGTTGCACAAGCGCTGCACGAACACCTTTCAAAAACGAAAGTTTCGTCGTCCTCGGCTGCTAAAACTCTTGACTGCTGCTGCTGCAGATGCTGCGGTTGAGGCTTCCGTGCGTTTTTATGAGGTAACGTGTTGTTGCGCTTCTGTTGTTGGTTGTTATTACGTGATAGCAAAAAGTTTCTCATAAATAATCATGGATGCTCTGGCTGTATGAACTTGCAACAACAACAACTATGCTGCATATGTTTGCTGTTGTCATGCAAGAAGAAGGTTCGTATGCGACGAACAACACAATTTAAATTTCAAGCTTTTTTCAGCTGATTTGTGCTGAAAGCTTTTAGCTGTGACTTTAAGCTTTATAAATTTGTGATAGTAGTTTTTAAACACTGCTCATAAATTTAAGTAAATAAATCGTAGGTGGGGAAATCAGCTTCTATGGCTGCTGCTATTATCATTCACTGAGCTGCTAAGAAAGTGCGCTGCAGAATAACAGTAAATTTATCAATCACATTCTCAAGGTCATAGCACTTTGTTGTTATCTTTTTATTTGTGGTCGTTGCTGTGAGCTCTGATATTTTTTGTTAATTTTGTTTTTGCTTATTTATTCTTTTTTTCTAAAATTACTAGAAAAACAGAATAAGCAAAAAAAAATAAACAGAAGATTTTTATTTACAACTTTATTATTTTGATTATATTGGGTTGCGATAATTAAAGCAAAAATCTGCACGCCGCTATTTAAAACCAGACATATAAAAATGCACAAAATATTTTTTGTATTGGTGCTCTTCAAGATTTTGCTGACAAAGGCTGCTTTAATAGAAGGTCGCAAAAAATATTTTATTTGATTATCAGAAGGCGGGAAAGTTCGGTTGGAGTTATAAAAAACATTCTATAAATTTGTAAAAAAAAAAACTGTACAGTATGTTATTATTTTGCAGCTAGTGTTGATAAATATTATACAGAATGTAAAAATCAGTTTCATGAATAACCTCAAAACGACCATATTTAACCCTTGAATGCAAACCTTATTTCACTATAAGTTATACTACGCGTTAGGAGTGAGTTAATTTTACGTAGGTTAGTCTTCTTGGCTTAAAAACTGCTTAAAGAAAAAATCAGTTATAACCAATTAAGCGAATTTCAGTCACATTACACGTGAAAAAGTATAAGTCTTATAAAACTTTCATAAAAACTTAAAAAAAACAACAATGAATAAAATGGTCTTTTGGAAAGAAATTTCAATTAAAACATTAAAATTGAATTCTTGATTTATAGATAAAAAAAAATATTCCAAAATACTTCAAAATTTATTTTTATTGAAAAAAATTCGCTACATTAATAGCGTATAATAAAACTAGTAAGAAACTATTTAGACTTGACCGATGTTAAAATACGTTCACAGCCCTGTTTAAGTATGGATGTGTTCGAAAATGCTACTAATTCAGCAACACTGCGCAAAAAGCGCTGGCTACACCAAGGTTCATGAATATAGGTTAAGTCACTTGAAAGGCCCATATTAGACGATGTCCGTTTGTCCGACGAAAATGAACACTTTTTACTCTCTTGTCCGCTGGATGGTCACACGACAGAAAATTTAGGGCGGACACATTTGACATTTCATTAAGTTTGAGTACATTTTCTTTTGCACTTTATTTTGTGCACTTTGAAAACAATTACTTTTAATAGCAACGTTGCATAGAAAAAGTACTTTTTAGCTGCTAAAGTGTAGCAAAACTTTTATTTCACCACATCGCCACACTGTTGTGGCCGTTGTCTGCTGACATCAACAGCAGACAAAATGAACATATTTTGTCCGCCTTACAAAAAGTTCATCCGCTCTCACTCTCACTGTTTTTTGACAGTTTCACATTGAAAGCAACAACAAAGATCGGACAAACGGACATCGTCTAATATGGGCCAAAGAAACTCGGTCGAACTGTCAGAATGGATGAAAGGAAATCAAGAAAAAAAAACAGGAATCTGTAGAATTTTTAGCTAACAGCTACTGTGACAGTTCGAGCAAAGGCGAAAAAAGAGCGCTTTTCTGTCAAGTGACTTAACCTATATTAATGAACCTTGGGCTACACTAACCTCAATAAGCTGATTTTCTTCGACATGTGTTGTGAGTCCAGTGTATACAGCTCTTTTTGCGCAGTGTTGCTGAATTAGTTGCATTTCCAAACGCAATCTTTATTCGAATTTATGAGAGCTTTATTATTTTGATCACGTTAATATATGTTGGGGACTGGCGTGGTTTTATCAAGTATTTACAAATTCAATATACAAAGATCTATTTTAATATTACAGCTTGTGTGTAAAAATCTAATCAATATATTAATTTTTTTTTTTTAATTTACGAAACGAAAGAGTCGAAGAGCTTTCAGCCCTTGAAAGAAATTTGACCGAGCTTCCTCTTACAAAAAAACGAAATTGGGCCTACAAGCTTTATACTGACTCCGATTGGCTTATGTTCTCAAGAATCTTTACATGGCAGTTTTTTACTCTCTAAGGTTTGCTATTGTCTGCAGAGAGGTGGCGACCGAACAGAAAAATGAGTTCAATTGAAAAAGCTTTCTGTTTCAGATAGGATTCGAACCTGGGTTCTATTGCATACAAGTCACGCACCTCAACCAGTATGCCACGGCCTCCACCGTAAGATGAGCCACAGTAAGATGAACTTTGTTTTAAAAAATAATCCCTCCATTATTGGGTTGTTCAAAAATAAAGTGCGTTTTCATTCTGGTAGGCATCACTGTTATCGTCAAAGATCTGTCATATGTTGACGTGAAAAAAGCGACCCATTTCACAACATTGTTACTAGAAAAAGAAGCTGGTTCAAAAAAGATGAAGCGAAGGAGAGGCAGTCAAAAGCAGACATTCACCAGAATATGGATATGCTCTCAATCTGGGCTCTCATCACGTATGACGAGAATCGTTTGACGATATCGTTTTGACGATACTTTACCATCACGTAACCTACACATTTTACTATCGTCATAACGATATCGTTTTGCTTGCTTCATGTATGTCTAACAGCTGTCAAATGCTATCGTTTTGACGATTGAATTGCATGATAGATAATTTGGTATCGTTTGTGCTTTCTATTTGATAGTAATTCATTAAATTTATAAAATTTAAATATTTTGGAGCCGGAATTTAATTACTTTATTGTTTGCCGATGAGGAAGAGAACAAATTGAGTTATTGCGACAACGCAGGATCCTTCGAGGCATAAATCGAATCCTTGATGTCTTCCATTAAAAAGGTATGTGTTGTCCTTACAATATTTCAGTGAACGTAGTGCTAATAATTTATTTTCCATAAATTTAGCTTGCGTGCTTGCGACCTAATTGTTGGCCAGCTGCAGGTGTTCATCAACGAAATTGATTCATATTTTAATTTGCCTAGGAGCAAATAATTTTACCTAAAATATGATTTTGAACGCATTAATACGTTTGAAAAGTCAACAATACTTATATTTTTCCTATAAATATCACATCGAAGCACAACAAACAAAAAAAAATTAAGGAATTGTCACTTCTTGCAGAGAACATATGTTTTCTAGTGACTCTCAAACCTTAGCAAATCTTCAAACCTTAGAACGATACACGAGACGATAGTGATGAAGCAAACACTTGACGTTATCGTCGGAGAGTATTTTTTGAATGATGATCGTTTTGAAAGTTACGTGATGAAAGCCCTGGTGACATTGGAAGGAGCCTGCTACTACGAGCTACTTCCACAGAATAGAACCATCAATTAAATTCTAAAGCCTAATGTGGGTCACTATAGAAATTGAGCAATGCCATCCAATAGAAGCATCCTGAGCTGTTCTATCGGAAGGGGGTGGTATTTTACCACGATAACGTCAGGCCTCAAATGAGTTTGCTCCTTCGAATCGCCATATGTTTCGCTCCCCTTAAAACTCACTGAATGGTAAAACCTTTGATAATAAAAGCCATATTAAACAGCATCTTGAGAGGTTCCTTGCAGAGATTAGTTCTACCTGCGCGGAATAATGAAGGTACGAGTACCACAGAGATAGGAGATGGTAATCGAACAAAATGGCGTATTTCAAATGGTTGTTTAATTCGTTTCTAGAATCACGCCTAGATGGCGGTAGTACGTACACCATTTTATTTTTCTAAAAATGGTACTACTTTCTTATGAACATGCGTAAAGTGTCGTGCAGATGTGACAACTCAGACTTACAGCTGTTCAAAGTAGACATGTCAGTGTTTTTTCATATATGGAAAAAATGAAGTACCGTGCAGTGATTGAATTTTTATTTTTGAAAGGTGCACAACCAAAAGAAATTCATGGGCAATTAGTTCAAGTGTATAAAGACTCTTCACCTTCCCTTGCAGTAGCTGTGTTGCTGAGTTTAAGTGTACCACCACAAGTCTAGAAGACGATCCACCTCAAGCACATCCAAAAAGTGCATCAACACTAGAAATCATAGCATAAATACAGGATATGGTTTTGGAAGATCGTCGATTGACTGAGAGAAATTTAGTAGAAGTCGTAGACATCTCATAAGGCAGTACGAGCCATATTTTAAGTGAAGTCTTGGGGTTTTAAGTAAAGTTTTGGGAAGGTGTGTGCACAATCGGTACCGCATTCGCTAACAATTGAACAAAAACACAATCGAATGAGACTTTTCAGCAACATTTGGATCGTTTTAAAAAGAATAAAAAGGATTTTATGCGTCAATTCATCACAATGGATGAGACTTGGGTCTACCAACGTGATCCTGAATCAAAACAAGAAGCTAAAGAGTGGTGTGAACCTGTTACTTTGGCAAGCGAGTTCGTCTTCAAAAATCTGCACAAAATGTTATAGCATCAGTTTTGTGGAATACAAAAGGGATTTTGTTGGTGAATTAACTTCAAACTAGAAAAACTGAAATTCTGAATATTATTGCAACCTTTTCGATCAGCTCGATGCAAAGATTAAAACTTATTTTTCATCCGGACAACGCACCCTCTTACAAAAGTACAAAAAAACATCGCTTAAGTCAGTGAATTAAAGTACGGATTGTTGGAATATCCACCTTATTCGCCAGATCTAGCTTCCTCTTACTTCTGGCTGTTCTCACATCTAAAAAAATGCATGTGTGGAAAACGATTTTCATCAAACGAAGAGGTAATAGCAGCGACAGAAGGGAATTTTGGAGATCTTTCGTAAGGTCACTACTGCGATGGGGAACCATGATCTAAGAGGACTTTTGGAACAAGTGTTTTGAGCTTATGGGAGAATATACTGAATAATAAAAAGCATTTCAAGCCAAAAATTATTTCTAGAAACTTATTGAACAACCTGGGTCCGAATCGCCGCTTCCGTGAACTTAAAACTCGTCACAGAATCGTATTCAACTCGTCATTGAATTGCATTAAATTAACGCTTCACGGAAGCGGCGAAAACTGTAAATAAAAACCCGTACTGATTTTTTGAACAACACAATAGTTAAGAAAATAAATTTTCTGAGCGGATATTTTCTTAAAACCAACAACTATTGGCAACAATTGAGATATTCACAGTTATGTTGTTGCAAATATCCACTATTTTTTAAGCTTTCAAGCTCCTTACTTTTTATGTATGCATGGGTGTTCGGGCCCATTAATATCCTCTACCGTTGTGGTATATACGTCACTGCCATAGCGACTAATACCTCAAAAAAACTTAACATTTTTCTAAATACCGTCAGAACATTGAAAATTTTCTTGTTCACTTAAGATCATTCCCCAGTAGTCTCGGGCATAATGGATGCATCGATCTTTGGTGATTTCTTAAAGAAACTTGCTGCATAAGCCAGGCTTGCAGAATATTCTTAAACGTGTTTGTCTTGTATTCTTCAATAACAGGCTTACAGAATATTCTCTTACTCATCTGCAATGGATTCGTCATAAAGCTTAATTTTTGCTTATATTTCGGGGTAATTTTTTCGTCCAAAGTTGATATGTATATCATTTTGTAAGCTTGGTATTATAATGGCCTGAATGACTAATATATTAAAGATTACAGAATCCGATAATTTGATCCAAAGAGAAAACATATAAAATAAAGTATATAATGTATATCATTTTGTAAGCTTGGTATTATAATGGCCTGAATGACTAATATATTAAAGATTACAGAATCCGATAATTTGATCCAAAGAGAAAACATGTAAAATAAAGTCAAAGAATAAATAGACAAGGAAAAGAGAAAAAAATAGTTTTTTTCACATTTCTGTCCTTTGTTTGTTAACGAAACTTCGCCAACGATTCAGTGTTGTATTCGTGCACGAAAAATCTCTATAAGGTTTTGCATAAGTTGTCGTGTATCAGTATGTTATATTCAAATAGCACAAAATTGTTATTAATTTGTAAGCACCTTGTTGTATTTCCCTGTTGTATATGTCATTCAGAAATGCTTACAGAAAACATAGGCAACAAAGTGGTATCTGAGCTTTTCTGTCGTATTCTACTGTTGTATGGAAAACAACAACAGGTTGTTAAAAGCAAATAAGCAATACAACGTTACAACGTCGTATTTCAAGTTGTTCCGTTCTTGCACGAATTTGGAGCATTTATATGAATTTTCGTCAATGAAATGTATGGCCGAATCAGCATGTTTCGTCCATGAATCGGAATAATCACGCATGATTCTCTTACGATTTCTTTAAGAACGGAACTACTGGGTCGTATTCAACAGCTCTAAACTTGATGATGCTAGACTCTAAACGAATCACATTCACGTTTCACGAATCACGATAAGCATCTGTCTTCAGTCGCGAATACTAAAATTTCAAAATAACTCTTAATAAATTATTCAAATTCGAGTAATATTGATTAAAAGTGGATTATAATGGAACTTCTTGGGAAAATAAGCACGTTGGCAATATAAACAATTAAATTGGTATTAAATAAGCACGGCAGGTATTCAAAGGTTTAATGAACCAAAACAATTGTTTTTGTTTAATGCCTTTTGAATTTTCCTAAGCAACAACAAGTATTAAGAACTGCAGAAAAAGGTAACAGGAAAAAAATCAACAACAATTAAAGGTTAAATAAACACAAATTTAATAAGAGTAAACGATGTATGCAAAACAGGTTCCATTGTCAGAGCCCCACATATGTTGTAAGGAAACTTCACAGTGAAGAAACTATTGGAGTTGCAATGTGGAGTTGCCTATGAGAAGCCCTAAAACATTGACCAAGCTTCGTCACGTAATAGTGTAACGTGATAGTGTAATGCAAAAATATTACACTATCTAACTAGCAGCAAGTTGGTTTTATTTGAACAGCAGCGATTTTATTGTCTGATAGTGCGTTAATTTTGTTTGGTTAGTTTTATTTGAAAAACCGTTATATTGAAAAACACTTAAAACAAAAGAAAATAAAAATAAAAACAACAACTAAACAGAGTCACACACACACACACACGCACAGCTTTTAAACAAATCAAATAAATAACAACAATAATTAAACCGCACGAAACTGCAATTAGAAGCGATAATAAACTTCGACTGACGATGATAATTTAAAAATGAACGACAAAACGCACGTCCAACCGCAATTCTTTCACTTGGCGTACTATTTGGCATTTAAACTGCAAACAAGCGACCAACCGAAGTTAGTAAAACTTTACTTTGTTTTCGCTTTTCTCATCGTTGTCGTTGGCGTTGCCGAAATTGTGCGCTTCTCTAAAGCACGAGCTTACATTTTAAACTCTTGCAAAATTCCGTTTGTCCACTTGTCAGCATTACTGCGACATTAGAGTTTAGTCGCTCCAACTCTTAAGCTTTCGGCTTAGAGTACGAAATGTTATTGTCCTTTGACTATCATTTGAGTATTAAATAACTTCATCGATGAAACGAGTAAACAACGGTCGGTTTCAAGAAGTTCAAAAGGTAAAACAAAGAAGTTTTTAAAAGTTTTGATCAAAATTTTTTTAATTGTGTTCTTGTTCAAAAAATTGCAAAAAAAAAATTGTTTCAAATAGTTGAGTACTGACACTAGGATAACGAAAAGAAATTAAAATTATCCAACTTTGAGAAAATTCATTTATATTTTTTGAGAAAGATATCGTAATGAAGTGTCGAACGCTGTCTCATGTACAGTAAAGAAATCAAAATCAAAAAAATCAGTAGCGGAATTCTCAAACGCCTTAACGACCATGATATAATAAACAAGGTAACTGCAGGGCATGGCAGAATTATAAGGTAGGGTCGACTTGGAGAGGAATGGAGTAGAAAGCAGAATAAAGCGAGATTGGTGTCAAAATCAGCTGTTCAACGCGAATTTCTTTATATTCACGTTCGCAGTTGTTTTTAGGTTAAAACTGTTACAGGTTTTTTTTGCAATTTTAAGACTTCTTTCACATTTTATAGTTTTTATTACACTTTTTTTATAATATTTTCACTCAAATTAGCACAAATTTAACACCCGCGACCGCACTGTTTGCAAATTGGAAACATAAAATATTTTCTTCATTTGAAATTTTTACGAAATTCGTCGTTTTGACATATATGTTTCTTCTCATTATCCACTCTTCTTTGACGCGTGAGAGCACTCAGCGAAACGGCCCTACATTATCATTGCATCATGCTGCAGGGCTGCTTGTGCTCTCTTTTTGTCTACCATAACTGTCAAAATCGTTCAACATTTTTGCAGTTTCTTTCAGACCCATAGCCAAGGGAGATTTTAGGGGCTCTCCACCTACCATTCTTCACTTTCCCATTGGGTTATAAACTGAGATATAACAGTACGTTCAAAAAGCCCATAGGATTACACATAGATAGCGTTACTAGATTTTTTTTCCATACGATTTTTATTTAGTACCAACCTTCGAACGATACGTAGAAAAATTTGGCAACAATCTGACAATTGATTCGTGATTTATAGCATTTTGTGTGCAACTATTGTTATTGAAAAAAAAAAAAATGGAAAAAGAGGATTTCGAGTTTTGATAAATCATTGCTTTTTGATGAAAAAAAAATACAGTGAAAACCAAACAACGGCTTGATAAACATTATCCGGACTCTGCTCCATCGAGACAAATGGTATAAAAGTGGATTACTGAATTTAAACGTGGTCGTACCAGCACAAATGATGCAGAGCGCAGTGGACGCCCAAATCAGACTGTTATTTCACAAAACATCAAAAAAAAATCCACAAATTGGTTATGAACGATCGCAAATTGAAGGTGTACGAGATAGCTGACATTGTAAATATATCAGATGGTAGTGTTTTTACCATTTTACACGAGCATTTGGGTATGCGAAAACTCTGTGCAAAGTGGGGGTGCCGCGTGAGCTCACAGTCGACCAAAAACAACAATGAATTGATGCTTCAGAGGAGTTTTTGGAGCTGTTAAACCGCAATATAATCGAATTCTATCTTCGATATGTGACAATGGATGAAACATGACTTCACTATTACACACCAGAATCCAAAAGACTGTCAGCTGAGAGGACAACAGTCGACGAACCGAATCCGAAGCAAGCAAAGACCCAACAGTCGGCTTGTAAGGTGATACCGTCTGTGTTTGGGGATGTGAAAGGAAAAATACTCATCGATTATCTCCAAAAAGGAACCACCATCAATAGCGGCTATTACTGTGCACTTTTGAATCGATTGAAGGCTGAAATCGCCAAGAAACGGCCACATTTGCAAAAGAAAAAAGTGTTGTTTCACCAAGACAATGCACTGTGTCACAAATCGATCAAAACGATGGCAAAATTTAATGAATTGGGCTTCGAATTGCTTACCCACCCACCGTATTCTCCAGACTTAGCCCCCAGCGACTTTTTCCTGTTTTCAGATCTCAAGAGAATGCTTGCTGGAAAGAAATTCAAGTCCAATGATGAATTAATCGCTGAAACTGAGGTCTATTTTGACGAGAAAGAGAAATCGTACTATAAAAATGGTATCGAAAAGTTGCAAAATCGCTATACCATCGAGTATATGGTACATGGATATGGTATGGATACATCGATATCGCTTTCGAAGGCAACTATTTTGAATAATATAATCGAGTTTTATCAAAATTTTGTTTTTTTCTTACTCATCCTACGGACTTATTGAATGACCTGTTATATGAAAAACTTTTATTTTATTTGAAATACACTTCACTTTGGCAGTACGCCAAAACTAATGATTTTACGAATAAAAAGGTTATAACATGAATTGTAGGGAATTTCTCTAGTTTCATTTGGTACATACATGTTTTTATCGTGAAATAAGTTGGAAAGGAGATATTGCAAAAAAACTGTTTTAAGACGCCATTTTGCTAATATGGCGGCGCGAGCGGCAACAATACGAGGTGGCAAAGTTGAAATTAGGAAGGAGCACATCGATTCTATAAAATGCACCCAATATCAAAACTCCCGGAAATCTTTCCAGGTAAAACTACTAAATGACTGTACTAATGTTAAAAAATTGAAAAACAATTTCGAAATTTAAAAATTTTATTATATTTTTTTTTTTTTTTTTTTTTAAAAAAGTTACTGTTTGATTCTTTTTATAAATATCTATTCAGCTGAGTAATGGTTTTCAAAAAGAGTCTTATTTTGATGTGATAACTCAAATAAGATATTGAGTATAAAATATTGGTTGTGCACAGCAAATCATCTAAAATTTAAATTTGACTTTAATCGGAGAAAGATTTATATATATAAAAAAAAAAAATATATACTGTGATTGTTATTGGGAATTGTATGATTTTTTCAGTCATGATATCAAATTTTTATGTGAAAATGAAACAGCTGAATTTTTAAAGATTTAAAAATATTTTCTTTTGAATATTACTTAAATAGTCGAAATCGTTTTCGAGAAAAAGTAAAAATTTGGCATTTTACGATAAATCGAACTACGCTTCACGCTAACCCAAATACTAGTACAGAAGCTAGGGACCAATAGAGGCGTAAGATAATTAATTTGTTGTGTTTAACGTTGACACCTGCCGTGAAGGCTTAATTCAACGTTGTTCCATAACAATTGGAACCAATACAAAGCGTCGGTCAGCGCCCCTTTGAGGGTTCAAAGGTACCAAATTAGCTCCATGTTGTGATGACACTTCGCAACCCTTGGTGGGGGTGGAGGCCTATCTAAAACCTCTTCCATACTAAAGGGTATGGCGCCCGGTTTGAGAGTGCAAATCACACCGAGCTGGATAGCTCTGCCCGCGATATGGGTGTTAAGCCACAGCCACCACGAAAAGCTCCCCGAAGGGCCAGCCCATTCCAGTCAGCCCAGTATATGCCAGCAAAAGCCAGACATACACCGGGGGCCGCTGACCTCGTAGCCAACGCCCCGGCTACTCCCAGTTTTAGCCCAGGCGTAAGATAAGATAGCAAAAGAAACCAAATCTAAGGATTATAATTTTTTGGTTCTCCTGTTTATGTGAAATGTGCCATATAATATTGAAATTTTGTGATAGAAATTTTTGCTTTTTGTGTTAATTTTCACAATAATACTTTTAAAAAGACAATTAAAAATTCTCAATATGGACTTAATTTTGGGCTCTCAAAAAGATATTATCAAAAATCACAAACTTAGTACTCAGAATTAATTTGATAAAAACATTCAATAAACTCTTGCCATCTCTCTTATGGTCATTTAAAAAAAGGCACTTTCACGAATAATCTGAAATTAAAACGGCTTTGCATGGAAAAATTTCCATATCTTTGCTTCGAATTTTTTACTTGTATCCATGAAGAGATTTTTTTTTTTATCATAAGAAAACCTACTAAAGGTAAGTTTTAGAAATGGTTTATGACAATAACCTCAAAAAGCGAGTAAAATTATGTCTCTTAAGAATGCTGTTTCTACTGCTTAGAGTCTACACCATACAATTTTCTTATCTCTTTCGTGCACACGAAAAGCTTAATCTTTAACCTAAAATTAAAAATAATATTTTTAAAAACGTGCAATTAGCCAAGCAGCTTAAAACTTGCACTTTTTTTTTTTTTTTTTGTTATGAAGAAGTCTTTGATGTATGCGTAACATATCATTCGTTTGATTCTGAAATTTTAAAGTTATTCATCTGCTTTGTGATACTTATTCATTTCTAATTTACATTGATATACATAAATTCCAAGCGAACACATTACTTTACAAACCGATTTCTACCATTTTTAGTGCACATCCATTCATAACTCTATTTTTCTAGTCGTTTGACCGAGTTTTATTAAGATCGGTCAATTTCTGTATGTTCCTCCCATACAAAATCATATAAAAAATTAATATAGGTCTAACGTGCGTAACCGACCTACTTTTTTCAGTATTTTAACCGAGTTTCGTTAAGATCGGTCGACTTTTGTAGGTTCCTGCCTTAAAAAATCATATAAAAAATGAATATAGATCCAAGGGTGGTACCCCTTTGGGTCTAACCGATTTCATCCATTTTTAATACGCATCTTTCACTTCATTGTATTAGTATTTGGCCGAGTTTTTTAAAGATAGGCTAACCTTTGTATGTGCCGCCCATACAAAATCATATACAAAAATAGGTCCAAGGGAGGTACCCCCAGGGACTGACCGATTTCAACTATTTTTGAAAGTTTTTTAAGTAGCTTAAACTGGCCAAACATACCAAATTTCATTATCATGGGAGCACTGCTTCTATTTTTATCCAACTTTTGTATGGGCTCAGTCTACTGTGCTTCGGTAGGAGCAATCGCCTAGAAGCAGCCAACTTTGGCCAATCTCCAATTGGATGAATTGTGTTACATCAGGACAACGCCAGGTCATACACATCGATAGTGACTCGCCAGAAGCTCCAAGAACGTGGTTGAGAGGTTCTTATGCAACCACCTTATAGTCCGAACCTGGCGTGAAATGATTACCACCTGTTCCTGTCTATGACCAATGATTTTGCTGGTAAGGCATTCCCCTAAAGATAAGCTTGTAAAAATCGACTGTTCCAGTTTTTTTGCCATAGGGACGAAAGGTTCTATGAGATAGACATCATGAAACTACCTTATCGAACAAAACTATGAATATTTGGATTAAGCCGGATCATTCTAACTATGCTAAATTAAGACTTCAATTTCATGCAATAACGATAGATGTATCTCTTTTTACTACACCTGATATTTCGAATTTACTCGCATAAAAAATGTAAGGTTTTAACTCAGGTTTTTTTTTAAGTTCCATATGTAGGAGTCTTACTATTTTCCAGCTGTGGGCATATTTCGTGTCATAGGAATATTTTGTAAGAGGTGATTAAATTTTCTAAGTCTGATTAACCGGCTTCGGTATGCATATCAACTGGAATCGGCATGACATTCAAGAAGCGGCATCGGTCTTATAACGGTATCGGTCAATATTAAGGAGTTGGCATAGATAAAAGCTGTTTTAGCCGGTAACTTTTCAATATTGCGCACTATTAATTTTGAATTTTTTTTTTTTTATTTAGACGAAAATATTTTGCAAAATATTATTTTTTTAAATGTTTGGTTTCTTTAAAAAGCAGAAGAATTGCAAAAGTTATTTTATTTGAGTTGATAAATCAATGCTTTTAAAGACAATTTTATGTCAATGTTGATCACGACTACATTTTATGATAAATGATCCATGCGAAAAGTTACATTTTAAAACACATTTTTCAGAATACATTTCGCGAAATAAGTAAAGTGTACAAAATAAACATATTTATTTTAGTAAGCATGCTGTGTTGGAAATTGGTTATATATAAATGTATGCGCAAGAATTATTAGGTTTTCATGATTTAATATCAAGAGCATAAGTACTGTGGGAAGGCCCGGTATTTTTTCTTTACTTGATGTTTTCGTTCATTCAGTGCGAAAAATTTGCAAATGCAAATGTCCAACCGACGAGTACAGCAGATTTTAAAGGAAGATAATAACCTCAAATATGTCCAGCGTGTGCCTAAACCCAAACTACTGCTTCGTCATGAAACTGCTCGAATGCAATTTGCACAAAGGCACTTGATATGGGATGAAGAGTGGAGAGAAGTGGTTTTTAGTGATGAGAAAAAGTTTAATTTAGACGGGCCCGATGGCTTACACAGATGTTGAAAGGATTTCGCCGACCGCAAGACACGCGCCATGCTAGAAATTTTCAAGGAGGATCTTTTATGGTATGGGCGGCGTTTGGGTACAATAAAACATCTCCGATTTGCTTCATAAGCCACAAAATGACAGCGTTGGCGTACATTGAACTTCTCGACAGCGTCTTAATAGATTTTTCGGAAAACTTTTGTAGTGACAAATGGATTTTTCAGCAAGATAACGCTGCAATACACAACGCAGCTGCAACGAAAAACTTTTTTGCTGAGAAAAATATAACAGTAATGGACTGGCCGGCCATCAGTCCAGATTTAAATCCCATGGAAAATCTTTGGAGAATTCTTGGGCAACAGACTTATTCTGGTGGTAGGCGGTTTGACTCTCTGAAAGGTGTATTGAATCCGAATGAAAGAAAACACCGGTGAAAATTCTGGTGGTAGGCAGTTTGAATCTCTGAGTTCCTCTTATTTATATATATATACTAAAAAATAATGGAATAGAACATCACAATGCAAGGAAAAGATTTAATGGTTGTACACTATACTTATTTCGCGGACTGTAGTTGCTGATATCTAGCTAAAATAAGTGAAAAATTATGCTTTAAGGCTACAATTGAAGCTGGTTTTCGACATTTCGACAGTGTGACTTCATGTAATCACATAAAAAATAGTCTAGACGCGTCAAATCTCTCAAGCTAGGCAGCCAACTTACCTGTCCGAAACATGAGATAAATAACTCACCGAACTGATCTCTCGATAGGTCTTAATTGCGAAAGACTAGTCACAAGGCTATCATTGTAAACGAATTTCTGGTCAAAAACTCAACAAATAACATCGAACAATTACCGTATTCATCTGATATGGCTGCGGCTAACTTTTTTTCTCGATAGAAGACATAAAAGAGAACTCGTCATGAGAACTGACTTTCCATTCCGGAAAGTGTGTTTAAAAAATATTTTGATGATTAACCAACCGTACATCTAGAAAGCGAACCGCAATTGTACTTGAGAATAAGCTTAATATAAACTGTAGGCTTAAAGCTTTTCTTAATATCACTTTTAACAAGCTTGCTTAGGAGTGAGCTTCTAATAAAAACTCAATCGCACTTGAGAAATGCTTGATATATATAACTGAATCTAAAGTATGCTTGATAAACACTTGTAATAACAATTGCACGAAAAAGCTTATAAAAATCTTGCATGAGTGGTATTATCACGAGGGTTCCATTTCAATTTTTCTACAATTGCTGCGATAGTCTTTTTCAATGGTTTCTCAAGATTTTTTCAAGCTTAAGGCTTATGACTTGGTGTATCCGATTGGAGAAGGCGCGCGCAAAGCAGAGGCGCCTGGCGAGAGCTGATGAGGACAACCCCGAACACGGGTTGTTACGACCACCTAAGTAAGTAAGGCTTATGTTGTTAAGCTTATTATAAAATTATTCTTAAGCAGTTTGGCCGGTTAGGTAGACTATTCGTTGGCATATGTGTATTATTTCGAAAGGCGCCTGCTTTGGAGACAATAAAATAAATTTGAATGAATAATAAATATTTTGTGTTTTATTGACCAATTTCCGGTATTTTTTTTAAAGAATGTATAATGCCTAAATAAAGAGAATTCCGATGAAAAAACTTAACTTTTCGCATAGCGACTATTTTTTTATATTCATTTTCTGGGCTATAACTGGCAGTAGGTGAATTTCATATAATTTTAGCTAAATTATTTATTTTATACTTACGTAAAAGCGAATTTCAGCCCTTCAAATAACTTTGACCGAACGTCTTATGATCAGTTGTGTTGTGCGTGTTATGAAATGTTTAAACACAAATGATCGATAACTGAACCTACAAGCTTTTTGTTCTCCGACTCCGAATGTTCTCAAGAAGCTTTACATGGCAGTTTTTACTCTCTGAGGTTTACCATTGTCTGTAGAGTGCGGAGAAATTACTTACAGCCGTGGACACATAAATAGCACAAAAATACATGTAGGGTGTTTCACATAAATTTAAATAAAATACATAGAGGATAACAAGAATTTATTTCATGGTATTTGAGTTTAAACATTATAAACTTAAAATCAGTAGTAACTTTGTAACTACGAATTAAAAATTAGAAAATTAATGAAAATCTGAAATTGTTCCTTAGCTGAAGTGGACGTATAAATAGCACAAGTTGGATTCTGAAAAGAAGACATAGTGATTTATTTTTATTTTACAATGAGCTTACGAATATGTTTACTAGGACTTGGTACTGTATCCCGAATTGTTCAAAACAGCCCGACTTCTTCGTCCCATACTCTCCACAAGCTTCCTGGCCCAATCCTTCGGAATAGAGTACCAAGCCTTCTCAATTCCACTCCATAACTCATCTTAATTTCGAAATTTTGGTTGCTTATGCTGACCTTCACATCATTCCATAAATTTTCTATGGGATTGAGGTCTGGGCTTTGAGCCGGCCAATTCAAAATATTTATTTTTTCCTTTTTTAGCCAATCAATCACAACCTTTGCTGTGTGTTTTGGATCATTAGAGTGCATAAAAATTCACCTAATAGGCATGTTCTCAAATGCAAATGGTTCCATCTGCTTATTAAGAATATCTAAATACATATTTTTGTCCATTATTCCTGGTATACGAAAAATTGGCCCAACGCCGTGCCAGGAAAAAGCTCCCCAAGTCATTAAATTCTCTCATCCATGCTTTAAGGATTTTTTTGTATACTTCAGATTCAACTCTTGGCGTTTGGGGCGCCGAACAAAAGTTTTTCCATCTGGTTCAACCCTATTAAATTTAGTTTTGTCAGTCCAGAGCATGTTCTTAAAAAATTGGTCTTCTTTATTCACATGGGCCCTTGCAAACGCTAACCGATCCTTTAAATTTTTTTTGGTTTAGAGCGGCTTTCTTCGGCTAATGCGTCTATAAAGATTAGCTTCATGTAGTCTCCTAGATACTAGTTTTCTTGCAACATTTAGGTTCTTTTCTTCATTTATTTCCCTCTTAATTTGCTTTGCTGTCTTGAAAGGATCAGCCTTACTTTTGCGAACTAAAGTCATTCAGAACAATAAATCAGTGGAAGCGCTGGTTCTACGTCTAGGATTGCGCGGCTTATTCTCGAAATTATTTAACCATTTGATGTAACCAGCTTGAGTGCATTATAGACCATTTTTGGCGAAATTTTGAGAATATCCGCGATTTCAGATGGTTTTTTGCTTATTCACTTAGTTCGTCAATTATAGACCTTTTTTCCGGAGTGCAATGTTTGCCACGACCCATTTTATTTAGAATCGGCGAAATTAACCGAATAAAACTCTACAATTTTTACAAACACCCGATATTTTTAACTTTTATTCACCATCTTACATGTGTGCTATTTATATGACCACAGCAGATCGTACATGCCTATACAGAAAGAGATGACCTGAGCAAATAAAAGTAAGTAACCGTACATCTCTTTCGGAGTTTTAAACAACGTCACACTGGAGTCTCAAAAAATAATAACTACAGTTAATATATACATTATTAGGTTCAAACGAAACGTTTAAAAAATAAGTTGACATTTGTGCTATTTATGTGTCCATGGCTGTACATAAAATTAAAAAAAAATTTTTTGATTTCACATTACAAATTTTATAATTTTTTATTTGTTTTAAAAATCAGACGAGTGCTCATAATTGTAGTAATAGAAGTATCAGAAATGCCTCAATACCACATTACCACCTAAATATTGCATACAGGTGAGGCGGTGTAACCTTATGTTAGATTTCAAGTTACCTATTGAAGAAAGTTTATTTATATGGTATAATGACAAGCTTTAAAGATAATCAAAGGTAAACAGAATAAAATAAAGTTATGATGTGTAAATTTCGCTTATCAAACTGTAGCCAACAATAATTTCGCCTGCGACTAATTTGTAATTAATCCGACTCTGTATTTAGTTCCTACTTAACTTAGTATAGCAAATGCATTTTATTGTTGAATTTTCTCATTTAAGTTTCAGCTTTGTTGACTAACAGACTTTCATCGAGCTCTCATTTAAATTAATAACTTTTACTCTCTGCATTCCGTTAATGATAATATCAGCTGTGTGCAGTATGAGTGTGCTTCAGAGAGCTTGTCGGAAAAGCTTAAATAAACTTATTTACATTTGTTGTTGCTTATTAATAGTAGAGAATAATAAAATTGAAAGTTAATTGAAGCTATATACGTATATGCAATTGAAATGTTTTTTTTTTATTACAAGTGAATCAGAGAGACTGATACTTGTTGAATAAAGAGCAAAGGGAATAAAATACCCTACAAACTGCTGTAGTTGAGTTTTGTATTATATTAAATTATATATCATGTGATTTCTTAAGGGTACCTTTCAAAGATAAAGAGATTGGATAACATTAAAACATGTAATTTAATGTAACATGTAACAATAATGCAATTCAGGGGCATCATCCTTGGGTGCAATCGTATGAATTTCGCAAAAAAGTACAAGAATATGGATGAGGACTTTTGGAGAAGAGTGTTAATTATAATTATAGATGAATCTAAATTTAATATTTTTGAAAGTAATGGTTACGCTATCAACCATTAAGCATGTTGGCGGTAGTGTGATAATACGGAGAGTGATAGTGATACGGAGAGTTATATTAATTCCTTGGTTAAATGTGATCATTGATTTGTTTATGAATATAAAAGCTTTGAAGTCTGCGTCAAACCTTGCCACACAATCCCTGCACTATACTTTTTACCATCCCTGTACTATTTTAAGCTTTGTTTATATGACACTATGCTGCTTTCATGACGCTGTAGTTATTTGAAATCTTAATTTAACTCTTTGCGACCGTATGTTTGCTCTCAGCTACCAAAGTGTTTTTACCGTTCCAGTCGTATGTCTGCTCTAAGCCACCAAAGTTTTTTTTACCATTCCAGTCGTTTTAAAGCTTTTAAATTTTTTTTAAGTTTTAAAAAGTTTTAAAAAAGTTTTTTACATAACATATAATATATCTGAAGTCTTAAAAAGAATTAATAAATTTAATTATTCTTTCATAATGTTGCATATTGTGTATTACTGCTCTTTCAACGAAAATTAATTCCGCACAGCATGACACCCATACATAAAATTAATACGAACACAAAGGGTTAAAAGTAATTTAAAAACCTTTGCACTCATAAAAATTCTCACTCTACTGGTTTGGGTGAGCTTATAAAGTTTATATGGAATATTCTATAGGTGTGTTACAGCTGCACAAATACTGCATGGAACACATTGGCTAGCGAATAAATACGAACGAGAATTAAGTCCCGAAGTTAAGAACAGCGAGTAACAGGTAAACTTCCCAACAAACAAAAGCGCTCATTATTGTGATCGTTAGTGATCGAAGGCGTTAATTTTATAGAAGTCTGATTATATTAGCGCCGACTTTAAATGCTTTATGTTCCCAAACATATGAATATATTAATGATAATAAGCAAATTAGAAAAAATTAATATAATAAGATTTCCAATATAATACATATATACAGAAAATATAATACAGAAAAAGTAATTTGAAATTATTTTTTAACCTTGTAGTGATTTTGAAGTCGTTTTTTTTTTTAAAGGTTTTTCTTACTACAACTTTTAATAAAAATATTGACGCTTTTTCATGTGAAATAAATGTATAAAGAATATTGCATATTCCGTGACGATCGTACGACTTTAATGAGTAAAAAAAAATAATGAAAAATTTTACTTACGAGTTCCTTATTTTGATTTTCCAATAGCTTACTAAGCACATTATACAAGGTGTAAAACCTAAGAGTTATCAAAAGTTCGGCTCTTATACAGGAGCCACCAAAATGATACGTTACGTGACAAAAAATAGAAGTGGTTTTTGACTTGGATCACAAAATTAGTAAAATTATGTAAATTGACAAGAGTTTTTGTATAAAAATTTTTTTAGAAGGATTTGAAATAGTTACGTGACATGGCGTTACGTGACATTTTTTCCATTGTAATTCATTTGGGTAAATAAGTAATTAGGTAACTAAGTAATTATGTGATTTAGTGAAAAAACAAATTTAATATATTCTGCCTCCCCTTGCCTCAACCATTTTTCATTATTTTTAGCCAATGCCTTCCAATTTTACTAGAACAAAAACGTTTGCGAAACATTTACAAAACATTAACTAAAAAGAAAAATTTCATTTGTGAAACAGTGCAGACGATTTGATCATCATGGCAAATGAATATATATTTAAATTGCTTAAATCAATAAAATAAAAATGTTTCTCTAAGATAATATCATTAAATAATAAGTTTTTAATAACTTTTAATTTTCGTGTCACTGTGGACTTTTCGGCGGAAATGCCCATATTCATGATATAGAAATTTACGATATTTTTTTGAAATCTAGAGTACTAAGCTGTGAAAAATTTAATTTTTCAGAGCCACGATGGCATATCTGCAACTGAAAATATATCGTTAAATACTTTAAAATTCAAAATAATAAGATTCCTGTCAGTAATTCTGTATACTTAGTTTTTTTTTAAATTCCAACAAAAAATATTTTTTTGACTTTTGTCCGCGCCCGCAACACTGTGCGTCGTTTAAAGGCAGTTACTGAAGCTCGTGGAGTACCAACAAATTATTAATTTAAGTTTTTAAAATAATTAAATAATTTTTATATCGACAGTTATCTATTCAAATACAAATAAACTTTATACTTACATTTGAATTTACAATGCTTCAATATTTACAAAAGCGATTTTTCCGAGGTGTATCTCAACTTTAGCCACTGCAGTGGCTAAACTGGCTGCACACATTTTGAATCTATTGAACTCGTTTGCTGTAATTAAATATTTGTTAACCTTCACTGATATTGTTAACGGATACCATCCCCCTCAGCCCAAATAATGTTTCCTTAGTACACCGCTGCACATGAACATAACTTGATCTATTTGGCCAAATTAAGTAGAACAAGCGCAAATACTAGTAAAAGTGAAACCAATAACTTTGCATCGATAACTTGACACGACTTTGGACAGAAACAAGTTCACTTCGAGCATACAAACACACGCGGTGTAACAACGTTTACTTGTGCAACTTCATTCACTTTCATGTTTTTAGTTTTTGTCATGCATCTGATCTTGAATGCTGCACCACATTCACCACAATTGGATGCAAACAAGATTTTGACGTTACACCAAAACGATTTTTTTGTTTTAAGTAACCTGAACTTATGCTAAAATAAAGCCAATTTAAGGCTGAACTGTACTTTTTTTATGCAAATCAGTGTTTTTTTTCATATGAGATAAATGCCTGAAACAGTCCACAAAAATGCTTAGATTTTAATGTTTTTCCCATGGTAAAAAGTTTTTAAATAAATTTGTTCCACAGTGCGTATGAGTAACATTTAATTTAATTGGTGATATCATTAACTGGATGATCGATTTCAAGTTGGATGGGCAGCGGATATTTAAATTTTTTACTTTTATTTTTTTATTTTATTTTGCATAAAATTTCGAAAGTAAAAATTGCTTTGCAATCAAAGACAACGTGAAACAAGTTCTGTTGACAACAAAAAGTAGTAAGTTGAAAGTGAGTAAGAAAACCAAGCTGATTGTAATAACTGTACTTTGAATACTTGAAAATTTCAATGTTTTTTTTTTTTCCTTAATTATAAAGTAATGTTTAACACATAATAAAGGCTTTTGGGTTATCTTAGCACGAAATTTTTGTTATAGTCATTAGGTCTTCGAGACATGATATTTGTTATAGAATTTTTGTAACTAGTATATTAATTTGTTATCAGATTCGACGTTATTTGAACCAAACATTTCATTATTATTTTAATTTAATTTATTGTTAAATTCAATTTGTAAATTTTGAAGTAACTAGATTATCCCTTCAATCATATAATACTTCGATGAAAAACTTAAAAATCACTCAAAAACAAAAAGTGCAATGCGCTCAAAATATTTGGGGGATTCTTCATATGAAAACAAAAACTAAATTTCACTCAACAAAAATGCAAAATCGCCCAATTCTTTTTGCGTATTTTTCATATGAAAAATCAACCAAATTTTTTTGGGTGATTTTTCATGGTGCCGCTCACATGCCATTCATCGACTCCCAAGACGTTCCAATGAACTGGTTGAAGCGGTAAGAAAGAGAGTTGCCAAGAACCCACAGTGTCGTATCGTCATGGCGCTCAGCATTTTGGTGTCAATCAGAGATCAGAAGCAACGAGTCACAGTTTTGCATCAATGCGCCACTTACTCAAAACTGAGTATGAATGAGTATAAGTAGTTTCCAAAACATTATTCGGATGTGATTGATTTAAAACAAAGTGAATCAAATTTTTGAATCATGAGCCACTTACTCAAAAATGAGTATGAATAAGTATAAGTAGTTTCGAAAGAAGTATTCATATTTATTTCATTCAAAACAGCTGAAAGCTCATTAATATTAGATTTTTTTATGTTTTGATTTAGAGTATTCGTAATATATTGAAGTACTTAGAGTATTAGAATCACCGTTGATACTAATTGTGTTCATGGCTGAACCTATAAAAATTATTTGTTTTGTTTTTCAGGCTTAGTACATGTTCTGGTTGTAATAGAGGGTCACTGATTTCAAATCTTATGCCAAACTTTTAAAAATAATTTGTTACTAGGGTGGACCCTGAAATGTTTCTTTTATTACTTCATGTTTTGAAAGTATAAGGGGGTCGCTGATTTCGAATCTGATGTCAGAATTTTAAAATTCAAGATGGTTAATAGTATTGCCACCTAAAATGTTTTTATTTTTTATGAAATCGGTGCTGGAGCTAGTACTACGTAAAAATGGGTCGCTGAATCAAAATCCATTGCCAGAATTTCAAAATTGATTAATTTTTTTATAACAGTGTTGCCACCTACCAAAATGTATTTTTAAGAGTTTTAAGCACCATTCAACAGTATTAAGAGGTCGCTTAATGACTTCGAATCTGAAGTCAGAATTTTAAAATTTAAGATGGTTAATAGTGTTGCTACCTAAAAATTTTTTATTTTTACGAATTCGGTGCTGGAGCGAACAATAGGTAAAAATAGGTCGCTAAATCCAAACATAAATAGAGGGGTCTATGTGCACCCCAATTGCTATATTTTTAAGGCGGTCCCAAAAAACGTGTTCGACTTGCAGTGGACAGTTAAACACGTGTTTCGACGTGTCCCCCTAAAAATGTAGCAAATGGGGGGCTGATAGACCCCTCTATTTTTGCGTCTCAGAAATGTTACCCCCCTTATAAACCGCCAAAAAATGGTTAATTTTTACTTATCTTGCTTCCCCTTCAAGATATAGCACTTTTTCTACTTTCTCGAAGATTTTTCGAGGATTTTTCGATATATTTAAATTTTATGTTGTTCCATATCTTGAAAGGGTAGCAAAATAGGTAAAAATTAACCATTTTTTGGACGTTGCTAAGGGATGTAGTGTCATAGCACAGCCAGCCCACGGTATAATTTAATAAAGTAACTATTGCAAGTGTAACACCTAATTAACTAAATTTCGTTTGGTTTATTTTCTTTCATTCATTACTACACCGGGTCAAGCGATTTATATTACATCGCGACTGACACAAACAATGTTGCAATGTTTTAGAAGCAATACGAAATAGAAATACTGGTATTTTTAGTATATATGAGACAAAATTTTAAATAAAAATAAAGAAGTTTTTAGCACTTAGTTTGAAAACACTAAATTCTTCCTTTCTTTTCTTTTTATCAATTTAAGTACGGCGTAAGGCCATTGATAGATACTGCCATATAGAACGGCCTAGGGAAGACTTTAAACATAATTCCACGTACACCACAGGGAGGAAGCATTTTTGAGACACACAAATAGGGGGGGAGGCCAATGTGTCCCCATTCGCCATATTTTTAGGGAGGTTCACACAGTGAACAGTTTAACACGTGTTTTGACGTTCACCCCCATGTTATTTTTGTTGTTTGATGTGAATTTCAGTTTTGTTTTCTAATGACGAATTTTTGCTTATGTTTTTTGTATTAAATCTTAATAAAATAGAATGCTACAGTTTTCCGATTTTCAATTTTTTTTTTTTTCTTAAGCGGACAAATTTTTCAGTCCGGTAGGAGTCCGCATAAAAGAAAGTACACTGTATAATAAAAGAAGGTAAACGCATTTCGGAGAGGCAGACTGCCGAAACTGTCAAAACTAATTTGCCAGCTCGTAGAAAATCTGAAAGCGATGAGTAAGGGTGATGCTATGCTGTCGGTCAAATGATCCCTGGTCACGTCGCTTTCTGCGCTCTTTTTTCGTTTGATAAGCTCTATGCCCAAAGTATGTTATGCTTTAGGTCATATGATCCACAAACATTAGTATACTTTTTGCTACTTTTAGTACTTTATCCTTAAAAAGTATCATCGTTGAACATGGTTGAGAATGAAGCAGGTTTCATTACTGCTTTCATACATTTGACACTGAAATTGTACTATTTTAATGCTAAAACACAAATGTTGTGAATAAATCCACAACGCAACACTGTTTTGATTCCGTCATTTCATATTTTTATGGAATCATTTGGTGACCGTGGTAGGCAAAATTTATTTTCTCTTTTTCGCTCTCAATTTTTCAATTTACATTGAAACAACAACAATGCGTGCCCATGATACAATGGTAAGGTAGGGCCGCTTCGCTGAGTGCTCTCACGCGTCAACGAAGAGTGGATAATGAGAAGCAACATATATGTCAAAACGACAAATTTCGTTGAAATTGCAAATGAAGAAAATATTTTATGTTTCCAAGTTGCAAACAGCGCGGTCGCGGGTGTTAAATTTGTGCTAATTTGAGTGAAAATATTATAAAACAAGTGTTATGAAAACTATAAAATGTGAAAGAAGTCTTAAAATTGCAAAAAAAAACCTGTAACAGTTTTAACCTAAAAACAACTGCGAAACGTGAGCATAAAGAAATTCGCGATGAACAGCTGATTTTGACACCAATCTCGCTTTATTCTGCTTTCTACTCCATTCCTCTCCGAATCGACCCTACCTTATAATTCTGCCATGTGCGTGCCCATGACGTGTCAGCATAACATAGCCCAAAGCGAAAATTGATAAAATGGCCGCCTTCAGCGGAGTCAACTGTTGTGAACTATTATGGTAGCAATACCTTAGTGAGCGATATTTTGCTCTAAATGTGTTGTTACTCTAAGCGTCAGAAAAATTGTCAAAGTGTAGAGTTTAGAGTTTCAACGTTTAACCCTTAACTTTTCTTGAAAAAAGAAAGGACTATATTTTTCTCATTATTTCACCATTCATTCTCTAACGCTCAGTACATTTCAAGCTTTCAGGTGTGTGCATGCTTTCGCTTTGATCAGTCTTGTTCTTTAAAAAACATAAACTTATAACTACATTTTTTGAAGTGTACCAGTTACGGGTTGAAGCACTCAACAGTTGTGTTAATGTAGCATAGAATTTTTTCGCTCGATTAAATGTCGTCCGCTACCTGATCAGTTTTAGTGAGCTCTCCCATAATTGTACCATTCAGCATTATACCATGCACACAACTGTTGCCAAGTGTTGACACCGCTGAATGCGACCAATGTAAGCAACGCTAAACTGTTAAATGTTTTTTGTCTTTTTTTTTATTGAAAAATTGCAAAAAAATTGTGCTTTCTGGTGTTTTCATAGTCATTAAACTCATTTAAATCGCTGGATACCAAACTGCATTGTAAATTTACGTAATAAAATATATTAATTGCAAGCAGTGAACGCAACAGCAGTGCGCTGCCATGGTAAATATCATTTAATCATTTCTTTCGTCACTGAATATTTCTGCTTCCAACAGATGCAAGTATATTTTTAAAAAGAGTAGGCCGCTGCTAAAAAAATATGAAATTTAACAATGTTCATTAATATAGGTTAAGTCACTTGAGAGAAAAGCACTCTTTTTCTGCCTTTGCTCGAACTGTCAAAGTAGCTGTTAGCTTAAAATTGTACAGATTCAGGTTTTTTTTTTCTTGATTTCCTTTTATCCATTCTGACAGTTCGACCGAGCTTCTCTCACGTGACTTAACCTGTATTAATAAGCCTTGAAATTTGAGAAGATCTTCCACAAACTACGTACAACCTTCCATGCAGTGCGTTTGGAAATAAATAGGATATCAGTTTTTTTTTTTGCTTTGACAATTTTGGCACGTCCGAAATACATCTACCTTATTTTATTCTACCATGGTTGTTATTATCTTTTTCTTATATTATATATTTGGGACGTTCATAATTTTCAAAAATTATGGGCGTAACACGCCTCTTCATTCTTTCTTACTATTTTTTTTGTTTTTGCATAATAACTAATAAATAAGCACCAACAAAAAAGAAAGCGTTAATTTCACAAAATTTTACTTTTTATTCAGTTCGCAATTAATTTAACGTCAACCGTTAATACATTTAAAATTCACGCAATTTACAATATCGAACGTAGTCCGCACGAAATGCAGCACAATCTAAACGTTTTCTTCTTCTCAAAACATTAATTTATTTAAAAATTATTTATAAGGTGGCAATACTGCATGTGAAACTTCCGGCATGTGAAATTGCAGTGCAAGCCAGTCAACAAAAATGTGTGCACAGTTGTAGGCATACTGGTAAAATAGCTTAGCATACATTTAGGCAGATATATTTACGACCGGCTTTCACCGCTCATCCTTAAACGCATACAGGCAGAACAAATAAAAAAAACATTTTACTACTATGTGAGTTTCGAAAAACAATCGTTTTAATTACATTCAAACATATTCTTAAAGCTAATAAGGAAACAGGGAATAAAGCTAAGTGATGTGTTAAAAACTATTAGGAATTATTTGATGCACAGCTTATTATGATACATAATTTACTTATAGCTATGTATTTGGTACAACAAATAAAAAAACAACTTTACTTATGCATTAACTTATCATAGCTTTGGTATCGAACCAAATTCAATTTTTTTAAGCCTACTTTTAGGAGGCTTGTCAACCTGTTTCACTATTTAACACTAATTAGTCTCATTGTTGCGCTGCTGCTACTGTTGCTGCCTCTACTGGCAGTTTTTCTTGGAACTTCTGAGCAAGTAGGCCGAAACCTTTTCATAAACCAAAAAAGTAATCATTGTAGCGGGTATGACACGCGTCAGATTGGCCTGTAGTCCTTTGTAAAAACCACGCGTGCCCTCATAGCTGCAATGATAACGAAAAGAAAGGGAAAGGTGCACGATTAGTAGAGGAATTTTAGGGTAGCTTACCTTAAGGACTATTGACGGAATTTAGAAAAGCCCGACCTGCCCAGAATTCAATTAGCAAAGAGATTCTGCACAACTTCACTTAAAAACTAAAGAAAAAGAATAACAGATAGTAACAGACAGATAAATGACTCGAGCATGTTATGGAAAAAAACAAGTCTGGTCACAAGTGTTTCATTTATTTAGCTGAAAAACTACAACAATTAGAAAATGAGTTTTTGAGTTGATACGCAAATAAAACATCAATTTTGATTTGCTGCAATTATCGGCAAATAATTTTTTTTTTGTTTTTTAATAAATTTGGTTTTCCATTTTTTTTCTTTCGTCTTAATTTTTTTTCTTTTTTTTACTGCTTAGGTTGCCACATTTTTTTTTTGTTACAATTGTTCAATACAGTACAAACAACATGTTACACAATTGTTTTCTTTACCTAAGAGTAACACAAGCATGAAGAATCTTTTTGCCAAAGGAATCATTAATACATAATTTTATTATAGTACTTAAATTAAATAGCTTATATTTTTTATTTAAGCCTAAGTCTTTTTTTTTTAAGTAAGATATTCGTATTGATATAATGATGAACATTTGTTGTTGTTTTTTCATTAATGTGCGTTTTTAAATAAATAAATAGACTAACTTAAATGCTTTAGGCCGGTTACAGCAACATATTTTCTCGAGTGCACAATTTTAGGACAACAAAAATGTGTGCGCACAATTTTGCACTTAATAAAACATGTTGTTGAAAACGGTGGCAAGTGCATAGAAATGTAAATGATTGATTGTGCTAACGGCTTATTTGTAGATTTTTACTAGGCTTAAAAAAATTCTAAGATTTTATATGAAGTCTGAGTTTTAAGCGGGTCAACTAAAAAATTGTTCATTTTGATTCAATATTTACATAATAATTGGCTTTTGCTTTACTTTTAAACATATTTTACGCTTGTTAAGATTGCTTGTTAACGGTTTTCAAAGACTTTTTAAAGATTTTTGTTTTTTTTTTTCTCAAATAAACACACTTACAAACTAACAATTATATAGTACTAGTTTCAGTTATAAAAAGTTTAATAACAACTACATGAAGAGAGAATGAGGTGAATTAAATTATTTCTGGAATAGTTTTTGCATAGCAGTTTCTTAATTGTTGCACAAGTTTGTTAAAAAAAAAAAAAAATAAATATATGTATATTCAAATTAAGAGCTTAAAAATTATGCATATTGTATAGGTATATATATATATAAAGTAGATGAATGAAAAATAAACAAAATTAATAACAACAATAATACAAAATAAAAAAAAAACTTGATCAAGTTTTTTTTTCATAATAGTCTTTAAAACACTTTTTCAAATTCGCTGAACTCGCTTAAAATGCTCAAAATCTTTCATATACTTTCTTGGTGTTTTTTTTAATTCGCAATAGTATTTCATATTAGTTCGCTTAATTATAAATTTCGGTCGTCATTTGTATGCCTTGATTTTTTGTATGCATTCTAAAAATACGTTATACAAATTCAAACACTTTATGTAGAGTGTATGTTGTGGATTTGCTTGCATTGATGATTCGTTGTATGACTAATAGTATTTTATGTGGGCAAGAAGCTGCAGTAGTTTTTTAGTTTGTGCATTTCTCCCATATAAGCATAACCATACAAATATTTGGTGTCACATGCACCAGATACGGCACGAGGCCTTTATAAAAACCTCGCATGCTTTCGTACCTCCATGTTTGTTTAATGCAATCCCAGGTGCCTTTGTAACTGTGATGATGATCCTGCAAACGGGCGCGTATCACTTGATACGGATACGTGGCGGCAGCAGCAATTAGTTTGGAAATAGCAGCAAATGCCAAATACTCGGTAGTGGCCTGAAAGAGAGAAGAATGAGTTTGAGTTAAATCGCTTTATAAAGTATGCTAATGCTAAAGAATGATAATTTTTTGTAACTGTTGCTTTTAAACTCTGACATGAATTGAGCGACTGATGTGAACTGTTGACTGATATGCTGTGCGTGCCATACATTATGAAACGCATGAAAAAAAACAGTTCTAACCTATAACAGAGAAACCAAATGTTTAATTTTTATATAATCCCTACAATAAGCATTTGAATTTAATAAATCAATCAATCAAGTGTTTTTGAGCACTCAAAACGTTAAAATTGTCATCCGCCTTTCAGCCTCCACTTGGCAACCAACGACTTCTTCTTTGTTCCCTCACATAAAAACAAAACGTGGCGAGCCCATAAACCTGGGTTTGGAGAGCCACTTCAGAGTGGCAAAACTGTTTCGAATATTGATTGAAACGAACGCAAAAGTGTATTGATCATCTTGGAGAATACTTCGAAAAACAAAACTTTTTCACTGATTAACCAGTTATTCATCATTGCATAACCTACGTCATCTGTTCCATTTCTCTCTAGATGGCAACAGGTAGTAAAAGCCTTCATCAATTGAGGGGGAGGTAGTTTCGTAATCAATATTGTTAGGAACTGATCTCACAAGAACGAGGTTAGAAAAGCGACCTGTAGGAGTGTGAGGTAGTTCTAAAACGGTTGGCAATTTACTGCCCCCCACTTTTCTGCTCATGATATCAAGTAGGAGTAGGGAGGGGGGTAGTAAAGATTGCATTCACTGCATAAGATGAAGTAATGGGCTCATAGAAGCATGGCGGAATTATAAGATAGGCTCAAGTTGAAGTATAAAGGCAACTCTATGTCAAAGTCAGCTGTTCGAATTTTAGTTTTCTAATTGTTGTTGTTGTTGTTGTTGTTGTTGTTATTGCCTTTAGCATTTGATGTTTACAGCCCTCATAGCTTTGTTGTTGCAAAACTTCTCGTTTGAGCCATTTTAGTGTGAGCCTACCTTAAATTGTATCATGAAATATTGCTAAAAATAGGTAATTTTCTTGTCATGCATAAAAGTGATTTTCATAAAATTCGTGTTTTATGTAGTTGTGTGTCGTGTTAAAATTTTGAGCATCTTCCAGACGGAAGTGTTCACCATAAGGAAGGCCGCGAAGACTGCCCTAAACATGAAAACACACCACTCTAATATTAACATATTTTTAGACAACCAAGCGGCGATCAAATCCATGTGCTCCGCTACCATCAGGTCTACAAAATCCACTTGCAAGCAGAGAAGCACTATGCGCTTCAAAGAGAGTGCGCATCTATTGGATCTCAAGCCACATGGGCCACCGGATGGAAATGAGAAGGCAGATAGACTAGTAAGGGCGGCGCCGGGCTGGGATCAGAATCCATACAACATGTACCAATCCCACTACAAGAGCTGTACAAAAACCTCGAAGATAGGGCCGCACAAGCATTGAGTCGTAGATGGAGACGCAGACGACAACATGCAAAACCTCAAAAAGCATGTGTGATACACGATGCGAAAAACGGCCTCTGTTTATCCTGGCACGACAGCGCAAAGAATGCAGGACAATAGTGGGTATTCTTACGGATCACTGCATGGCGGCAGCTCACACAAAGAAGACGGGCATCACAACACAGGACAACTGCAGGAAGTGCCAGGAACCAGGCACGGCTGAGACCCTGAAACACCTACTATGCACCTGTACCGTCCTACTTAGACCGAGACTGAAATGCCCAGGCTCACCGACGTGTCTGTCACTACAACATGTGACCAAAATCTCTTCAGAAAGCCTCTTAAGATTCGCAAATTCAACGCAAATCTTTATCGACTTTAACTAACTTCTTACAGGCTCCTTACCACTTACACCCAGTACCATTAAGCACCAGAATGCTTAAAGTGAGCCTCCGCCAGGAAGCAACCGGATTAACCTAACCTAAAGGCGAATGATTTCGGCGGTAAACACCGTAGAAAAATAGGGTAAAAATGCAGTTTGATTATAGTATCTTAGCAAGTTAAGCTGTAGCTAGTGACAAAATGAATTTTAGAGCCACCCGTATATACTAGGTAATTATGGTTTGTTTGGGTGTTTATTTCAAATTTATGTAAAATATTTATAGTACTGACTCGGTAGTAGCTTATGTAAATTCTCGAAAAGAGAAGGTTAGGCTTGATGCATTGAAAAACCAACACGGGTAGTTGGAGTAAGATAATTCTGTTGATTTGATTGGTATATTAAGATGTTTGCTCAATGCGTTTGTTCGCGTTATATTACAGAAGTAACTTTTAAAACTTTTTTAGCCTTTACAGATTGATTCTGACTCGGTAACGTTAATCTTATTACCGAAGAAATTGATCTTTTAGCAACATGTACACCCTTTTGGTATTCTGCAAGTAAGCGTTACCAGTGAATATTGTTACAATCTCCTTAGGTGATAACAAGCGAAATAGCTAGATACAAGAAAAGAACTTTGGCAGTGTTTTGACAGCGTTACCGAGTGTACAGAATACCGATTACTATTACCGGTAACGCGCAGAATCGATCTGTAATTGTCTTAAATATGTGTTGGGCTAGAGAAATTTTCCAACTTTGTTTTATTTATTTTTAGGAATTCTTATTAATAATATGGTTGGTCGCTATACCAACTCATCAGTAATCTTCTGTGGCTTTTGCAGGTTTTAGTTTGATAGAGTTTATTATTTATTGATTGGAGTAGTTCGATATGTTCCTAGTTAGAATCTCAGTGAAGAGTTGAGCATAGTTTTAATTTTATTTACAACAGATTTGGGTGCATAGCCGTAGAGGAAAAGCACATAATCGACTTATGATATTAATAACGAATTAATTACTGCGATAAGAGTCTGTGATCTACAGTTAAATTTTAAACTTGATAAGCATTGTATTAAGGCCGGCGATACATTTAGAGGAGAGTAAAAGAGTGAAAAGAAAAGGGTCGTTGGTCAACGACGACGAGGGAGACCATGCTTCCGATAGATGGACCAGGCCGAGCAAGCCCTAACCGCACTTGGTGTATCCGATTGGAGAAGGCGCGCGCAAAGCAGAGGCGCCTGGCGAGAACTGATGAGGTCTGCTGAAACTAGAACACGGGTTGTTATGGCCACCTAAGTAAGTAAGTAAAAAAGAGTGATATTGGTTGGTTGGATGGTTCTTACAAGAAATTTGTTTAGTTTTAAAATTTTCAAATTAGGTAAGATATACATTAACGTTTAAAAAAAAAATATTTTTTTTTCTAAAACAAAGATAGCGCTGGCTACAAGGATTGCTGCAAAAGACCTCGTTTCGCACTACGGGCATTCTGCTGGCTCCTAGGTTGACCCGATAAATTTTTTTTTTTTTAATTTTAAAACGTAACGAAAATATCTTCTTAATTTTAGTCTTCTGGACAAGAATACTTATAAGGAGTCTATTTGTGTCATTTTTACCTATTATTGAAGATAATTCCTAATATTTTTTATTATAAACATTATATCATTGGTTGGAATAACACTTTAACGACACATATATAAATGCTCGCATTTTTAAGTTAAAAGCTCGGCGCCATAATAGTTACAACAGCTATTAATATCACTTGTCAAAGGTTAATAATGTTAATGCTTATAATTTTGGTTTTATTCACTTTCTCGGGAAAATTAAGTTGATGTTTTATATTCCAGCTTAGGCTATTTTGCCCCATTTTTTCCAGCATAATAAAATGCTATGACACGATTCAAGCATTGTGGAACTCAAGCTGTTCCTCTTGGCAGTAGTGCGGTGGCCAAGAGTGCTCTCAAATCTATAAGCAATTCTAATCTTGAATCCGGCTATTATAAATAAGTTTACAAAAAACGCGAACTTCAACTAAAATATTAAGCTTTTCACATTCCCTTCGAATTTTTCTGAATTTATTTACTTCAGTGGCTCCTCGGCTTTTCCATAGTCTTCCGATTGAATTAAGATCCATTCTGACTAAACTGTTTTTCTATAAAGAATAAAACTTTGGATTCTAGAATGTAATTATTCAGATTTTCATTTTTCATTTTTGGTTTTAGTTGCTAATATTTTTTTTTGTTTGGTTTTTTTTTTCTATCATTTATAATTAATAATATTTTTTATTTAAAATTTTTTTATCAATTAAATTTTTTTTTGTCTGCACCCTTTTCCATAATTTCATTATCTTGATAACTTATATGAATAAGGTCTTATTTTTTCTTAAATATTGTGTATTTTTAAAAAAAAAGCTGAAACAAGTTTCTATGAAAAAAACCAAATTTGTTTGTGATGCCTACAAGTATGATGTGACAGATTTTTATTATAATGCTAGCTATAAGTAATAACTGGGCTACTTACGAGTAACAATTCAACAAAAACATAGGGCAAAATAGTCTTTAATATAAAAACCTAATTGCCTGTAATTAGATATTTTTTATTAAGGCGTTTCAACGACACACGGAATTACACAAGTTTAGTTTATTATGTTTTTATATTTTAATATACAACTGTATTCGCCTCTAGTTCCTAGTGAACTACAGAATCAGTTTGAAATCCTTTCATTATGTTTATTCCTGTACAAAACTTCTTTGTACTTACCCATATTTTGTGTAATTATAAAAAAGTTAATGAAATGAAAATTAAATAAAAAATAAGTAAATCTTAAATTGTTGGTATCTTTTAATAAGATAAACATGGTAAAGCCTGATACACATAGAAATCATGGAACATGAAAAGCTCACATAGTAATTCAAGCCAAGTTCTATACAAAATCGAGTTGATATTTAATGTTAAAGCCCGTGCAGGACCGTGTACTCCCCGCTCGTTTGAATACAATAAAATAAAACCAAAATGTTGTTTCAACCTGTTTTAGTATTACTGTAAATAATTGCATTAATATGGAGTTATATTGATTTGTTCTGTTATTTTAGGTAAAAAAAACAAATAAATAATTTAATATTTTCGCAATATTCCAGACCAAAAACAAGTGTTCGCCAACAATTGACGTCAAAGCTGCGACACTGGTTGTTGTTGTGAAATACTATTTGCCTTAAATTGTCTAGAAAAAAATGGCTAATAAAAAGTCGATTTACTTCGCTGGCACATTGGCATTGTTCACAAATTAAAGACGTTTAAAAAATACGGAGCGGAGATCGGAAGTTGAGCGGAAGTACAATGCACGCATAAGAGCTGTTATTTGTTCACATTGATAAACAACAAAAGGCAAAAGCAAATTGCTTGAGTTCTTTTGGAATAACAAATTTACAGCAAAAAACAAAATAAAAAAAAAAGTTGATTGCCCGTTTTATTAATTTCCGATAATATTCGTAATAAGGTGTAAAATTTGCATTTTAAGTACCTCAAATATACATTTAATTTTAAATTTTTAATTTCATGCTTGGAAGCATTGCGTTTGCTTTACAAAATGAACTTGAATTCTTCAAAGAATTTATTAGCAGACATTTGGCAAAAAGCCAAAAAAAAAGCTTTCATAATATGGCCAACTGTCCGCAATTTACGTCTCAATAGATGTAGTAGATGGTCAGCAATGAAAATCATGTGATTTCCTCTGTCTGGTGGTGGTTGTATTTAAAAAAAAATGCTATAAAATTGACTGATATATGATAAAGGACGATACAACAATTACGCAACGTCAACAGGTTATAAATTCAGACTTTAAGCTAACAAATTTCTGGAAGTAAAAATTTATAAAATTTCAAACTCACCAATTTCGTATCGATGGGCAGTTTACGATATTGATTATAGTAATTCTTCATTTCTTCGTAGGTCATAAACTGCAGAGCACCATGTGATACACCCAACATGCTGGGTACAAAGCCCTTAAAAACAAATGATAAAAGCACTATTGAGACTATGTTTAAACAGAAATAAAAATATTTGTGACTTACTCTATATAAACCACGTACACCTTCCGATTTGTAGAGCTGTGACAGAGCATGCACCATGCCACGATACTCAATATTTCCCTTGGTACCTGCAGTTCCATACTGAAGACACAAACGCGTCTTCACCACCCAAATGGGATTTGTGAGCATCAGCGTTAGCACGCCTGATTCAGCGGCAATCAACATATGCATGGCGGGTCCTAAAGGTTGAGTCGTATTACCATCCTGTACAACAGTTTTTATGGTATTATAGCTGTAAAAGCAAACATGAATTCAGTAAAGTATTTTATAAAAATATATATGTAATGTTTGGCTACTTACAACATAAAATAGAATCCCCAGGCAGAACCGGAACCCCAAACATTGGGTGTGACTCCTTTGTACAGACCGCGAAAACCTTCTTGCCGAAAAATGGTGCTAAAGGCGCTACCCAAGCCACGATATTGTGGCACAGCTGCAGAGCGTCCATCATTAACTGTAAAGAGAGAGAGCGAAAATTGAATTCTTTAGTAAAGGTGTGTAAAAAGCGAAAAAACAAGTTGCTCTTATTTTTGTTATTGTATAACAACTATTAAACTTTGCTTTCTTAAGAAAAAAAAAAACAACTCATCATCATTCATATGACGTCAGTTAATTAAATACGAATTTGCTGCTGGACAAACATGGATATTTTTAGTGCTGAAACGCGTCACTTAATATTTGGCATGTGCGTAAATAATAACACACATGTGTCTGCGTCACTGAAATTAGTTTAAATTATCCATATACAATATGGAACATATAGTAGCGTGGCGTAACGGTTAAAGTGAGGTTATGCCAAAGAACCTCGATAGACCCGGGGGGTTCAAATCCCATTTGACACAGAATGTTTTTGTAGATAATAGCAAACCTCAAAGAGTAAAAATTGTCATGAAAAACTTCTTGAAAACATAAGCCCTTCGGAGTCGGCATAAAATTTGTAGGTTAAGTTCTCGATCATTTGTTCACAAACATTTAATTGCATACACAATACAATTACTCATAAGCTAATACTTTTTTTATATATACAAACATAAGATATTCAGGCATAGCTGTACTTTCTTGTTATCATTGAGGTATTCAATGTCAAAGAAACGCCTTTTCAACCTGTTGCCGAATTTCGAGATAGCTGAATAACAAGCTGCGATAACAAATTAATTTAAAAAAAATATATTTTTATTAAATAAAAATAAAAAACCTCTTTCCTGTGGAAGAACACTTTTCAATAACAAGTCATGAGTTTTGACTGGTAACAGCAACAAAAGCTATTTTAAGCGTTGATAGAGAAGCAGAAAAGTAATAAAAATTTTGAAAAACATCATTGATTGCTAGTTGATTTTTGATCGCATGTTCCAAGATATCAGAGCCAAGTTTGCTGCTTGATAAGGCCACCCAAAAAAAAAAGAATCTATTTTTTAGCGATGCGCACGTAAAGAGGGGCTCGTCAGCTTGTTGTTTTCTTTTCATTTAACTTTTAAAATGAAAATATTTGCTCATGTGACTTGGTGTGGGTTAGGGTGGAGGTGGAGGGGAAATGGGTACGAGCACGCATCATCAGGTTGTTGATCGTGCATAACAATAAAAGTTTTAAGTTATACCGAAAACAAGATAAAAATAAAGATAAATTAAAATAAACTTAAGTGGCACAGATTTTCTTAATAAAGTAGATGTCGGGAATGGAAATGGATGGCATGTCTGAATTTTAACGTCATAATTCAAAAACAATTTTACCTCTTTAAAAGAAACGCAATAATATTATGAAATAGTTCAATGTTTATTAAATAATAATTGGATGACACCGAATTTAAAATATCAAGAAGTTAGAAAGCTGCAATCACGTGTAAAATAGAGAAGATAAAGTTACCAGGATAACACAGAATATAACTCATGATATAAAGTGTGACCATTTAAGAACGATAGGAAAAGATATTTATATAAAACAACAACGGTGTGAGATATTTGCATATTTTTTAAAATTTTTTTATTTTTTAGCAATCATACACTGTGGAATTTAAAAAAAAAAATCAAAATTTGTAATTCGGACATGTAGTCAAACAACTATATCTTTAAAACCGTTAGCCATTGTACAAAAAATACTAAACTGTGTAGGCAGTTTTTGAAAAATTCCTTTAAAATAGTAAGAATTCATTCTCCAGCGTAAAATTTTGGGAATGCATTAAGAATGAATGCCTCAATACGGCAATGTTTTCAAAATGCCAAAGAGTAGTGATGCTGACCTTGAAAAATGGGAATGAAATTTTTAGTGACCAAAAAAATTATAAGTTTTTCAGACTACATACATATGTCCGATTCACAATTTTTTTTTATTTTTCCAGTATAACTGCAAAAAAAAAAACAAAAAATTATGCAAATATTTCTAGTTTTTTAAGTACTATCGACATGCAAAGTACCAAATTTTGCAAATATGTGAGTTTAAAAAAGCGTCCGATTTGACATGGAATCACTGAATTATGTATGGAATAGCACATCAATTAAATGCCCGATGGCTTCGGCTTCGATGACAGTGCTTCAAGTAGTCGGTGCAATTTTTTATGACTCGGTCTAATATGTGACGCGTTATTACGGCAATAGCGTCCCGAATATTGACCCTCGGGGCTCATCCAAAGTAGTAGACTTGATGTAGCCCCAGAGAATATATGAATTTATGTAGCCCCAGCTCGAATGTCGTCGAGCTCTGGCCACTAAGAATCGGCTTACATCTCTTTATATCTAAGGCCACTGACGGTTACGGCGTCTCCTTCCTCACTTAGAAAGAAATAAGGTCCGATAATGCTGCCGTGCCATAAACTGCACCAAACAGTCAATCTTTGTGGACGCATTGATGCTTGGTCGAACTCTTGTACATTGTGGTCGCTCTAATAACGGCAATTTTGTTTGTTGACATAGCCGCTGAGTCAAAAATGGGCCTCGCCTGAAGAGATGACATTTTTGGCCGAAATTCGGCTCTACGGCCAATATTTTAGTACCCAATTAGCGAACTCTCGGCGTTGTCTATGGTTGTTCGGCTTCAATTCTTGTGTCAGCACAATCTTATATGAATGTAGACCCAAACCAACCACAAAATAAGCCTGGTTGACTCTCTGGTGATGCCTAATTTAGCTAATCGGCGCCGAATCAACATTTCTGGGTCTTCCTCTACTCTGGCCGCTACGGCGGCAATATTTTCTTCACTTCTCACTAATCTCTGTCTGGTTGGTGTCTTAAGGTTCAAAAGAGTATACTTACGCTCAAACTTTTCCATGATGTGACGAATTGCCTGTCTACTGAAGCCATGATGTCGACCGACCTCACGACGAAATTCACATAGCGTATTTACCACCGTACAACTTTCGGAACTTTTGAAATTTCGATCAAATTTTGTAATTATTTCCACACGTTCGGGTAGCGTGAAACGATGCACGATGACATGACAAACCTTACTGAATATTTTGACCGCTTGATGTCGTTGATAACTTTGACTACTATCATTGCTATCTGGTCATTAATTGCTTTGGATCATTGTTGTGCACAATTTTTTTGTATTCGTTCCAAAGCACTAACTCACAGAAGGAATGTGCCCACGTTGATTAATTTAGGTTATGAGTCCAGAGTCTGTTTGTACACAATTAGTTTTCCAAAGCCACGTTCTGAGAAGCACCCCCCAACATGGAGCTTCGCTGGGTGCTTTACTGTTCACTGGATTATAAAAGTACCCTTTTTTTTGATCAAGCACGTCTAATTGTATTGAACTCCCAAAAATAAGACTCATCAATTAGGTTTTGGTAGGTCATCCCACATTTTTCTTTTTCTGCATAATGCGCTAATTCCACATATTGACAAAATTTTTAGATTTTTTTTTATATACCTATTACTCTCTAATGCTTTGGTACAAGATTTTGTAAAAACTATTTTTTTATTTATTGAGTCGTTCAATAGCTAGAAATTGTAGAACAACTTATTCGAAATGGTCACCATTTGCTTTCCAGCAGGAGCGAAGTGAATCCGGCCAGTCATTGATCGCAGCACGCACAACATGTATGGGAAATTTGTCCACTACTCGGACAAGAGCGCGCTTTAGAGACTCGATATTTGAGTGTGGAGTAGAGCAAGCCATACCCTTTTGTAATCCAATGGATTCAGGTCTGGGATACCCGCTGGCCAATGATCCGTGCAAATGAAAGTCCGGTACTTTTTTTGAGCCACTCTTGAGTCAATTGCGCCTGATAGGCCGGAGCAGAATCTTGTTGAAAGGTCCACGGCTTGTTTCGAAAGTATGTCGTGTTGAGCGGCTTTACAACTAATTCCAAAACGTCGAATTCATACACTTTCGCCGAAGTTTTGACACCTTTTCAAGTTTAGGAGGGAGTTGCCTATGATGGGGTCACCAACATCATAGGCGACTTCCTCCCAAACCATCACAGAAGCCGGGTGGTGACCTCTCTGGACTACTCTTGGAATGAGTTCTGCTGCATGCCGTGATGACAGAGCATAAACTCTATCATTCTGTTTATTCAACGTAAACATAATTCGTCTGTGGGCATTATTCGCGTGCTTGAAAGTAACGCTATCAATTTTCGCTTGCGTTGTTCTTTTTATGTTGCCGTGAGAAGGTGCCTATTGTGTGCCTATATGTGCCTAATGCAAGAAATCGATGGCGTCGAGATATTTATCTTCCGCGAAAAGATTTTCTGCTTTCGTAGCGGTTTTCGTTTTATTTGAGACTTCACCGCCCGTGGTGTTCTTACAACTCGCGGACGGACAATTATTCCATCAGTATCCTCAAACAACTTCACAGTACGATACACAAAATTACGAGTGACTCCGAGTGGTCGCAAGGCTCGAAAGACATTGCCTCTTTCCATGCCACATTTTTTTAGACCAACTTTAACAACACAATTTTGGAGCGAGCTCCATGCGATGATTATAAACAACTGACGCCAAGAACTTTTTCACGGAAAAGAAGCATAAATGCTACATGTCAAATAGGCATCAAAGCGAAGTGAGTGCGTTCAGTAGTTCACTCACAGTGAGTACGTTCAGTCGTGTACCAAAACATATGAGAGTACTAGGTACTTTGCTGCTTCCAGAAAAGTAATTTTGGGTCCTTTTGGATGTCTGCAAAGAAACACCACTTCAAAACGTTTTGCGAATGCAAGACTCATAGCGTTGAATTGTTTATTGAATATGCTTGTGATTCACCATAGAATGTCAGTGTGTGCAATTCACAATAGAGTAACGAATAATCATGTAGCCAGTTTTTTCGATACCTCCAATATTTTAATAAAATAGGTAAGTAGGTAGGTTTTCAATTTCAATTCATAAATGATATGTTTGAAAAAGTTTTGATTTAAAACTATCTTTATTTGAATTTACATTATTACAAACTATGTTTAACGAGTGAATACTAATATGTTTTTAAAATCAAAAATTCGTCAAACCAAGATTTTGTTCCACTGTATATCGATAAAATATAACTTAAATCAAGCATTTCAGTGCAATTTCATCAGCAATTCATCATTGAAGTCAAAAAGGTTGCGTTGAACTTTTAAAATAAGATACCAACAAATACCGTACGACCTTGAGAGAATCTACGTTTTAGTGTAATGCAAAAAAAAAAAAAAACAAAACTTGACTGTATAAAGGTGTAAAACCTGGTAATGAACGAATCGAATGTAAACGTTAAAAGATACAACAAAACCCAAAAGATACCACATACAATTTATGAAAAAATACAAAATTTAAATAATTCAATGGTTGTAAATGAATACTAAGGTTAACTTCAACTTGCAAAGAAAGAAAAAAATAAAAAACGAAGGGAATGAACGATGCATTAAGCTATAACCAACCGCAGAAAGGTAGGAAAACCTCTACTAAGAGCTATACAAGAATTTTTTTAATTGACCCATTTGAATTAAGGGCTGATATAAATAGAGTTACTGCAGCTGCGCAGCACATGACGTATGAGTGATATACATGCAAGTTAAAATGCAGCAAAAAAAAATGCTTTTAAATCAAAGTTTTTTTTGCAGCAGCACGTATTGTGAGTGATGCAATACAGTAGAAACTTTGCATGACTCAAAATATAATAACAGCAGAAACAAAATAAGACCCCGATTATGGATTTCCGTTTTAGGTGTATGAAACTTGCTAAACAACTTGATTGGTAGAAAAGAAAAAAAAGAAGTAACAAATATATATGAAGGAAATATTGCAGCTAAAAACTCACAAAAGTAGGTCTAAAGCCAGTCAATGTTATAAGTCAAGTTATAAATGTGTTTGTTTGCGGAATATATACAATAGTGATTCATACAATAAAACAAACTGCAGAAGAAAGGCAGATAAGGAGGAGGAGAAGCAGCTACAAAAGCCAATCTAACCGACAAATGAAATAAACAAAAACAAACGTTTTTGCGCACATAGCAACAGGTTCAAAACCACACACACACACACACACTCACACAAAATCAAAAACGCCTATTAAATACCTTTATAATATACCTATGAGCTCAGCGTGGTATGTTATCGAAAAGTGTAAAACCAGACATAATGATGCATGAGTGTCTGTTTGTAGTTTTGGTCATTGTACAGTCACGTGTTGAATTCGTATAGTGTAAATATAATAAAAATCAACAATATATAGAATAGGTAGTGTGTAAGCGAAGTAGCGGGGAAAACAAATATTAATAAAAACAAGTTTTTTGTTTTAATGAGAGCTGTTAAACATTTATCAGCTGTTGTTGGATGGCAACACAAAAATACTTGAAAACATAAACACACACACAGAAAAGCTGATAATGCAGACCCACAAATTGCAAAACAAAAAAAACCCCCCCAGATCAGCCTAAATCAAGACAAACTAATAAAATGTTGCTGCTTTGTTAGTAAAAAAGCAATAAAAAATTTTGAGAAAAACAAAATTTTTAAAAATTTGCTTTTTTAATTATATTTTCGCTTTATTTATGTCTTTTTTATTTGAAGCTATAAGTTTAAATTTTTTATTATTATTATAATTTTAAATCACGGGAGCAGCAAAAAACTTTGAAAAAAATAGAAATGGTTCGATCTCTGTGGTAAACAAGTTGGCCCCTTTTTTTTTATTTTGATTTTTGCCAACGAAAAATATTATCTTTAGATTTAGCACTGATTTGGAAAATATGTCAATAATAAGCTTTCTTATCTTATAATGATAACAGCATGTTGTATGAGGTTAATATCGATGCTTCTAGGAAATGTATTATTTCCGGTAAAGTTTGTATTTTACATTGAATTCATTGAGAAAAAAAAATGCAATTACATTTATTTCAGGGTCGACCCAGCTATGAATAATTAAAAAGCTTTATTTTCAAATGTAATGGAAATTCATGGGAAATTTTACTACGGTTTTTAATTAACTTTGCCCTAAATACGTATGTATAATAAAGCATACAAACAACCATTAACGTCTAGGCTAATGTAAACAATTATTTTTGAGAAAAATATTTGCATGCGTTAAACGCAAACTGGAATTAAAAAGTCAACAAAAACTAGTAAGTTATAAGAGAGGAATAAGCAAACAATAACACCAAGAAATTAAAAAAAAAATTATGCCACCTAAGCTGCTAATTTTGTTGTTTATCAAATTGAGCTCAGATTGAAGCTAAAATGCTTGTTCGTTTCTTTTTTTTTTTAGCACTAAAAAAAGTAACTATTTTACTTATTTACATTTTCTTTTTCAAAATTTATCGAGACTAAAACTTTATATCTTAAGGCAGTATTTTTCTTGAACTAAGAATATATCCTCCAAAGGAATCGTTAAAATTTCTATTATTTACGGATTTATACCAATTTTAGATGCGCCTGTTTATATGATTTTGACTGGCTGTAACTTTGCTCAAATCTTTAAACGCGTTTTTCTCGACATGATATTTCAAGTTCTAACTTGAAATTTTATACATATATCTCTCTATGACCCGAACTAGAATTATGTAAAAATTTTGTTTTTTAATATTTTTGAAAAATTCAAAACTATGAAGAAAAGGTCAGAAAGTTACTTCTTTTTTTACAAACAGTCGCCATTTCGCGAAAAAAATTTATTTTTCTTTTCGGGTAGAGCGACATTCTTGCTAATTAATTATTTTCTAACAAGTATAATTTTTTTAGTACAGCCAACTTTTTTGTTTTTTAAGATACATTTATGTTATTGGTGCCATTAAAAAGAAAGAGGAATACATTACAAAATTGATTATAAAAAAAAATTAATTTATTACGCGAAATTCTAAGAAATTTGCATTCAAAGTTAAAATTTGGTAATTTCAACCGATTGATTTCATCTTTGAACGAGCACTACTTCGTAACGGTTATGTCGGTGCTGTTTGTTGATATACCGTTGAAAAAGTGATTTTATTGCCTTTGCAATGATTTATCAAAAAAACTTTCCGTAACTTAGTTTTTGTGCTAGAAACAATAACGTGGATCAAAGACGTGACATATTAATTAATCCTGTAGCTCCTAAGAATGTGAAAAAAGACTCCCCCTCCCATACGATTTTTTGCTCAGCTCGACATAACCTTTATTACGAATATATTAATTTGGATTTTGTCATTTCTTTAATAAAGTCACAAAATAGCAAAATCAAAATGTAAATTTCAAGTCCCAATCCATGATATGAAAAAATGAATGAAGTCAATAATTTCCAATCAATGACTTAAATGAATGCATTCATTTTTTTCAAATCATTGAGACTTAAAATTTCAAATCACAATTAATGATCACGAAAATTTATTACATTCATGGAGTCCCATGCAAAAAATTACTGCAATCATTTTTTCAAATCATTGATTGGGACTTGAAATTTCAAATCATTGATAGAGAAATAAATGATTTTAAATCACAAATGAATGCATTCTTTTACAGCTTATATAAGTCTGCTGCTTTAAGTCTTTTTGAATAGCTTGCTGACTTCTTTGAAGTCGTTGCCTTCATATTTTGTATGCGTTGAAGTAATCCACCACATTTTTGGGTGCTACAAGCGACAATCTTTTCAGCGCCCATAGATGCTGGATTGAGAGGTCATTTCCATATTTGTGGAATAGCTTTTCCTTTTGAATGGGTCTTCATACAATTTGCCCAAAATGAAAGAGGTACCTCTTCTACACCACATCTGGGAAGTACTCTTTGGCGGCGGTGGACAATGATTTATCGAAATCGCTTATGATCCTGATTGGATTGACGACAATATGCCGAAACATGTGATTTGCCCAACGCTTTTAGTGTGCTCCAAGTGCTCAGTATGATGCATTTCTCACCCGCAAAGTCAGCTTCTCTCAATACGAACAGACCTTTCTCCACAAATTTAAAATTTTTTTGGGATGTTTATTTCCTCCAAGGTTTATGGTCAGGTCAGCAACAGACCGGGTCCGGCGTACATTCAGCTTTTTTTCGATGGCAATTGGAGTCGGCATTCAGATGGTCAGGCAGTTTCATGATTTGCGATATTTGCAGCCCAAATGTTGAAGCCATGTTTTTTAAGGAATTATTCGCTGCTCTTGAATGAGTGGGTCGCGTTTATGGATTGTTGCTGGTTTCAAAATATTATGATGGTCGTCAATATATTTGTGATAATAACACTTTTGCACAGTTATTGCTTCCGTTGGCCACAACGACCAGCGATATTCATCTTTTTTTGGTTTTTAACAAACAGCTTTTCTTTGCTTGTGTTCGATTTTTGCACAAGTAGAAGAAGAGAAACGCCACACAGCTTCAAATATTTAGAATTGTTTGAAGTTATGATAATATTAAAATTAATTTAAAAAAATGCTAAATAAAAAGGCAACGTATAGGTAAAAAAAATTTTACAAAAAAATGTCAAACATTTTCATAAAATGTTCAGCAAAGTACAGCCATAGAACCAGTCAAGAACTTCAATAAAAGGGGTATAAAAAAATGCAAAATACATAGTAGAAATGTCAAGGCACACTAAGGGCCGTTTTATTCACATTTATAACTAGAAAGTGTTGAATAATATTCAAGTTTTTCCAACAAAAACTCCAAAGTTGTTGATAAATCCCGAGTTATAATAGTAAATGTCCCTCAATTTTTTTAAGCGAAAAAAAAAAATATGATTTGGGTATAGTATTTGTGGATTTTTAGTTTGGGGATTTTATATTTGGTAATTATGGTTGGGTACGATAAACCAATTCACAAAATCTCCAAATCAGAATCCCCAATCACAAAAGCGAATTTTGTACCTAAGTATTTTGAGTTTAGGGATTTACAAAAAATTCTGGGGTTTCGAGGATCTCTCAACAATAACACCAATAAATTAAAAAATTATGCCACCTAAGCTGCTAATTTTGTTGTTTATCAAATTGAGCTCAGATTAAAGCTAAGAAGATTCTTGTACGTTCTCTTTTTTTTTTTTTTTTCTTGACACTAAGCAAAAAACTTAACAATAAGCGTGCTACTTGGCTTTGGTTGATAAGAACAACAACGATAACAATAACAAAAATAACAACGATAGCAATTCGTGCGTGTACATTTAAAAGGTAGCAAAACATGTTTGTGTTTACACTTAGCTATTAATTTAAAAGTGATAATATATTTGTTTCCTTAATAAAAATCAGATGTTTACCAGAACAAATCTTAAAAAAAGAGGATGCAACTGTATAAAACGACCTTTTAGGAATTTGTAAATATGTACTCAGAAAATTTAATAAAAAATCGAAGAGTGCCGCATCTAGCGCGCACAAGCCAAACACAAATTCCAAATATAAACTAAACAATGCAATGGAAACGCTGCTGCTGCTGCTGCAATGGAAAAATACTCTACTCTAAACTATATCGGTGCCAGACAAAGTGACGTTTAAGCAATATGTGCAACTCAAGCAAGAGCGAGAGGGCAGAGTGGAAAAAAACACATTCGTTATTCACAAATTTTCCATAATTTTCTTGAAGTTTCGCTTATATGATTCAGCTGTGAATTTTTTATTTCATTGACAAATTAAAAAAAAAAAAAAATTAAAAACTGGCGCTAATATTCAATACAATAACAACTAACAAATAATAAATAAGCTTGAATTTTCAGCGTTTTAAATAAACTAAGCGATTAATTAGTAGGTTGGGTTTAAAGGTTGTTAGTTTTTTGCATAATAGTGTAACAAGAGCACTTGACGATATAAAGTATTTTGATGTAATTCAAAGTTCAATTGTAGCACGCGAATGCGCGCTGTTATTAATCAATATTCTAACCCTTTAAAACAAGCAAAATATCATTCAAATCTGTACTTGCCTGTCTGGCTAGTGTCTGCTTTTTTTTTTTTTGTGTTTGCTGTTCTTTAGTAATGATAATGAGCAGGTTGACATTTGTTTTGAAATTAGTTAGTGAGCAGGTTGATAGCTCCACGGGCCGTTTTCATTTCAAGATTACTTAAGTTATAATACTTATTAAGGGGAGGGAACTAAGCAAATTTTTTTTTTTCAAAAACAAATTCAATAAAACGGAATTATTTTAAAACACCTCAAAAGTTCCCTAACATATTCCCTGAAATTTCCCTAATCCTTTTAGAAATGGCAGCATCGTTTCGATATGCATATAAACGCTCGGTTTTAGAGCGCGCCAAGGGTAGTCTCGAGCTTACAGGGCGTGGTTGGCCCGTGTGTGTCTTTATGTAAATTTAGTTATATACATAGTTTAGATAATATAAATATTATGCCTCTTATATGGGCATTTCCACAAAAATGTCAACCAAAAAAAAAAAAAATTGAATGTTTCGAAATTAAATTTTTTTATCTAGTAAAATACGAATATATATGAGCTTCGCATTCTGAAAATTTCAATGTCTTAACTAATATTTAAAACCCTCGTCTACTGAAGATATAGGACCTGACACCTAGTAAGCTTCGCCTATTGCCGAACTAAGATGTTAGTTACTCTTCTTAAGCTCTTTTCTCTCTTCTTTGATTACACATTTTCTTAACGGAAATTTTGTCGCGTGGGTTATGTCGCGTGAGTTACAGCAAATATTTTTTATAAACTCAATATATTTCTAAATAAGCAAAGTTCTTCGGTAAAGTGGATTTATTATGAAACTTCACTGTTTTCCCATTTTTTAAAAATTAAAAACAGAAACAGGTTATATAGTAAAATTCGCTGAATTTTTACAATCTAAACATGCTTGTAAAGCACAGTTCCTTTTTTTGTCGCGTGAGTAACGCCCATATTTACCACTGTTATTCTTAATTAGTTACAGGAACGACAATTTTGGTATATCATACCATTACTATTTCTTCTAAGGCATATGTACATCAGAAATTTTTTTACATTAATAACATAAACTTCCGAGAAAACGAAGCTTTAAGTCGTACGCATGTCGCGTGAGTTACGATGGAAATGCCCATATATGGTTTTTAACTTGAAATCGATTTTTCTCTAAACTGAATTTTTTGTCACACTAAAAAAACCGCATTATAACTCGGAAAATAATCGAACCAATCATGCGGGAATTTGGCAGAGATCTTCGTAACTCTATTAGCTATACTACAAACCTAAAAAAACCTTGCATCCCAGCAAACCATAGTTGACGACTTTGTCGAAATTCCGACTAATTCGTAACTATTTCGACCTGTCTTTAAGAAATCGTTACAATTTCGTTACGCAAATATCGGAACAGTTTCACTTTTTTTTACGGATTTATATAGAATTCCGTTATGCGACTGTTTGTACAACATATTAAAATTCTAACAGAGTAAAATTTTCTTTCTTTTGAACTGTCTGAACGAAATCGTAACTTTTTCGTAACGTTTTCGTTAAGACTCGTTACGAAATGGTGTTAACCAGGGATGATATTGGCTTAGTTAAAAAAGGGCCAAAATTCATACAAAAATAGGGCTTTTTTGACAAGAATAGTGCCTTTTGAGGCAAAAAGTAGTAATTTAATATTGAAGACTTTCTATTTGGATGTTTAGTCATGATCACACAAATATCACACTTTTTAATAATCGCACCAAGCCCAGTTTATGTTACATTTTGCTTCAAAGTTTTATTTATTTTTTAACCGACTTCAAAAAGGAGGAGGTTCTAAAGATCGACGGTTTCTCGGTTTCTGTTTTTTTTTTTTTTTTTTTTTAAATCGATAACTCCTAAGCCATATGCCTGGTTGCCATAATTTTTGGCGACCAGATAGATATCATAAACACGGACTGTACTGTATCTCGAAAAATTTGAAACGAGGACACTGCAATTTAGTGTAGGGGGGTAGGCACAATTATTACAAATTACCGTCAAGAAAATGGGTGTTATTCGACAGATGGGCGTGTCAATATTAAAAAAGCAGTGAATCTTGAATAATTTTGAGACCAGATACTGCAATTTAGTATAGGGGTAGGCATTATTATTACAAATTATGGTCAAGAAAATGGGCGTTATTTGACAAATGGGCGTGGCAATATTATAAAAAGAGTATCTCGAATAATATTAACACTAGGGCACTATTTATTGTAGTACAGGGGTAGGCAGAATTATTAAAAACTACGGTCTACTATCTACTAAAGTAAGTAGATAAACACTATCTCAGTTAATATTGATGCTGGGGTACTGAAATGAAGTACAGGGGTAGGCACAATTATTACAAATAACGCTCAAGAAAGTGGGCGCTTATTTAGCAAAGGGGCATGGTAATATTAGAAAATGGGTATAATTATTTGAAAACACGTCACATCTAATTTAAATTTAAGAGACAGATATTTGAAATAACCAACAAACTTTCGGAATTTAATAGAACAAATTTTTTAAGAACAATTGTATTTATGTAGTTTATGCATTTTTTCGAAAAGTTATCATATTCTCTAAAAAGGAAGAAATAAAATCTTTAAAAAAAAACCGAATTATTTTTCCTTTTAATTTCTTTGTCATATTTGACAATTTATCTAAACATATTATTACATATGAAAACTTATTATTTTAATTTTTTTCTTATTTATTTTATATTATCATAAATATATTAATTTCATCATGAATACAAATGCTTTGAAGTTGGCGCTTCTGATTAAAAGTCTGATTATATTAGCGCCGACCTTAAAAGGCGCGACCAAAAACGAATAAAATCGAGGATAAGGCTTTAATTTAAAAATGGGTTTCTTATATAAAAAAATTCAACGGAACTTTTATTACTACGATCGATTTAAAATACTTTATTAAAAATTTAAAATTTGTGCAACGATGGCATGCTATTAGATGATATTTTATCAGTAGAATTTTTAAAAAGGGCCCAAAATTAATCGAAAGGGCTTCGGGGCCTTTGAAAGCAAAACGGGCTCAAAAAAGCCCTAAAAGCCCCCAAATATCATTCCTGGTGTCAACCCCTTCATACGATATTCTTTACAATTTCGTAACGAAATAGGATTCCGAAATTGGAAAGATTGCGAAATGTTTGTTACGATTTCGTTAAGAATATTTTCTATGCTTTTATATTGTACAACATTCACATTACATAACAATTAGATTCACAAGAGCTCCTTAGCAATTCCTTGTTAGGGGGCACCCATTAATTACGTGAGGTGATTTTGGCGATTTTTTGACAACTCCATCACCCCTAGCAGATTTGGCTCGAACCCCCCCACCCCCTCCTCTAATCTCACGTGAGATTGTTCAAAATGCGTGTTTTCAGTGTTAATATGTTAACACATATGCTTCATTGTATTGGATTTATTAAAAAAAAAAAAAAACATAACTTATTAAATTATTTTTATTTAGAACTAGTTGAGACTTATATTTAAGACTACTGAGATCGTAGTCTAAAGTCACAAAGAAAAAAATGGAACAATAAAATACTCAAATGAGAACTTCTAAAATTGATGCAAGATATTCATTCTAATTAAGTCCATGGCGACTTATATGCGGTCTCAAGAGTGACTACTGGAACCAGCATTTCCATGTGATTTTCAGTAAAATCATCTGCTCCTTCAACTTCGTTCTGATTTAGTCACTCTAAACCATTATCGCTTGCACACAGAAGCTCAGTAGCTCGTCATATTTTAGTAGAGAAACATGTTTTACTGAACTTAGCTCAGTTATATCATAATTCTAGTTTCTTGTCGCAAAAAAAAAAACATAATCCTTGCGAGAACCCCCTTTTCCCCACGTGAAAGAGATTCGGCTTAACCTCTCGCCCCACTTAACGCCTCACGTAATTAATAGACGCTCCCTTAAGCAAACAAGCAGAACTTAACTGTAAGTTATAGCCATATAGCCAGAATGGTCCGATTTAGTTCAAATATGCACAATTTTATTTGATAACTTGTTACCATTTTAAAGGTAATTTCATCTTTCGTCGCTTTTGGTTTAAAACTGGGACAGACGATTTTCACAAGCTTCTCTTGAGGCATTGTTTGATTTTTTTTTATACATTTTTTTTGATTTATAGCCTAAAACTTTAATTTTGTGCACAAACAAAACGCCCATTTTGACAAAAATTAATATTTTTAAAAAATCAACGATTAAACGCCAAAGAACTATTTACTTAACAACTTTTATTTATCTTTAACAACGCAAATGAAAAGTCTTTTACAGCATTGCACGGGGAAATGTCGGGAAATGTCGGGGATAATTCTTGAATAGTTTAACTTTAATAATGTAAAAATAATGTTGGTGTCTTAATAAAATAAAAAAACGGTGTCTTTTTTCTTCGAAAAACTCCCGGAGGCCCTTAACTAAATTATAGCAAACTGCTTTTAAATAAAATTATTAAGAACACTAACTTTTACAAGCCAAGCTAATTTTTCCAAGAATTTATCTTGCTATTGTACTGACATGTTTTTTCTAATGAACAATACGTTTTTCATAAACAAGACTAATTAAAAATGTACCTCATTTCGTAGTTCCCTCCCCTTAAAACTGATTAAATTTTTAATGATAAGAGTTTTAATAGACTTATATAAAACGTTATGTTATTCATTATTTTTCTACACTCCATATTCTGCCTAAAGTTTTCTAGAAAGAAATACTAAATATATATTTATAGCTAGTATTATATTGAGCCCACAGCTACATGTTGTCATAACAACATTTATGCCTATGCCCACTTTTTGCTAATCTTTTTCTAATCTTTTCTATAAAATTTGCAATTTGGTATATATATTTTTCATATATAAATTGTTTTGTACTTATAAGTGTTTCATAACAGTCAATAAGAGTGAAAATTGCTGCGTAAGCAAGCATTAAGCTGCGTGAGGCAATTATAACACGAGACATTATTTTTAACTGATAAGGTGGTAAAGATAGTTTTTTGGAAGAACGAAAAACAAACAAAAGATATTTACTTGTTAATAATTTAAATTTTTGCTACGTCATTTGTTTTTGTACTTTTTTTTTAGATTGCGTCACACTTCAGCAGGAGTAGTAAATTTATGGGAAAACACGCTATGAATGAAATTATTAACAACAATCCAATCGATGTAATATTTTTTAATATTAAAAATAAAAAGGCTAGAAAAATTTTTAGCAGACTAAAAATAATGTTGGTTAAAAAATAAGAAAAAAAAAACTAAAATAATTTTGTTAATAGTTTCCTTATGCCGTGAATCATAACAAAAAACTCAAGTGCTTCTTTGGATTTGTCGATACTTCAGACAATTTTTCAAGTAGTTACAAAGACAGACACAGATAGTTAAAGTAGGTGAAAACTTTTCAAAATATAAAAATGCTACTAAACATTTTAGCTAATGATCTTTAATTGTATTTGCCTTGACCTGTTGGACTCATCAAGAATATGCGTGTTCAAATAAATGAAAATGAGCCACCAACCAGAGCGAATCAGCTTCAATAAAGCCTTCTTAAATCTTGCGTTCTACCGATATCTTAAAAAAAATCTTTCCTAAATCTGGATTTCCTTCCGATTCTCCATAAAGATGTTGAATTGAAAGTAGTTATTAAGGGAGAAGTAAGGATTTGCATTTTTCAAAAATCGATATATTTTGTTTTTGTCTTTTCTTATAGTTAAACAACTGAAGTATATAGTCCCAAAAATTAAAGTCAATCAGAGCAAAACTCTCGAAGTTATTGACTATTTAGTCACCTCTCCTCCTCTAACATTGTAGCTCTGATAGAGAAATTTGAAACGCGTTTTTCTCGAAACCAAAGTTTCTCGAAAAGTTCGTGTTCACTGCCATTTAAAAACTACATTACTTATTCATTTTAAGCAAGGTACACACTTGCTACATATAAAATACCTCCCCCCAACGATAAGTTTTTGAATTTTTTTTTTTCAAATTAATGGGTTTTCCACTTACAAAAAGGTGGAATTTTTCGTAAAAAAATAGTAAAAAATAGTAAAAACCACTAAAAATATAAAAATGAAAGAAATAATAATCAGAGAACGTTGGGGAGGGAGGATTAGATGACACTTAGACTAAATTTTAATGTTCTTTGATTTCAGATAATTTCCATCTGAGATGCAGTGAACACCGCAAATCATCCTTTACAAAGACATTTTTGAAAAATCTTTGTCATCTTTTTTTGGGTTGTTTGTCGATATTTTTTTGCTTAAAATAATAACAGAATGTTAATCATTTGATACTTTATAATGTACAAAAGGTTTCAATGAATTTGCTTTATCGATATTTTTAAAAAAAAAATCGCTAAAAACTGTTTTTTGTTACACTGAAACCTCTACTCTCGCCTTTTAAATAAATAATTCTTTGCCTGTGAGTGACTCCTATTTAGTGTCCGACCGAAACTGAAATTTTGCCGAAACCGATATTCGAACCTTTAGTAATATTCGGGCGAAACTTCCGCATGTTTATGTAATCCGAAATGAGCACTTTCGTTAGTGAAAGAAACAAGCAAAAATACTCTTGGATATGAAAAAATGTATTGCTTATTGTGTCCTACACGAACCAGAGTGCTTCTTTCGGAATACATTAACATGCGTTTAGTATTTTTATATGAAAAGGAAAAATTTTTTTATTTTTTTTTTTTTATTAAAAGCAAGCATAAAACAACATTGAAATTAGATAAATGATGCCAATAATGTTTTGCAGAAGTATTTCATAGCAATCTAGAAAAGAGATCATCTCACAAGTTGCTAGTTGCTTTGTACAATGCAACGCTTAGAAGAAGTTCGCCCATGTAATATCATTCTTCAGCACAAAGTTGATCAATGTTTGCTTATTTTGTTATCTTATTCCGCAAGAACTTGTTTATTTGTTCAAAATATAAATGTATAATTTTTATGAAAAAACTTCAGTTCTTTAGGTCAACTAGCAGACTGAACATCTTGATTGCAAGTCACTGTTATAAAAATTTTAGCAGACTGTTTTTCGTCAGTGCAATCTGATTGTGGAATTCATTGTCAAATAACATTCAGTTTGTTGCCAACCAAAGAAGATACTTTAATTTAAGCGTTTTATTTTATTAATAGTTCTCGTAATTTTATAACTATTTTCATTTTCTATTTCTATTTTCTTTCTTATAAATTAGCTTTTATTAATTTAGCTTTTATTTAATATATTTTTTAATTGAGCTATTTTTTAATTTTTTTTTTTTTTTTAATAAATATCGTAATAGCTAAGTTACAATTATGGGTCTTTAACAAATGTTTTTTTGAAATTCATTATATTGTTTAAATACATTGTAAATGATTTTAATAATTTGCAGGGTGAGTTTTTTAATCTGAGTGAGATAAAAGTTAAAAGGTTTCGAGGGGGTCAAATAATTGTGGCATTGCCGTAGTTAAATTTCTACGACTTTCATATTCAAATAAATGTCAACTTCTTTACATACTCTTAGTTTTCAAAAATAAAAAATTTTTTACTATTTTTGTTTGCAGAATACAAATATGTAATAAAAAAGTAGGGACTTTGATTTGAAAAATCAAAGTTGACCTCGATTTGACTTTGAAAGCTGGGCTCAATTTCACCATTATTTGACCCCTCGAATCTTTTGTCTGAAATATTTTTTGCAATGTTGCCAACTTAATGAGATATTTAGATATCTAAAAATAAAAAAATTAATCTTGTATATAAAATAAACAATTAAAAATAATAAAATAAATACTAATAAAAATAAGCATTTAGTATTAGTATTTATTGAGTATTCAAAAATTTATATGTAAATAAAAAATATATCAATACTTAATAAATAGGTACTAATCATATAAAAAAATAAATTAAAAAGAAATTAAATAAATAGATAAACAATCAAGCATAATATAAATGAAAACATAAAAATTAATAAAAAGCTTGAAAAATATATCACCAAAAACCAATTAAAAAATATATATAAAAAAGTAATATAAATAAAAAAAAACAAAATAAATCAAACCACTGAGTAAAAAAATATAAATAATAAAATAGCAACAAAAATAAATTTAGAATATATATAAATTAAAGAGCTAAGAATAAAAATCAATGATTGAAAAAAATAGTAATTAAAAGTATAAAAATAAACTAATAAAAATAGAAAAAATAAATAAAAATAAAAACAAATAATAAAAAAATAATATATATATAATATATATATAATATATATATAACATATAAATAATATATATAATATATAAAATAATTAAAAAAACAATTAAAACTGAAAATATAATTAATATAATAAATGAAAAAATAAATTAAAACATCAATGAAAAATAAATTAAAAAGAATTAAAAAATAAATTATAAAAACTTGAAAAAATAAAAAATTTATTAAGAAATGATTTAAAAAATAAATTAACAAATAAATTAAGAAATAAAGTAACAAATAACTTAAAAAACAAAAGAAAAAATTAAAAATAAATTAAAAAAAAATTAATATATTAAAAATAAATGAAAAAATAAATTAAAAAAGAATTAAGAAAAAATAAATTAAAAATAAAATTAAAAAATAAAATTAAAAATAACTTAAAAAATAAATTTAAAAAAATAAAAAATAACTTAACAAATACAAAACAAATGAAAAAAATAACAAAAACTAAAGCAAAAAAAACAAAACAAGTATGTTTTGAACACCAGTGTGAACAAGGTGGAATGTTTTCCGTTATTCCTATATTTTTCAAAATTAACAAAAATTGCCAAAAAAAAAATTAATATCTGATAACTAAATGATTATTTTTTTGTTATCGCGACATTTTTAATTTTTTATAGAACACAAAATAAATTTAAAATCGCTTTCTTCTTAATATCGTTTATAAAATAGCTATTTTTTTAAATGTGTCCAAAGAATAACTTTAAAATCTAAAATAGTCCTATCTTAAAGGCGGTTTTGGCTTCTGCTATACAAAATTTAAAATGTTATGAACCTCCTATATGTTTGTATTTAAAAACAATGAAGTTTTTTCTGTAAGAAATATATATATAAATATTTTTAGGGGAATATAATTTCCGAAAATACTTTTAAAGTACAAATGAACTGTTGTCTTATCTTTTTTTTTTTTTAATCTAAATGTAATTTTATTTGTTTATTTTTAACTTATGTTTTATTTTTAAGTGTGATAATAATTAATGTTCTTAAACTTGTTTTTGTGTTTCTTTTATAAGTATAATGAATTTTGTTTATATATGTATACATATCTTTAAAATTGAAAGTGCATTTTTTTTATGGAATATAAAAATTGTAAGTGTAAAAATTGTAAATATTAAGCATATTTTTTTTTTTTTTTTTAACCACATTTCTACAAAAATCTTTTGGTCAGACTGATACCAACTCATAACTAGTTATTTAATTTTCAACTTACCAGCAAAGCGTATTTTAATTAAATCCAACGGATGCAGTATTAACGTCGAGGTTACACCTCCTGATATCCCGGCTACCAGATGTTCATACTTCAAATGCGATATTATATTAAATTTACCCAAAACTTTATTCGTTTTTGGATTCATCGCTGCCATAGTGTGTGTTGCTTTTATTTTCTTATGTGTGAATTATATACTATTTAATATTGATTTTCCTTGAATCCGGAACTTTCCTAACGATTGTGCTGTTGTGTGTGTGTGTGAATATCCACTTTGTGAATGTTGCGAAGTTATTCTTTTTGTATATATTTATATATGATCGATTTCTTTTAAAGACAATTTAAATTTTTTCTACTTTGTATTATTGTTATTAACAATTTTGCTTTTTTTCTATATTTAAGCTTTTGTGCTACGCTTCTGCATATTTGTAGTTGTGTAGTTTTTATTTCGCTAATTATTTTGTTGCTTTGGCTTAATTTGAATATTTAATATTTTTAACTGAAAAAACAAACTTCAAAGGAACTCTTTGTTTTTACTACAGTTTTCTACTAGTAGGGCAACCGCGTTGCAGCTGTTGGTTTTATTATTGGAGCTGTTTCCAGTTAAATCTCCTCTAGGCTTTGTAGTGTGAATAAATGTCTGGCACATCTTCCTTTTATATAAGTTTCAGTTGAAAATTAATTTTATTAATTTTATATACGGCATAAAAACTGCTTGTCGCTTGCTATCGAATGTTTACTGTTATGCTGCAGCTAGGACATATGCTAGAGCAGAGCAAGAAGGAATACAATCCGGAAAAATCGCTCTGACTCAGCGTTATTCTTTTTTTTTTCAATTTCCAGTTAGTCTTTCTTTATCGATTGTATGATATTCACTTTATTTTATTAAATTGTTTACAGCTCAAGTTACCTTCGTGTTCCTTTTTTTTCTTATGTAATTTTTTGCTTTTTCTCGTGTTCTAGTTTACGCTTTTCCTTTCAGACAGCAACTGTTACAAATCCTCACTTGGATTTTCTTTTATATATATTTCCTCTTCGTGTCCACGGGTTTTTGTGTCAATTATAAATTCTGGTTTATTCACTGTGAATACTTTTTGCAATTATTAAATTCTTTTTTGTTCAGTAGCAAACCTTCGCGCTAGACACTTCTTTTCTCAGCATTTGTCAAACTTCTAGTGAAAATTGCACAAAAATTAATCAGCAACATGGCGTTTGGATTCGAGCCGAGTTGCCATGGCTACGTGCTTTTGTACTATTTTTGGTAGGTTTTTGTTTTTGTGTACGAAGCATGATGCAACTAACAAGGTGGTCGTGACAGTTCGTTTGGCGAACATAGATTGTCAAAAATGGTACAAAGTAGAAAACGAAAAAGTAGGAATAACAAGTCAAATATACCGGTAAATGCCAACTTATGATCGCTTTTCGTGTGAATATAGCCTGCTGTCACCACCATCTTGTTAGTTGCTTGGTGGGTACGAAGAATCAAAGTAAATGTGCTCAAACTATACATAGAGCAATGGGAGAATAAAATACACTTAAAATTTTATGTGTGCTAGAACGGCTTGTTTTTTTTTTTTGTTTTTTGTTTCTGACTTTTGAAATGACTGGGACAAAAGTCGGTAATTGTACATAAGAATGTAATGTTTTTATTCGAACATTTTTATAAAATCACATTAATTTTATATCCAAGAAAAAAGTTATTTCTTAGTACTTTTTTTGTTTCTTCTGTGCAACCCTGGTATCGAGCGAATTTTTAGTTGCTCACAAACTGTAGTCAGGGTTGTAATTTTCGGACAGTGTCGCGTAGGTACTTCCGTCAAGCTAGTGCAGTTTATACATAACGAGCCTGTGTGGCACAAGTCCGCCATGCCAATACAAGTTCGATAAATTGTAAGCATGCTTGCGAATATGCCAAGCCAGCTAAAATTACATCGTAGCAACTTCTCAGCAAGATTGCCAATCATGTTGGAAAAATTCCATTCATAGTTATTTTTAATTGTCCTTGGGAATTTTTTTTTTTTAAATTGGTATTTTTTAATTTGCGTGGGAGTTCAGTGGTAGTTTTTAATTGCCGTGGGAGTTTGGGAACTTGTTTCACCAAATGATTTTTTCACATTTGTTAAGCTAAAACTTCATATGAAATCATTACCATTATACTCATTAAACTCTATGCCTCCACCACGATTTTAAGCCGTAAGTTACGTATGTAAGGTCCCTTAAGTTTTTGTTACTTTTGTGGTATTTTTTTAATTATTTTGGGATTTTTAAATGCATATGTGATTTTTGGTGTGTTTTTAAAAAGCGTGGTATTTTTGTGGTAATTTTTAATGATAGTGGGATTTTTGTGGTATTTTTTAATTGCGGTGGGAATTTTTTTGTTTACCTCTACCATGGTAATTTTAGTGGTATTTTATTTATTATACTTTGAGAAAGAGGTCATTTCCGTGGGAATTGCTCCGAATTTGAACTGGCATTCTTGCATCTCAGTGAAAAGTGTGCTGTTCAATTTGACACCAGCGTTTATTCATTATGAATAAAGTGGAATTTGGTCGAATATATTTTATGTATATATACTTAATTAGGCACTACGGTACTATGGAATACTAAGCTATGGAATATATTTAGTCATCATTAAGTTTTTATTCATTATTAATTTTTTATTCAATGTTCAGCATTCATTTGTTATTCATTTATTATACATGGCTCGGTTTGAATGAATAACAAATTAATAAAGAATAAAAAATTAATAATGAATAAAACAATTAATAATGAATAAAAGTATAAATATCGAATAAAAAATGTATAAGGAATATAAAAATTAATAATGAAGAACTATTAATAATGATTCATTGTAAATTGCATAGTGAATCAATATGGCATTCATTGAATTTATTCTTATTTCGTTCTTCACTGATTCATCTATTTGTAAATAAAACTAAATTGAATGCACTCATTACCAGCTTTGTTTGTAGCTTATTTAATTCTAATGAACTGTCAAAAAATATCAACCTCGAAACAATGAAGACGTCAAAATTACATAGCGAAAAGCGATGACCACCTCAAGGCAACCTTGACATTTTCAGGGAAGTTCTAAAAAAAAACTTAGTATTCTTAAAGAGACAGAAAACTTTACACAAATAAAACAAAGTAAAACAGTACTCTTTTTTGTTAAGTTTTTTTTTATATTTTATTCTTTTTTCTTACGTTCTTAACTACCATTTCAACAAATCTATTACTACCTATTCACAAAGATACACCGGATTCGCGCATCTTCGTTCGCTCGTGCTTTAAAAGTATTTCCACTGAGCGGATAGGGGCATACACATTATCAAATTCTTCATCCAATCGTTGGTCAAACAGTTTGACCACGCAAGTGTTCATCAAATTTTTCGTCAAATTTCATTATTGTCTTGCATGCCGAAGTGAAAACATCAGCAGCACTCCATATGCTTTATTTTTTAATAATCTGTTTTTATAACTTTCCGATTACTCTCCCACAGTTCTGGATGTTGTCTATATATTTTAATAAAAATATTACAAAAATCTTCTTCATCGTGCTTTTCGAATTGATGTGTTCACGTTGCAATCTTTTTTTAATTTTCGTTCGTTCGTCCAGTGGAAACTCTCGGTAAGAATACCTAAGAAACCAACTAACGATTCTTTGAGTTAACTTCATAAACTACACTCAAAAACAATATTTGTTTAAAATTCTTAACCCGGCGGACACACGTGCAAGTTCTCGAGTCTGAAAAACTCAATACATTCAAACATTTTTACAAACACACTCACATTTTCGAAGTTACAGCGCTACTTGCAAGGAAATTTCAGACAGTGAATTGCGTAACTTGCTGCAAGTAAATGTCAGAAAGGGAGATAAAAGTGATGTTTTTATTGTGCTTTTGTAGATTTTTCCGGAATTTCCGCAATTTTATACAAGAAATAACTTTAGTTTTCTAACTTATTCCATTTAAGCAATACTGCAATTGCAGGGAGAACCTTCGCATTCGACATTTTAAAATTAACTTGCAAATGTGAATGAAGCAACTTTCAGCTAATTTCCAACTTTTTCGAAAACTATATATTTTCTACTTGCAAGTGATTACTTGCACTTGTGTCAGCAGGGTAAATATCTACAAAGGGGATAATGATGTATCTAAACGGGGGACTGATATTTTTGTTGTGCTTTTGTGGATTTTTCGAAGATTTCTGCAATTTTATACAAGAAAAAGCAACATTAGTTACATGTTTTCCTTGTTTTCTAGCTTCTTTATTTCAAGCAATACAGCAATTGCAGGAAGAACCTGCATTCGACGATATTTTGCAAGCAACTTGCAGCTAATTTCGAAGACAATCAGCCTAATTATGAAACATTTTTCCCAGGAGTTGTAATAAGGAGTTTTCGTTTGTAAGATAAAGTTTAAAAACTTTTTGCTTGCAAGTAATTACTTGCACGTGTGTACGCAGAGTAAGAATAACAATGAAACCAACTAATACCTGGGACACAGACTTAAACTTGTTTAAATCGCTTTTCTAGTTTAATTTTCAGTTAAACTATGTTTAGAGTTCGTTTAGTAACTAAAAGTAACTTCCAAAAGTTGTTTATCGCAGTTAAACGAGTTTTACCAACTGATTTTCATATTCCTCTTCTACACCTTACGTTTTATTCCGAAAGAACCGAACTGCTAGTGTCTCAACTCGTCAGACGTTCGGCAAGTTGCAATCGTCTATTTTGGTTAGGCCTTAAGATGTAAAAAATTTAAAATAAGAATTTATCCGGGGTTGTAATAGAAACGAAGTTCTCTTGGAATCAGAATTGAAACAAACAAATATTTCGATCAGGAGTCATCTGATAAAATCGGATTCTGTGTCACCTAAAAGAGACACCGAAACCGATTCGAACATAAAGCCGCAAAATCTTAGTCCATAAAACATAAGCGAAACAAACCCGAATGGTACAAAGTGTGCTCAATTTGTGACCACCACTGTACACTCTACATACCTTTTTCAGTTTTGCATCCCTGAAAGCAAACAATTTCATGTGCGGCTTTATGAGGGAATACGCACCATACTTGTATGACGAAATATCAAAATATTCTTAAAATTAATCCTAAAACACATTCTATAGACAATAATCAATTTCGGCAAAATTTTATTAGCATGATTTTATTAGCAATTTATACTCGTTTATAAATTAATTTTGTATAAATGTATATTTCCTACTTATGTGTGTAAACATTATTGTATTTAATTATTTTTATTATTATAAATTTTTCATTCATGTTTGATGAGTAAATCAATTCCGAAACATTTTATTTTAAGCCGGCTTAGTTTAAATTAAAACGATTGTTAACAATTTTATATATTATGATAAAATTTGCTAAATCATTACAAAAATTGCTTTTTAATGTTGAAAATTTGTATCGCGTTCGGTAGGAAATTTAATTACGTCTTGATTTGTTCACTTCAAATCACTTAATTCTATTTGTATTAAAAAAAAAACGAAAACAAAAAAACTATAAGCTGGTAAAAAAACAAAAAGTAAATGAATAGAAATATGTTGTTTTAAAATTTTATTACGTCGTCAATTTTTTTTAAACATATTATATAACAAAGCATTTATTCTTTTTTATTATTTATATTTAAAAAGTATGAAAATAAATATATTAACATAAAATAAAATAATACAAAATAAAATGAATACATAAGTGTTGCTGTTTTTGTATTATTGGTGGAAGCTAAACTAAAACTAAAAATAAACTGAAATATTAATTTAAGTAAAGTATAGCAGATGAAAAATAAAGAAAATACGTTAGGTTAGGTTATATATATAGATGCATTGTGATTTATTTCTAAGTTTAAAAGCCATAAAAACTTAACAATATAGTTTGATAGCATTAATATTTTTTAACTAAGCTTTAATTTTCATTTGTTTTTTTGTAACTTGTTTTGAGCTTAAGCTTAGACAAACTTTGGATGGGTTTAATTGAGTAGGTTTTCTTTTTGCTTTTAATTACAGGATGGTTGTTGATTTTATACAATTTTCATAAATTTTTAACAAATACAAGTTTAAAGAATGCCTTATTTGTTGTTGTTTTGTGTTTTTTGTTTTTATAAAAATATATTAACAATAGTTTCAGTGTTGCATGTTAATTTTTAATATTAGTTTGGCGTAGGACTTGAGATTTATTTCTCCTTCATCTTTCTTAATTATTTTCAGTAGAATACTTTTTTGCTTAAACACTGTATTAGTACATATTAAAGTGTTTCTACAAGCACTTTTTTTCAGCGCATGGTTTACTTTTATGAAAATAAATTTGCTTTATTATATTCTAACTAAAAATGGGACAACTTTTTAAAATAAGCAGTAGTTTTTTGTATTTCCAATTGTACAAGCGATTTTATGAAAGTTGTTTGAGTACGCATTTGTGTTTTTTTTTTCCTTATCACATGTATGCATTTATTTTTATTTTTCTAATTTAGCATAATTTTGTTTAATGAAAAATGTAGGACAGTTTGTCGATATTTTAACATTAGGTTAATTTAAGAGAGGAAAGAGTTTGTTGTTAGCTAGTTTTAAGTATTGATGAAATTTACAACAACGCATCAAAAAGATACATTTTGTGAAATCGTTTTATAAGCGCGAAACATTAATGAACAGTAATTAGAACTGTCAGCAAAGATAGTGATGAAATTATATAGCTTAATTTAATTTTAAATGGAAACAGTTTAAAGATTCACTAAAATTTTATATATATTACCATTTAAGGCATTTATTTTTTTTGTGAATTTCAAACTGTTCTCATTCATTATTCAATGGTTGTTCTTTTTTTTTTGTTGTATAAAAATTGCAAATAATTTATTGTTCTTTAGATTATTTCTTAAGGTTTTTTTTTTATTTTTAAATAAAATTACATCAAGTGACTCGAATGATTTCTACTCGAAAAATTACTATATAAAAACAAAATCAGCAAAAAAAAAATCATACTTTAAAACTACTAAACATTTAATTTTCGCGGGCAAATTTGTTGCTTTATAATTAAAATTTAATATTTTAATAGTTTAAATAATAATATATTAAATTAAATAAAAAAATTATTTTAAATTAAATTAAAAAATAATAAAGTGTTACAAATATTCATAAGAATGAACTCCGATAAATTTACACATCGTCAGGTTCTGGATTTGTGGACGCTGCACTGTGACTATCGTTATCCTTAGAGTTGGCATTCTCCTGTCTCTTGGCATCGCTGTTGCTGTTATTGGTTGCTGCTGCTACAGCTGCCGACTTGGCGTCCGTCTCATCAGCCTCTTGCGCTCTTACGGCTGCTTCTAGAGCACGTATGCGATTCTCATGTTTGACAATGATCGCTTTCAATTTACGTATTTCGTCGGTGATGTCGCGCAGGTCTTTTTCCTAGTGAGAATAAAAAAAAAAAAAAGAAAAGAAAAACAAGATGTATAAATATTAACATTTATATGCATGTTTATTTAGATGAACCACTTACGGTGACACCGCTGACAGTTGCAAATCCAATCGACTCATTGTTGTTGGACGCCGCTGAATGCGTTGTGCCACTAACGGCTGCACTGGTGGCACTCTTGGAGGTACCCGCCGCGCCCTTGTTGAGGATGTTGGCTTTCTTCGATACCGACAGCGATTTATTAGCCGACTGTGAAACGTAACCACCCTGTACAATAGAGACACGATCCTTTTTATTAGATTTTTTAGTATTTCTGTTCTTTAAAGAAAACTTAACATAAAACACCACACAACGTGCGATTAGCCATGAGAGCGTGCTGCAACGGAGGCACAGGCAAAGGAGAGACATTGTAAGCACGATATGGGTTTGAGAAAAAGGAGCTGCAGTATTAATTTTTGTTTTTTAATTCGGCAATTATATTCAAGTCGAGAGAGAGAGAGAGAGAGAGAGAGAGGAACTTGTCAAGGGCGGTTAATACAACCATTACATGGGGAGAGGTTTTTAAATGAGATGAGTTAGATTAATCTGATTGAACGGCCCAAGGGGGGGACAATATGAATATGAAAATTTAAGTATATCCTCAAATAGCAAAACTTTATGATATTCCATCTGACGTACATTCTAGGATCTGTGATTCACAAACGTGTCACTTAATTCAAACGCTAAATTGATTTTAATGAAATTGTATACTACAATTGAAGCTTTTGATTTAAAATCCAGTGTTAGAATTGCAAAAAATGTTTTTTAAGATACTGGCCTCTACACCTCTAAATTATAAATAAAACATATTTAGACTGAACTGAAAGTTTTGTAGGAGTGGTCATTTCAAACATGCGGTGAAATTTTTAGAAATTTGTATAGAACAAAAATTAAAATATTCGATTTGATTTTATGCTTAAAAAGTGTGCATGGGTAACACAGCACTGCGGACAAAAGTTAAAAAATATTTTTTGCTGGAAATTAAAAACTTATTACAAAGAATTACTGACAGGGATCTTTTTATTTTAAAATTTAAAGGATTCCCCGATATCTTTTCAGTTGCAGACATACCACGCTCCTAATTTGCCTCTGAAATGTCATACAATTTCATTTTTCACAGTTTAGAATTCTAGATTTCAAAACAGATCGAAGATTTCAGTAACATGAATATGCAATATTTTCTATACATATATTTAACATGATATAGCGTCAAAAAAATTGTCCCTCGCGAATGGTGTAGAAGATATAATTGGCGAAAGTTTGAGGATTCAGTGCAGTTTTTTATGAGTGTGGCAGGTGGAAACAGAAAAACTCTCCGCGAAATGGTTCAAATGGTGTTTTTTTTACGATAAGATGATTAGCCCTTGTGCGGAATGTTCAAAACAGCATTTAAAAAGACAAACCATTTATCACAAAAAAAAAAAACCATTTTGACCATTTTGCGAAAATTTTTTCTGTTCCAGCTTCCACACACTTGCTTCTCTTCCAAGCCATTCGAGAGCGACAGATTTTTTTTTGCATATTTGGCCTAAGGAGACCCAAATACACTTAACAAAAATAAGAAAACGAATATTCGAGCCCGGCTCCTAGAGTAAAATTATTCCAAAAAAATCTGTTATATTAAAAAAATACAGTATAACCTAAAAAAACCACAAATATAAGTTTCTTAAAAAACTAAAATAAATTTTTTTGATTATATTTAATTGTTTTGTAATAGACTTATTTCCATCGCATATAAGGTTAGGTTAGGATAGGCAAGTAGTCGTGCACCGTTACCGGCGCTTCCGCGGGGCCAATAGGTCCATTTTGATTCCTTTTCCATGTTTGTGGTACCATGTTAAACCATTATTCCAATTTGTTACTCAAGCCATCCTGTGCTTTTTATGAACCTCCAGATGTCTAGCAGTGGTGTGTTCACTAGCTCTTCCAAGTCTTTGTAAAATCTGTTCCCCATATATCGGAGTCGACTATTCTGTAGATTTGGACATTTGCATAGTAGGTGAATTATTGTTTCTATATCCTCCGGATCTTTGAAGCTCCGACAGAAGTTTGGCGCTGTTATGCCCATTATCTACCGGTGAATCCACCGGGTATCCCGTTAGCGACTCTTAAGCTGCTAATCAGTAGCAATATCATATCGAAAGCCAACACTGGGTGGGCTTAACTCTCGACATGCAGAGCATCAAGGCTTATCTGGCCGACACTAGATCTCGGGAGATCGAGAGCCCTCCTCTCACTAGCAAGACCAGGACTAGCCAAAATAGTGGCTGTCATCACAGGGCACTGCTTGATAGGCAGACAGGCTTACAGGTTAGGAGTTATCTCAAATGACTTCTGTAGAAGCTGCAGGCACCATCTCTCATCTTCTGTGCTCCCGTCCTGCGGTATCACAATGGACCTATCTGGTCTAGTGTATGTTTTTCACATTCACCGGCTGCCGCCTCTACCTAACCTATGCCCATTCTATTGGCCATTACCTCATTGGTTCAATGACCTGTTAGTACTCCAATAAGAATCCGGCTTTCCCATTTGACCAAAAGCAGAAGTCTTTTAGTTCTTTTCTCATTTAGCTCCGGCCAAAGCCTTCGAGGTATGTTGCAGTCGACTTTGGAAGTCCAGTTTGTGTTAGCAATATCTCTGGCTTTATGGTCTATACCTTTTTTGACGACGCTTATTGGAATGTGCACATCTGTATCAGCACTGTTTGTACTTGCGGTTACTCCACGCCTCGCCAGTTCATCCGCTGCGTCGTTTCCTTCGATATTGCTAGGTCCGGGAACCCAGCAGAGAGTGACATCATGGGTATTGCAGTTTTGCACAGTTTGAGCCTTCTTCGTTTTCTTGTTTAGTGCTTTGATGGCCGCTTGGCTATCCATAAAAATTACTACCCTTGTGGCAGAAAAGGTTTCCTATGAATGGCCTGTGCAGCTTTTTCAACAGTTATCAGGGAGTTTGTAACACTCTTTGATTTGCAGCGTTTTACAGTAAACACCCTATCCCGTTCCGTTTTCCATTTTGGAACCATCAGTATATAATTGCAGATTGCCGTAGGATTCTACAGCCGTTTCTTCCCATTCTTGTCTGCTGGGGATGGAGGTGGTGTATTCTGTACCGAATCTCACACTGGGTATGGTATAGTCGGTTGCGCTTTTTGATTCCTCGGTTCCAAAGAGATTTAGAATAGATGCATATCCGAATGAATTGTTCTTCCAGGCTTGTGATTCGTTGAGGCGAATCGCGCTTTTGTTCGCCGAACACTTAAGGAACTCTTCTATGGGGAGAAGATTTAGCATCATTTCCAGACCCGCCTGTGGCGTAGAACGCATGGCTCCTGTTACTCCTATGCGCACTAACCTTTGAACTCCTGTTAGGGAGCTTAGGTAGCTCTTTTTGTGCGCTATCGTCCACTATACGAGAGAGCCGTAGGTTAGAATGGGCCTCACGATCGCTGTATACATCCAGAGGATTATGTGCGGTCGCAGCCCCCATTTCCTGTCAAGGAGCGCACAGTGCTTTTTTCCTTCTATCTTCTGTGTTGCGTTTCCAGCTCAGCTTGTTATCAAGGACAATTCCAAGGTATTTGGCTTCCGTGAAAAGCTTCAGAGTTACGTCGCTGAGTTTCGGTAGAGTGAAACTTTCTATTTTCTTATTCTTGTGAACAGAACGCGTTCGGTTTTTATTAGGTTTACACCAGGTCCACTCGATTCTGTGAATAGCTCACTCAGTGCCCCAGACATTAGTTCGCTAACTGTTTGCAGGTATTTTCCGCATATTAGGATGACAACGTCATCGGTTACCACTTTTGTTCCTCCCGTTTTGAGTGTTGTGAGAATTTTGTCAACCACAATCAGCCAGAAAAGGGGGTATATGACTACTCCTTGCGGTGTGCCTCTTGTGACTTCTTTCATTACCACCCTCATTCCCATTCGCATATAAGGTTCTCTCAAGCGTACTATGTGAAAGCTTAAAACCGAATACAAAAACCCTGATTAGACCGATAGTGTGAAAGCCAAATTGACACCCATCATCTCTTTGTCGATTATAAAGCTGCATTCGATAGCCCAAGAAGGGATTGCCTAAACGAAACAATATTTGAGTTCGGCATACCAGGATTACGTTGAGCAAAACATGCAGCTCCGTCAAGGTAGGACATGACCTCTTGGAAACCTTTAATACTGAAAAGGTTTCAGACAAGGCGATCCACTATCTTGCGATCTCTTCAACATCATCGTGGAGGGGATTGTACAAAAGGTCGGTGTGCCTTTCGTAATGGCACCATTTTTTACAAAGGTGTCCAGCTCCTTGCGTAAGCTGATGATATTGATATTGTTGGCAGAACCAATAGAGATTGCTGTCAAAAAGGAAATTTCAAAGTTAGTAAAAAGTTTCGAAAATTCTTATATGTATGTAAAAAACAATCTAAGACCAATACGCCGGTTAATATTTATACCATATCAAATAGTAATAAAATCAATTTTCAATAGCTTACTATTGGTATCAATAGCAGATAACAATATTATGGCGTTACACTCGCAAGATTTGTTCATGTCTCCGAGCAATGATAACATTATCTAGCCCAACAACTGGTAGGTAGGTAAGAGGTAGAGTGTTAATCTCTGATTATTGCGGGAAGCGGTTAAAATCAAAAAGAAATAATTCAAAATTGAGCAATTTATAGGATTCGTACGGAGGACACAATTTATCTGAGCAGAAAAATTGAAGGCCGACAAACGATAAAATAAATTCGTTATATGTGAGCGTATATGAAATGTTTAGGAATGATCCATTATAAAAAAGCAGGTGTTAAAAAAGCGGACACACACACACACACTGAACAAAAGACAAAAGAACAATTTGGTTATAGAAAATGCGATTAGCATGTGATTTGCGAAGTTTTATATTTATATATGTACATATAAGCTAACGGTTCGCTGCATTTGTCCGTTAATACTTTCAGCAATTGTTTAATTTTTACGCACTGCTATAACTCCACGTTGATTTAAATTAAAGTACTTATATGGAAGTAATTAATTATTGGGTACGTTCCATTTTTTTTCTATCGTTATCTGCATTTTAACAATATTTTGTTTGGACGTACATACTCAAAAGATAACGGTAGGTGCCGAAATTTGTTGCGTCTCTCACAAATTCCAGCAGCACTTGTATGACCAGCTAATTCCAATAGCGGCTACAAATGAAAATCTACCACAGCTAAGCAGTGTGAACTTACTTTGAGCGAGAATGTTAAGGGCTCTGCATCTTTGCCCGCTATCCAATCCTCTGCCGTTTGTGCCGCATCTTCAGCAAGCGTATCGGGATACAAATCCTCTTGAAACAGATCTGATTTACGTGGCACTGTCATAGAGATGACTTGGCAGAGCCCGTTATTATTGAGCCGATAGAATTTGGCAATTTCGCAGGTTGTGACATCACAGCCACGCTTTGGCATTATGCCAATACCACGCTGTGGGTCTGGCGTTTGAAATGTGTTAATATAATGTACAAATGGAGGCTCTGGTGTTATCTGGTTTGAGATAAATAGAAACAGAAATCAACAAAAGAGCTATTTATAAATATGTTGTGCTGATTACCTCAAAATACCTAATGACTGAGTCACCTTTGCCGCACAAATAAATCAGATTTGTATCAGCATCGTAGAGCGGGAACATGACACCGTTCGATGTGTCCAACTCAACCATGACAATAGGTTCGCTAAGTGCATCAGGAGCGCGCAGTGAGTATTGACGCTCGGAGGAACGATTGAAACCGGTGGTGAAGATGAGTCCATGCCTCAGGAAGAGCGCACGCGTCGCTTTTGAACCTTCATGACAGAGAGCCTCACTTTCTATCTCACCATTGCGTGGATCGTAAATGCGTATTTTTTTATCCTTGCATGTTGTCACCAATTTTGAGCCGTCCCAGTTGAAGCAGGCGCTGTACACAATGTCTGGATGTGAGTCGATGTGAACAAGAATTTCACCAGTGCCCACGTTCCAGATGACAACCTTGAGGAAGAAAATTTTAAGCAATTTTTCGCGCCTTAATTACTTTGGTACTGGCTACTTACTTGATTATCTGAGCCTGCGGTTAGAAGCACATTCAAGGCCGATGGATGCCAGAGCACAAGACCGACACGACGCTGATGAAATACAAGATCGACAACAGGTTCGGTAAGTGTGCGCGATAAGCCACCATCGGGTATTTGCCACACTTTTACAACACAGTCCTCCGAACCAGAAGCAATGACGTTGTCGTTGTGCGGGCACCAGGCAATGTCCAAAACGGGACCTTTGTGACCACCGACAAGTGGATGATCAGCAGCAATGCGGCCAACCTGCGTGAGAACACAAAATAATTACATTTTAGTTTTTGGGAAAACTTATAAAAAATTAATTGTTTGTTTGTTCTTAAGTTGTTCTTTTTTTAAGAAAATAAAAGCGGAAGCAGCGCAATAATTACAATATAAAATTAACTTAAAATTGACTTGCGTCTGTTCTATTCATCAACATCAACTTATTAAATATATCTCATTAGTTTCATTATTTAGACCTTTTTTTTTTGGTAGGAGTGGGGGGGGGGGGGGGGTGAGATACGAAGAAGAAATCTCTTCACTTGCGGCTAAGCATTAACAACCAACCCACGCAGTCACATATATACAACAAGTTCTTGTTGCTTGGTGGTTCTCGATTCACTTACGATACGTTCGTTTGTCGCCAACCTAATTTCCTAATTTTTTTTTTTTTAATTTCTATTTAGAAAAGAGGAACATCATCATTCATCGTTTTTCAACTTAAAATTCAACAGTTGTTTCAGATTTCATCGTCGTTGTTGTTGTTGTTGTTTGGGTGTTTTGCTTTTTTGCTGTGAAAGTGTTCCAAAGCTTATATTAATAAATAATTGCGACAACCTGCGGCTGCTTGCTCGCTGCAATGTTGATGCTGCCACCTAGTTGTTTTATAATTAAAATAAATTCAACTGAATTGGAAATTTTTTTTTCACTGTTTTTTAAATTAGCTTTAAATGATATTTACAATATTTGATAATTTTTCAATTGAAATGAGTGCATAGAACGAAATCGACTACAGGCAGATGATAATGACGTTCTGTGACGAGTTTTAAAAATTAGTTTGAGAACTTGCTTGAAAGATTTGTTTTTCGTGACAAATATTCAACTTATTAGATAGAATCTCTCCAGAATTTCTCCTGAACCTCTCAAGAGCTTTTAGAACGCCAGAGCACATTCTATGTGAGTGTTCAGCAATATATAATCTCAGACTTCTACATTTTAGCGAGGGCTTTAGAGCCTCCATGAAAAAATATGGAATACCAAGCCAGAAACAGTGCTCAAATTCATAAAAATCCTACGCCTGGTGATCTAAATAAGACCATGCTAAACTAGGACAAACGATGCTATGGGTCGCCGAGTGCATAAACATTGCTTTACTAAAGTCGGTGTAAACGCAGTCGACAGGGTTACCAGAATTGTTGTAAAATCGAAAATATAAGACACAGGGGATCTGCCAGGGGATCAAACAATATCTTTCTTTTTTTTTTTTTTTTTTTTTTTGTCTAAACCAACGCTCAGGGGATGCTCCCTTTAAATGCGAAAGCATTGCGTTAATTCGGAAGACGGGTGATAGTTAGTTGGAGGGTGGAAAGATGGAGTAGTGACGGTGAAGATTTGCTTTAAACTGACACAGATCAAAACTGCCGGGGAACACGCTCACAGGGAGATTATTCCACAATCTTACCGTGCGACCAAAAAACGAATTATCTCGGTAATGCGTGGTTCTATTGGGCACCGATGCAATGGTAAAGGGATGGGCTTGGAAAGCTGCCCGAGTAGACCTAGGAAATACACGAACTGGTGGCGTCATGCCATGTACCTCTCTTGAACATTTCCCATGGTAGAACCTATACAAAAGGCTTAGGCAACCAACATTACGCCGATGCCCAAGAGAACTCAGGGGAGATAAAATGTTTTCGTATCCTATCATATATATCGCACGTCTTTGAATTCGGTCCAGAAGCTCCAAATAAGATCTCGAAGCTCCTGCCCAAATGTGCGAATTGTACTCCATTTTAGGCCTTATATAAGAGGTATAGATCATTCGAAGATCAGATGGGGTGAAGTATTGCTTGCACCGTTTTAAGAAACCTAGGCACTTGGCCGCTTCTTTCGACACATGGAAAATGTGATCATTCCAACGAAGGTCTGATTGTATCGACATGCCCAGAACGTCAAGAGCATCTGACTCCAAAAGATCCACACCATTCATATTCAAGGGAGCTAAGGGACAGTTCATCCGCTTGTGGGTTAACAGGCAACACTGGGTCTTGTTTGCATTAAACTCTACTCTATTAGCAAGACCCCACTCGGAGATTTTTTCCAAGTCATTAAGAAGTGTGTCATTCATATTTTGCCTCTTACTCTCAATCTCCAAAGAACTCGGGCGTTTTTTGAAAAAATATGAATGACAAATGCTGCTGTCGTCCGCAAACGAATGAATTGGGTTATGAGTCAACGACAGAAGGTCGTTGATAAAAACCAGAAACAAAGTTGGCGATAGAACTGAACCCTGCGGTACTCCTGCGTTGATGGCGTGCTCACTGGACGAAATGCCGTCGATTACGACACGTATAGTTCTATCCTTAAGAAAGCACGTGATCCACCGAGCAAAGTTACCACCGACACCGTATGCAAATAGTTTGGAGACGAGTGCTTTATGCCACACTCGGTCAAACGCCTTTGAAATATCCAGAGCAACAACCCTGCTCTCACCGAACAGGTGAACGCATTGGTTCCATTTTTCTGTAAGGAACGTCATAAGGTCACCAGTAGACCGAGCCCTACGAAAACCATATTGACGGTCACTTAGCAATTCGTTGTGCTCCAGATAGTTCATTAGGTGGAAGTTTATTACGCTCTCCATAACTTTGGAAAGCGTAGAGCATATCGCAATGGGTCGGTAGTTTGCAGGATTCGTGGCATCGCCCTTTTTAGGTATCGGCTGGACATTTGCGACCTTCCAACAAGATGGAAATACTCCTGTCCTGTATGAGATGTTGAAAAGGTTGCGCAAAGGCCGAGCCAGTGTAGAAGCACACGTTTTAAGCACAATTGGTGGTATGCCATCAGGACCAGAGGCTTTGTTTATGTTGAGATTAGCAAGGACTCTTTTGACTGCTCTCGTTCGAAAATATATCTCCTTCATTGAAGAAGAACTAGTCCCAACAAAGGGCAGTGGCTGACTGCTATCCGAGATTGTGGAGTTGAGTGCAAACAATCCAGCCAACAGGTTCGCTTTATCAACCGAGTCAGTGAAGATTTGGTCATCTTTTAAAAGAGTCGGAATCGACGGAGATGTTTGATTTTTAACTCTTTTAACAAATGACCAAAAGTTTTTGCTCCCTTTAGGGCAGAGAAGAACCTGTTCTCTAATGCGAGTTTCGTGAAGAAACTTTTCGCGTTTTAAAATTGCGTTACAGCGATTCCTAGCCTCGATGCGAAGTCTATTAGTATCAGCATTCTTATCAGATCGCCAATTCTGATAGGCTTCCTCTTTGGACCTGACTGCAATCCTGCAAGTCTCATTAAACCATGAGTGGTCTTTTGGTTTAATACTTTTCTTCTTATTGGGGATAAAAAACCGCATACCCAATAAGATAATTTCTTGTACCATGACAGCCGCGGCATTCACATTTCTATCAGCGAAACATAAATTCCAATTGAAGTTGCGATAAAAATTATTTAACGCATTCCAATTTGCTCTTTCATAAAACCATGCAGTCCTTTTCGGGGCTTTAGGCGTAAAGGTGCGAAGGTCAGAATATGAAAAAACAGCGGAGATGGTACAATGGTCCGAATTACCAAGAGGTGCATTGACACTCACATCATATTTTTCATGATGAGAAGTCAGAAAAAGGTCTAAGATATTATGGCTTTGCAAATCATTTCGTGAGAAAAATGTTGGTTCCTTCACTTGTTGAATCAATTGGTTTGATTCAGCAAAAAGCTCAACATATTGTCCTTCAGGTGTGGTGTGGCTCGAGACATAACCAAGCCGAGTTGTGGACATTGAAATCGCCGACAACAACGAGTTCGCTGTCAGGAAACAACCCCAAAATGTGCGTAATGTCTGCAAAAAAAGTGCTGCTCAAAAGTTGGAATAGATGAGAACTTAGTGATAGACCTATCGATATTGACATCATTCCTGCAATTTTTTTTATAAATTTTAGAAAATTATTTTCGTTAATTTATAGAATAAAGAAGTGGTTGACTTATTGTGTCAACACTGCGGCAGGAATTTTATCGGGTCCAGCGCAAAAGTCCTCATCGATCGATTCAATATACTTTAAAATATGAAGTGAAGGACATAGATTCCAAAGAAACTCTGGGTGCGAAATTCATATATTCATATATAATCGAGCAGGTTCTGCATTTCACTTGCGAGTGAAATTGAAATCAAATCACTATGATTTCTATTTTGGTATCACTTTTTAAGTTTTAATTAAATTTTTTTCGATTCGTATTTCGATTTAAGTTTGAAAAAATCGTAAAAAATGATACCAACTATCGAATTCATAGTGATTTGATTTCACTTTCACTCGAAATTTTTTTCATGTTTATGTTTTTATTAATTTTAAACGTGGTGCACAGCTTTTCAAAATTTCTTGCTACAAAGTAGTAAACATAAAAAAAGAGACCGGTCACACGAGCGGGGTGGTGTTCATGTTATCCTATGTTCACGCCACCCCGAGTTCACTGTATATGTGAATTAAAAATTTGATTTATGAATGAATTTTTCATTCATTGAATGGATGAAGTCTTATTTCATTATGCACTGATTAACCTTTTTGTAAATAAAATCAAATGGAATGCATTCCTTTGCAGCTCTGATCCAACCATATGTATATGCATATGTTAAAAGAATGCCTTCTGGGTATGAAAGTGGATGGGATGGGATTTAAAACTTTCCCTTCCACTTCACCTTCTTTCGGCAGCCCCGGCACATTTAAAAATTTTTTTCCTTTTTGTGATTTTTTTGAAATAAAGCTTTCTCGATGGTGGTCATAAAATCCTAAAATAATATTATAATTGACATTTTATAATTGAAAATAGTAAAAATTTAATTTTTGAGATTTTTTTTCACTAAAACTCCCTCTGGCTATCATTAAAATTAAAACTAAACATTTTAGACAATTTAGATTTGTTACCCCAAAAAAAAAAACATGTAAAATTTGATTTCGGTGAAACTGTGCTTTTTCATAATTCATAATTTTATATGTAGGTACTGACGTAGATTTTTCATTCCTTGATTATAGGTAATCGATAAAGTAAGCAGCAACTGGTTGCACATTTGGTTGAATATCGGTTTAAACAAGTTGGTCAAGAACATTTTTTTTCTGTGATATAGATTTATGTACGTTTTTTTCTTAAACTTAATTTCTGCAACCTTCTTTGCATATAAATATCAAATAATTAGAATTAGATCATAAAAAAAACATATACAGAGGCATAACCGTAAAGAAATTATATGAAGAGCGTGTGAAGCAATGAAAACGATAAAAACGGCAAAGAAATAGAAATAAATATAAGACGGACAACGCATAATGTCTTGAATGCTAGATTTTCCAGTATTTATATTTTTCTAGATTAAAGAAACACAGCTGTAGCAAAGGTGCGTAAGTGTAACGCATGTGCATTACTGTATTACTAACAAGCGACACAATATGTATGTGGTCAGCAGTAAGTAGCTTCATTTATTTTTTATTTTATTTAAAGCTGTTTGGTTTTTATATTAAGCCTTCGATTTAAACATGTTCTCTTCTTTTTTAAAGATTTTCGAAAATAGATTTTAATTTATATATTGCGTTCTTTGGTTTGTATCACACTTGGAGCAATGCCAATAAACGAGAACGCAATGCTTGCAAAATTGTTAGCTTTTTTATTGCTTGGATTTGTCTAAATTTGAATATTTTTTATAAATAAATTACAGTATCGTGAAAATTTTATGACCAATACGATGGCACATGGTTTTTTTTTATAAGGTGGACATAATTGTGTGTCTAATCAATTACGTCTGGATGTGTGAAATTTGACACAGTAAGATTGTTTATAAACAAGTTATGGTATAATAAGACAGATCGGTAAAAAAATCATATTTAAATAGGTAAAAAATATGCAAATCCTATATACACGGAAACTATCAAAAATAGGGTTAAAAACAGGTTCGTATAAATGTGAATATTGCATTCCAAAAACTGGGCCAGTTCAGAAATTATGTTTTAACGACAATCGCTCCTAAACGAGGGGGTTAAGGTGATTCCTTATTTAACCACAATGTGATTTTCTTATAATCAAAGAAACTGCTCCGCATTTTAATAAAGCCCGTTACAATACAAAAATTTTCAGAATTGATTGAACAGGTGTCAATTCATTCTTTCACGCGCTGCACTAAGTTAAAATAATTGAAGAAATCGTTTCACCTTTTAACGCATTAATTCCATTATAACATACAAGATGATGTTTAGCTTTCAATTCGATACAATGCTTTACAGCCAGAGATTATTGCTTAAGGGCAGGTTCTCATCTAGAGCTCGAAAAACACGGTAATGTTCGTGTTTTTTTTTTCATAGAAGGAAGTTAATGAACACCTTAAGTTTTTTGGCAGTTATTCATTTCCTCTCAAACTGTAATTACTTTTTGCCATTATTACAGTGCTTTCACAACATAAAAGCATGCTTGCTTTCTCTGTCACTGATAAGTATCAAATTAATTTTCTGTGCATGCTTTCACGCTGAACAATTTTTAGTACAATATATGTTGAAAAAGCGCTGTAATAAAAACAAGAAATAACAAGACAAGAAATAATTACATAAAATTTTATGACAAGAAATAATTACGGTTTGAGCAATATTAGCTGCGAATAAAAGTGTAATGTGAAGTGTCAATACGCCGCGAAACATTACGTTGAAAAAAAAGGTACCCAAACGGTATCCATCGCACAGCACGATCATGTCATCAAAAATAAAAAAAACCAACAAATTTTCACCACGGATTTTTTTTTATCAATAAAGCGCCTTTACACGATTTTGCTGCTCCAACAAAAACTTTTAAACGCCGTTCAAACGATCACCGTGTGACATCAGCCTTTAAGACAATGCATGTCAAAACGAAATAAAAAAATTGTTTTCTTTTGTTTTGTTGTTTTGCAGCTCAGCACTGCATTTGTATGAATCTCTCTTTTCGCCTTGAGCGTGGTCACCTTTTTTTTTTGTTGTGCTGAGCGGAAAAAGAGAAGAGTAGAGAACAACATGAAGTTTATTGAAATTCTCGCAACACAAACACGTGGAAAGAAAACGATCAAGCATTTTTCGTGGCATCGGGGATGATTTCTTTAAAAATTTAACACTTTACTTAAACTTATTTATTATTAAAATTTCGAAATAAAAGTACCTCTAGCAGTGATATATATTGTAATATGATATTTTACAACTTATTTCATAAAAATGGACCCAGTACATTCCACTTCAATTTTATATAATAGTATAGATAAAGATTTACTAGAAAATTACAAAAATCTGAATTTAAAGTACCGTTTTTTATTATTTTTTTACTCTTTGAAATGCTCAAAGAAATAAAAACATCGGCTAATATGATTTGAATTTAGGTATAGGATCCAATAAATTTTATCTAAAAAAAAAAAAAAACGAAATGGACATTTCAGCCCTTGAAAGGACTTTGACCGAGCTTCTTATGATCATTTGTGTTGTGCGTGTTGTGAAATATTTGAACACAAACGATCGCGAATTAGACCTAAAAGTTTTATGCCGACACCGAAAGGCTTATGTTCTCAAGAAACCTTTCATGGCAGTTTTTACTTCCTGAGGTTTGCCATTGTCTGCAAAGAGGTGACGGCGGAATATAAAAATTAATTCAATTGAAAAAACTTTCTGTGTCAGGTGGGAATTGAACCAGGGTTCTCTGTCGTATGAGCCACACACTCTGCACACTACGCCACGACTGCCACAAATTTTATCTACTTTAAAATAAAAAAAAAACCAAGTCAATCTATAAAGTAGTTTTTGAGATATCGGAGAGATCAGTTTATAAAAAACATGGTTTTTCAGAAAACACGTTTTAAGATTTAGTTAACGATTTTGTCGAGTTATTAGCTTGCCGTTATTTCAACGCCACAGCACATCTAGTGCCATCTGGTGGTGCCTGAGGTAACTATTCTTAGCACAGTATGGTAGGGAATGCAGTCGTGCATTTCAAAAAGATTAATGTGAGACACTAATTTTTTGTGAGATACTCTTGATGAGATACTCATAATTTTCGAGAAAGATATGGGTTTGGAATCAATCCGCTTTGGAAACATATGCTATGCATATACCATAAACTATCAAAAAATTAAAAAAAAAAAAACAGTTGACTTTCCTGGTAAAATTTCATGAGAACCTCCCATTAATCAAAGTGAGAAAAGATATGAGTATAAAATTAGCACAAAATATGAAGGTTTGAAGGCTTATCTTGATTTTCAACCGAATTTTTAAAAAAGTTTTGCTTAATTTCTTGATGACTTATTTATTTATCAATATAAATACCGAAACGCCAAAATGCATTTTTGTTGAATAGTTTCCTTTTTTATTTTTTTTTTACCCCAACGCGTACTGTGTAAGGGGTATATTAACTTTGTCATTCCGTTTGTAACGCCAAGAAGGGGCGTGGCAGATATAGAAATATATATACATTTTTGATCAGCATCATCTCCTGAGTCGATTTGTCGTTTTGTGTGTCCGTCTGTCGACACGATTACAGCCGTAATTTTAAAGCTATTGCGATGAAATTCAAAATATAACTTTATTTTTAAAAAAGGAAGATCAAGTTCGAAAATGGGCCAAATCGGATGAAAACCACGCCTACCTCCGATACAAAGTGACTTTATATTAACCGTAAAATGTCTTTAAAATCCACAAAAATTAAAGAAATGCCTTGATATGTGGCAAGTGAGCTTTGCTCTTCAGTCTTAATCCTGGCTATGAAATTTGGAAAAATCGGATGAAAACCACGCCTACCTCCCATACAAAGTGACTTTATTTTAAAAGTAAAATCTCTTCAAAATCTACTCAAATTAACGAAATGGCTTGAAATTTTGCATATAGACTTTGATATATAACACAGACCACCACTATGATATTTGGCAAAATCGAATGAAAACCCCGCCTACCTCCCAGACAATTTGGCTTTATTTTAAACGTAAAATCTCGCAAAAATCCACAAAAATTAATGAAATGTCCTGAAATTTTCCACATTAGCTTTGATATATAATATGAAGCATCTCTATAATATATATGAAAAAATCGGATCAAAACCACACCTACCTCCCATACAAAGTGACGTCATCAAAATAGGAAAACTTTCGTTAATATATAAAACTGAATGTCATCGTGTATGCGCCGTGGCTAAAGTCTTCGAATATACTTCAATATGGCCGCGAGGGGGTATTTTAGCTTCGGTACCCTGCCGAAGCTCCATCCTTACTAGTTTCCACTACATTATCCACTACAAGGAATTTTTAAAATTTGTGAATTTAAATGTTTTTACAAGTAAACGTTTACAAGTACGTCTTAAGACGCAATAATCTTTCTCGTAGCCGAAAGTTTATGTTATTTACTTCTTTGGAAATCTTAATGCTGATTTGTGTTTTTATTACCATAATTAGCGTATGGTTATTATTTTATGTTAAAAGTTGGCCTATTAGTGAATTAAACTTTACTAATATTATTATTTTCTTTACTATTTTAAAACATAAAAAATGTCACAACATTTGTTATAATCAAGCTTACTGAATGTGCCTCGGAGAACCTAACTTCGCCTAACCCTCATTATTCAACGTACTTAGGTGTGGCACACCACACCAGTAACATTGATAAATAATATGCATATAAAGCTTAAACTCAATGTTTATAAATTCCTTGGCTATTATTCGCAAAATGACGCAAATTTCTGACCGAAAATAGCAACTTAAACTAAACAATCGCATAATAAAATTTTCACTCTTCACAAACAGGCAGGCAGGCAGGCAGGCAGAGGCAGCATTCGAATCGGTGGCAACAACTACAACCACAACAGCGCCTGTATTTTTACGAAAATACATATCCATCTCTACAACTATCTCTACATATTTTGCTATTTTAAATTTCGTTTTTAATTTTTTTATTTTCGATTTTATTTTATTTTTGTTTAACCAAAAGTGAAATATACACAATTGATGGCCAAAATAGGGATATCCTCCTTTACGCCAAAAAATCTATTTGTAGGCGCTCTATAAGCAGTTCCTATGATTCAGGCAATAAAAAATTATGCTCGTTAGTTTGTAGCTGCTATTGTTAGTAGCAGTGTAATGCATGCTGTAAGTACTTACTTTATTGTGTGGTAGAACAAGGAATGCACCGCCACCCGCTGACTCAACTATAACGGCCAAGAATTTCGGATTGACGGCGCAGAAAGTTGAATCCCAACTGCTTTTGGAAACACGTATGTTGTCGTAGCATTGCTCACGTTTCAGCGCCTGTCCATAGACGTGACGAAATTTTGAACTTCGTACAACACGAAATGACATATTTTTTGTGACTTTTCTTTCTGCTAGATTCTCGCTAGGTTTATCTACGGAATTTTAATAACTGAATTGGTCTTCAATGAAAGAGTGGTTCTAATGTTGCCTGTCAGTCACTGTTGTTGGTATGGCCTGGCTTTACTTTCTATTGAATATTCTTGTTGTGTATCCGAGATGATGTAGTTGTTGTTGAATCTGTAAAACGAAAAAGAGAATAAACAATACATTAGAATTCAAAATAATTTGTTTCTGCTTAGATTGTATTATGTGATTAATTGTTTACAATGATTTTAATATAACAAACATCATTTAGAATCTTGTGGACTATTTATTTTATTTATATATTTTAAGTGTGCTTTCATTTAATTGCGCTATTTATGACAAGTATTATGCATTTTTTTGTCTGTTACAAATTTGTCTGCTATTTTATGTTCATGTGGATGACGGACAACAGAAGTGGTGACAAAGCTACACCCTTAAATCTTGATGATTTTATATTTAGGAAATATTTGATCGTTAGGATTCATCACGCAATGTGTCACCAATGCTCATTTGTAGCCGAAAGATATGCAAAATACAGAAGGTCAGCGAAATTTTTATAAGAGTGTGCTTATTATTTATATTGGAGTCAAATAAATAATAATTTCTCTTACCTAGGAATTTTGATGTGTAAAAAAAAATATCTATCCGAACGTAAGCCAACTTTTGTGGGGGTGCAATATTTTAATTTTTGGAAAGCAGCATTTAATATTACTGTTTCTATCCAAACACATAATATTTGTGTGAAATAAATATTTGTATACATTTTAGCAAGTTCTGAGGGGAAAAATGTAATGTGTGTCTTTGCACCAGTGATTAAATTGCTGCAGTCAAAATAGCGAAAGTCGTAAAATTATTGCTTTCAACTTGCTTTCTCTTTTCAACTTGTGCTTTGCGAAAAATCGAACAGTCGCAGCATAAGCAAAAGCAAAAAATTAGTTTGAATAGTTTGCAAAGTGCTTCGGCAGTCGTCGTTTTGTTTGACTGAAACTGCTGAAAAAGTCGAAAGTCGAAGCAGAAGCATAAGTTTTACAACAGTCGTAGCAGACTGTTTTGCGCTTATAATTTCTGCTTATTCTTTCTAACCAATGTACAATTATAGTTATAATGCAATTATAATCATAACAAAATTGAAAAAATTTAATAAATAAAGTGATCAAACAAAAGTTACAAATAAATAATAAGCAAAACTCATTCATAAGCGCAAAACAGTCTGCTACGACTGTTGAAAAACTTATGCTGCTGCGAACAGCGAGCAGTTGAACAACTGCTGCTGCTTCGACTTTCGAAAGTTAGTGCAACAAATTAATATTTCTTGACCAGCATATATGGTATTTATAAAATTTATTTCTGTTCGTGAAAAATCAAATGTTTGGTGAACAGATTGTTACAAATCTATATGTTAAGGGAGTATCCTGGTTGGCAAAAATTTTTATTCGATTTTTTTTTGCATATTTTTATAGCTTGGATATTTGAGAATATCGTCCGTCCTAAAAGGTTTTTTTGAAATTCGAAATACTTTAGGAGATATGACCTTTTTTGTCCAGCAATGTTTTCGCCAAAATGCGATTTGCTTAATTTGGCTACTTTTTGAATGCAACGGTTTGAAGCAACCACAAAATTTCGTTCAACGCGTTCTTTAGTAGGTAATAACTTGTTTGTATACGCATTTTAAAAATAAATGAATACACATTTTAGAGCTTAAGTATTCGAATGTTGGCAGCGTTTAGTTCACTTTGAATTGAGTTATAACCCGGACGCGCGCGCGCATACAGTTTTGAAAAGTATGCACCACTAAATCAGAGTCCTGGAAGCAACCAAACATATTTACGAAGCACTGTCAGCCGATGATTTGTTAAACGGATGCCTTGGCTCCGAAACTCAAAACAGCAACGAATCTTTCAACGCAGTGCTATGGTCATTCACACCTAATCATATGCACACCGGCGTACGCACTATTGAGATTGCCAATTATATTATTGCAACTGTCATATTTAACGAAGGTTTTAGTCTAATACTTCAAATAATGAACCTAATTAATGGGCATCCCGATTGGCAACGTCACATATGATTTCACCATGTCTCGGAACGAAGAACGTTTAAAAAGGTCTGAGGCCAGAGCTCTGGCCGCATCAAAAGTAGGTAGAACTGCCCGAAGAGCACAAGGAGCCGCTGAGTCCTAATTTTTTGAAGAAGAGGAAGGAGTTCTTTATGGGGTTGGCATTGCGGATTGATATATGTAAGTATTTAAAAAAAAAAATGTTTTATTGCCTAAAATTTTCTTTGAGTTTTTTCAAAATCACGTTTTTGAACTTCGAAGTCACTTTTCTTCGGTTCTACTGAACCGATTTTGATAAAACCAAGTGCATTCGACGTAAAATTGTCGCGTTTATCTCGAAACCACGTTTTTCGAGCTTGCGGCCCAGATTGCGCCCTTTGTTCTGAACCAATTTTGATGAAACAAAGTGCAATCACCGCAGAATTGTCACCATTCTGGTCCCTACCTCAATCATAATTTTAAACAATTGTTTACTATTTTTTTTTACACTAAACTACAAACAAAAAAATACCTAAAATCGGTTTTTCATTTCTCAATGACCGCCATTTTGTAAAATATAATCGCAATGATTATGATTGAGGTAGGGACCAGAATTACATCTGTACTGAATCTAACGCCGTTTACTTTTTCCATTTCAGATGATCTGAAGTCGAGTTATCCGGGCCGCAAGCAGCATACCTTTTTTTTCGACGCCCAACTTTGAAGGCCGACAAATTTTTGAACAGCCCTCGTACAAAGGAAAGAAAATTTTTTTATTTAATTTAATATGTTCTTCCAAAACCAGTCATCCAACCAGGAATATTCCCTTAAAACATTTTCTGTGTGAAATAAAATTTTTTAGTATAATTTCATTGTTTTTTTTTTTTTTTTGTGAAATACATATTTCCATTTTGGAGAACAGCTGGATTCAAAATCCAAACAAAAGCTTTTTTATATAGAATACTAACTTCGCCACGAACGACTTTTTATCAATAAAGAGCGTTATCAGATTTTTGTTGCTCTTTGAATGAGTGTGGTGAGAGATGGAGCGCAAAAACTTCATATAAAACTAGTAAGGGTGGAGGCAGAGTACCGAAGCTAAAATACACCCCCCCCCCCGCGGCCATATTGAAGTATATATTTGAAGTCTTTAGCCACGATATACACGATGACATTCAGTTTTATATATTAACGAAAGTTTTCTTATTTTGATCACTTTGTATGGGAAGTAGGCGTGGTTTTGATCCGATTTTGCTATATATCATAGAGATGGTTCATATTATATATCAAAGCTAAAGTGCAAAATTTCAAGACATTTCATTAATTTTTGTGGATTTTTAAGAGATTTAAAGTTCATAATAAAGCTAATTTGTATGGGAGGTAGGCGTGGTTTTCATTCGATTTTCTCAAATATCATAGTGGTGTTCTATGTTATATATCTAAGCCTATATGCAAAATTTCAAGACATTACTTTAATTTGAGCAGGTTTTTAAGAGATTTTACTTTTAAAATACAGTCACTTTGTATGGCAGGTAGGCGTGGTTTCATCCGATTTTTCCAAATTTCATAGCCAGAATTAAGGCTGAAGAGCAAAGCTCACCTGCCAAATCTCAAGGCATTTTTTTTAATTTTTGTGGATTTTAAAGACATTTTACGGTTAATATAAAGTCACTTTGTATGGGAGGTAGGCGTGGTTTTCATTCGATTTTGCCCATTTTCGAACTTGATATTCCTTTTTTAAAAATAAACTTATATTTTGAATTTCACTGTTTTTTTGGAAGTTTGTTTTTTTGGCAGAAAGTAACAACAAAAATTTTTGAAAGCCGTTCAAACTATAACCGTGTGACATCAGCGCTTAAGACAAATGCATGTCAATCGAAATAAAAAACATATTTTCTCTTGTTTTGTTTTCTGTGCAGCTCAGCACTGCATTTATATGTATCTCTCTTTTTGCCTTGCGAGAAGCTCATTTGTTTTTTATGTTGTACTGTGCTAGCTGAGCAGAAAAAGAGAAGAGTAGAGAGAAACATGGGGTTTATTGAAACTCTCGCAATACAAGCGCGTGAACATAAAACGATTACGCAAATCGTAATGTGTTCATACGTCAGTCAAATGATTGAATCAATCAAAATTTGTTGTTGCTTTCCTATGTAAAAAAAAAATTAACTTTATCTCAGAGCGAAAATGAACTCCAAAATCTTCTCTCGTCAGTCAAAATTTTGATTGAGCTTCATGAGCTCAATCAATTATTGAGCTCGTTGCATTATTTTACTTGTCTGCTTTTTAGTAGGCAATTATATCAAGAAAAGTAGTTAACTGGAAACAAAGGTAGTTTTTTGAAGAGAGAAAAAAGGTGTAGTTTCTTCAGTTCCTGCCATAATTATATTAATTCTATTGTTTTTTTTATGACTTGCATCCGTTGGTCATTCAAATAGGTATAATTTCCGGCGTTTTGATTTCCTAATGTGATCAATTTTAATCCTAAAAGATCAACTAAAATTGTAAAATTTTGTAAAATTTTTATGCACACAAAACAACTTAATAAAAGAAACACCCAAATAAAGTGCCCAAATATGATAGCACGATATGAATTCACAAAATAGTAGGTAGCAGAAAAGTAACAAATGCCTGCGTCGGAGCTTCAATCAATTTAAAATTTTCAGAGAGAGTTAAAGAGAGTAAAAAAACGCGATATACTTTAATCATTTGACTGATGTGTGAACACCTACAAAGAGAGTAAAAAATCTCGATATACTTCAATCATTTGACTGATGTGTGAACACCTAATAAGAAACTTGATAATTTCATCACTGTTAAAATTAGCACTGTTAACACCTGCATTTCTGATTCAGCTAGCAGGAAAGCAGAAAACATAGCAACGTTTTTGTTTTTTGTATGGGAACCCCAGAAGGGTGGCAGATAGGACATAGATGTGTTCAGGAGAAATATTGAAGGGGGACCACTGTAGGGGTTAATTCGGTTGAGATATGAACTACAATCGTTTTACAAATAATAAAAACACATATAAAGAGAAAACTTCGTTGCAGATATAAATTGTATATTCCTAAACATCTTTCTTTTTTTTTTTTTTTGTTTAAAATAAATAGTTATTGAACGAACGTACACTTGAACTTTTTTAGTGGAATAATATAATGTTTAGACAAGAGCTTGTTGCAATTATAAATTGTTTGCTTCCACGCAATATATATTTGCCGAAAGAGAGAAATAGAAGAAGAAGGTGTTTAGTTGAGGCAGCCTTATTTATTTCTCTGTAGAACAAATGTTTCCTTCGTGATTTTAATTTGGATTAAAACTAGAATGCGGTCTACGCAGCAAAGGAACTTTTAAAACAATTTTAATTTCAAGGACTCGCCTTTTATTTTTATTCAAAAAAATATATAATCAGTGAAATTGGTCTCTAAGAACTTACGCCCGACAAAAATACTAAAAAGCCCGAAATTTTTAAAACATTGAATTTTTGAAAAATCGCCCGAATTTGAAATTGGGCAATTGAGCCCGAAAAAAGGAAATTACGCCTGAATGGTTTCGAAATAAAGCCCGAAAGGAAATATAAATTACGCCCGAAAGGGCTTTATCTCCAACTTTTTCATGCATAATTCACGTGATCCAGATTCAATGTAAGATTATCAAAATGTAAGAGAACAGATGTGGGCAGTATGTCCAGGTAAAGTCCAAATGGCTATTTTTTATGATAAAATGATTTGCCCTTTTTATGTAATGTTGTTTTTTTCCGTACCTTCCGTACAAGAACAAACTATTTTATCATAACCAATTGAAAATTTCTTAACTTTTTGGTAAACAATTATTCATGCGTTTTTCTATATTTTAATTTGACAAAAATGCCAAATGCTGATTTTTCGGGCCTTTCTTCTTTTTCAAATATTTGGAAAAAAGACTCGACATTAATTGACACAAACACATGAAAAAACGACATAATCGCCAGAAATTTCGGGCATTTTTTCCTAGGAATTAATGCCAAATTTTGTATGGGAAATTTCGGGCGCTTTTGACATTTTTTTTCGTGAAATTGAGCTAATCATTAAATTTACTAAACACACTTTTTGACAACTGAATTGAAATGATGCGAATTTTTAACCCGAGTACTAAGACCATTCGACGTTAGGTTAACTAATTTCAATAAAATATGGCGAAATCATCAGCCCTGCTATAATAAGAAGGCAGAGTTAGTATTTAAGAATCATTTATTAATTTTAAATATTCTCAGAAGTACAAAAATAGAATTTAAATTAATTGCTTCACACGCCTCCACGTAGCTGTTCACGTCCGACAAATAAATGGTACGTGTTGCCAATTTCAAACGGTTTTCAATATAAAAATATATTTAAAATAAAAAAAAAAAGTACATAAGTTACTATATTTGTATATGTATACGAATAATGGAGAAGCTGACGAAAATATTACAAGTGTACTCGAAGAAATTAAACAGAAAACAGTAGCAGGTGAATTAATGATGAGATGGTAGATAAAGATTTTCGCTCAGGGGCGGGGGGAATGGTTTAAGGTAAGTCAGAATGGAAAAGTTGTTATAATTAAACTTAAATTACGTGCGAAAAACGAAAAAATTATGCCATGAAAAATAGTCTAATTTATATGCTTCTAGCTATATTTATACAAATGTTGTTTAAATGAAAAAAAAAGAAAAAATTATGCACGAGTATGAAAGTAAAAACTGAATACTAAGAGAAAAATCTTTTGATGATTTAATTTTTTATTAATAGATTCTGTTTTTGATTTAACACTTTCAGTGATGAGGCCAAAAAATAAAATTAAAAACAACCTTGAAAAAGTGTTGCCACACTTTTAAGTGTGATAGAGAAATGAATGAAAATATTATTTCAAAGGAAATAAACAACATAAAATTAGACAAATTAAAATTTTAGCTAAAAGTAAAATATGTGCTTTGACAGTGCAAAATTTGCTGTAATTAACCTAGTAATGAGTCTTGGCTTGCCTTTCTTCTCACATGTTTTTTTTTTTTTTTGTCTTTTAACAGATCATAAAAACTTAAGTATACCATAAATATTTTGAAATAAAATAGGTTGCGTTATTTTTTTTTTTTTTTTTTGACGCACAACTCAAATAAGGTGTCAATAATACTACACTGAAGAAAATAAGTCTATTTTTACAAACATTTTCCGTTGAGTGTTGATAAAGAAATATTCGCTAAAAGTGAGATAAGCAAAGAAGTTGAGCGTGAAATGAAATCGCGTGTGAAATTTGATAATAGTAAATAATAATAAATACGAATAGTTGATGAGAAATGGATTTAATGAGGTCATAACAGGTTTATTTGGTTTAATAATACTTTAAGTTCTGTATGAGAAATGAGTCAATAGATTATTTTGTTTACTTTTTATCTCTTATTTTTGGTAATAAAGAAATGATGGATGAGTTGCAGCAAGAGCAGTAGGTAAAGGTTAACTTTTTATAGACAAAACTTTTGAATAGACTTTTGAATACTTTTGAATAGACAAAATTTAATAAAACTTTTAATAATACTTGAAAGAAAGCAGCTTTTCCAAGCGCGATGGAAAAAGTGGGCGTAGTACTTCCAATAAAATACTATATCTCGTCTTATATTTGTTTATAAAGAATTTATCGTAAGACTCGAGGTTCCGCTTTTACCAATTGTTAATGGCACTAATCATCATAAGCCCCTTCTTCTTCTTCTTAAATTCTCATTTTATCAATACCAAACACAGTACAGTACAGTACCTTAAATATGAATTTGACATACTTAACAAATTCCTTTACAATTCATATATCTCCTCTACTGAACAAACAATTAACCGTTGTGTCAACAGCTGTTGGGTTTTATCCACATCGACAGTAGATGTACCCGGGTACTTCATACGTTTTGTATGGCAGATAGTTGCTTTTGATATACAAATATTAACTACTACCTGGATTCTTGTAATTTTCTGGTTTTTTTTTTTTTTATTTATTGGAAATATTGTCTAGTTAACAAAACTTTTATCATAATTTGGGAAAAAAAAAATTTGGTACCTAAATAATCCATTTTTACCAAAAATGGGAATTGCCAAAATCCATAAAAATTTAACAATTTCCAAATTCTTTTTTAATCCTTGTAATTTGATCCCTTTTTACCAAGAAAAATAATTAACATTGAATTTTCATTCGCAAAATTCCGTTATATTTGAACTGAAAATCAACCCCTCTTGCTCATAGTGCTATTTTTAGTACCTGCGCAGAATAATTATAACTCATAAAATATTTGTTCAATGTAAACATTTTTTTTTTGGAATGTGTAGGAAAACACGTCTACTAACAGGAACAAAAGGGTATTTGGGAATATCTTGCCTACCTACCCTTGCACAACCAGTTTTGCAGGCAGAAACATGATTTTTTGCGCAGGTTTCGTTTTGAGTAGTTTTGTATGCATAAGTCAGTTTATGTGCGATTTTTGAAGTGTAAAGACCTAAAAATTTATTTTGTGTGGCAAATATATAAAAAGTGAAAATAAAATGGATGGTGCAATTTGTAATAAGCCTGTGTGCGCAGAGCACTCGAAGGATCATCCACAATGCCTCAGATGCTGCTAAAATTCATAAAATATATTTTTTACTTTCATTATAATGATTTTCTATAAATAAATAAACAAATTTCCATAAAATAAACTAAATATTTCCATTTATTTCTATATATTTGTATGAATTTTCATAGAACATCAGCTGTTGACGCTAGGTCATTTTCTAGTAACTGGGTTATATTTTCCAAACGGTTGGTCCAATTGACCTGAATGAAACACCAATATCAATTACATATTTCCAAGCTATGATACGAAGTTTCATCAAGATTGGACCAGCCGCTTGGAAGATATAGCAATATAAAGTGAACTTTGCCATTTATTTCTATATATTTGTATGAATTTTCATACAAGTACCCGGGTACATCAGCAGTCGACGCCATTCCACTAACTTGAATTTGGGCTGTATCGACTGAACTGCTGCTCCAATCTTGATGAAACTTCAGGTCAATCGGACTAACCGTTTGGAAGATACAGGAAAATTAAAGTTGCAAATGTACCCGTGGGCTCTACGATCGACACAACGGTTAAGGAAAACAGTAAATATTTTTTGACTTTCATCAACAACAAAGAAAATCTAATGGATTAACGAGCTCTTTGTTGTATCTCGACTCCTCTGCGAGACAATACGGAAACCATATGTAACTTGTTTGCTAATTATTTTATGTCTCTTTAATCCTCGGCTTCAAATTCAGATCCGGTATCACTTGGTAGCCCTTCTGAATCAGTCTTGAATCTTGGTTATCTCTAATTTTCTATAGAAGATATTAAATCTGTTCTGTGAAACCTAAAAAATTGCCCAACTGCAGGTCCTGATGGTAAAGCTTAAACAGTATTGAAAAATGCGCCCTATCTCTGGCAACACAACTTCTTTTCTTGATATTTAGGAATTTTTTATCCGCTATAATTTTCTAAAACATAATTTTCACTTTTGTAATTTCTAGTCAATACTTTTCCCGAAATTTATTTAAGTCTGTTTAATGTGTTAACTGATTAATTTTTTATTCTATAAATTAGCAACCAAAACTATTGACAGAGGACAGTAATAAAGTGAGAAAGAAAGAGACAAATCTACATGACATTGTGCCATCAAGGTGAATTAAAATTCTAAATTCATCTTGGTTGCCATTATTTTTTTGCTCAAGGTGAATTAAAATTCTAAATTCATCTTGGTTGCCATTATTTTTTTGCTGTTTGCCTTGAATATAGTTTCACACTCGTAACGGGTTGCCTTTGTTCTGTCTGACGCTTTGTATTTTTCCCAATAGAAGTAACAGTACAAAATCAGTTTAAACAGTATTTTTGATAAAAAAGCAGTATGCAGTTTTGAGTCTAAAGAACAGTACAATACTGCGAAAAACAGTACAGATACGAGCGTTAAATATTAGCAAAAGTGGGCAAGTCTAAATTAAATAACATACATTGGGAATGGTATCGGTAAAAAAACTTCCTTGATAATAGAGCTCTGGATGAATATATTCATCAAGTGAATATGATTCTGATTCTCTGCTGTAGCAGTCACTACAAGCAAAGCTGGAAGCGAATAAATGTAAATAAGAGGCCGTGCAGCAACAGGTCGTATAGCGCAAGAGAATAACTTTGTATTTGTTCTCTGTTCTCTTTTTATACACTCTTGCACTGAGGTAAGCTTGCGATCTACGCGTTGTTTCAGTTTTTTCGCCGAGCACTTCCCAGTCGGAAAGATCGTAAGGTGCTTACTAAATAATTCATGTTTTCCTTTAGGTTATGGTGGTGAAAACGGGATCATGCGAAAGAAAGTATGTTGTTTGTTACATTTCGAACACCTTACATCTTCGCTTACGCTTGCACTTACAAAAGGAATGCACGGTTAAGCTGATCATGTCTTCGTGCAATCATTTCCATTTGAACTTTATTTCGCAAAGTAAGAGGCATGCAGCAATATGCCAACATAACGGTTTTTAAATAATGTTACGAATATATGAAGTGTAGCAAAAACCAAATGAAAAACGAGTAAAGAACAAACGTCTACTGACCGGTGGTTTAATGGCATTCATTCCGGCAAATATTTGTTTTATAAATATTTAAGTGCGTGAAGATAAATTCGTAAATTCGACGCTAACTTAGCAAAGACACAAACCCATATTTCCAAAAAGTACGAATTTTAAATTCGTACTATTAAAAGTACGAATTTAACTTTAAGTACGAATTTAACTTTAAGTACGAATTTAACCGGGCGGGTAAAGCGGGCCACAATGAGTAATATATCCTTAGAAAGGTGCTTTAATTACCTCTCTATTAAAATACAAAATATTAAAATCGTACAAGTAGTTATTGAGATTTTTTAATTCAAAGTGAGTACTATGAATCGAACTTTGCAGTACTTTTCACTACTTTTTGAAAATTTCCTTTGGTCAATATCCTTAGCGGGCACAATGAGTAATATATCCTTAGAAAGGTGCTTTAATTACCTCTCTATTAAAATACAAAATATTAAAATCGTACAAGTAGTTATTGAAATTTTTTAATTCAAAGTGAGTACTATGAATCGAACTTTGCAGTACTTTTCACTACTTTTTGAAAATTTCCTTTGGTCAATATCCTTAGCGGGCCACAATGAGTAATATATCCTTAGAAAGGTGCTTTAATTACCTCTCTATTAAAATACAAAATATTAAAATCGTACAAGTTTGATTTTTGATGAGATTTTGATGATTTTGAAATGAGATTTTTTAATTCAAAGTGAGTACTATGAATCGAACTTTGCAGTACTTTTCACTAATTTTCAAAAATTTCCTATGGCCAATATCCTTAGCGGGCCACAATGAGTAATATATCCTTAGAAAGGTGCTTTAATTACCTCTCTATTAAAATACAAAATATTAAAAGCGTACAAGTAGTTATTGAGATTTTTTAATTCGAAGTGAGTACTATGAATCGATCGATCACTCCATTTTAAAAAGTTTCCTTTGGCCAAAATCCTCAACGCGGCACAATTAGTCATATACCCTTTTATATCCTTCAAAGGTGCTTTAATTACCTGTCCATTGGTATATAAAAAATAAAAATCGTATATGTAGATATTACGATCCTTTATTTAAAATTTAGTATCATAAACTATGATTCGTGACTTTTTAAAAAATATCTTATGACCTGAATCGGAAGTTTAATCAATTCTGCATCGAATTTTCAGTTCTGAAGTAATTTTGTATTTTTCCCTTAGTTTTATCATATTTTATGAAGGTTTTGAATATTAAGTTTCCTGGTTGATATTAAAAAGGTTTCTTTTCAAACGAAGTGAAATTCGTAGTTTTTTATATAAATTCGTACATAAAGTTAAATTCGTACTTAAAGTTAAATTCGTACTTAAAGTTAAATTCGTACTTTTAATAGTACGAATTTAAAATTCGTACTTTTTGGAAATATGGGTTTGTGTCTTTGCTAAGTTAGCGTCGGATTTACGAATTTATCTTCACGCACTTTAAATATTTTACCATCCCATTTTCGCTTTTAACATAAAAAACCAAAAAAAAAAAAATATGAAAACAAAGCAAAAAAATAATTACGATCCGTGGCCTTACGTTCACCTTCTTTTGTAAGTGAAAACGTAAGAAGTGCTTACAACTTCCGTTGTGGATAAGGTTTAAATAGATTATGTGCACGTCGTATATCAATACAGCACGGGTACCTTACGTTTTCATGCAAACATCCTACTTATTAAATAAAGTGCATTAGAATGGAAACACGAACGATTCCGATCGTCTGGAGTACATTCCCTGCACTTTATTTTAGTAAAGGAAAAAGTAAGTACGTATGATGATTTAAATACTTTACAGAAGGAAGCTTACTAGAGGCGGCCATGCCTTTGTAAAAGTAATGGGGATACGGAAGGGACGTTTGCATACCTCCCGGACGAAAAGTAAGTAGGTTATAAAGCATTATAGAAGGATGGTTTTTCCCACTGGGTTAATAAACTACACGAATATTCAGGTATCTGCTGCAGTGACCTGAATTAGAGTTAATATGTTGGATTTTCCCCGCAATAAGCTTTTTGTTATTCTTAATGCATACTTGTGTTATTTTTTGTTGCTTTATTCGCTTGCTTTCATACAAAAAACACAAACACTGTCGGAAAAAGCTTATATCGGCCGTAGCTAAATTTCTAGAGGGGTCAAATATATGAGTTGGTCCTATTATTTTTTGCCCCTCAACATTTCTCCCCAACACACCTACCCCCTATCTACCAACCTTCTTTGGGTCCCCTTACAAAAAACACAAAAACTGTAGAAAATAGTTTATATCGGCCGTAGATGAACTCCTAGAGGGGTCAAATATATGAGTTGGTCCTATTATTTTTTGCCCCTCAACATTTCTCCCAAACACACCTACCCCCTATCTACCACCCTTCTTTGGGTCCCAATACAAAAACATATATTTTCTATGAACGAACGAATAAAAAAATATTCGCAAATATTCACGGTATGAACGAACACTGATATTTTTGTTATTTTTTATTGCTTTATTTGCTACCTGCGGGTGTTAGTAAAGCATCGTGCTCTTATTCCCTTTGTTTCTTAAATCTGAATAAAACAAAGAGAGTGTATGAGCAGGTATGAGCAAAGGAGAAAAGGGATAAAGGACATTTTTTATTCTATAGCAAGAGAATATATTCAGGGAGGCGAAAAAGTATACTCATGCAGGGCTCTAGTTAATAACTAGTGGACATTTTTGGACAAATAAATTAAAGTAATTCCTTCATTCAAAATCAAATTGACACACACCATCTCTTTGTCGACTTTAAAGCTGCGTTCGATAGCCCGAGAAGGGATTGCCTATACGCAACAATGTCTGAGTTCGGTATACCTGCAAAGTTGATTAGACTTTGCAGAATGACGTTGAGCAACACACGCAGCTCCGTCAAGGTAGGAAATGACCTCTCCGAAACCTTCAATACCGAAAGAGGTTTCAGGCAAGGCGATCCACTGTCTTGCGATCTCTTCAACATCATCATGGAGGGGATCGTACGAAAGGCCGGTGTGCATCGTAATGGCACCATTTTCTATAAAGGTGTCCAGCTCCTTGCTTACGCTGATGATATTGATATTGTTGGCAGAACCAAGAGAGATGTTACCGCTGCTTTCGCCGCTATCGAAAAGGAATCAGCCAAAGTGGGTTTGACGATAAATGAGGGTAAAACAAAGTATATGCTGTCTACAAACAAGGGAGCTCGGCGTTTAGACTCCCACGTTTCATCCGGCAGCTATAACTTTGAAGTAGTCAAGGAGTTTGTATACCTTGGCACCGCCATTAATACTAACAACGAAATCAGCCTGGAGATAAAGCGAAGAACAATAATTGCTAATAGGTGCTACTACGGGCTCAGTAAGCAACTAAGTTCCAGAGCCCTCTCTCGATCGACAAAACTAACACTCTACAAGACACTCGTTCTACCTGTGCTGCTTTATGGCGCTGAGGCATGGGTAGTTTCGCAAACTGATGCGGCCGCTCTGGGGGTGTTCGAGAGAAAAGTTCTTCGCAAAATCTTCGGTCCTGTTCGAGTCGGCGATGACTATCGCATCCGAATGAACCACGAGCTGTATGAGCTCTACGGAGACATTGACGTAGTTCGGCGTATAACTGTGCAGCGACTACGCTGGCTGGGTCATGTCCATCGTATGGACGACGAAGCTCCAGCGAAAAAGGTGCTCGAAGCGAGGGTCGCTGGTCAACGACGACGAGGGAGACCATGCCTCCGATGGATGGACCAGGCTGAGGAAGCCCTAACCGCACTTGGTGTATCCGATTGGAGAAGGCGCGCGCAAAGCAGAGGCGCCTGGCGAGAGCTGATGAGGTCGGTCGAAATCCGGACACGGGTTGTCACGGCCACCTAAGTAAGTAAGTAAGTAATTCCTTCATACAAGAAAAAATACTTTTTAAAACAAACCATTTTTAAACACTTTTTAAATCTTTATTTTTTACAAATCTGATATTTATATTTATTCTATATCAAAAATTTTAATTTTTGAAAAAATTTATACAAAAACATTATTTTATATTTTCTTTTACTCTACGAAGCTGTAAATAGGAAATGATTACTTTGCCACCAACATAGCTTAAAATATCTCAACAAAAATTGGCATTATTAGATTTTCTTAAATCTGAGTTTTAAAAGTTTTGACTTTTGGCCAAAGAATGATGATTTCATGGCCCAATGTGCATTGGAAACATTATTTGCAGAATAGCAGTCTATTCTATTCTATACTTTCTTTCGTTATAGTGCCATTGATTTGGAAAATTCGCTCTATTTCATTCTATGAGAATCAAAAGATCATCAATATTTACCACATCATATTCTAGAGCTGTCTTGGTGCACTATGGATTTTATGCTTAACTTTAAGGACGAATAAAAATTCCAGTTATTTCTTCCAGCTACGTGCACACATCAAAGCTGAATTCCTAAATGCATTTGACCTTTTACAGTGACTTTTACTTTAAATTGGTGCTTAGTAGATTCACCAAAACTGCGTAACTAAAGCGTGCTTAAAAATAATAATCTAGTTGCGCAGTTTTGGTGAATCAACTAAGAACCAATTCAAAGAAAAAGTCACTGATACTTTATATGCAAAGTATCTAATGCGTAATGCGTTTAGGAACTCAGCTCAAGATTCTTAAAAAACCATCGGCATTAAAATTGATCCAAGTCAAATGCAGTTAAACTCTTCATTAACTGTTAACATTAACTTTTCATCTTCATTAGCAGCAACACAATCAGTTAGACTTTTTTTCTAAAGAAGTGTACAAATAACAGATGTGTACAAATAACAGTGGTAGCGACCAACAAGTTCAATAAAATCGAAACAAAAAAGTGTGCGCAAACCACAAAAAGTTGCAATCATTTGCAAAACAAAAAAGTGTGTATTTACTAATTTTAATGTTGTAGTAAAAGACAAAAAAAAAAAAAAAAACGTTAAAATGTGTCGATGAGGCATCAGAGCATCATAAAGTGCAGCGACATCAACGCATTGTTCTCAGCCATAGACAATGAACAGTAGTAGATGAGATTCAGAGTTTTTCTTTGTTGTTCCATTCATGCCTTGCTTTTTTCAAGTGTTTCGTAAGGAAAATGTTTATTCGCAACCTTTTTTTATTTGATTTATTTTTTTGTGCAATTTGAATTGTTATTTGAGAAGTTGTGGAAGAATAACCGTTATTAAATTTAAATGTTATAAAATAACAGTTTATGGACAAGTTGACAATTATAGCCCTAGTTATATGCTGTCATATGCACAGTTAAAAATTTGTGCCTAAGGGCGCTTTTATAATGCCGGCTGGTTGTTGTGCTGAGCCTAACCGATAAGGAGAGCTAAAAAATATTGCACATACAATCGTATGAAATAAGCTTAAAGTGCGCATAGTGCACACTTAATCAGGCAATTTAAAGCGACTATACTCTCTTTAAGCTTATTTCGTATCATTGCATGTGCAGAGTTTTTCAGCTGTCAGCCGAGCAGGCAGCTTAAAGCGACTGGCTAGCATTATACGCACTTTGAGCTTATAGCATATAATTGTATGTGCAGCGTTTTTCTTTAATAAACGCGCCTTAAATGGTCAATATTACTGAAGTTTTTGTGGTTAAAATCAACATCTATATAAAGGGTGTCGCTGACATTTTGATTCGGGCACTAAGGCCGGCAGACTAGGCGCAGCGTCGAATGTTATCAGATTGGGTGTTGGAACATCATCAAATTGCTCACGATTTGCGCAGAAATGCATCTTCAGTGACGAAGCTCATTTTGATCACAATGGCAACGTTAACAAGCATAACTGCCGCATTTGGAGCACGGACAATCAAAGGGCTTCCCATGCACCCACAACGGGCACTGTATGGTGAGGATTTTGGGCTGGCGGTGTCATCGGGCAATTGTTCTTCGTAAATGCAGCTGTGTCACTTGCCACACATTCAACGACACAATGCGCTTATTGCAAATTAAATTCGAATTTTATTGAATTATATCGAATTTTCGAAGATTATCGCGCCGAGGTGATGTCAATTGGCCACAGAGATCATGCGGTTTGACGCCGTTGGACTTCTTCCTTTGAGGTTTCCTTAAAGGGAAGGTCTATGCCAATACACCCCGAACAAATCCAAGGCTGAAACAGGAAATCCAACTGGTCATTGCAGTAATTGATTTAATTGGTCCAACTTGGCCATCGCTTTCAAGGATGTGTGTGATGCTGCGTTATCGTGATGGTACAGAACTTTTTTCTTTATTTCGTCGTTCAGTTTGTCCAATAACGCTGCATAATACTCTCCTGTGGCTGTTCTTCCCTTCAGTACGTAATCGATGAAGATTATGCTATGCGCATCTTAAAAATCGGAGGCCATAACTTCTTAACCCGGCCAAGCGTAGGTCTTTGGGCCACTTTGGTCGGCTTTCTAGCCACTCTGCAGACTGCCTATTGGACTCAGGCGTATGGTATAGGATCCATGTTTTATCCATTTTGACAAAATGTTGAAAAATTTCGCTCGATAACGCTGCAGCAAGGCCTTCAGCAAACGTGACAACCTTCGCGACAATAGCTTTTCCAACTCTAAAAAAATCGTATAAAATGTATCCCGCCTGTTCTTTTGAGATGCCCATGGCCTCAGCTAACTCTCGCAACTTCACTTTACGATTGTTGAAAATGATTCAATTTACTTGCTTTACGATTTTCGCATTCGTATCATTTTCTGGCCTTCCTAAGCGAGGTGCGCATTCGGGGCTTGTACGGCCTATTTTTAGTTCACTAAACCATCGATAAACTGCTGACGCAGATGTAGAATAACATTTTTGGAAACATTCCAATGATTGTTCAGAAGTTTTTCCCATCAAAAAACAATGTTTGATCAAAATGCGATATTCCTCCTGTTTTACTATTTTTATTCTTTTACGAAGACGAAAATAACGCTACTGTAGCTTGCAAGCCAAAAATACTCTTATGGCTTTACACCGCAGTAGTGTGTCCTATTCTTACATATGGAGCATTGGTGTGGTGGCCTGCACTGACTAGAGCAGACAATATTAGGAAACTATCCAGGGTTCAGCGTTCTGCATGTATAGGCGTCACGGGGGGAATCCGGTCATGCCCAACGGACGCACTGAACGTTTTAACCCACCTACTACCAATAGACCTTCAAATCAAACTAACTACATCCAATAGTGCAATCAGACTAAAGGAGTCTAATAGCTGGAGATATAAACTTTATGGACACGGGAAAATCCTTAGTTTATTACCTTCAGGCCTGGCAAACAGCAACACGGACTACGAAATCCCCAACCTTGACTTCAGTGAAACATTTACTAGCAAGTACCCGACCCGAGCGAAATGGCGCTGTGGAGGTCCGGATGCTGTTTATGACGTCACCTTCTACACCGATCGGTCCAAGATGGGTTGTGGAATTGGAGCGGGTATATATTCAGAAAAACTGGGTGTATCCAGCTCCTTCTTCCAGGCGGAACTTTTAGCGATAAGGGAAGCTTGTCGGACAATAAGATATGCCAACACTAACAACCTAACCGCAGCAATCCTGTCGGATAGCCAGGCTGCTATTAGAGCATTAGCTGCAGTAAGATCCAACTCCAGGCTTGTAAAGCAGTGTAAGGAGGAACTAGTCCGACTAAGTCGGCTGCTTGACATTACTATAATCTGGGCTCCCGGCCACAGGAACATTTATGATAATGAAAAGGCAGCCGGATTGGCCAGGTTGGGATCTTCTCTCAATGCTTCAAGAGCGGAACCAGTTTCAGCTCCACTGAATGCAGTAAAGGGAGGGGTGCTCTCGCACTACCTTGACATAGCTAATCGCAGATGCGAGTAGTTTGACAACCTGTGCAACAGCAAGAAAAATGTGGCCCTCATACAACCAAGGGAAAACTCGCGAACTGCTAACAAGATCCAGAACTGATACAGCAAGAGACACGGAAATCAGCACGGGGCATTGGTACATTGGTGTGCATGCAGAAAGAATCGGATTACCCTTTAACCCCCACTGTCACAGCTGCAACGACCCTAACGAAAGGGAATCATTCCCCCATTTTCTATGTGCTTGGCCAGCATTGGCCAAGACTTTTAATCAGAAGCGCCAACTTCAAAGCATTTGTATTCATCAAGAAATTAATATATTTATGATAATAAAACATATAAGAAAAAAAAATTAAGATAATAAGATTTCATATATAATAATATGTTTAAATAAATTATCAACTATGACCAAGAAATTAAAAGGAAAAGTATTTTTTTAAAATTATTTTTTACTTTGTAGTGATTTTGTAGTCGGTTGTTTTTTTTTTAAAAAACTTTTATTCCTTCCTTTTTAGAGAATATGATAAATTATCGAAAAAGTGTATATACAACATAAATAAAATTGTTCCGAAAAAATTTGTTCTATTAAAATCTGAAAATTTGTTGGTTATTTCAAATATCTGCCTCTTAAATTTAAATTAGATGTCACATGTTTTGAAATTATTATACCCATTCTTGTAACGAGTTTTATAACCCTAGTGTAAATATTATTCGAGATATAGTGTTTTCCAAATATTGTCACGCCCCTTTGTTAAATAAGCGCCCACTTTCTGGAGCGTTATTTCCAATAATTGTGCCTACCCCTGTACTGTATTTCAGTACCCCAGCGTCAATATTAACTGCGATAGTGTTTATCTAGTACTGCCACGCCTACTTTATTGACCATAATTTTTAATAATTCTGCATACCCCTGTACTACAATAAATTTCAGTGCCCTAGTGTCAATATTATTCGAGATACACTGTTTTTCTCATATTGCCACGCCCAGTAGTCGAAATCCGCCCACTTTCTTCACCGTAATTTTTACTTATAATGCCTACCCCTATACCAAATTGCAGTACCATTGTATCAATATTATTCGAGATATACTATTTTTCTAATATTGCCACGCCCATTTGCCAAATAACGCCCATTTTGTTGACGGCAATTTGTAATAATTGTGCCTACCACTACACTAAATTTCAGTACCCTAGTGTCCATATTATTCGAGATACAGTGTTTTTATAATATTGCCACGCCCATTTGTCGAATAACGCCCAATTTATTGGCCATAATTTGTAATAGTAATGCCTACCCTTATACTAAATTGCAGTACTATAGAATCAATATTATTCGAGATATAATCTTTTTCTAATATTGCCACGCCCATTTGTCAAATAACGCCCATTTTCTTGACCGTAATTTATATTAACTGTGTCTACCCCTACACTAAATTTCAGTACCCTAGTGTCCATCTTATTCGAGATACAGTGTTTTTATAATATTGCCACGCCCATTTGTCGAATAACGCCTACTTTATTGACGATAATTTGTAATAATAATGTCTACCCCTATACTAAATTGCAGTACTCTAGCCTCAAAAATATTCAAGATACAGTGTTTTTCTAATATTGCCACGCCCATTTGTCGAATTACGCCCATTTTCTTGCCCGTAATTTGTAATAATTGTGCCTACCCCTACAATAAATTGCAGTACCATAGTGTCAATATTATTCGAGATACAGTAGTATCTAGTAGTGCGAGATCTATTATTGCCACGCCCAGTTCTAGAATACCGCCCACTTTTGTACGGGCACCTCCATGCTTATGATATCTATCTGTTCCCCAACAATTATGGCAATCAGGCATATGGTTTAGGAGTTATCGATGTACATACATCTAAAAAAAAAAAAAAATAAAAAAAAAAAAAAAACAGAGAAACCGACGAACTTGAGAACCTCCTCCTTTATGAAGACGTTTAAAAATTAACGACCTCCTTGTATTCCTAAACAGAACTGGATGGCTATAACGGATACACCTTAGCCTTCCTACATCACACATGTCAACGCACAGGATAAGAGGTTGTGGCACAAAAACGGCTCAATGGAGCTAATTGGATACTGCCTCCAGCAGTATCACCACTCAAACCAACCAACCAACATAGTTTCTCAAATTTTATTAGTTTTTGGTCATTGACATGCTTTCCAAAGTCGGTAGTGAGTGGAAAAACGTTGTATGTGCTCGTCATCATGGCCAGTGTTGAAATAAATAGAGGGTTTGCAACCAGTGCAATAAAGGTAAAAAATGGAAGATAAATTCTAAAAATTGGAAAGACATAAGCAATAAGAGGTTAAGAAATAGTGGAGTAGTATATACTGGAAGAAAAAAACAAGTTGAACCTAATAAAATTGCTTCAGAAACGATAATGTGGAAAAACGTTGTAAGCACCATCAGCGATGATGTTATGCTTACTGGAAAAACGTGCTATCATCCGTCGTGCTTTGGATATACAACGTTTTTCCATTACGAAAGTATCTAAATCCTATTTCATTTTATTCTTAAAGAATATATTTTGTTTTTTTATATACAGGAAAATTTCTTTAAAACTCTTTGAAAATTTCTTTAAAAAAATTGTAAATCAAATGGCTTTTAGTGCGCCATTAAAAACGTTTTTTTTCTATTCGTGAAAACTTTAAATTTTGCCGCTTACAACGTCATTCGCGTGAACGCTTCATATATATACGAGTACATACTAACTTTAAAAATGAACTAAAATTTTTAACGGTGTAGATTCTGGGTTCGATTCCTAGTTGTGTATTATAACTTCTGTCGTTTATTTTTTATTGTTTCTAGAGTGAATTTCTTTTTGCCTCCCCAAACGTAGACAATTATATTTGCTTGTACCACTACAACCAAAACCTATAAAAAAACATATGAATCATTTTATTCGATAGTGCATGGTTCGCATTTTTATTTTATCATGCCTTTGTTTTGATTTCTGATATGCTTTTTTCTTGCTAAAAATATTGTTTAGTCACACACAAAATTAACTTGGTATCATTGTTTGAGGAAATGCCAAATTTGTTTATTTAATTCTACACGGAAATAAATTAATAATATTCAAACTTCACAAAGTAATAAATATCTAAGTAAGCAAAATAATTTTTTGTTCCCGAATTTAGTAATACTCGTATTACAAAATTCTCAGGAAAATAAAAATGGTATAACACAGGCCCGTAGCCAAGATTTACCTTAGGGGAGGTTTTAATAAAAAATCTATAAGTAGATACCAGTAATAGCTGAAAGAAAATTTATGAAAATTTTTAAGCAAATTCGTTTTCTTTTAAGAGATGAGAAGAGTTTATTTAATTTTTTTTTTTTACAAATCAATTTTGAGTACTAAGTTTTTGGATTTTTGCCTATGGTTTGTTGAAAAATGGTTCAAATTGAGAATTTTTAATTTCTTTTAAAAAGTATTATTCCGAAAATTAGCACAAAAAGTTCAAATGTGTGTGACAAAATTTTACTAATTCAACAATATTAGTGTGAGCAGTAAAAATGGGTTAGATTTCTTGCAGTTTATTAAAATTAAAATCAGCTATGAAAAATGCAAACATTTTTTAATAAGTTCACCTGTAGCAGGATTCCCAAACAGTTAACGATAATCGTAGATGTCGTTATCGGTCTTTGTGCATGCACAGTTTCATAGTAAATGACAGTTTTCGCTAGTTAACTACAGCTACAATCGTCGTTAAGGCGTTTGGGAATCCCGCAACTGGTGAAGCTGTTTTACGATGTGTCTTTACGATTTCGTTACGAATTTGGATTCCGAAATTGGAAAGATTGCGAAATGTTTGTTACGATTTCGTTAAGAATATTTCGAAATCTTTCCGATTTAAAAATTTGATTTCGTTGCGAAATCGTAACGAAAATCGTATAAAGGAGTTGTCACGACTTTGTAACGAAATCTCGTAACGATTTCGCAACGAGTCTTAACGAAAATGTTACGAAAAAGTTATGATTTCGTTCAGACAGTTCGAAAGAAAGGAAATTTTACTCTGTTTGCATTTTAATATGTCGTACAAACAGTCGCATAACGAAATTTTATATAAATTCGTATAAAAAGTGAAACTGTTCCGATATTTGCGTAACGAAATTGTAACGATTTCTTTAAGACAGCTCGAAATAAATAACGAATTAGTCGGAATTTCGACATAGTCGTCAACTATGGCTTGTTGGGTAGATATGGCATAAAAAATGTCAAGCAAATTTTCTTCAATTTACAAAATTATATTCGTTCTAGGTATAGTTTCATATACATATTTTACTGGATATCATGGAATTTTTGAGCATTGAAACTGATTTTTTAATAAACAAACTACTTGGAGATGAATTGCAATATAATGATTATGACTCTTATAAGCAAAGTTAATCTTTCACTTGGTCAAAAAAAATTTTCAATAATTAAGTGAAGTTTTCAAGAAAATTAACATCATTATCACAGTTTATCTTGAAAAAAAAATCACATTTTGAATTTAAAGTCTCATTTATGTTATTTCTTTATACTTTCTGGATCCTAAGGGGTGAGGGAGGTTTAAACACCTAAAATTTTCCCCTTGCCTACGGGCCTGGGATAACAGTCATGTATGCAGTTTTAACGCCGAAAAGTACGAAAATGAACTGTTTAGTTAGTGCTTAGTTATTACTAGTTGTAGTTTCATAAAAAAAAATTTTTTTTAAGCTTTGTCACCGTAAATCTCTCTGTATAAATTTTGCTAATTTTGGGTATTAACACATTGTAAATATTACATTTCATCCATACGGATTGCCAAATTAAAAAAAAAAAAAAATTAAGTTATTTTCTATCAATTCTTACGGTTAAATTTTTTCCGTGTACGTTTGCATAATAAAAAAAAAAACCATAAAAAAAAAATGCAGATAAGACACAGAATATTTACCTTAAGCTACAGGTCAGATTGTATTTGTCAAAAGAAAATTCAACATCTATTCAATTGTTTACGAACTTTTTAATTTGCTTTTGATTTAGATTTAACTTCTATCAATTTGAAACTCAACAACAATCACATATAAATTATTTATGAACTTGATGCAACAATTATTGCACAATTTGCCACAATGCGAATGGAATTTTTTCCCAAGACAAGATTCCTCCTCTGTAGTTAATGCACATTTTAGTACATTCAATCATTCGTCATCTTCTATGTTGTCTTTCGCTACTTTATTTCACTCAAGTGCTACTCAATATAATCTCATAATAAGTAACACAAATACAATTAAACAATCAAGTCTTACAAACGTTATTAATTTCTCTTATCGACTTCCGTTTAGTTTAAAGTTGGGGGAGTGCGATAGCAGAAAGACGCTCAACTTGAACCTCAAGGCGCTAACATAAGCTGATTAATTCTAGTTTAATGTGTCTAGATAATAATCTATAACTTTATGTGGCTTTTAACAAAGTTTGACGCATCATTTAGTACGGTAAGTTTTGGTACAGAAAATGAAAATATATACAGGGTGACCCGCAATTGAGTGCAACTATTTACGGAGCTGAAAGGTTATGTCGAGCTGAGCATACAATTTTATCGGAGGAGGGGGTCTATTTTCACATTCTTAGGAGCTATAGGGTTAATTAATATTTCACGACTTTGGTTTACGTTATTCTTTCTAGCAGAAAAACGAACTTACATAAAACTAATTTTGATAGCATTCATTTTAAAGGCAATGAGATCACCTTTCCAACGGTATATCAACCAATCCCACCAATTTAAGCGTTATCGAGCTGTGATCGTGTGAAGATTAAATCAATCGGTTGAAACTACCAAATTTCAACTTTGAGTGCAAATTTCTCAGAATTTCGCGCAATAAATGAAATTTTTTTTTAGATCAATTTTGTAATTTATTCAATTTTCTTTTCAATGACACCAAAAATAGAAACATATCTTTAAAAATAAAAAAGTTGGCTGTACTAAAAAAAGTATACTTATTAGAAAACAATGATATTATCTACTGCATAACTAATTGTAAAGTCATTATTTATCATTATTTTCAAATAAGTATAATTTTTTTAGTACAGCCAACTTTTTAATTTTTTAAGATATGTTAATATTTTTGGTGTCATTGAAAAGAAAATTGAGCAAATTACAAAATTGATAACGAAAAAAAATTTCATTTCTACGCAAAATTCTGAGAAATTTGCACTCAAAGTTGAAATTTGGTAGTTTCAACCGATTGATTTCATCTTCACACGATCACAGCTCGGTAACGGTTAAGTTGGTGGGGTTTGTTGATATACCGTTAGAAAGGTGATTAAAATGAGCTATCAAAATACGTTTTTTGTAAGTTAGTTTTTCTGCTAGAAACAATAACGTTTCTAGTAATAATTAATAATAATTAACAATGTAGCTCCTAAGAGTGTAAAAATGCCCCCCTCCCATACGATTTTTTGCTCAGCTCGACATAACCTTTCAGCTCCGTAAATAGTTGCACTCACTTGCGGGACACCCTGTATATTACCAGGCACCAAAAATAGCTGTTATTTTCAAAATTATAAAGGAAAACATAAAATTTTAGAGATGATAGAGACGAATGTGGGATTATTTTTATTTTAAGTTAAATTCTTTTTACACAAAATAACGATTATTTGGAAATTTTATTATGTAGATAACACGATAGCGATGAGTTTGTTGCTTACACAATCTTAAGCGATATTATGTATTCCCAATAAACACTAAAACAAAGTTAGTTTCAACTCGAATTCGAGACGACTACTTGGATTCACCACCATGGACTCGTTTCGTATTCGAAACATATTCAGTAAAATGCAAATAAGTGAATTCGATAGCTTTTCCGAGTGAAATTTTTCGGCACAATGAAATAACTCCCAAATGAAAAAATTAAATAACTCCCAAGATAAATGAAATAAGTCCCAAGTCCAAAAAAAAAAAATTAAATAACTCCCAAATTCAAAACATTAAAATAATTTCCAACCTCTCAATAAAAATAAAATTAACGAAATAACTCCCAAGAGAAGTGAAATAACTCCCAAGATAAATGCAATAACTCCCAAGATAAATGAAATAACTCCCAAGAAAAATTAAATAACTCCCACAGGAATTTAAAATAACTCCCAAGAAAAATAAAATAACTTCTAAAATAAATACAATAACTCCCAAATGCGAAATGCAAAATGTTTGGTCGAAAATGCACCCTTAAAAAAAAATAGAGGAACAAATAAAAAAGTTTCAAATTTTTCAGAAAGCAATTCTAAAAACAGAAATCAACAAAACAAATGAGGCATTATATACGAGTTTCTGTTGCGTAATTTTACATAATGAAATAGGCCCCAAATTGTTAATGAAAAATCGCGAGATTTTTATTAACCATTTTTAGTTTTTTCAATTATATTTCAAAACTATTTTCGGCAGCTTTATAGTGCAAAACCGCCGCAATTAAATTAAAGTGTTAAGTTTTTCATGAAATCATCCCTGATGCCACGCATTGCTTGAGCGTTATCTTTTAGGCGTTTGTGTTGCGAGAGTTTCAGTAAACTCTATGTTGCTTTGCTCTTTTTATGCTCAGCACAAAAAAAAAAAAAAAACAGTTAAGCCTCGAGCAAGGTGAAAAGTAAGATACATACAAGGTTGCCAGGCAAAATTCTGCACAATTCCCACGGAAATTTCCTTTTTCCCACAGTACCACAAATTAAATACCACCAAAATTACCACGGTCAAAATAAACAAAAAAAATCCCACCGCAATTAAAAAATACCACAAAAAATCCCGCGATCATAACAAATTACCACAAAAATACCGCGCTTTTTAAAAATACCACCAAAAATCCAATATGCATTTAAAAATCCCCAAAAAAAATATCACACGCATTAAAAAGTACCACAATAAATCAAAATTTTCTGAAAATCTGGAGATGTTCAGAAAGCATTTTGTAATAAGAATTAGAAAACGTACGAACAAGATCGTAACACTTCGTTTACTCTAACCCTTTACAACTAAAAAACCAAAGATATTCAATGAACCGTATTTATGATGTTCATAGCACAAGAGCGATATATTTACAGGAGCCTATTTTGAAACAACAAAAATTTATGGAATTTTACAAAAGTAACTTACGACATAAAATCGTGGTGTAAACAGATCGTTTAATGCGTATAATGGCAATGATTTCATATGAAGTTTTTGCTTAATAAATGTGAAAAAAATTATATGAAAAAAAATTCCCATATTCCCACGGCAATTAAAAATACCACACTGAATTCCCACGCTAATAAAAAATACCACGCTGAATTAAAAAATACCATGGGAGTTCCAAAAAAAAAAAATTCCCAAGGTCAATTAAAAATTACCACGAATGGGATTTTTCCCACATAACTGGCAATCTTACATGCAGTGCTGCGCTGCAAAACAAAACAAACCGAAAGAAGAAATGCTTTTTATTTCGATTGACATGTTTTGTCCTAGGGCGGATTTATAGGGAATGTTTATGCCGAAGCTTATTTGAGCTTTCGCCTGAAGTAGCTTTTTTGAGCTTATTGTGTTTACAGATTTAAGTAGCTTGTTGAGCTTATTAGGGTTCATAGTGCGCACTTGTGGCTTGCATATTAAAGTATCTTATTAAATAAACGTTTTCAAGAGCTTGGAGAAGGAAAAGAAATTAATAGCAATAACATTTTATTTTGTCATTAACTTCACGCGCAAAATGATAATTAAAATGCTCAAAACAATTACACATGATTATAACAATAACAAATGTGTAAAAAGGAACTTGAAAACAAAAAGCATAAAAATGGTTAAAAGCTCAGCAAAAAAAAAATAAATAATAAATATCCAAGTAAAACAGCAAGAACAACGAAAACTATGTAAATAAGTGAAACCGAAGACACAAGTGCAGAAATCTATATTAAAAAGCAACACAAAACGAAACAACAACAGCAACGATTGAAGTTCTGCACAAAAAAAATCAAAGAAATAAAACAAAAAATTTAAGAAATAAGCGCCGAAAATTATCTTCAAAAATGCAGGTCTGTAAAACATAAACACAATAGGTCTGTTTCCGTACACATTTTCGAGTAAAAGTCGAGCAAAGTTCAATATGAGAGAGTAAAATCAAATTTTAGAATAGTGTCAAAAGTACGGGAACGACTTCTAGCTAGTTTCAAGCACGAGCAACAGCTGATTGCCTATCAAAAGTAAACAACGCCAATTTTAACTTGTTTATTGATATTTAACAATTGTAAATTTATTTTTTATCGCACGACATAAGCAAACATTAAACGACAAATTGGCATTTGCTTGTTCTTCTTGATGCTTGTTCTTAAGTAGCTGGAACAAATATCTTCTAGCACACTTCCAGTAACTTTCGAGCTCGAGAGAGCGATTTTATGCTTATTCTTCTAGCAAGAAAAAGTACGCAAACACGTTCTAGCCCATTGCAAGTTACTACAATCGAGTACGGAAACAGACCTAATAAAACTAAACAAAAATGCGAGCGATATAGAGATATAAACGCTGAAAATCAATTAATAAGTAGCTTTAAGTTCGGAATAAGCTTGCACTATTAACACTTTCAGCTTTTTTTCCATACGATAATGCTTGAAGCGTTTTTCTGCTTCAACAATAATCTTCGGCATAAGTGTGCACGCGACCTTTAAGCGATTCCACCTTCAGGGTGTTAAGAATTTTTTAATTTGAAGTTTTTGCACTCTATCTCTCTCCACACTCATTCAAAGAGAAGCAAAAACGTGTTAGTGCCAGGGCTGCCGTTTTGCTTTTTTTAAAAGTTGTAAAACTTAAATTTTTGGAGAGTATTTTTGAATTTTTGTTAGTACTTTAATAATGCACGTTGATGCTTTTTAATATTATATTTTATTAAGTTTTTTATTATTTTTTATAAAAAAAAGTTATACAGGGGTGGTATCGGCTAAAGTGATAATTGATAAATGACAATCAAAATCGTCGCTTTTGCTCCGTGTAAGGTGATTATCAAATTGGCAATCACTTTTTTCCCTATTGATTTCATGAGATAGGTATATTTAGGTGTCGTTTTCAAAAACGACAATCAAAACAGCGACTGTCAACTATCACCTTAGCCGATTTCACCCCAGTATCAGATATCTCGGCAAAATAAAACGTTTATAATTAAATTTATGATAACACAATGTGCATATTATGTTGGTGATTTTCAAAAGTGTTTGCCAAATTTTGTCAATTACTTTGTGAGTTTTCGAAGTCCTGCAAATTTAATCTTTTAAATAGTTTCTATATTAGGGACTCCTTTATTACTACAAATCTTGTTACTCCAATCCATCATAATAAAATATTGAATTTAAAAAAAGTTTCAATATATTTTGTCTTGTTTCATCATAATTTTTTATATTAAAGCATAGTTATGATTTATTAATAGTTGAAATATGACTAAAACTGACTTCAGTGTTGAGTTTTATGACAGCAAATTCAAATTTTCTACTGCAATGTCGATGAAAATATTGGCTTAACTTTTTACGAGTATTCAGATGCAGTGTGTTGCAAATTGATGAAAGTCTACAAAATTTGATAAAAAATATAACAGATCTGCAGGTGAAGATTCCTTAGCTTTGAACAGATTTCAGCGGAAAAAAAATATCAGCTGCAAAGAAATATGCTCAAAATGGCACACTTCTATCTTGAATCTAGCATTTTGTACTACAAAATGTGACTTTATGTTTAAAGAAAGTGATTAAAAGAATCGAAATTAAATAAAACTTGGAAAAGTTACAGAACATGTTTCCCAAATTCCATGACAGGCATTTTATAAAACCCCTAAAAATCACAAATTTATATCCTCATTAATATCTTATGAAGATAATTTCCGGAAAAAGACCTCAAATCAAATTTAACAAATTCAAAAATAGTTATTAACATAATTAATTTTTTATTTGAAAATCATAGGCGGTCAAGGCGGCGGTATTCGTATAAGCTACAACGAAGATTTTAATTTTTCCGGCACTATACTTCAAGACCAAAAAAGCAAAGATTTTCGTCACTAGCTCTAAAATGGTGAAGCAAAGGCAATTGCTGATATTTTATTAAGTTTTCTTATTGATATAAAAAAATTTTTTACAAATCGAATAACATGAATCGAACAATCGAAGTGAACGAAAAAAAGGAAATGAGAAAAAAATAATTCTGAGAACAAAGCGAATTCAAAATATAGGTATCAGAAAAAAATGTTCTTTCATGATAAATTTAAAATAAATGCAGATTATTTTTTTGCTATCAAGAAATAGTAGTATTATTCATATTTGGGGAGTATAGTAGTGCGAACGATCCAATAGGAGTAAAATACTACAATTGTAGTACTTTCGGCAGCGCTGGTTAGTGTTCCTTATAGATAAAGAAAAAAACGTTTGTGGCCCAGGTTGATTTATAAGGTTGTCGCAGGGCTGATCGCACTCTCTTCTCAGTACCCATAATTGTCAAAACCAGCCAATTTTGCGAATGACTATGAAAGAAAAACGGATGATAATAGAGAGCACTTGCAGATTTTCTATGAGCTGTCAACTTCGATTTGACAATTATGGGTACTCGCTCTCTCCCTTGCGACAACCTTATAAATCAACCTTGTTTGTGGCGAAGCCGCTTAAGAAATGATTGAGAAAATAAAATCAAAATAAATAAATGTTACCTATCAAATTTAGCCCCTATATTTCATTTCATGTTTGAATTTCCTTCAAAGACTTCAGTTTAACACGTTCTAGCATTCCAAAGTTGCTGACTTAAAAACTATCAAGCAAATAACAGATTTTTCTATCTTGAGCTCAAACAAATGGATTCGATTACTTGGCAACTTTCTTGTTGATCACTTCTGTTTCTGATTACTTAAATGTTGTGTTAGTAATTGAATAACAACAAAAACAATATAAAAAATATTAAGACAACTGAATGAAAGAAAAGTCAATGCAAGAATGACATCATCAGGCAAATAAAGTGGTTTGCTAATGGGTGGGGAGAAAAATTGCATGAATTTCCTTAATACTTTTATTTACGTTTGTCTTCTTTTATTTTGTTTGAAAATAAAAATCAACGGTTTTTTTATTGGCTGATAAGAGGAGCTAGCTACGTGTTGCAATAAATTATGGTAGTTAAAATATATATTTGCACCTTTTTGCAAAAGAAATGTTGACTAAGTTAGTTATTGAAAATAAGTTGATAAGATTGTTAACGTAGCAACAACATATATTGAAAGTAATGCCAGAAATTTGGGTTTAAAAAAACAATTGCAAAATTCTTTCGGTAAAGCTTTAGAAAAGTTGAAGCAACATTATTGCTGGATGCAATGCTGTTGCATGCAGTGAATCATCGAATTGAAATGCGAAGCAGAACATTAAATGAACTGAGTTCTTCCCCCATTTGTAAGCATACTAATATTATAACATTAAAACAAACAGAGCAACATGAATGAATTACACTGAGAAAAAAAAATGTTCCTAAAAATGCTGTACAAAGTGCCTGCACAAGAATTAAGAAGAAAAACTCAGACTATATGTTTTTTTTTTTAATTTTTAGGCTGAAGTGGGATGATGTGTAACACGTTGTTATTTGTTCTAATAAATGTGTTAAGAAATTGATTTTTTGGTAAGTTTAACCTTGCAGAAGAACCAATTCGAGGTGAGTGTTTTCATGGCTGTTAAATATTTTTAGAAATGGATGAAGTAGAAGAAAAATTTCAAAATATGGCTTTTTTGGTCTTTTTCAAATCGGTGGGTGATGTGTAACACTAATAAACTGTTGGTTTAAAGATACGGAAATTTCATTTTTTTGATTATTTTGACTTCTTATGTTTAGTAAAAGTATTATGATAAACATATAATGAAATAATAGTTATATTTGGTAAATCTGTCTGATTCTCAGTGCACACACACACATACGTTAAAATTAAAATAACTGATCCGTAACTTCAATAGTGAATAGCTTTATTTATTGCAAAAAAAAAAATACATTTCAAATGTAAAATGATTATTTGTCAGAAATATTCATATCAGTGACAATTCTCACAAAAAAAAAAATGGCTCACAAAAAATAAAAAATGCGCGTGCATTTGTTACATTCAAGCGAATTTTTGTGATTTAAATGTTTTGTCAAAAAATCGCAACGAATCACGTAAAAATCTCGATCTTCTTCGGATAACGATGAAGAGCTCCTGTTTTCCAGTTTGAAAGGGTTGTAGATAGGGGGAAGGAGTGTCCAGAAGAAATGTTGAAGTTCAAAAAAACAATAGGACCAGCTCATATATTTGTCGCTTCAAGGGGTCAGTTAGGGAGAAATATGAACTAGAATCGACAGTTTTTGTGTGTTTTTTGTATAGGAACGTCCAGAAAGGTGCCAGATAGGGAGGTAGGTGTGTTGAGAAGAAATGTTAAAAGCCAAGAAATAATAGGACCAGCTCATATATTTCACCCCTCTAAGTGTCGATTCGGGAGAGATATGAACTATTATCGACAGTTTTTGTGTTTATTGTATGGAGACCCACAGAAGGGTGGCAGATAGGGGTAGATGAGTTCAGAAGAAATGTTGAAGAACAAAATAATAGCATCAACTCATTTATTTGACCCCTCTAGGGATGAATTCTTAGAGAACTATAATGCGGGGTGTGGTTCCTCGTGATGAGACGAGCAAAAAATCGTATGAGTGGGGGTGGTCGCAAATGCCTCCCTAGGGAGGTAGCATGGAAAAACAAAAATAATAGATGTCATTACGTTTAAATCCATAAGTAGCATACCTCTACATCGATTACCAAACTAATAACTTTTTGAAAAGAAAATTAAATTGCCTTCCCAGCAAAAAATTTCAATGGACATTACTTGTATGCACATAAAGAGTGCTTTATTCTCCTTGCAAGTAGTGCTGTTCGTATAGCGCTATATTAGTAGCACTTTCTGTAACGATAACGTTGCACTTGAAAAGAAAGTATTAGATATTAATGTCAAAAAAAAATTAATTTCAAAAATTTTAAAAATTCATCTAATCGTTTCACGTGAATAAACAAAATTTGTTTTTAAGTTATGTGTTTATATAACTCCAATAATTTTTCAATTATTAAAGGTTATATTTTATCGAGCTCAAGGTCAATGTTGCTTTCCGAAGAAAACAACTGAAGGAACAACAACCAACAACAACCAACAACAACGTAATTAATTTACAAAATTTGTTTTGATTTTATCAAACTTGCTCTTATTTGTCATTAAGAAACAATTTTTTCAATTGAGATGTGGCAGACGTCAACCAGTGTTTGCCTTGTAATTGAAATGCCCCGGTTCAAACTGGCTGGCGGCGATTATTTTTCATTTTTGTTTTGTTTTAAAAAGTTGCTTATAAGTTTTTATGTTATTTATTATAAACCAAATTTTACACCTAAATTGTGGCGGCCATGGCATACTGTTTGGGGTGCTTGCTTTGTAAGCGAGATACCTGGGTTCAAACCCGTGGCTGTGGGGTTGATTGTTTTTTTTTTTAATTTTAAATATTTAGGTATAGCGCCCGGTTCTTACTACTTTTTTATATCAAATACAAGGAGAACAAAGCGCTCGGCTCTCGCTACGATTTCATATTTTCTACAGCGGGAGCGGAGCACATCCAGCTGAGCCGAGCCGAAAAACACATTGGAGCAATAAAGAAACCAAGTCATGCATCTCTTTTGCTCCAATGTGTGTTTCGGCTCGGCTCAGCAACAAGCATTTACGCCGGTATAGACAGGCAGGCAGATCAGATCGGATTTTCACATTGGATTTTAACATGACTATGTTAAAAAATGCGCTATACACAAGGAGAATGAAGCGCTCTACTGTTGTTTGGAGCGCTTCAGATGCGCTAATGGAGCGCTCGCTTTCCTGTTGGGATGTTATAAGCACAAAGTTTTGCCAAGTCACAACTAAAAAAATTAAGAGCACTCAAAGTCAAAAAATAAGTTTTTTTTTTAAATTCAAATTTAAAGGCAATTTATCCGAAAAAAACATTTTTTATTATTTTTTATGACGTTGTTTTTTCCCTTGGTCAATTCTCTATTAATCCGCTTTACGGTGTTTTATTCTCAGAGCAGTCATTTATCGTAAAAAACGAGTTTCGGGTATAATCACTTTTTCCCCACTGGAGCTTTAAATACCAGCACTGCGAATTTGTTTATTTTAATTACAATAACTAGAGAAGCAGTTAGATATAACGGAATTTTTAAAAAAAAAATTTTTATTTTTTCATAACAAAGCGTAATCACTTGATTTACAAAAATTGCTCAAAGTTTCCATCCCTTACGTTGGGTCCGCTGCGTAAAACCAGAGCCAGCCAGCTTTCACGCCTGACCTGATCTGATCCGCCTGCTGCCACTCTGCACACTTTGAGCAGGTTAACATGAAATTGTATGAAGCCAGTTTTGTCGCACTGGCCTGCCTGTTTGTCTGCCTGCAATCTAAGGTTGCGAACATAGTGAACGCTTGTTGCTGAGCCGAGCCGAAAAACACATTGGAGCAATAAAGAAACCAAGTCATGCATCTCTTTTGCTCCAATGTGTGTTTCGGCTCGGCTCAGCAACAAGCATTTACGCCGGTTCAGACAGGCAGGCAGATCAGATCGGATTTTCACATTGGAGTAATAAAGCAACCAAGTCATACATTTCTTTTGCTCTAATGTGTTTTCTGATCTGATCTGCCTACCTGTCTGAACCGGCGTTCACTATGTTCGCAACCTAATGCGGGTTACACATCTGTTTATTTTGAACCTGTGTGACGCAGCAAGCGTTCGAATAAGCGTGCCACAGCAAAGCGTGGTTGTTGTTTATTATTTTTTTTTTGCTTATGTGACGGAGAAAATCAAAAATTTTTTAAAGCATGTGTGGCACTCTCGCAAACATGCTTCTTAATTAGCGAACTCGTGTGAAAATATCCACCGTGTGGCACACGAGATCGCAAATGTGTAACCCGCATAAGCCCGCATTTTTTCTGCTTATGACAACAAGTAATTTCTTAAAAAATTCAATAAATAGCAATTTCTTACTTTTTTCAGCATGAGACGCAATGCTTTATCAAAACTTGAAATTCACTTTTTTCCATTGTTACAAAAGAACAAAAGTTCTTAACTTTTTTTTGAACTTCCAATAATTGCCACTCACAAACTGCTGTATAAAACTGGCTCAAGTTTTGAGAGTCATTGTTTGAAAGTGCCATATCTTAAAAATAATATCGATTTGAGCCTAGCGTTTCCTGCCATATGTCAGACCAAAGGCTTATTGAACAGCCTAGTGCATTATAAGAATCTTCTTGGATCTTCTTGGACACGAAAACTGTTGGTGAGAATTCGCATTAATGTGTAACTTAACTCAGGTGTTGTGTGTCATTTAAGGATTATAACAGATTTTATCTGTAAAATAATACACAGAAAGGGGAAATGTCTTCAGCTGTCCGGCTCTGTCTATCAAAGATTCAATTAGTTAAACGCTTTAAGAAAAATAAAATGAAGATCATAAAAATTTATAGAAGGAGAACCTATACACACTAGATAAAGCAAATAGACATACATATTACCATCTCTTCGAGAAAAAGTTTCACTGCAACCGTTAGTGGCGGCCACACACGCATTTATGTTTTTATTTTTAATCCACAAGTTTTTAATTTTTTTTTTTTTATGAAATTTGAGCTTGAAAATGTAAACTTGTTTATAACAAATTAAAAAAAGATTAGTGAAAATGAAATCAGTTTTCGGTTTTCATTTTTTAGCAATTAGTCACAATTACAGCAACAACATTATCAGCTTCAACTTGTTCAACAACTAACTACAATTTTCCCCAACTTTATTTTCGTCATGGAAACTCATCAAATGAACATGCAGAGAGACATAAAGACGACGACGATAAAGTGCCAAATGTCTGGCAAGATCATGTCAAGTGGTGGCGGAACTTGCAGCGGAAAAGACGGCTGACTTTGTGGGACTTGTACGAGTACTAGTTGCATTTACAATAACCGAGTCTGTGGCAGGCGTTGAAGCGTTGTATGAGTCTAGTTGTGCGTTGCGTTGCGTTGCCATGCGCCGTCGTCAAGCTGCGTCAAGTGAAAGTGGAACTCAGTTTCTAATTTAAAAACAACAATAAAATAAAGTAATAAAAAACAAAATTGTTAGAGTTGATTGCAGTTGTTGTTGTTGTGTATGGTGTGGTTGCAATTCCTGCTTTACAAATAGAAAAGTGTGTTGTTGTTTTAGTTGCTGTCTCTGTTTTAGCACTTGTAGCCAGAGCCAAGGCAAAATGTGTTAATTTGTTATTGCAATAAAACCAAACAGCAATAAAAAACAAAACAAAAAAATATTGTGGCCAACTAAATTTAGAAATGCAAAAATAAGTTGATTTTTTTCTGCGGCGGTAGCAAAATTAAACAAAAAAAAAATAAGTCTTAACGGACCAACTATTTGGCTTGTTTTGCCATATTCGTGACTCCTACAGCAGCTTGAATTGACGAGAACTGCGTGGGGGAGCTATAAATGCTGAATGCGCATGCGTTGCTAGTTCTGTTCCCCTAGCTGTCTGTCTGGCCGTCTGCCGACAACCAACCAGCCTGCTGTTTGTCAACACAAAACGTTGTGCTCTCTAGAGTAGAGCTGGTGTCAAAAAGCAACTAACTGCGGTAGCTGCAGATTTAATTTCGAGAATTGTAGCCTGACCCTCTGATGGAGGTCGTCATTTTTTCGCTGTTCGAGTGTTTATGTTTTGTTTCACACTTGTTTTTCTTTTTCATATGTATGCCACAGTTGCTCGAATGGGCGGGAGAGGGTGGAGGTTGGAGAAAGAGCAGTCAGTGGGGTACAACTGAAAGCGTGTTTAATTATTTTAGTAAAATATTTGAGCTAATGTTTGAGAATGTGTCAAAGGAAGTAGAGTTCAACCACCTCTAATCACTTGATTCAATCTTATGAAATAGTGGTAACCAGTCGCTGAGTAGTTATATTTTGCGTTGGTTGGAGCGGCTGACAGCTAAGATCAATCAATGAATCAAAAGTGGACTAGAGCATGAGGGCGTCATGTTTTTTTTTTCGTTTTAAATTTGTTTACAGTATTTATTAGACGGAACATGCAATAGAATGTTTTGAATATATAGGCTGAATTGGGGTGATGTGTAACACGTTTTTATTTGCTTCAATAAAAGTGTTAAGAAATTTAATTTCTGATTGGTTTAAAGGCCTATCCTTGCAGAAGAACCAAATCGAAATGAGTGTTTTCATAGCTGTAGAATATTTTGAGAAATGGATGAAGTAGAACCAAAAATTTCAAATATGGCTTTTTTGGTCTTTTTCAAATCGGTGGGGTGATATGTAACACCAACAAAATGTGGGTTTAAAGAGCAGGAACTTTCATTTTTTATGTTTTTTTTTTACTTTTTATGTTTAGTAAAAGTATATATTATGATAAGAGCTTAATGAAATCTCCTGCACCTGCAACTGTAACCGTTTTTGTGGCGTTGTTAGAACACAGATTTTATCGACTTCCTACCATGATTGGATTTTGGTCTGGGCTGTATAGTATGAACTGTGCATTTCAGAGCTTGACGTTGTTGCCTCTTTAATGGCAATTATTGTGTGTAAGATGTGTTACAAATCACCCCACCGTCAGTGTTACACATCACCACAATGGAAGTCACTTTTTTCTCATTGACGGTATTTCACCACAATGTGAAAAAATGCACAACCTTTTGTAATTTTTAAAGATATTAAACAATACCACCTTTTACATCCAATCACTTTTTAAATCTGAAGAAAATTTTATACGAAACGGTATTTTTTGTAAATTAAAAAAAACTTTAACAAAACTTTTTCACGTTTTTTAAGAACTCTAATGAAATGTATGTCTGCCTAGTTCAAACAAACATACATATAAATAATCTAAACATTTATGTGTTTAGCTAGAGAATTGTGCAAATAATAAAAATAATATAAATTATAATATAATATTGAATTAAAATAAATAAGACTGAAAAATTTCAGAATTTTTATGTCTATGCAACTTCATCACAAAAAAAAAACGGCTGGCGTTTGAATCAGTGTTGCCTTTATGGCTATTTATAGCCAAAATTGGTTATTTTCTTTTCCGCGATGAATTTTTGACTATTTGGCGATTTTATTTTTCATTTTGCTGTTTTATTCGGGGTTTTTTTTATTTTGGCGAAAATTAATTTTTTGCTCTAACCTAAATGATGTAAAATTTGTTCGCCATGGTGAATTTTCCGTTCATGTAAACATGACATACCAATAATGTCAATCGTGCAATACAACGCAATAAGACTGTGTTCAAAATTGCAACTAATTTAGAAGAACTGCACAAAAAGAGCTGGCTACACTAACCTCTCCAAGCAGACTTTCTTTGACATTTGTAGTGAGTTGCAATTTTGAACACAGCCGAATATACAATAATTTGACATGTGGCAACTCAAATAACTAGTCACTAGAGAGTAGGCAACAATGATGGCTTTTGTCATGAAATGCAAATAGTGAAAAATTAAAGAAGTTAAGAAAGTTAAGCAAAGTTAAGAAAATCTGCATGGAAGGTTTTTTTTTTAAATACATGAATAAATATTTCGGCAATTTTGTTTATGTTTTGGCTATTTTTATTTTGTGTTCTGGCTAAAAAAAAAAGTTAACTCCGACAACACTGGTTTGAATGCTATGAGTTTCACATTCTCACCACACGTGGTGAACTTTTTAAGCTTTTTAGCAATTCCTTGTTAAGTTAACAAGCAGAATAGAGCTGTAAGTAGAATTGAGGTGTAAAGGCAGGGCCTACTCTAAACACAATATAGGTTTTCAGTATTCATTAGAGTATTTTTTAAGATTTTATGGATAGTGTTTACGAATTTTCGTAAATCGGTTCAGCATAATTTTTTTAATAATTAAATTGTAATAAATAAATAGATGGTAAAAAGATACATTTTATCTCAATATTGGGTATTCGAAAAATTTCGAATACAAATTGAGCTAGATGGCTCTAGCCATCTTTTAGGCTTCATTTTGCCAGAAGACATGATTAATATTGGCGATACCCGGATGACTCTCAAATGAACTCGCCGTCGATTGTCTCATCTTCCGAGCGATTGAGGGCTCCTTTAGAGCCCTTAAAGGGCAATGGAGCATTTATTTCTATATTGAAGTCACATATGTATCTGATTGATAAAATAATAAATAAAAAAAAAAAAAAAAACAAAAAAAGAAGCAACAAAACAGATGAAAAGTTAAGCTTTGTATTGATTTGACAACCCCCGATCGCCGCTCGTGAGAAAAAAGGTAGTTGTCAAGGCTACCTTGTAAATTATTGTATCATGCATAACAATCAAGTTTGAAGCATCAAGCAGCGTGGACCATGGTAGAATTATAAGGTGGGCCGACTCGGAGAGGAATGGAGTAGAAAGCAGAATAAATCGAGATTGGTGTCAAAATCAGCTGTTCATCGCGAATTTCTTTATGCCCACGTTTCGCAGTTGTTTTTAGGTTAAAACTGTTACAAATTTTTTTTGCAATTTTAAGACTTCTTTCACATTTTATAGTTTTTATAACACTTTTTTATAATATTTTCACTCAAATTAGCACAAATTTAACACCCGCGACCGCACTGTTTGCAACTTGGAAACGTAAAATATTTTCTTCATTTGCAAGTTCTACGAAATTCGTCGTTTTGACATATTTGTTCCTTCTCATTATCCACTCTTCGTTGACGCGTGAGAGCACTCAGCGAAGCGGCCCTACCTTATCATTGTATCATGGCGTGGACCTTTTGGCATGAAGTCTCAGCGCCAACTCATGGTTGAATTATAAGGTTGTCGCAAGGGAGAGAACAAGTACCCATAATTGTCAAATCGAAGTTGACAGCTCATAGATAATCTGCAAATGCTTTCTTTTTCATCTGTTCTTTCGTATTCATTCGCAAAATTTGCTGCATTTGACAATTATGGTTACTGAGAAGAGAAGCCCTGCGACCTTATAATTCAACCATGCGCAAACTGATTGAAATAACTCCATGTCGGTGTTTATATATGTGAGAGAAGAGAGTGAGTTCGTAAACGAGTCTCTATTACGCGTGCCTCTACGCGCCCAACACTGATCAAGAGCGTGGCTCTATTTTATTCGCAATGCAAAAACAAAAATTAGAACCAGCCCTTTTCCTGGCTCTATTTCTGATCTTAAAATGCTGCCAAGCTTAAAGCACTTTTTACAAAACGAACATAATTGGCAAATCTGAATTACTCTTATTCAAGTTTTCGTCTCACTGCCCTCATTCGTAATTTGGCACTTCATCGTCAGTGATGAAGTGATGAACACGCTGTATTTAGCATTAGGGGGGATTCAGACTATAGCACACGTTGTTGAATCTTGCGTGATGGCCTTGATATCAAAACGTTTTAATTTTAAGTTAACATGTTGTCCGTCTGCTGACTCGAGCGTTCGAACGGTCAAATACCTGGGGCTTGTCCTACCATGCGTGATAACATGTTATATCGTCTGAACTCCCCTAAAAATATGACAAAAAAGGATCTTATATGGTAAAAAACCCATTCGGGGTAATTTTTAATTGCCCTTGCGAATTTCTTTTTTTTTTTATTTCCCATGGAATTTTTTAATTCAGCGTGGTAAATTTTAATAAGCGTGCAAATTCAATGTGATATTTTTTAATTGCCGTGGAAATTTGGCAATTTTTTTCTTTAAATGATTTTGTCACATTTATTAAGCAAAAACTTCATATGAAATCATTGCCATTATACGCATTACGCGCTCTATTTCACCTCGATTTTATGTTGTAACGTATGTATTTGCGGTTTTTTTTTAATGCGTATGGGATTTTTTTCGGTTTTTTAATGTATATGGGATTTCTGTGGTATTTTTTAATGATCGTGGGATTTTTTGTGATATTTTTTAATTGGGCATAATTTCATTTTAGGGGCCGAACCCGAATATTTTTTTTTTTTAAATGTATTTGGGCCACCTAAGCCCAAAAATGTAAAAATTGTCGCTCGCGAATGGTTTGGAAGATATAATTCGCGGAAGTTTCAAAATTCAATGCAGTTTTTTATGTCCGGCCCCTAAAGTAAAATTATTCGTTTAATTGAAGTGGAATTGTGTTTTACATTTACCATGGTAATATTGGTGGTATTTAATTTATGGTAATGTGGGAAAAAGGTAATTTCCGTGGGAATTGTTCCGAATTTTAACTGGCAAGGCCGTCTGCCGCATTGTCGCAAATTTACAACCTTAAAAAATAGTATGACAAACAAGGAAGGAATTGCAATGTTTGAGTAAAGTCCTCGCAACATTTCCCCCACATGCCATAAAATTTCACTCAAACTGAAATGGAAAACTTGTTGCTGCGCGCATTTCCATAATAAATATGCCAATTAATCAACTGCTTTTTACATACATTAAGACATTATATTTGGCACTTTTTTTCACCAAAAGGTCGCTGCATTTAGAAATACAAACAAATAAAACAATTTGCAAAATTAACATTTTTTACTTTGCTTTCATATTTGCATTTAATTTTTTTTATCATTTGAATGTATTTGCAGAGCAGCAGCGAACGTCCACGACGACGACGCCGACAACGTTCAGTTCGACGTCGAAAAAGCCAAAAGAAATTTTTTATTCCCTTTTTTGGGTGTTGGACTCATATAACACGAGCCAAGTGAGCGAACGAGTTGTCGACAAAATCAGCAGAGTGAGCAGCACGCACAGCCACACACAAGCACATTCATCCACACAATTAACACAATGCAAGCTGTGTGCTCACTCTAACGCATGTAATTTAAGGCCATCAAAATGAGTGAAAAAATACAATCGAAGCTGCGTCTGTCAATTTTTATCTTTGCATTGGCTGTGATTTTAGAAAAAACTAAAAAAAAAAAATTAAAATCCGCTACTTTCAGTGCAAAAAAATAGTGCAGGCCGCAATTATTTTTATTTTGTAATATTATTAAACGAACTATAATTCGCACACAATAGATACCCACATTGTCAAAATTTTAAGTGAACACAAATTCTTTTTTATTCCTCTGACAAATTCTTATGCACTGTTATCAACTTTAGCATTCTTTGCTTAACACTTAACCACCAAAATCTTCTTACTTTTTTGCACTTATTCGTTTATCTTGCGGCGCGATTTCAAACGCACGTTTTAAACAAAACACAATTTTATTTATTGAGTTAACAGTACAAAATAAAAACGATTGCGAAATTTTGCAGAAACTAAATTGAAAATTTACTTAGGTGGAAAAGAAGAAAATCCAACGAGAACAAATGAATGAAGAAAAATGCCGACGAATGAAGACCAACCAACCGACGAATTCCGGTAGACTGAGCGCTGCAAAAATAAAACTTGTGCGAGTGGAATGGCAAGCGCGTCCGTTGCCAAAAGAGTGGCAGAGGAAAGTGACTTTTGCAAGCTGTCAAAAATGACAGTGGCGATGACCAGTGATGTGATTCACACGTTGTGAAAATCCCGAATGTGTAAGCAAAAATCCCATTATTTCCCGCCAGAGGTACATTAAAATCCCACGAAAAAAGTGTGAGTAAAAGCACGGTGAAATTAAACAAGGTAAAAGTGACGTTTCCAAATTTTCTACAATTGTAAGAAATTTTGATAGTGAGAGGCGCACATTTTTTGTAAGATAGCTGAAAAAATCACGCACACCCTGTTTAATTTCACTATGAGTAAAATTACATAAACTTTTTTTCCACATAAAAGCTTGTAAATGTTTTACACTCGTATATAAAAAAAAAAGTATAATATAGCATTTAAAATCTTACGTAACAATTAATTTTGTGAAAATAATACTATATTATAATACTATGGAACTTGTTTGGTTTATCACAAAATATCGCAACAAATAACACAAAATAAAAAAATTTAATAATTTTAAATGTTTTTCGCTACATTTAAATATGACCGCGTCTATTTGTTGGTTACTAATTAAAGATTTTATAATACAAACAGATCTTAAAGTATCTTCTCCAAGTCTGCTTCTTTTTTTTTTGTATCCGTTACTATAGAGAATATCCTTTCGGTGTCGGGATTGGAGTGCGGTAATGACAGGACAAAAGTTGACAGTATTGTTAAATTTGGAAACGACGGAGCTTAAGGTCTTTCTGGAAGCCTCTTTTCAAAAACTCGAAATAGTATAGGCATTGAGATCATTAATTAAAAATGGTTAACTGTTTCATTCATCTTCTGGTGAAAAGTTGTTTACTTAGAATAAACTTAGAAAAAAATCAACAACAACCTAATGAAAACAAAGATGGTCCTAACTTCAAGAAATACAATACACCAACACATCACGCGACAGAAGCACAACTTTGACGTTCCGATGGCCAGAACGACAAAACAACTACAGTCTAAGACACAGCGCAATAAGACAGTACAACAACTTGCCGGAAGAAGTAAAGAATGCCAGAAATATGAGTATTTCTAAACAAAAACTAAACACATATATAAGGAATTTAAGATAAGTTCATATTACACTATGATCTCATTAATGCGATATTTTTGTAAAATAAAACAAAGTATATATAAAATTGTTCGTTTATTAGTTTAAGGATTATTTCTATCCTCTTATACACGGTTACCCTCTCTGAGGATTTTAGTAGCAAATTTACAAAATTAGATATAAAAAATCAAAACAAAGAAAATAAATACAACACAATTTTGAATAAAGTCACTAATGAATAAAAAAAAAATTCTCTTATCAATCTCTAAAGCAGTTTTTGCGTTCAATTTTTGGGGCAATGCTGTCAATAAAGATTTTTTTTATTTGACAGGTGTGAAAATCCCACTTTGAAGCATAAAATCCCGTCCGCCAACGAAGGAGTAAATAATCCCGAAAAATGGGCGAAGTCTCACCAAGTCACATCACTGGGGATGACTGTTAAATTAACAGAGCTGCTATATTTACAGAGGTACAAAACAAAAGGATTGCCTACACTTGTGGCCAAAACACATAAAAGGCATAAATGCCGCAAACGTCTGACAATTGTCGAAAATATAATTTTATATATTTACAGTGTACGGATTTTTACATTCTTACAGACTATTATAACACTAAATTTGACTAATAAATAATTACATTTTTCTTTTTGCATAAGTGAATGGGTGTGTTTCCGTACTCTACATTGTGTAAGATTTGTGTAAGTTCAAACTGAGAGAGCAAAAATGAAATGTGAGAATTCATTTCACAAAACAGCTGATTTTGACTGCAGACATGTCAAACGTAAATTGCGCCAATTAAAATGATCGTCAATTTGTTTGTGAAGTTGATGCTTGTTCTTCTTGATGCTTGTTCTTACTTTACTCGGAGTCTTCAGTTCTAGCACTCTCTGTGCACTATGTATGCTCGATAGAGCGGTTTCTCTTTTTGTTATGAAGCTTTTTTGTTATGACAAATTTCTTTGTCCGGCTTTATACGCATCAAAGCTTGACAATAATTTTTTTTTTAAATTCCTTTAAACTTTACTTCTAAGTTCACGCAAATCGAAAGTTAGGCCTTTTTCACACTTGGTCAACGCAATTCCAATGCAACTTCAACGCGACAGCGAAAAAGTTGAAAAGCAATGCAACTATAAGCCAAATGCTTTCAGACTTGCTTCAAAATTCATGCAACAGTGTAGCACATCTGAAAAAGCATTAATAAATGAAATAAGTGACATTATGCAAACGGACTTATTATAACATAAGTACAAGAAACTAATTAATAAACTTATTCACCTGGATTAATATATAGCGTACTGCACAAAAAATTTTATGCAACAAGCCTCCGATGAAAATTGCGGAAATCTGCGTTGCTTTGAACAGGTTGAGAACGTGTCGAGAACTGGTTGCGTGCAATTTTCTTAATCTGAAGGTTTCGGTATAAACACACAGGCTAGCAACTTGAGTTGGAGTTGCGTTGACCAAGTGTGGAAAAGGTCAAAATAAAGTAAGCGTACGCCGCTTAACTGAAGTAGAATACAATATTTTCAACACGTGCAACAGCTACGTACCAAATTTTCCGCTGAATGCAGCCAATGATACGAGCCAATGAATGTAATTCACAAAAAGTGCAACAATCTGCAAACAATCGTAGGACACGTTCACCACACACGGTGTCGATACTTTTCTTCAACATTTTCTGGGTATCGATACTTTTATTTTGATACCAAAAAAGTAGGTATCGATATTTTTTCTTTAAATATCGTGTCCCTGGGCACAGAGATGCCAACATATTCGAAAACATTCACGCCTTTTTATATAACATTGGACAGAAAGATTTTATATATTCCTATCCTTGCAATGAATTTGATTTTAATGTACAAACTGGATCCCTTCCCCTCATGCCAATTTCGTCACAAAAGTTCGACCTCCTAAATGTATGACGATTTATAAGGACACTTCCAGATGAAAAGTGTGGAATACATAACTTTTAGGATTCATGAATTCTTCGTCGAAAAAAAGATACATGACCGAGCAAAATAGCTTGGAATCTAAACTACTTTTTGACAGCCGATAAAAATAAAATATGCACATTTATATGAATCGCTTCAAATCGCAGCCCATTTTTTTTTTGTGCTGTATAATTTTCGCAGTTTTGCTTTATTACTTTGCTTAAAAATTGTTTTAAAAATTTTAAATGGCAAAGTAGTTCCGTAAAGTTGACTTTAATCAAGCTAACTTTGATTGTTGTTTATTAATTTTCATTAAAAGTATTTACCTTTTGGATATATATAAATAAATATAACTCTGCTATGTATGATAATTACATTGGTTTTTTTTAATTCATGTATGCTTTTCATTTTGAAGCAATATTTTTTTTTTTATATTAATAAAAGTACTTCTACGTCTAGTTTAAATCTAAAAGTAATTTTAATCGATGTATTATACACTAAAACACGACTTAAAAACTACATTAAGAAATAATTGGCAAAAGCTTGAATTTTATGATGCACCAAATTTAGCACAGTTCAACACTCAATTGCAGGAGAACGCATATTTATCTGGCAGCTTACCAGTCCCTGCTAGAAAGATGAGCTCCTGTATCTTTAGCTTCAATAAGGATCGTGCATAGGAGTCACGAACATTAGCCAACTGCAGACCCACACTCTGGCCAAAAACTTCACATTCACTTTGTTCCGTGGGCGTCAGCCAATTGGTTGTAGGTGGTTGCATAGAGCAAGCAGCTTTGGATTCCAGTTTGTTCTGCTCCATTGGCGTAGCAACCGGCGTTGAATTGTGTTGTGGAGGTTTTTCTGATTCCAACAACGCTTTTTTGGGTTCAACCAGCATCCTTTCTTGATCTCCAGAGCTATTCTCCGAGTGTGTTTGTACTGAGAAAAGTCGTGGTCGCTTTCGTCTGGTTGATTGCCTTTTTGGTATTGTTGTGGTTTCCTGTACAGAGGAGAAATTTTTGTTACAAGTTAATTATTTATTCTGTTTTCTTACCTTCTCTTCTGGCAACTCAGCTGGTGGTGCATTGTCACAGGGTTTCGTTGTGGCGCTGTTGCTATCTTCAACACACACGGATTCGCACAGTAGCGATGGAATCAGTGGCTCACCGCTAGAATCTATACTGCGCAAAGCTGCTTGTTTAAAAAATGCATAATATTCCCAGATTATAAGCTCCTGCAAGCCGCGTTCCTCTTTTATACGATTTTTTTTGTAAGTTTGTAGCATGTTGCGAAACTTCAGATCGCACACTTCTCCAGTTATAACATAGCCACCAAGGCGTCCCATTTCAGTGGCAATCTCATTCCATAGATCTTTCTTCTGACGCAGGCGTTGAGTAAAGTCACGATCCATTTCGAAACGCATTGTCAGCATAATCTTGATGCTCTCGGGAGTCCAACGAAAATATTGTCCTGAGTTTGGCGGCGTCCCTGCTGTTGCGTAGTTTTCACTACCAGGTTTATATTTGTAAAAACTTGAACTCTCATCAAAGCCCAACAGCACGTGGGGGTCATCGACATCTTCATCGTCAGGTTCTGTATTTAAAATAATTCAATATTTACCCATGATACTAAAAAGTCTATTATTTACTGCACTCACCTTCGTTTTTCATTATTTTCATCAATATATTCAACTTTTTTCGTTTTCTTCTGTTGTTTGTCCTTCGTCGTTGCAGCTGTTAGTGTTCGGTGCCGCCATCAACCTCATCAGCATTACCACCATTTTGGTGAAATGTCAAAAACAGTGTTGAATCACTCACCGCAATCTCAAAATCGTTGTCAACACAGCAACAACAATAAAAACAAACGAACAAGCGAACACTGAACAAGCCTTATTGTAGTTCACTACTGTTCAGTGAGCCCAAAAATGCTGCAATATTAACAAGCAGGGATGCAATTTTAAGAATTTTTGAATGCAAACAATTTACCCAGCGTCTCCACGAGGAATATTTCTGGCAATGTAATATTGCTAAATTTAAATTGCTCTGCATTTGCCCGTATAGACGCTAAATTGCCACCAAGGAAATATGTCTGGCAATATTGTCAAACGATTGAAGGGCAAAATTGCTTTGCATAGAATATTACTTCTGCGGGCAATATTTGTGACATGTATAAATACGAGATAAAATTGGCGGCAAATGAAGAATGGAGTAGACAAAATCATAAAATAAATTAACTTGTACAGAATCCATGAATATTTGTGAAAAATTAATAGACGTTGTACAATTTCACATTTTCACATATTTCTAAGTTCTCTAAAGCTTTTAATGCTTTAATAGCACATATATATTTATCGTTCAATGTCATTTCATACATGACGCATAGCGGCAATATTTTGCCCACCATCGAAATATTGCCAGATCAAACAATATATTCTTGCTCGAAAAATTGCTCGTGGAGACACAGAGTTAAACAATACATTAGCCGGATTTTTAACATTTAAATCGGATTTTAGTTATAATTTACAGTGTAAAAAAAAATTTCCCAGCTAAATAGCGTTTTGAACATCTCAAGAGCTGCAATTTATTTTGTATGCAAATCGATTTGGTGTTTTTGAAAAGTTAAATTGTTTAGCTTTGTTTTATATCACATAACTAATTAATTAATTAATAATTACTTTTCTTACATATGCGCTACCAATTTTTAGTATTTTAATCAAAGTGGCAAATTTTTTTTGAATTGAATTACTCAATAATATTGTAAAAAGGACAAAAACTATTAATTTGCAAATCATTTACTATACAAATTGAATTAGTAAATTGCAAAGCATGTACAAAAAATACGCCGTTATGACGTAGGTAATCTTTCTAGGGTTAAATAAAAACAGATATATCAATTTATTAAAATTCAGTTCGGTAAATAACTATTAAGGAACAATTGGCATCTTGCAATTCTTATAGAATATCAATTTTCACTAATGGAAAAAAAATGGAATAAGTACGCACGACTTGAGGTCAAGTATAGAAAGTCTACGTTTTCTTTTTTCTAATAACGTCTGCTTTTTTTAAAGGAACTTACATTCTTAAAACGTTCACACACGACATTATTTTACTCAGCACAAAAAAAAAAAATCTGAATTTCTATGAAAAAATTGTCGTATGTGATAGTTCTTCGCACATACGACAATATTTTATTCAAACGATAACTGACATGCGACAATGACATTTGTCACATGCGACAATGTTTTACTGAATATCTCGGAAACTAAAAGAGATATAAAAAAATGGAGGACGGCAGTCAAAGATCTCTTTTAAAAATTAAGGGTGGTATTACTAATTTAAAACACGCCAATTTACACACACGAGGTGCCCGGACATAACCCCCAAGGACATAATCCTCAAAATTGATTTGGGGACTATGCCCGATAAATTTGTGGCCATGACACCCAAAACGGTTTTGGGAACTATGACCGCCCTGCAAGTGGTCATAACACCCATTGGGGCTTATGTCCGTTTTTCTAGAAATACCTTATAATTTTCCCTTGTACGAAATGTCTCCTTCTTATTTGTAAGGGTCTTTAATTCGGCATTATGTTACAAATTGTTTTAATTTTGGGGATTATGGCCTTGGGGATTATGTCATGGCACCCAGATACCACCTTTAATACTAAGGCTACGAAATTCAATTGAAAAAGATTCCGTGTCAGATGGGATTCGAACCTGAGCTCTATCGCATAGCAGCCACACACCTTAACCAGTCTGCCATGGCTATCAGTAAAATTATATTTACTTAAACAAAGTCCCAGAAATATTAATTTTTGTATAAAAACATTACATTATCAGAAAAATCGTTTCACTCAAAATGTTCCTTGATTACGTCTTATTTATTTGTAACTAAAGCTTTTTAATGTACAGAAAGTTGAAACCTCTAAATTTAATGAAAATACTTTAGCCCCTCCAAACAAGATTCGAATTCCAAACTGTATTCGAATTTAAGCCTTTTACATGGGAATTTATTAAATTTAGCTAAGAACAGATTAAATGATGAAAATACATGTAACGAAGTGTGCCTGTTAAAATATATTGAAGTTTATCGAAATTGAATTTATTGAGGTTTGTTTTGATTCGAAGTTTTGAATTTAAGTTTATAAAAATTTTCATCTTAGAAAAGTTGAATATATTATTTTTAATTCCGAAGTATTAAATAAATAATTACGTTCTTTACATTATCCAAATTCAAGGACTTTCAATTTTCAGTACATATATTCTATTTCCCAGCTAAATGGCGTTTAAAGCTGGAAAAGCTGGATTTGGTTTTGTATTCAAATCGGATTTGGATGTTGGAAAAAATGCAACTAATATCAGAATTTCAAAATGTTGAATTTTACTCTCTAATCCGTAAAAATTAAATAATGGAAAGAAAGGCACCAGAATTCTGGTTTTAATTTAAAAACATTAATAGGTTAGCAGTTTGCCAAGTTGTTTGACAGTTGTTTGACAGTTGACAGAAGGGTAGAGAACATTTTTTTGAAAGTTAAAAAATTCTCGCTCACCTTATTTCATTTTACCATGCATAAAACTAGGTTCATAAAACTAGGCATAAAATAAAACTAGGTTATTTCATTTTACCATGCATAAAACAAGGTCCCGTTTTACATTCATTTGGAGTTGACGATCAAGTTTTGCATTTGTTGATGAGAGACGCGGACATCAACGTGAGAGAGGGTAAATTTTAAAGTGAATATCAAAGAATTGACGTCAAGTCTGGATCAGTGTAAATCAGGTATAGGCAGGAAAACAAATAAAAATAAAAATGACAGTTCGCTGCTTGGCTAGTGTTCAACAAGTTGCTTGCTTGTTACAGGCCGTCACCACTTAAAATATTTGATTTCATTATATACTTCATGACATCGATATCGGAAGTGTAGACCGCTCATATTACCCCATGTCTTGACAAGTAATTTTTCATTTCATAACAGCTCAAACTTCAGTGCAAATGTTTAAAGGTGGGTTTTTTATGTTATGAAATTACCATTGGGCTATTCACAGTTTAAACGTAAATTAACAATTCGTATTTATAGCATTTGTTATTTTTGTAACTGTGGGCACCTCAGTATGTGTTTGCCGTATTCAATGATTTTGCAACCCTGTTATATATGCTGTAGATAGGGCATAAAAATACGAGACACAAAAAACACGTCCAATGGCTACTTTTATTAACGCGTGTTTGCGTTTGCATGCAAAACAACAACAAAGAAAATTACGCTTACGTAAGTTGGCTTAAAAATAACAAATCGTAAATCAAACAGGCCTGCGTACTTAAACTGTGAATAGCCCATACATAAATTTACTATATAACTGCCTACATACGGTCTGTTCCTGTACTTGAACATTCGCACTTATTCCTGCTATTTTCTGCGATTTCCTGTTCCCGTACCAAACAAATTCACAAAAGAGAGTGAACATGGGAAATCCAGTGATTTTCAAATGTTGCTATTTTCTGCTACACAAATTTGTCAAAGCAGGAACTTGCAACAATTGGCAAGCTGCCATGTTTTGACAGCTAATGTCAGACTAAAGTGCCTGCCATTAAAACGTTTATTCTTTTGATCTGACATTTGCCCAAAATTTTTACAAAAGAAATAAACAAATGATTTTGACGTTGAGAGGTCTCCATTAGCAATAATTGCTGAAACTTCAATTGTTCAATTTGTTTTCTCTAAAAATGTCAAATTAATTATTAACAGCAAAATATTTCACAGTAAATATTTGATCGAAACTTAACGACAAACGAATTGGAAGAATCAGCAAAAACAATGCATTGAAAATGCAGTCCGTCGCACATTTTTTTCTCAATTCGTACTATATGCGTACTCACTCACACCAATTGAATCTATGCATTCGTACTATTTGAACTGCTCTAGCTTAATTTTCAATGACAAAAAAAAAATTAGCAATTTAATGAAGTACCATACAGGCTTTAGACGAGAAAAGATCAGAAAAAATGTAACATTTGTTTCAATGCTGCTGTATTTGCGGCCATGTTGTTTATTTTTGTAAAACTTCAAATTCTTTGCACTTGAGTATGTAGAAAATTTTATTGAAGTTTTATTATTCCCTTTATGCCCGTATGATACTTCATTTATTTTTGTCCAATTTTAAAATCTGAAAACAAGTGGCGAGTGGGCAGGACAGACATATTTTGTAAGAAAAGATAATGGTAGTAACTTTTTCATTTCTGGTGTTTTTAAGAGCAGCTGTATTTAATATATTAATTTTAGCTTCACACATCATTTCCAATTCAGCATCCAATTTAAATTGTTTTGTTTTCTCTAAAAATGTGAAATTAATTATTAACAGCAAAATATTTGATCGAAACTTAACGACAAACGAATTGTAAGAAACGGCAAACACAATGCAATGGAAATACAGTCCGTCCCACATTTTTTTCTCCAATTCTACTTTATGCGTACTCATTCACACCAATTGAATCTATGCATTCGTACTATTTGAACTGCTCTAGTTATCATTTTCAATGAGCAATTTAATGAAGTATCATATAGGCTTTATGGCGTTTCCTTTTCTCGAAAAAATTCTGCATTTTTTCTGTCTTCTTTGAGAATTCTGCATTTTTTTTTCGTTCTTTTCTCGAAAAAAATTCTGACCTGTAAATTAAATCGTGTTCTTTTCTTGAAAATGTTAAACTCAAAAGCAGAAAAAAACATAATTTTTGCACTCTCAAGATCGACGGCTTTACAATTCTGTCCTCAAATGCTACCACTTGAATGAACAAAAAAAGTGGCATGTTAGAAAAAGATTAAACATTATCACTGACGTATCATTAAAGTTTCACGGACGAAAAAATAATTATTAAATTCTGATATGGCTGATAAACGCTATTAACGTTTTTAACGCTATTAACAGTTTGAACACATTGACGACAGCTGCAACGACCAGCTGTCAAATTAGGAATGATTCTATATCGAAGACAAAATGGTTAGGCATTAGACCAAATTCTCTCCATAAGAAATACATGTAATTTGACAGCTGCGGCAAAGTTACTGTCGTCGTCAATGTGTTCAAGCTTTAAAGCTGGTTAGAGCATTAATACCAAAATATTGAGATTACAATTTTATTTTTGTTTTTTTAATATATGAAGAAATTATTTTAATTATTCTGTTTAGTTTTTTAAACAAACGAAATTTGGTTTTAATAAAATATATATCGAAAATAGTTGAAAAAATCTTAAATTAAAAATAAATTAGTATTACTGAGTTAACATAAATAACTTATTTAATAAGGACAGATCTTGTCTTTCTTTTTATTCGGAATTAAAACTTAACGTAGATATTTTTTTTAGTATATCAGATAAGATATATCGGATTTTAGTCCCGCTCTAAATTTTTATTCTTTATAGTTTTTAGGCTTTATAAAAGTATAGAAGTTCGAAGAAAACATTTAGTACAAGTGAGAAGTCACATGGAGAGAAGAATGCAGTTTAATTAATAAGTCAAGGTCACTTTTTTGAAACGTAGGTACGCTCCATATTCTTCTTCTTTCTCACTTACTTCCAACGGAAAAAAGCACACCATCATCCCACATTTAGTTGTGTGAGTTTTCCCATAAGCTTTGACAGAAGCAACCTTGATCGACAAGAAATGCTTGTGAAATCGATCTCAAGTTCTTTGCCAGAGTTAACCTTGTATGTATGTAATGAGAATAAACGGCTTAAACTCAATACAATTTCCACAATATGTTAATTGTATTTGTATTAACCACAATCGTCTGTTTGTCTGTCTCGGGTATAGAGCTAGAAGATATAAGGATGTTTATGTAAAAGTAATAAAAAAATCCCCTTGTTTACATTTGACGCTAGTGAAGCTTTTGAAGCATTTTGGCAAAGAGAAGCTCGTCACTTTATTATGAGAGTAGTAAAGATTTTATCGAATTAACATATGTATGTAGAGCGTCTTGAAAAACGATTTGTGAACGCATGTGCAATGATGATTAGTCGGAAAGGTATGTGTGATGGTGTAATCCTCACATTAAATTCTTAAGAAATATATTAGTTCTAAAAGAATATATCTACACAAAAGTATGTGAGTGCATATGAAGCACTTATATTTGTACTGGCTATAATAAAAATCCAAATAAATGGATGACTGATTTTTTTGCTATAAAAGATCTTGTCCCGATTTGTTGAAGATCAGTTCTTAACGCGACATCGACAACTAAAGAGTTTCATTCTAAGCCAAACGGAATAAAAGTGTTAATTTACAATATTAAATTGGTGCTAATTTGGTCTAAAAACAAAACACAATGATTAAGGTATAAGCAATTTTGAAAAACAAAACGTTGATGTAATAAAATCGTTTGTTGCTCTCAAATAATGACCCAGTAGAAGTTCTGAAAGATAAATATTGATAACAGAAATAAAAAATGAAAAAAATTAATTTAAATAAGTAACTATTTCTTTTGTCGTTTTAGTACCTAACAGTTTTAATTGTACTGGCAGTTTTGGCGCAGCAAGCTCAAACTTATCCTACTGACCCAGTGAATGCGGCAGCAGAATCGGTGGTCAATGAGGTAACAGAAATTATATCATTTGATAATGAAAGAAACTATTTTTTATACCAATTTTTATGCCAAATAGAACAATGGCGTGGCTGAGGCTGCTACAGGCGCTGACGATTTAAGCGGTTCGGAAACCTTTGGTTTTGGTTATTATCCCGGCTTCTATGGCGGTTACGGTTATGGGCGACGCTTCGGTGGTTATGGTTATGGACATGGATGGGGCTATGGCGGTTATGGTGGTGGTTATGGTTATGGTGGTTACTATCGTCGCAGGCCGATTTTCCCAGTATTTGGTTGATTGACATTTGTATTTTGTTAACAGTTAAATGTAATGCTTTGAGATTGCCATAAATAAATTAACACAATAATGGGTAATTTTATTTATTTACATAAAATAATAATTTTAATATGTTCTAAACGGTTAACCGTGACTTGCAATTTTGTTTTTAATATTTACAATAACATTTGATAGACTTTGTATTAATTTGCTGACAATTTGCATTATCGCACATTAGCAAATTATTGTGAAATATAAATTATTATTGTTGTTGGTGATGTTTGTATGCCCGCTGAATATTCTTATTTGTACAAGAACAGCGTTAGTAGTTTTAGAAGTTTGTCCTCGGAAACTCCCTCAAGTATCTTATATCTATAATACTTTGAGAAAATCTAAGCAAATAAATACATTCCTGAAAGCAACAGTGGAAAAGTAAAAAGTCGGATACACGAATAATGAAAGTATAAGTGAAAAATAATAGGGGTATTTACACCGGACTCGTTAATTTGTTGCTTGTTACTTGTTATTTTTTTTACATGCACTTTGTTTTTGTTGATTATTTTACGAAAACAAAGTGCAAAAAAAAAAAAATAAAAAGTAACAACTAACAAACTAACGACACCGATGTGAATACCCGTAATGTTAAGGGAAACATTTTTATTGTATTATTTTTTAATATTTAGTTAATCAAATTTACTTTTTAAAAATTCGATCAAACAACTTAATTTATTTTCATTACTTAAAAAAAGTAAAATATAACAATAAATAAAAATAAAAGAAAATTCATATCTGTTACCACATACGATAGAAAGATAAAATGTGCGAAAAATGTACTTTCTTAAATTAGCAGAAATTTACTTATGCAATAAAATAGGTTTCACAAAAGTTCAACAAGTTTTTGTGTATCTATATCAAAAGTAAGTTTAAAGAATAAAAAGCGAAATAGACTACGCAGACAGTCTGCGCAAACCAGACATTTTTCTTGCCGCAGCGACGACCATACACTACACAGATTACATTTACGACATAGAATAAAGTTCTATGAATTCAACAAAAATTTTTTTCCAGCTTCAATTTTTATTTACTTTTCTTTAAAATACGTCTTCACTCAACAACATTTTTGCGATTATGACAAATCGGTGTGAATTTCAACTCACACTATGCAGAAGGTCTGCGCAAACACAACTGAAAATCAAAATATTTTAATTTTTGCGCCCAATACACTGTTCGACCGTTCGACCGCGCGAGCATGTGCTTGCACAGACAAGCTGCGTAGTCTATTTGGCCCTTAAGCAATAAAATTGAAGCACCAAGAGCAACAACCGGATAACTCCACTTTACCACAACGACAGGAGTTGTCTTATTCTTGCTCCGTTTTGAAATAAAAGAGAATTTCAAAACTGCTTTTGAATATTTTAGAGTCATGATAGTTGAATTTTCATTACAGCAACTTACGCGGAATTTTTTTCTTTTAATATCTGCATCAAAAAACATTTTTTGAAAAAAGTGGAGTTATCCGGTTGTTGCTCTTGGTGCTTCAATTAGAGATGGTATGTTTTGATTCCGATTGTGGCAGCATCTCCTTTTTTAAGTAGTGTAATCTTTCAAGTTAATTGGAGGATGTATAGGTCTATCCAGACGACCAGTTCGAATTGGCGACACCGGTGAAACATGAAGCACTTCAGGAGTTAAATTGCTAAAAATATCGTCTTGCGACGCAGCGTCTCCAATTGATGATGGTGTTGCATAGTTTACTTTGCGGCACGATGTTAAAATAATCGATCAGCATGTCCGTAGAAAAATTATACTGCTGTCTTTTAACCATTCCTGCCAGGCGATCGCGTATTTGATTTGTGTGTGATTGAATAAGTCTTGAACTATTACGGTTTTGACTAATACATTGTAATTTACTGTACCAATCTTTTCAATAGCCAGGCCAGGACTTCAAAAAGCTTTTCCATTTTTATAAGTTTTGGCGAAAACCATGACACCAGGCTGATATAACCGCTTTTTAGCTTCATGATATCGGTTGAAGTTTTGGTTTTGCTTTCGATTGATGCGAAGGTTACAATCATCGTTCGATGGTTTGATTAATATCTCCGTTTTGTATTCCTAACGAAGCATACAACGAACGATGGCTATGCGAACGATGTTGAATTCAAACTGAAATATGTATTTCGAACGAAGCTTATCGTTAGCTCATACGACATGCTTTTGTTTGATATGCTCATGATATAATAATTTACAAGGTAGCCTTGTCAACCACATATTTTCTTAGAGCGTCGGACAACACTTGTCAAAATCAATACAAAGTTTAATTGTTCATCTGTTTTGCTGCTTAGGCCCATATTAGACGATGTCCGTTTGTCCGACGAAAATGAACACTTTTTACTCTCTTGTCCGCTGGATGATCACACGACAGAAAATTTAGGGCGGACACATTTGACATTTCATTTAGTTTGAGTACATTTTCTACTGCACTTTATTTTGTGCACTTTGAAAACAATTACTTTTAATAGCAACGTTGCGTATATACAAAAGTGATTGAAAGTTTTAAAGTTGAAATTGTTATTCTATTGTGTTTTTATTGATACGCGGTATTTCTTTATTTTTTATTCAACATGGAAATCGATTACGACTTAGTAGCTTTAAATATAATAAACTCGGCAAATCAATACGCACCAAACATAGTTCTTATGAACAACAAGCACAGGAAGGTTTTGCAGCGATTTGTAGCCTTGGCCAACGAATCACTTCAGATAAGGGAAACAAGTAGGAGAAATCGCTCATGCTGGATCAAAAAGTGGCATGAAAAGCATCCACGTACATCCCACATTTCCCGCTTTGAGTTATTGCAGAAAAACAATCATTATGCTTACCAACAGTTAAACAACTGATTTTGCTTGCTAAATTCTTCTCGGATTGGCTTAACCTGTTAAGAATAAAGATTGAAATAAAATTATTATCATTAAATTTGGATTTGGATGAAATTCATTCATTAATATATTTATAATTTTACTTACCAATTCTTCCAACACCACTTTCTTGTCAATATTTTAATAATATAACCTGCCAAAAGTAAGTGTTTCATGCAACTATTTTTCCTTTATCTTATAGTAGGATATTAGTACTTTTCCTTAGAAATAGTACTTTTTAGCTGCTAAAGTGTGGCAAAACTTTTATTTTACCACATCGCCACACTGTTGTGGCCGTTGTCTGCTGACATCAACAGCAGACAAAATGAACATATTTTGTCCGCCTTACAAAAAGTTCATCCGCTCTCACTCTCACTGTGTTTTGACAGTTTCACATTGAAAGCAACAACAAAGATCGGACAAACGGACATCGTCTAATATGGGCCTTATTCGTTTTCTATTTTTCTTTGAGTTTTTGACAAATGCTAGTCAACAAAAAAACTGTCATTCCTACCTTGTAAATCGTCTCGGAGCGGCGGGTACCGCAGCTGTCAAACACATAGAATATTATTATTTGCAAATTTTGTTATTTTTTTGCTTTTATTCGTAAGAACCTGGTTTTGACAGGTGCGGTACCCAGCACAAGAGAGAATTTTAACTACTAACACTACCTTGTCTTATTCTACCATGGATATGCTCACTCAAACTGTTATACACAAGCAGTTGTCAAATGTGGCGCTGCCATATCAAACACTAGGGATTTTTTTTTGTATTTTGTCTACTTCAAAGATTTTTTAAATATGTTGCTTTGTTTTTTATATGTTGGCAGTGCCTTTGTTCCGTTTGTGTGTTCAATAAATTTACTTTGAGCAATTAAATGGTTTGCGGATTTGTTTTTCACTATTATTGTTTTTAGTTATTGAATGATTGCTTTTGACATATCCAAGGTTGGTTTATAAGGTTGTCGCAAGGGAGAGAGCGAGTACCCATAATTGTCAAATCGAAGTTGACAGCTCATGGAAAATCTGCATGTACTCTCTATTATCATCCGTTTTTCTTTCATAGTCATTCGCAAAATTGGCTGGTTTTGACAATTATGGGTACTGAGAAGAGAGTGCGATCAGCCCTGCGACAACCTTGTAAATCAACCTTGGACATATTAAAATTAAATGTATGCAGCTATTGCAGTTTTTATTTTATATATTTCATCTATCTATCTATATCATCTATATATTGCATCTATTGCAGTTTTTATTTTATATATTTCAAGTGCTTCACAGCCTTCAGACACTGTATATATTAATATATTTCATTATTTATTTAACTTTAAGTTCAGAATTTTCCATTTTTTACCATTTTATTAACGACTGCAACCACAACGGTAGTATAAAAATGTTCGTTTGATTTTGACGTTCGGAATCGTGGTTTCAGTGATCGTTAGAAATATATATTGCAAATATGTAACTATACTATGGCATTGTTCGCTGGCTGATCAGCTGTTATCGTTGTTTGATTCTGTTAGAATTACAAATTTCAAAAACACGGACGAAAACTGTTTTGAACGAAACGTTCAACGTTGTCGCAATATTTTTGTCGATAAATAGCTCTGCGGGCGATAACCCATTCGGCACGTTACGATTTTGAGTACAACTGTAGAAAAGTATGCAAGTTGAAATATGTTGTTCTTGAGCAAGGTTGATTTATAAGGTTGTCGCAAGGGAGAGAGCGAGTGCCCATAATTGTCAAATTGAAGTTGACAGCTCATAGAAAATCTCCAAGTGCTTTCTTTTATCATCCGTTTTTCTTTCGTAGTCAATCGCAAAATTTGCTGGTTTTGACAATTATGGGTACCGAGAAGAGAGTGCGATCAGCCCTGCGACAACCTTATAAATCAACCTTGTTCTTGAGTGTATAAACAAATCTCTCAGCCTGACCGTTTGACTGTGGGTGGCAAGAAGCTGTCCAGATGTGAGTGATACCTCTGGCTTTTAAAAACTCAGAAAACTGTACTAATAATTTGCAGTCTCAAATACTTGATAAAACTAATATTAATTTTTCGATGACTTCACTTGATGTTATGTAAGTGATCTTAAATATTTGTGGCCATTTTGATTAGGAGTCCACTATCACCAAGTAGTATTTTCCTTCAAGAGGTCTTGCAATGTCCATATGAAGCCATTCCATAGGAGCTTCTGTTAGAGACCAGGATTGCAATGTTGTTTTAATAGGCGCTTTCTCTATACTTGCGCATGCTTGGCATTGTTTAACATGTTCAACATGTTGCTCAGTATATCCAGGGTGTCCACGATGTAGCTGGCGTAGAACACGAGTTCTAAAATATTGTCCGTTTCTAGGACAACGATCCTAAGTATAAATCGGCAATAGTGCAGTTCTGGCTAATATGGAACTGTCCGCACTTAATGGCATCACCTGCTCAGAGTCCTGTCAGAGTCAGAGTGCTGAATAATATCCGATATCAAGCAAAGAACAGCTAAAGAAAGCAATATGGAAGAATGGAGCAAAATCTTACCGGAAACGACACAAAAATTAGTGGAATCGATGCCAAAACGACTAGATGTTGTAATTTAAGCCAAAGGCCATACACTTAGTACTAAGATCTGAAATAAATAAACAAAAAATTTGAATTTTTTAGAACTATCCTCAGTGCATAAAATAAGCTGTGACATGAAACTAAGCAGTTTCAAACCTTAAACAAGACTTCTTGATCTTTTAAATAATGCCAAATTTTGTCCTATATTTCTGTTAGTTTCGTTGTTATAGAGCCTTAAAGTTGAAAGTATGCACTGCATAAAATAAGTTGTGAGCCACTGTAAATAATTTCTGTAAAATTTAAAAGTTTTTTTCAAAAGGTTAATTATGTTTAACATAACATCATTAAATAAAAAAAAAACATCACAATTAAACTTTTTCTGGCTTTGAAACAGTAAAAACTGGTATAATTATTTTCAACAGCGCAAACTTTTTTATTGACTCTTGACTGACCTGGTCGGTAAGTACGAAGATCTTGTGTTATATAAATAAAAGAGTTAACACGCGATTTTCAGAGAAATCTTTGTGGCAAGACTTATTTTTTGCTCATACTCGAACGTAAACATTACAAAAATTTTATTGCCTAAAAAAATTCACTAAATTAAAACTGAGTTATAGAAGTTGAAAAGCTGTATGATTCGTAGCATAGAGTTCAGTAAATTTGTGCGGTACATGCATTCAATGAGTCATTTAAACTAAACCAGACGAAACCGCGTTAATTATCTCTTAGCAGCTGATTAAAGCAGTCTTATCATTGGTAAAGCTTTATAATTTTTAGCAATTGAGAAGTTATAATTTATAAGTTCTGTTATACGCATATTTCCTAATTATAAAAATTAATAGAGGAAATACGAGAAAAGAATAATATAAATAGAACAAACTGAGTAGCTTATCTTTGACCGGCTGACTGCCAGCAGTTTTATCTTTGTTAAATTTTTTATCATTTTCAGCTATTGAGAAAGAGAATTTTTTTTTTTTTTTTTTTTTTTTTGCTTAAAATGATTATGATGTGTTTGTGAAATTTGACAAAACTAAACTTTCATAGGTTTTTGGGTTTTTAAGATTATTGGTTTTCACGATGTTATTTTAGATTTGAAATGCAATTTTTTTTCGCTTAAAATATCAAATAAATAACAACTTTAACTCATTTCGTTCCGCTGTTCCTATATAGGAACAGTAATTTAATGTATTTTAAAAAATTAAAAAAAAAAAAAAATTAAAAATAAAATATTTTTAAAGTAAAGTTGATAAAATAATTTTTGATTACAAACATTTGAGCCTGTAAGCTCCAGAAAATACTTTAAAATGGATACCACTAGCCATGTCTAGATGGGCGGGTAAAGTTTTAAAATAACCTTAAAAAAGGACATTTTTAATTCAATAATTAAAAATAGTAGCACATGTAAAATTACAAAACTAATGATGAGGTGCTCTTAGCAAGAGTTCAATTCATGAACAATAATGGTTTTCTATTAGATATGGTGTAAAGGACTTACACTAGATGGCAGAAATACCATCTTGCTCAAAAAGAAAGGTTCATTCACACTGTGAACCGGACTTAAGGCGGGACATGACATTCGCGGCAGAGAAAACAGACCTTGTTTTAAAAATTCATAACTCAGTCAGAAACAAACATTTTTCCAATTATTATCGTAGAGAATTGAACAAATTACAAGAAAAAAATTCAAAAAAATACATTTTTCACTCCAATATGGTTTTATAGAGCTCCAAACTGGCGGCAGAGAAAAAAAACGATCCGATCTGAAAAAAATGACTTTTTTAAATCTTAACAAAATTGGTTATCGTATGACACGAGCTTTTTTAAAATTTTTTTTTCAATTTTTGGTGATGTTCCAAATTTGAAAGTGTGTTTTTTTCGAAAAAAATATTGACTTTAAAAATTCATAAGAAATCGAAAAAAAATTTAAAAAAGCTCGTGTCATACGATAGCGAATCAAGTTTAAAAAAATACAAAAAAAAAAGTTCGTCAAAAAATCAACCCGCTAGTGCCACAACCAGTACGAACAACTTGGTTTCGAGATAAACGCGTTCAAAGTTTGTGAACAAAGAAAAAAAAAGGTTACCTTCAATCTGCCATGCCTGCTTCGTACTGTTTGCCTTCGTTATCTTGTGTTGTGCTGTTTCTTATAGTTTTTTGCAATCGTTTAGCAATTCGGGCTTCACCCTTCACCCTTCAAGTAGGTACGAAATAACAACCACCAAAAGTCAGGTAGTAAGTAAAACAAGTATATACCAGCTGCCGTACGTAGGTAGAGCAAAAATTAAAAATGCACTATCGCTAATCCGGCTGTAACTTTTGAACCCGTAGGAATTTCTCCATGAAATTTATTTAAATACAAAATTATTAAAAAAAGATTTCGATTTCAAAAAAGTGCCAATGTCATGTAACCCCTTAACTGTGCGACTCGAAAATTTTAGTAGGTTGCCACATGTGCCTATGACAAGGCTGCCAAATATTAGCGTCTCTCGTTGACATTTGGTAAAGTGACAGTGTTTTGTTTACAACAACTTTTTTCATGTCTTCGATTTTTAATATGAAAGAAAAAATTGAGCAACGAGTTTGTATCAAATTTTGTGTGAAAAATGGTTTCAACTGATTTGACAGAAATGCTTTTTTTTTTTAAATTGGCATGCAATTGCATGTATAAGATTTTCCAAAAGCGTTTTACGTGCGCACAAGAGCATACAAGCTTTTCGATTACATATTTAACGAAAAAGCTTTCTTTACATTCGTTTTAAGGCAGAACGAGTGTGCCATATGTTTTTTTGAAAATCCTGTAATTTTCAAAAACCAATTCTGTATTTTTAGAGAAAATACTGCTCTTATAAAAGGACTAAAAACAAATATTTTAAAATTTTTTTATTTTAACATTTTTAATATTCCTTATTTTAACAGGTTTTGTTAAGTATTTGTCCATTTGTAATTTGCTAAAGACTAGCGAAAAGAAATTAACAAAAACGATGACAGCAACAATGACAGGAAAAGCGCTGCCACATGATCAAATTTTTGAAAGGATGTAAAGAGTAGTAGCAACTTTATTTGCTACTTTTATATAAGTACTTACATATAATTTATAAACATAAAATTTCTATATTTTTTCTTCAACGAAAATTAAAAAACTGGATTAAAAAAAAACCTGCCCAAATCCTGGGAGAAATATGATCCTGCCTACCTGCTCAAAATTTTGCCCAAAACAGGATTAACTGCCCATATGGTAATGCTGGGCAGAACCAAAATAGACGAAACGAGACGATTGCAACTTGCCGAACGTCTGACGAGTTGAGACGCTAGCAGTTCGGTTCTTACGGAACAAAACGTATGGACAAGCTGTTTCGTTCAGTTTCGTTAAATTACGTTTGTTCATTTTGGGCAACAACATTGAATTGCATTAAAGCGAACATTTTCGTCTCTACTCGTTACGGAGCAACTCGTCTTTTTTGGTTGGGCGTTTAGACGAAAAAGCTTTTTTTTTACATTTCTCATTGTAAACATTTTATTGCACGCACAAGTGTTTAAAATTTTCTTATTTGCGGCAGATTACAATAATTTTGTATTCTTCTTAAATTTATTCGTCCACTTGCTGAGTTCAAGTGCAGAATAGTGTAATTTGCCACTGGCAGGACAATAAAGAAGTTACGATAGCCACCAACTACGATACTATAAATTCAACACACACCGTAAAACCGAAAAAGTCGAAGTAAGATGGCTCAGTTCAAATTGGAAAATATGTAATGTATCAACAACCTGTAGTGTTTCACAATTACAATCAAGGTATGGGTGGAGTAGATCTACACGACAATTTCATTCAATATTATAGCATCAGTATTGGATCCAAAAAATGGTATTGGCCATTGTGGCTCTCATGTCTCGACTCAGCTGTTGTAAATATTTGGAAATTACACTGCTTCATTGCAGCGTTTGGAAAGAAAAAGCCGATGCCACAAAAAAATGTTCGTGTTGCAATCACATCATCTTTGTTATTAACTTCTGATAAGTCAGATAATCCAGATACCTCGGGTATCTGGCAAGATAAAGGATTTCGACGGCGTTGCAAGGTGCAAAGGAAATGCAACGTACACTTCCAAACAAAGTGCTTCAAAAAACATCATGAGTAATTGTAATAATGCTTTATCAAAATGATTTTAATTGAAAAAAAAACAAATGTACTAGATATAATATACATATATTTTTTTTCAATAAAATATATTCGCTATTAATTTTAATATTTTTCTTTATATCTTAAAAATGAAATTTTTGTCAAATACGAGTACAGACCAGTGTTTCTATTAAGGAACACCATTTTACTAAAAAACCCTTGGCCAGTAAAAAATCCAATCATTATAAATTTGTGTATAAAATCAAACTTCCTGAAAATTTTTTTGGCTTGGCTCGAAATGGGTTAATATTGTTTTTTTGCGTAACACATGTCACAATAACTCAGTTTTAATGTATTTCGTTATTTTCAAAAGCAAAATATCAACACCTGTTAGCATTTCTTATGAGACTGACAACATATTACCATAGAAAATGACAATGCAAATCAAGCTTAAGGAGATATAGTCTACTTGACTCAAAATTACAATTTCTTTAAGCTTAACCTTTTATAAAGCAAACGAGAGATTTTTACCATCAACTTATTTTCGGTGCAATACGCTGTGAGAATATTCTACTTATATTGTCATTGTGTATTTGATTTGAAAATGTTAGTGCTGCAAAATATCTCCTACGCCTTATAAAGGGATAAATGTCTCGGTAAATCAGAATTTATCGTTAAGATTTACTACACCGAGAAAAAAAAGCAATAGTAAAATCACCTTAGCCGGCTTGGGTAAAGAGAATTGTATGGAATTGTAAGGAAACTTATGCTTATTCACCCTCGTAATATGTTGTTTAATACATTGCTTTGAGAGCACATACTTCGATACCCTGACAATTTTATAATATGTGATTCACCCAAGCCAAATATATAACATTTTAACCAATATGGTAGTCAAACCACCGAAAACTTTGACACTTTATCAAAATGTAGTTAGATCAGCATCGTTTCAATGTCAAGAGAATTGAATAGGATTCCAATTTGTGGTTTTCAAATGTTTAAAAGATGGCAATGAGCTCGTCTTGCCAAATATTTTGGTTTAATGGGTACTTAATGTACCACGTGCTATTTAATTATGTCATACACTACACTGACTAATAAACATAGACGCATCGCAAATCATTACTTTACACAGCGAGATTAAAAAAAAAAACTATTTCCATTACCGACTACTACCTTCTTATTCCCTGTGCTATATCACTTACTTGTATATCATGATCAATTTGAATAAAAGAGATAGTTGGATAACTGTTCTAGAATTTTGTTTTAAACTTTTTTACGTGCATGATTTAGAATACCACCGTGAGTGTTGTTTAATATGGACATTTGTGCAAGAACATTTTTGGTAGAGGCCAAAACTATAGATTCGCGATATCATCACGCTGTTAGCTGTTCATTTCTGTTGCATTGTACAGCATTGCTTATGCCCTGGCTTACTAGGCAAACATGTTTGGTAATCTTTTTTATTGTTAGTATTCTACGCATAAAATGAGGAGTAAGCTTTTCTCTGGTGCTTATTATCTCGCGTAAAAAAAAATCAAGCATTCATACTTTTTAAAGTGAAAACTTCTTTAGGCGCATTGAGCACTTTTTCGTAGATGGTAAAACAATAGATTCGCGTCATTATTGCATACATTTCCTTGTATTGGATACATATATAACTTATTTTGATAAAGAAAATTATTTTGATAAAGAAAGAAAGAAATTTTGACATATTAAAGAAATGTTAATGCAAAAGGAAGTGTTAGAAAATATTATTTACCATTAAAAAAATAGCAGTTTATACATTCAATAACGCATAAATTGTTAAAATAGTTAAAAAAGTAGAACGTGTCTGGTTTGTCAATTCTAGCTACTTCCGTAGCTGATAACAGTTATGTTATTTCATTGCTTTAAGCGTGAAACAGAATGCGATGTAGTTGTAGCGATTCCATGTAGTAACCTCATCAGCTGTTTAGTGTGTAGCACGCTACGCCAAAAAATATGTCCACAATGGCATGAGCGCTTCAGAGAACACTTATTTATCAACTTTTTCGATTTTACAAATATTGTTAACTTCGAACACTTATTTTGGTACCGACAACGTTTGCAGTATCGATTTGATATACTCAATCCTAAAAAAAAGCATCATTAATACAGTTTTTAGAGCAGCGTAGTACTCAAAAGTTAAAGTTAACTTAACTTGCGCTACAACTACAGCTACGTGCCACAGACGTACTACGCATTCTGTGCGATTCCGTACATTTAGTGTATTTTAACTTTTGACAGGTCATACTACTTACTACAAGCTACACCATTCTGGTTCACACATTAAGTTTTCACTTCGGTCGGCAGTCCTTCCACTGCCTACTGTTTTTTTGTTATTAAATAAGAGCATCAATATCCAACTATTGACACATTTATTAGCGATGTAAGAGTGTGTGTCAATCGGAAACTTTTCACTCTGATGATGAAATTTTGACAGTTGGTACATCAATTTTTGGCAATTGTGAGGTGAATATAATTGTCGAACAATCGGAAAGTGAATTTTCGACACATCCAAAAAGGGAGAAAAAAAACATTACATTCATTTCCGCGCTATATTTCGATTTGATTAGCTATTTTAATTTGTGAATTTCTTAATTAAACTATCGTTCTTTTAACGTAAAGATAAACCCGGAATAAATAAAAACTAATATAATTTTTAACTGTGAGTTTTTGTGAAAGCTGCATTTTTATGTGTTTAGTTCTGTGCGGTAAAGTTGATGAGAAATTGTGGCTTTTAACTCGAGATGCTTTAGTTGCTCCTTTTATTTCCAGTTAAATATATTTTAAAGTAAATTGTGCTTTACAAGTGTTGTTCCTTTTGTTTTAAGCGAGTACCAACCAAGGGCAATCCGAGTGCTGTTAATATATTGCAAATGGAAGATAACAAAGAATGATGGCACACTCACGTGGATATCGCGGAACTGCTGGTGCATGCAAATGGGAAAAGGCTATTGCAATGATGCACGGCTACAACATACATCCGCTCCGCTGCCAAATGCAATGCCGCCAGCAGGTAAACATTCCGCCGGTCCGTAATTTCCACGTGATTGTTCAAAGCTGCCTTTGAAGCCGTCGTATATGTCTCTTCCAATCCAATCGGTCATGGCACTCGAATTATCCTTGATTCATTATTTAATTTATTGATACCCTTTACTAGGTTGCTGCAGTCACATAGCATAAGCTAAGCTAGCAGCATATGAAGCGTAGACGCGAATTATATTCACCTCACAATTGCCAAAAATTGATCTACCAACTGTCGAAATTTCATCATCAGAGTGAAAAGTTTCCGAATAGCGCACAGCCTTAGAGTGTGTGTCAATCGGATGATCAAATTTTGACAGTCTGAATGTGAATATTTGGCACTTGCGAGGTGAATATGACTGTCAAAAATTCATGTAGCCTCAGGGGCTAGTATAAATTTTGACAATCGGCTAGACTTTTTCACACAAGCAATCTTAAAAAAAAAACACTTGTAAGTTCGCGCTTAAAATAACTAAAGTGAAATTAATGAAAGCTAAACTTTTTAGTTAATTATAAATAAAAAAAGCACAGAGAATTAAAAAATAATGGAAATCCCAACAAAACAGCAAAGGAAGTTCTACGTAATATGTAGAACTATATTGCATACTGTCCGCAATCCCATAAAGAAACTTGCTACTCAATAACAAACCACTTCATACTCTATTGGCCATCCATGATGCTTCGCTGGAATAAACTCCACAGTTTTGCGAAAAGAGCTAGCAGATACTCTTAAATGCATTTAAGTTTGTGCATTGTCTCCATTCAAAATGGCATTTAATGATTCGGAATAACCACTTGGCCGAATATAGGTAATATCCATAAAGGAATAATGTTGTAGGTAGTTGTCCGGAGCAAAAACACAAAAGCAGTACTTTCTCTTCCCCCTTCCTTTAAAAAAAGTCATAAAGAAGTTCAAAACTTGTTGCTTCGGACAGCAAAGCAACCAGAAGTGGAAAATATTTGCGAAAAATTCTGTTAATTTTCAGTTATATCAACAATTTTGCAAAATAAATTAAAATGCTCGCGCTAATACACTAACGAAATCTAAAACGCCAAAATTTCTAGTTGTCAAAATTTCATTGTTCTTTTGGCACAGCAAAAATGACAATTTTATTTCAACAGACAGAAATTGTATTCAACTCAGTAACTTCTTTCCTACCACGAGTGAAAAGTTTCCGAATAGCACACAGCCTAAGTTCATATTTTTTTTTTCAACTTTGTAAATTTATGTTGTATCAACAAAATTTCGATTAACATAAAATAAAACATTTTTTCCTTGAAAGCGCAGTTAAAATTTCTAGTCCCTTTGTATTTAGAAGTAATTGGGAAATTTTTCATACAAAAATATATACAATTTTACGTAACTGTATGCACATGTATATTTCATACTTGTCTTTGGATAATTTTGTACAAAAGCAATATACAGTAGTTTAACTAAGTAGACGTGATTTTAAACTTTTCCCTGTATATTAATTTATATAGTTTAACAAATATTTCTGTTGATAGCTTGACCACTATGTTCGGCAGATTATTCAAGCACGCTTATATAAGCTGTCGAAACCATAATGTATAAATTACAAAATACTTGTTAATTTATCGCCCAAATCGATATCGATAAGGCGTTAACATGTAACGCCTAGGGTTTTTGATGAAGAACTTATAAGGCTGAAAATTTCCAAAGCCATCTTATAAATTATACTAGATTTTTTTGTTAATTTTGCATAAGTTTTTTTTCGGCGTAGCTTAAAAGCATAACTAACTGTACCTGTATGTCTTGAAAATCTTTTTTAAAGAAAATCTTTTGGTTAATACAATACAATACAATATTATTCTTTTAATTTATTTGGTGCTTTTACTTATAATATTCAGAACTCTTATTTTTTGCACACAAAAGCAATATACAGTAGTTTAACTAAGTAAACGTGATTTTATACTTCTCCCTGTGTATTAATTTATCTAGTTTAACAAATATTTCTGTTGATAGCTTGAACACTATGTTTGGCAGATTATTCAAGCACGCTTATATCAGCTGTCGAAGCCATAATGTATAAATTACAAAATACTTATTCAATTTATCGCCCAAATCGATATCGATAAGTTGTTAACATGTAAAGCTTAGGTTTTTTGATACAGAACTTAAAAGGCTGAAAATTTCCAAAGCATCTTATATATTATACTAGATTTTTTTGTTAATTTTGCATAAGTTTTTTTTCGGTGTAGCTTAAAACTATAACTAAGTGTACCTGTATGTCTTGAAAATCTTTTTTAAAGAAAATGTTTTGGTTTTATTTAATATTATTATTTTAATTTATTTAGTGCTTTTACTTATAATATTCAGAACTCTTATTTTTTGCACACTTAAATGCCATTTCGCACGCAAATTTGCCATTACTTATTGATTTTCTAAAAGTATTCATTCCACTATTTTCATCATCTTATAGTACTTAAAATAAACGCTCACATTGAACCGTGTTTAATGTTGCAACTTGTGGCCACGAGCTGCACGCCCTTGTCCTTCATGACCACGTTTGGCATGCTTACGCTTATGTGTAGATTTTCTAGCTTCAACTGCTCCGGCATGCTTTACCTTAACCTCGCTGTTCTTCTTGCGCTCTTCACGTTGTGGCTTACGCACGCGTCTTGGTGCCTGGACATTGGTCTTAACTTTGCCATGTTGCATATGATGTTTAGCTCCATGCTCAGACTTGCTCAGTGCATTTTTGGCCTGATCCTTATGTCTTGAATGTTGTTTATCTGCTGCCTCATGATGTTCCAAGCTGCCAAGCTGATGTTCTTCCAACTGTTTTGTATGCTGCAAATGATGCTTGTTTTTGTTGTTGTGATGTTCTTGTTGTGGCTCACTGGTATCTGCTGCATAAGCAAGCGCAGCGCAAAATAGCAGCAATATAAAAATTATCTACAACGGATATGAGCAAGAAAAAACAGAGTTAGTTAAATAAATGAAAGGCGTTTAATTTTGCTGCGTGGTGACCATCGCTTTAATTACGCATCAAAGTTTAATTATCGATAAGATAAGCCTTATTTGCTTCGATAATTGTTATATTTTCTTTAAACTTTAGTATTTTACTGCTTTTTGTTCTCAAAAGTATTTGTTTTTTTTTCTCTGCATTGTTTTCTCTACTTACGGTTTTCAGCATTTTTTTAGAATTTAAGTTGTTTCTTAAAGTTGAGAAATTCCTTTGTGGAAGGAAGATGTGTGCGCTCTAGTGTAGATCAAATTCCCAACTAAGTCTGGATACCTTGCAAGTTACTGGTTTTATGTTTATCTAGGTTTTTTTTCATACATTTTGTAGGTCTTTTTTCTTTTGTTTTATGATTTTTTTTTTTGTTTTTTTGTCTTTTCTGTTGGGCATGCGTCGATTTCTTTTATCTTGCTTTGTTGTTGTGCTTACTGTGCTGGTAAGCATTACTTGGTCAGAGCTTAGGTAAGAGCTCTATATGAGTTTGTATGAGTGCGTTGGTATTGTTTTTTTTTTTTAGTTCTATATTATTTTGAGATACGCTCTCTATTTAATGATAATATAAGAAATTTGTTTGTTTTTTTTATTGGTTTAATTATGTCTCATTACAATGAAAGCAAGATTACATAACTAAAAATGAACTTACATAATACTATCATAACATATTATAATTGCATTTTCATATCCGGTCTTATAAATATTACGGTTTCCTATAAAAACATTTTAATAGATATCTTATTATCTTACTTATAATACTCTCGGGCAGTGTTAAGTTAGAAAAACAACATGGAAAGTACACTACACAAAATAGAGAAGAAAATATTTGCATAATTTTAGCAAATTGATTTTAAATTTCTGATCTTATAAAAAAACAAATATAATTTTATAAATGGGTGAATTCTGCATACACTGCTATATGAACAATTTTGATAAAAGTTCACTTTAATGCGATAAGTAATAAAATTGTTATTTACTCAAACATTATCGTAAACCCGATTACATTTACACAAACATTTGTGTTTGTACCAAATTACTCGAATCAATATTTATCGACAATATTTATAATATTTGTTTGCTTTGTTTTGATTCCTGTTTATTATAGTGTAGACAGAGAAGATTATTTTGATTTTTCTATAGAATGCTTTCCCTTTCTTATCTATAATTTTGCCTTATCAATTATCAAAGTAGCTATGAAGTTAAACTGTTTGAAATAGTCAATAATACTTTTTGTGTGCTAGTTAATCCTTAAATGCTGCCGCTAAAATGATAAGTTTTAATATTGTAATGTTCTAAAAGTACCTGCAACTTATATTCATACAGAAAGATACGATGGATCGGTTCAAAAAAGCGATAAGTGAAAAATTCGAAATGTTCAGCAACGCTTACTTTTCAATTTGTATACATTTCAGTACAAAACACTAATTTTAATTTTCAACTTAAATCAGCTTCCAATGAGATTTCAGTTATAATTATTTTACATAAATACACTAAAAAAAATAGAGTTTGTCCTGCTGTTTCGTGTTAGTTGCGTGGCTGTTTTTTTTTTTGTTTGCAGAGTATGTCAATATTCGCTGTCAAGTTTAAGTGGCAATGCTTTCAAGAAGCGAGACAGCTGCGGTTTGATTTGACTGACAGCTCTCTCTCTCTCTTTCGTGTTATCAGAAACTATTACGTCACTATTTTTGCGCATGAAAATTAACAAACAACAAAGAATTGTCAGATTGTCAACACGTCAGATATATAAAAATTGTATTCCAATAAAAATAATAAAAGATATATATACAAGTTGATTAAAGTTTAAAATTTTTTAATAAAAAAATTAATAAAACCGTTAGCGTGTATACTAGGGATGTCGATCCCGGGATTTCGGGATTTAATAAATGTTTTTTTATATATTTAATATGTTAATAGTTAAAATATTTTAGTAATGATGAAGATTGTGCGTCCACAAGCCTTTATTGCTCCCGCCTTTTGTTTGTAAAATGTTTAAACGTTTTTTGCACATGACAGTTTCACCACCTTTTTTACCCACAACAAAATGATACCACACTGAATTTTCATCACTCGATTTCTTTGCATGCGAAATGTAATCTATAAAAGTGAAGAATAACTTGAACCCAAGGTATATTTAACAAGGTAGTATCGTCTCGGAGCGGCGGGTACCGCAGCTGTCAAACACATGGAATATTATTATTTGCAAATTTTGTTATTTTTTTGATTTATTCGTAAAAACCTGGTTTTGACAGGTGCGGTACCCAGCACAAGAGAGAGTTTTAACTACTAACACTACCTTGTCTTATTCTACCATGCTTAAACCTGCTCATGATACAATGATAAGGTAGGGCCGCTTCGCTGAGTGCTCTCACGCGTCAACGAAGAATGGATAATGAGAAGCAACATATATGTCAAAACGACGAATTTCGTAGAAATTGCAAATGAAGAAAATATTTTATGTTTCCAAGTTGCAAACAGTGCGGTCGCGGGTGTTAAATTTGTGCTAATTTGAGTGAAAATATTATAAAAAAATGTAATAAAAACTATAAAATGTGAAAGAAGTCTTAAAATTGCAAAAAAATCTGTAACAGTTTTAACCTAAAAACAACTGCGAAACGTGAGCATAAAGAAATTCGCGATGAACAGCTGATTTTGACATCTATCTCGCTTTATTCTGTTTTTCACTCCATTCCTCTCCGAGTCGGCCTTACCTTATAATTCTACTATGAACCTGCTTAGATATTGTAAGTCTGCGATAGGTATGTTTTTTTAGGCCTTTTCCACACGGAGAAAGCTGTGTTGCATAAAACTTATCGCAAACGTGCTGTCAACTAGTTTTAAAAAAGTTTCTTCATCTGAAGATTCCGGTATACTTGCATGGGTTTGCAACATTTGTTGATGTTGCATTGTTTTTCAATTGCCCCGTGTGGAAAAGGCCTTAGTGTTTTGCTCGCTCTCTTCAGAAAAGGTTATCTAAGCCAGGTTAATATATATAGAAAATAATACATATTATCTGAGATAAGACTGAGATCAGTTTACTTACCTTTGCCATCCAGATCCTTGCTAATATTTTGTTTATTTGGTTTACAATTTGCATCCTCAACCAAGAAGCGACGTCTACTATCCAGCAAAAACTTTAAATTATCACAATAAAAGCTTTTGAGAACTATGATGCAGGGTTGCACTTTATTTAAAGATTTCAGTGCTTTTCATGTAAAGGCACTTTTTGACAAATTTTTTTTTGCCATGAGCACTAAATTATTTAGTTACACTTTTTTTTAATCCCGAAATATTTAACGATGATGCCGGGATCATTTTTTTTTTTGACTAATTTACCCCTGGTATCCCGTGATACCGGGATCGACATCCCTAGTGTATACAGTAAAGAAGTGAAACTGTTTCTCTAAATAAAGATTTTAGTGTAAAAGTGTTTACACATTAGCGATCATAAGTGACTCAAAAATTCAACAAATATGACCGCTGACGTTAAGTGACAATACATGGGCATTTTCCATTACCATTTAATTTCCATTACTACTATCCACCTAGTGGTAATGCAAATTATTGTATATAATGGTTATTGGAAAAAAATTGCATTACCATTAATATGTAATGATAATGGAAGAAAAAACTGCATTACCACTAAAATTTAGTGATAATGAAAAATTTTAATGGTAATGGAAAGAATTTGCAAAGAAAAGTTCAATGGGCAGGCCCTGCTAAATGTTCACAGGGGCGTAGAAGTGAATATTTAGGACATTTTAAATATGGATTCGTTAAAGTTTTCTCAGGTACTTCTTATGCTTGGTATGCCAATTTCAATGGCCAGTTGCTGTCAATCAAATGAAAATTGCCAACACGCTGGAATTTTTTCTATGTTTGACAATGGAGAACAATTAAAAACAACTGAATTATAAAATTGAGCTATACAAAAAATATAGAATAATTTTATTAAGGTTATATTTTAATTGATTGAGTTTTATGTCGTCATTCAACTGATATAGTGAAAACCAGTCTTTAGTGGTTCGTTATGTAAATAGTTGGTAGTAGCTCGAAATTTTTTCTAGGACAATGAGGAACGTATATTTTAATCAATAAGTGAGGGCTATTTACATATCCGTATAATAGTTTAACGACCCAAAAAATATTAAGCACTTTCCTACGATTTTCCAAAGCAGGAAGACTTTATAATCTGTAACCGGTTATGAGTATGAGGTGGTAATGGAAAATTAGTATTGTGTATGTAAACATAGCATAGACAAAACAAAAGAAATTTCTTTTGAACAGATATTTAAGATATTAGTGATCACGTGATCTTAATATCAAGCTACCAGTTTGTTGTGCAAAATTAAGTCTGTTAGTAAACCTGATGCTAAACTTCTCGTAGTCACTGTAAAATTTTAATGAAATTTCAATGCAGCCAGAAAGTATGCCTCACGAAATTGTTTTAATTTTTTATCAGGGTGTGCGTCTATAGGGAAACTTACCCTATAGGAACAAACTAACTTGTTTTTAAAAATAACTAGTTAAAAAAATAATTTAAAATGAACTAGTATATGAAGTACTTTGAATTATATTAATGCGGGATCCACTTCAATTCTAAATAGTTTTTATTGCATTATATGTGAAGTAATTGAAATACTACTTAAAAACAAGTGGTTGATAAACTACTTTGAATTATATTAAGGTGGAAACTACTCTGACTTGGACATGTTTTAATTTGCAAATTTTTATTAGATTACAAGTTTATACGAGTTTATAAAACATACGATTGGACATGTTTTAATTTGCAAATTTTTATTAGATTACAAATTTATATATATTTAACCATGTTATTTCATCAAATATTATTAACTTGAGGCTACACTAACATTTTGTTTCAAAAAGACATATTTTTTTATTTACGACATTAAACTGCAAGACAGACGTGGTAAACACACTTTAAAACTAATAAACTGCCTGTAAACCCTGTGAAACGCTTAAAAATTCTTTATTATGTAAGATATTCAAATTACAAACTGCTACTGTTTAGCAAAAATTGCACAATTTGGACTCTGTACGGAAATTGATGCATTGCTTAACCATTCAGCAAACACCTCCTCACTTCAATAGTAAAGCCGCACGCCTTGCCCTACGTAGCGTCGAGTATGCTCCATCACTTCATTGCGATTGACACTTAAAAGAAGCACTAAGCAAAATATCGGTGTGTCCATCGACCATGATTGATGATTGCAAAGCGTGGAAAATCCCGCTGACACGCTTGTTTAGCTCATATTTTGAAATGAAGCATCAAAAAGCTGGCTAGTATTAAATAACAGGCGCAGTATCCACACAATTCCGATCAATTAGATCGGCACCTTCGCTCGTGTACGTTCGCATGCGGTGGCGTGCCCGTTTTTGTAAACTGCTTCCATGGTAGGCATGCTCACATATAAGCGCAGAGTTCCTCCAGCTTCTGGAACTATCACCTGTTGGAAGCAGAAATAGTCCAATGAAGAAAGGAATAATGAAATTATATCTACCATCGCAGCGTACTTCTGTTGCGCTCCTTGAATGTAATTACTAGTCCTTTTTTGAATTAACTGGCAATGAAGATTGGCATGAATCATTTTTGAATTATTTTAAAATCAATTAAAACACCACAAAGAACGACATTTCACAATTTTCCATTAAAAAACTCTGATCACTTTTAACTTTGTTTACATTTTGCTTTCAGATTTTATATTTCAGAATTTATTTGTGTCGACCAGGCATGATTTTTTTGGCATGATTTATGTATTTTTCAAAACAGTCAAATAAATGATCTCTTTGATGAATAGAAATTTAAAATTTTGATGCTTTTAAATTCATCTTCAGTAAGTGGAATATTAAATAGTTTTGAATTGGTTATTTTAAAGTAATTAAAAAAAAAATTTAAATTTAACTAGTTTACCAAGTAGTTGAAAATATATGCAGACGAAAGTCAATTGACTTGTTTAGCGGACATCACCATACAAAATATGTTAGTTCGTTCTATGGAAAAAAGTCAGAATTTCAACTAGTTGTGGTTGACAAAAAACTACTTTTTCAACTACTTTTAAATTTGTTGATTTTCCTACAGGGTGTTTAAAAACTAATGCGGATCCGTTTCGAATCCGTTATGAGTCCGTCAGTACGCACTTCGCTTTCTTATATTTCGACGGACCCGTTTCGAACCCGTTACGAATCCGTAAAATAAATGTTCACAGCCTTAAGATAAAAGGCAGTCTTTAATTAAAGGAAAGAAAATAGCAACTTGTGAAAAAGCATATTTGTGTGTGTTGAAATAATTTGCAAAATTGTATGAGGGTGAGACTGGAATTTGAAATACACTTGTTTTGGTTTTTACTGTAGATTGAAAATAGAAATTTGAAAAGAAAGAAAATTTTGGGAGTCGAGAAAAAAAATTCGTTTGAAATTGAATTTGTGCCGGAAAATTTATAAAAAAAGAAAAATTAATAATTTGGAAAATTACCACGAAAAAGACAAACAATTTCTAAAGTGCGGTTAATAATTGCAAATAAAAAACCAAAAAAAAAACGAATTGTGTGGAATTAATTGTAAACTTGCAAATAAAACAACCAAATTTTCAAAGTGCTGTTAACAATTGCTAATAAAAACCAACGAATTGTGTATAATTGGTTGAAAATTACAAATAAAAAAAAAAAAAAAAACAAGTTAAAATAATTTGTTAAAAAGTGCTGTCAGCTCCTCCGAGTTCGTCGTCATACGTTTTTCCTTGAAAAACTTATATCATTCGATATATTATTCCAAAGCCCATTGCTAGCGCTTCAAAAGCATTGCTATCGCAGCAGCAGCAAAAAACATCCTCAACAGCATCACCGTCACTGTAAAGGCATACAGTATTAGTTCAAACCTCAGTTGATTTACGTTGGCTTTCGTAAAATTCAAGGAAAGAGCAGTGTCCCAAAATAATTATTTTTACAATCTATATTTCCACAAGACTCAAAATAAATTTTAATAATTCAAATTTTAATAATAATGTTAATTTATAATTTTATTAAATCAGAGTTGATATAATATCAGTTAAAATCAATATTCCCATACTTAAAATTATCATGTAATATTTTTTTTTAATCTCAAAGAAGTATTTATATTTATATTGAATTGATTAATTAATAAATATAGCAAACACAACGTCACCAGGCGCCTGTAGACTACGTGGGAGTATAAAATGTAAGTCCTTGCATTTATTAGTTATTAAAAATTTTTTTTAAATTTGATAATTCATAATTAATTCAATATAAAGGTAAAATTCTCTAAGTCTTTTTATTCATGTTGCTATTTAATATCATTTTTTTTGTTCAATTAAAATAATTTGACAATTAATTTTATTCACCATACATACTTAACATATTTTAATGAAATTGACCATGTTTACTTTACTTGTTTAATACTTACCTTAATGTTATCTGTTAATTTACCACACTTGAAAATTTATACTTGATACTTTAAATGATTATCTTTTAATAAATTAATATAATTATAATGCAACTTTAACTCAATAATCTTTTAATAACATGAAAGGTGAAAGCAGGTGAGGTGAGGTGAAGTGAGGTATTTTTTTTATTAGTTTCTCTAAATTCCGAGTTAGCAGTTTAAATTTTCTTTCGAATTATTGTCAATTTTCGGTTTTGGTTTGATTATTTAAATAATCTCTGCATACTTTTAAGTTTATGTAGCCGATAATAAAGTATGAGATTGGAGCAAAACCCACCCCATTCTCCCTGAGCATGGCTGGATTGATGTTATGCAGAGTGCGCTCCACTAAATAACGATTTTAATCGCTGTCGGTCGTTACAATTGTTATTCAAAGCTGGGAATGAACAGAATTCTACAGCAGGCACATCTATCAAAATGCCCAACAAACACTTGGCCGTACAAATGAAGCCAAAATTATGTTGCTGCTTTAAGTTGCCAGCAGAGTATCAATCAATCACTCCTGTTAGTACTAACAAGGAACGGTCCCCAGTTGTCACTCGCCGATTTGAATGATTTTCAGATAAGTGATAGAGAACAAAAATCTAAGGTTGACATACTTTTTCATATGTGCTCAATCGATGGTTTAGGGTTTCAAAATGGCGTTTCAAAATCAGCGAAAATTTCGTATATTCACCATAACTTTACTATTTTCCATGAAAACATGCACATATTTGGTATCAGACGAAAGATATTTAAAAGGCGCATATGATGGCATGGCATAATTTTTAGAAATAAGTATACGTATCATTGTTGATTTACTGTTAACATTTTTAACAGTATTTAGTCGATATCATAAAGATCCCGTTCTCGAAATTGTTTCATTTTCACTTATATTTAATTTCAGCTAATTTTAAAAGTTTCCTTATTTTTGCTTTTTAATTTTAACCATTTTATATTAAAATTGTCTTCTTCATTGATATCAATAATTTTATTTTTTCTCAAACTTTCCGTGTATATTGATATTTGATTCGAAATGTACAAACTGTGTGCTTCTTTGCCCGAAGAATGAGGTAAAATCAATCGAAATTTAAAGATATGACTTTCGATTTAAATACCTCCGCTGTTTTTTCACCGCTATTTGTCGCTCACATTTTTTTTTCGTCAAAAAGCTATTTCAGTAAAGCCGTTTATTTTTTTAAAAATGTTCATTTAAATTTTTTTTACAAAAAAAATAATTAAATAATTTATTTGAAAAAAATATCCCATATTTCTTTCCGACTGTGCGGGTCCGGACCCTTGCTCCCCCCTTCCTTCCAGAGCCATGAAAACCATTACCAAATACCTTAAAGCACGAATCCACATGCATAAACATTGCAAAAAATCTTCTTTTTTTCAAGAAAGTTCTCAAAATTTGATTTACTTCAGTGCTTAATTCTTCTAAATTGGTCAAAAGTGCAAGTCAAAAATCCAAAAGTGTTTCTGAATCATATACGTGGTAGAAATTATGAAATGTGGTGGTAAGAGAATGAAGAATCATGAAATTTCAGTTTAATATCTCAAAAACTAAAACAGCTCAAAACAAAAGCTGTTATATTATGTTATTTTTTTTTAGAGTTATACAAAGGATATTTTATATATATAAATATATATAGATATATATTTTAAATCAGCCTGGTCAACCATTTTATTGCAACAAAAATGTACCCCTACCATAAACAACAAAAAACAATATTAAGTGTTAATAAATAATACTATAAAAAAGTTTATGAATTATTACTAATAATTAAAACTTTTTACTGATTCAAACTGGATTTTCTTACTCAAAACTCATCCGATTGTAAATTATTTTTTTTCAAACTTATTTCAATATCCTTTAAATAATCAAACATGAGATATAGTCTAACAAAATGACAGTTGTTGTTTGAGCTGTCTCAGTTTTTGAGATATTATCCACCTTTCATAATTTCTACAGTATTATTAAAATGGGAATACAAAACTAGATCGCAATACTCTTGTATTTTCGGTGTCAGTTGGTTATTAAGAGGCCAACTTATTTTTATTTGATGATTTGACTAGTATCCACCCATCAGAAAACTCGCTCAGGCCTCTAATAGTCAGACTCGGATTCAGGACTTAGTTCTAAACATAATCATGCCTCCATTATTCAGTTAAGATTTCAAGGCTAAAATTGGTATCTATAATTCTGGCTTCCTTTTTAAGGACCCGTATTCTAAAATGAAATTAAAGAAAAAAATCAATCCTCTTTTATTTCAGGCCAGATTTCATGTCTGAATTTTAAATTAATAAAAATTGATATTCAGACTAAAAATTATAAATAAAAATTTAAAGAAATTAATACTAAATTTCTGGTCTGAAGAGGCAGACACTTGTATGAAAAAATCAGGGATGTTCTCAAAGAAAGGTCTGGCCTTGGTTATGCCTGATCAGTCTGGAATTCAAACCTGAACATTTTCTGCTGGGCAGGTTCACACCTCACAGCACAGACGGCAGACCGTCCTGTTTTATTTTTTGTTGTTTATATTTTTTATTTACAAATTTTTAAGAAAAGAAATTGTCAAAAAACTTTAAATTTCAACAATTTACCTTTCCTGCTCCGTACTCGCATTGAACCACGCACCATGCGGCTACAAGTTCAACAAGCTACTATCGCACCATTGCCTCTCTTGTTTTAAAGCGAACAAAATATGAACAAAGCCGAAAGCAAGCGTTATATACATACTTAACTTAAAATACTAAACTTAGCATATGACATTCTAAAGAAAATTGTCGATATTTTGAAGTGACTACTGTAAAATTCAAAATGTTCAGCAACGCTTCACTTCACTTTCACTTAATATAATTTTACACAATATAGATTATAACTTGACGAGTTGGAAAATGCAGGTTAACCATTTTCGTCAAAAGAGCACTTATCACTTTTGTTCGCTTAACCATCGATATATATGTAAATATAAATACATATTTGACATGCCACAGCTTCTTCTTTCTAACTTTTTCGACGTTTAAACAAAGTTGGTCTGTGAAACTGACATTACGGTCCCCTCCAGAACCAAAAGCTATCTATGCCACTGAACTGAATCATATATGTAATTTGCATCTTGACTGGACTTAATTTTATTCAGTGAAATGAGTTCGCATCTCGTCTATGTATGTGAAAGCTATCAGCCCATGGGCGGCCTTTTGGGCACCCCTGGATTAAGGTTAATATTGCAGATGCAAAGCGATGAGAACATGCTTTTTTCACCAGTTTTGGAACGTTTTTTTCATTTTTGTACGAAGTATGGTATTTTTCAAAGGAGTACTTTTCAAAGGAAGAGGTGAAAAAGGTACCCATAAAATTTAACCATAAAATCAAATTACTTTGAAACGACGGAAACAAAATAAGGTTATGTACCTCAGACAATAAAGACAAAGTTTATTATTTTCAAAAAACAGAATTTTGTAAGCCAATGCAACACTGATAAATCCAAAAGTGTTGTCGTAAAGTGCATCGATTGTCAAACATGACATAAGATTACATATATTTGCTATTATTGATAACGTCGGTGCAAACTTTTTGTCTACCTAATCATTCTCGTGAATTTGCCCCTTTTCATCATTCAATCAATTTTAATCACTTGGGGGAAAACCTAGCTAATTGTAATGTCATTCACCGATAAACCTTTTTGCCACCGAACCACTGCATTTAGAATGCTAAGACTAATTTATCTTGAATCTGTTAGCGGAAACCTAAGAAATTTGAATGCCAAATGCCGATAGTCGTTTTTGACTCTGAACCTATTAGATGCAGGATGCTAAGTCTAATTTCTCTAGAATCTTTCAGTTAGATTGTTTAAATGCGAAGGTTATCTTATTTGACATACGACTTAATAAGAAACTAGAACGGGCTTTTGAGATCTTTTTAGGAACAAAAACATTGAAAAACAATATAATATTTGCTTTGAAAGATTCGAAGAACCGCTTAAAAAATGAAAAAGAAAAGTGAACAAAATAAAAACTTAGCATTCATTAATTTTTTACTAGTTCCGCTCATCAGTGCTGGGCATCACCAACAAAACAACTGATAAGCACTAAACCACCTTTTTTTAATTTTTTTTTTTTACTCTTAATATGTATTTGCTAATCTTTAAAGAAATACTTATCAACGTTGTAGGAATTTAGCATATTCAACATTATTTCGCAAAATGTATAAAAGCCGATGTGGACTCATATTTGGGTATAGTACATATTTTGCACTTAAGCTCTAAAATAGAAATCAATATGTTGGCAAAATTCTTGGTATGGAAAATTAATATAGCCCTATATTGTTGATTCTCTCAATTAATGTAATTCTTTTTCTTTTTTCTTTTACTCAGATTGTGTTCCTTGCACTTGTTGCTGTAGTCTTCGCCTATGGCGGTGGTGATAGTCATGGTCAACACGGAGGTGGATCCCATGGAGTTCATACACCAGTCGGACACGGACATGAAAGTGGTCATCAGGGTGGCCATCACAGCGTACATGGCAAGAACCATGATGGACAAGCTTTCCATAATAACCACAAGGATGGCAGTCACGGTAATCACGGCAGTCACGGACACGATGCTGGTCATCACAATTAAGAATGCTATTCATAAATGCATTAGCTTACCACTAAGAAAAATAAAACTAGTTGAAAAAATATTAATTTTTTAAAATTATTTGTGCATAGTAGTAGTAGTACAAATAAAAATAAATTTAAAAGAAAAAACATAATTTTTATTAGAAATTCGATTTTATTTTTGAAGTGAAAACTTCTTAAGACGCGTGGACACTTTTTGGTAGTGTTAACGTCATCAATGTGAACTTTAGTACTGTTAAGGCTTGCACCATGGCAGTTATGTTGGCGATTTGGAGTTGTCAAAAAGTTAAACTTTGCATTGATTTGACCATGATACAATAATTTACAAGGTAGCCTTGACAACTATCTTTTTTCTCACGAGCGGCGATAGGGAGTTGTCAAATCAATACAAAGTTTAACTTGGCATCTGTTTTGCTGCTTCTTCGTTTTCTCTTTTTCAATATGTTTTTGACAACTCCAAATCGCCAACAGAACTGTCACTCCTACCTTGTAAATCATTATACCATGGATTTGACAACTCCCGATCGCCGCTTGTGAGAAAAAGAGTAGTTGTCAAGGCTACCTTGTAAATTATTGTATCATGGCTTGCACTGTTAAAGCCTGCATTCTGATTCAGCTCTAGGCAAGCAGAAAACACAACAATGTTTTTGTGATTTTGAAGTTGAACGCTTTTTTTGAGCGTTGATGAAATTTTTACAGGAAATGTGTAAAAAACAAATAAGACCGGAGCTGTGAGTGAAGTTAGTAAAGTGTTATAAGCTATTCAATTTAAAATTTGTTTCAAATCAACGTCTCCGTTTTGTTGATTTGGTAACAACACCGTTTTCTTAAAATTTTTGTTGTTTTTTGCTTGTGTCTATTTCAGCAACAAAATTATAATTATTACAATATTCCGAAATCGGAGCTCGAATTGAACCTGCGTTATAACAGATCTACAGACTACGCTACGTAAGCGCACTATATATGTAGCGTAGTTGATTAATTATTAAGTATAAGTTTTTGTTTACTTCGTTTGCCTTTAACAAATCTCAATTAATAGGCGCTTTCGCATGATCCAACATGTTGGACGACAAAATCGGATGAAAAACTAACGGTGCAATTTGATTGAGCTTTCGAAAGATTCAATATGTGAAATGACATCATTATTTGCAAACTTTCAAGCAGAACACTTCGGCGGAATGACTAAACAATTTTTGGCTGCTCTTATTACTAAACATAATTCCAACGTTATTTTCGTATGCTTCAGTTTTATCTTTCAATGTTCTCTGTGCGACAAACAAAACAGAATGAAAAAATACAGCGAGTTGAACCAAGATGCGTTCACATGTCCAACATGCCAGACGGACCGGCAGAAAAATCCAAAAAACTGTTTGATTTTTATGCAACATGTCGGAACGACCGTCATTTTAACTTACGACATGTCTTACCAACATGTTGGACCATGCGTAAGGCTGCGACCATAGTGAATGCTGGTTCAGACAGGAAGGCAGGCAGACAGGCGCAAGCTGCAACCTGCTCAGAATTATACGCCGTGCAGAGTGAATGCGAGATGATCAGATCAGTGCGAGATTAACTTTGTTATTTCCTTTCTATTTTTCATGTTTAAATAATGGCGCCACTAATCGTTTATGAAAAAAACGCTTATGCAAAAACAATAACATACCAAAACAACACAAATCTCATGGACGTCGTCAAAAAACAACCATTGCACTCACATTTGTAGATGCATGAGCGCTGCCGTGGTTTCGTTCAACGCTTTGTTTATGTTTTTTGTTGTAATTGTAACCTTAGGTTGCGAACATAGCTAACTCCGATTCAGGCAGACAGGCAGGCCAGTGCGACAAAACTGGTTTCTTTCAATTTCATGTAAACTTGCTCAAAGTGTGCAGAGTGGCAGCAGGCAGATCAGATCAGGTCAGGCGTAAAAGCTGGCTGGCTCTGCTTTCTCGCATCTGGCTATGAGCAACTTTTATATTCTTGAGTAGTTTTTTGATATTTGTAAGGAAACATCTTTTTAAGAAGCATCTCAACGATTTTGGAATAGTATTTCTTAATTATTGATTTAATTTATCTTCGCGGCGTTTTAAGCATTGTGTCGTTGTGTGTGTTTAACATACATTTCGTATAAGCAAAACGCAAAGAACTCTGCATTTTATCAATACCAACGAAAATAAATATACCAACAACTTGAATTCGACATACATATTCAAACTTTGATGAACACAAAAAAAAAAACATGCAAACGCATGAAAGTCAGTCTAAGTCAACTGATGCAACACTGGTTGCTAGACCATTTTTAAAAAATTTGATATTTTTTTTAACAGTTGTCCAATGTATTTGAATCTCACAGTTGCTTTCAAAAAGTTTTTTCTTTTTCTTTCTAAATGGCAGCCTTATTTGCTTTGCTACTTATAGCGATATATGCATTTCTGTTAACTTATATTTCTCAGCTCCTATTATATGTTACATAGAATGATAATCTAAAAACCATAATATTATTATTACACTTTGGCCTTTAATCTGACATATAATTAATGATGTTTATAAATGATGTCTTTTCTATTTGTAAATACGCTACTGTTCATGCCTATGCCGACGACATTCAACTCTATCTCTCGCGACCTACTGGACTCTTAGAGGACTTGACTTATAGACTGAACTCTGACTTGACATCGGTAAATAATTGCACTGCTGCAAACTCCCCCCTTATAAATTCTATAAAAACTAAAGTACTGCCTATAGCGAGATGTAACTCCTGCTTTATAGATATTCCACCTCTTTTCCTTGGGCCTGATAAACTTGAAGTAGTATATAAAGCGAAAAATCTAGGATTTATAATGAACTCAAAACTGACTTGTACTGACCACATTAACAAAGCGATAGGAAAAATATACGGGACGTTACGCTATCTACGTACTTCCTCAGATTTTTTGCCAACTGAAACTCGGCGCAGGCTTGTTATGCAATTAGTTATGCCACACATTACGTTCTCTGATGTTGTTTATAGTCAACTGGACTCCCAATCTCAGCATAAGCTTTTGGTAGCACTCAATAGCGCGGCTAGATATGTATACGGGATCAGTCGCTATGATCATATTTCGTTAAGGAGTAAGGGTATTCTGGGCTGTGGCTTGTTTGAATATTTGAACATCCGCAACATTCTATTTCTACACAAGACTATGCACACTCAAAGTCGTCATTATCTTTTTGTCAAACTACAATTTTTTCAGTCGCGAAGGTCAACTAACCTTGTTGTGCCTAGAATTAACTATCTAAACAGTGGAAATTTCTTTTTTATCAGCACCATCAGACTTTGGAATGAATTACCTAATTTTATTAAACAAATAACTTCACGAACCAGCTTTAAAAATGCCATCTTTATATATTTCAATTCTTTAAATCTATAAATATATGCTTCTTTTTCTTTTCACAACTGCTCTAAGCCAAGGTGGCATACCAAATTTTTACTTCACCTTTCTGTTTTCTTTACTTCATCTTTCTGTCTTCTTTACTTCTATTTATTCGACTTTTTATTATATTATAATTCATCTATAAAAAAAAAAAAAAATAGTCTTAAGCAAATATTACCATATAAGCGTATAATTTTAACCTTTTGCCATTTCACTTTAAGCTTACATGCTGCTAAATTCAGTAGTTTTAAGTTAATGTAATCTTGCAGAATTAGAATTATTTTTATTTTAAGTTTAATTGTTAAACCGATGTTATACCCATTGTGTACTATAAAAGACTAAGTCTTATTGTACCCCAAATCTAATAATAAATAATAATAATACGAGTATAAGAGATGCTTATAAAAAAGTTTCTTCATATTAAAAAAAAAAATTATTTAATTTTTGTATTCAAACGTAATATCATGCAAATTTAAGATTTTTTTTTTTATTTTTTTTTCAACTAGTAGTTTAAACAGAAATTTCTTTAACATTCTGACCCATCAACATTGTTATATCAAAATCAGATATTTGCTTCGTTTGGAATATACAGAGACCTTCAAACTTCGTGAAAATTCACCTTATAGTATGTATATTAGGGTAGTGGTTATATGCATTTTTTTCAAATTTTAATGATGGATGGTTGTTGATTGGCTCCAAATGTCAAAAAAAGTGCTCTGTATTTTTTCAGATCTTTAAATTAAACCCTAAGTCTCCCTATTTGCCTATTTGTCTGCCCCATACAAAATAAAAAAAAATGTGTGGGAGGTGGGCGTGATGCCAGTTTTTTTTCAATTTTGCATATTAATATATATCTTTATACCGAGTTATTTATTTAAATCGGTCCAATATGAAGAAAAATATGGGGTTTGAAATTATCTTGATGTGTGGAAGATAGGCGTGGTTGTGAGTGGACTTGAATTTTTTCTCTGTATGTTTATATTCTTGATTATAACTCACATGCAAAATTAAGTTGTTGTACGACTATTTTTTCTATTTCTTTATTGACATATTTTGTTTAGCGATGGACAAATGTGCAAAAAGGGAAATTTTAGGCTCAATTTCAAAACCTAAAAATATTACAGAGTAGTTTTTTTGACATTTGGAGCTAATCAACAAGCATCCAACATTTAAATTTGAAAGAACCATATAAGGAGCACATTAATATATAAATAAATCTTTATCTTCTCGCATTCACTCTTCACGGCGTATTTACTAAGCAGGCTGCTGCTTGTGCCTGCCTGCCTGTCTGAACCAGCGTTTACTACGGTTGCAGCCTAAGGCCCTTATCAGTTGAAAGATGTCAGTGCTCCACGGATTGTGTCTTGGCTATAAAAGGCACTGGCTTAACTCAAACATTGATCAACTGTTGGTTTGTGTTCTTGCTAATCTCAGAAAAGCTTATTTATAATAGACAAAGAAAAGCTTTTAATTTAACATTGTTGTTAACATTGCTTGAACTTGTACAATTGACGGTGATAACAGTTCTGCAGGGATGTTTGTTTGCAAAAATATTTGCAGCCTATTAACTTCACGTTCAAACAAAGGCATAGAAATATAATCAATAAATAGACGATTAAAATATGCAATGAATAATCATACATAAATTTATTTTACAAATTATGATCCAAGATTCGATTTTATCCTTTTCTAAACACTTATATGAAAGATTAAAAAGCATCTATTAAAAACTTTAAAAAAGACTTTATTTTTATGAAAATTGAGGGCATATTTTCATATTAAAGAAATAAATGTTTTTCTTTTAAACTTGACAAACGCTGTTTGTGCAGCGATACAGAAATAGTGTTTTCTACTCCATGGCGAATAGATTTCCTTCGAAATGTTTCGGGATTTTGTATTGGTGTGAAATCAAACTGTCTTGTATGAGGCTGTCAAAATTTTAAGCAATGCTGCGACTTTGCAATACGCTAAATTTATAAAAGTACATCGAATTTGTACAACGTTTTTTGTAGAATGGTCCACTGAATAATTTTTTTATGTGACCACTGGATAGGGGCACATCCAGCGAAATATTGATCGCAGAACTAACAAATTTTTTCAAAATTAAAAAACACTTAAATTATTTAAAGGGGTGTTTGAAACTAAATTTTTTCTAAAATTATTTTAAGTGTTGAAAGGCGTAATTTTAAAAATATCGAATATATAATTTTTTTTTTAAATGATTTCGATGATGCATCTTGCTTAAAATAGACAAATTATCCATAAATAGGCTTTACCGAACGTCGAAAAGTTTTTTTATAAGCTTACGATGAGTTTAATAGATCTCATTTTTGTCAAATCGATTTTCGTAAGGATTTTACATTACAAAAAACGTGCAGGTAGCGCACTTCCGCAAAATTTGTTTAATTTCTAGTTTAAAAATGATGCAGAAATAAGTGAAAAATAAGTGTCTAGACATTAACAAAGTGCTGATGAGTTCACATGACAAACAAAAATCAAAACATATTCTTATTTATCAAAACATATTTTTATTTACGCTTGTTTCTCTCTGCTTTTATGTGTTTCGAAATTTGTTGATTTCTAGAGAAAAGTGATCTTCAACTCATTATCTTTTCTCAGATTTGTGAAATGATATCAGTGCTAGTATGAAGCTAAGCCGAATTTTCTTAATAGTTTTTGTGGCAATGTCAACTTGACACCATTGATATGCTTATCAATGCTTTTCAGAAACTCGAAGACAAATACACATAAAATCATAAGATTCTATGGACCGTGGTCGCCTTATCAGTGAGGAAATAGCCCAAAAATTGCTATAAAAGGTTTCAGTTTGAGAGTAAGAAATTAGTTGAAATTTTGTTCCAGAAAAACACAGTCGGAATTAGATAAAAAAAAAAATGTCGAAATTTTTAGTGAGTTTACAACTACAAAAAGATAATAAAGGATATCTGAGTGTACATTTTATTTTTTTCTTTTCTATAGATTGTATTTGCTGCACTCATTGCCATTTCTCTGGCTATGCCCGAAAGAGGTGGTGGTGGTTATGGACATGGTGGACATGGGCAATCAAATCATGGAGGTGGAGGACATCATGGATATGATAGTGGTCATCACGGAGGAGGCAGCCACGGTGGTCATCATGACAGTGGCCATCATGGCGGTGGGCATCATGATAGTGGTCATCATGGCGGTGGTCATGGTCATAGTCGTGGTGGATATGGACATTAAATACATATGAATAAGGCAAAAGTATGAAAAATATTTCAAAACTCTTACAAATAAAAAATAATGAACCGGTTGTGCCGATTTTTAAATTTAGGCTTCATATTAGAACCACGGAAAATTTCCATGAGAGTCTAGAAATTTGTTCTAGACTCCATTTTTGTAGCATAAAGGCGGCTGTTCACATTGTCAAATTTTTCATTAAAGAAGTTATCACAAGGTTTTGAAGGCAAAACAAATTGTATTATTGTCTTGTACTACGTAGTGAAAACAACGCTATGACGTAGCTATTGTAATTTATATTCTATCGGAAGGTGATGCAGAAAAAGCCAATAATTTTTTGATATCCCCGATAATTTTCTTTAAAATCCTTTCCAAAAATACCTTCTGCATTCACGTTTAAATTATTGTATACTGTTAAAAATGATTTCAGGAAGATTGACGGGTGTTTACATCATCAAATTTTTCGTGAAATTGTTGGTAAAATAAGATAAATGTCAAAATATTTATTAGACAAGTGTTCACATTGTCAAATTGACGAGAAATTTGCTATGTGAATAGTCCTTCAGAGATTCGAATACTATTTTTTTCTTAGCTTTCAAAAATATTGACCTACGTACGAGTACTTTGAGAGAGAGCATGTGAAGAGCAGCTACTTATTGTTGGCGTTTTTCATTTGCTTTTACATTTCGTTACCTTCAATTGATATTGAAGGTAAGCCCGATAGAGACTCTGACATTGTCGAACGCAAATAATTTTGCATTAGTTTCTACTTTGAAAAACTATGCTCACCTTTGACACCGGTTACTGGCAAAGTTAACAGAATATGAATGGCTACATTTTAGCTGGGAAAATTTATGGATATAATAAATTTTAAAACTTGTGCTTGCGTCGTCTTGGACTCTAAAAAATTTGTAAATTTGTCAATAAAGATTTCCTGATTCTCATTGTGAAGTTGTTGCAATATCTGCTGTTGAAGTTTCAGCATCTGACTCTTGTCCATTCTTCAAACTATGTTCATCTTGGTTCTCGAAGACGCCAAAATTAGAGTTGGAGAACATGTTGCATCTGCTTTTGAAGTTTAAGCTCCTAGCTCTTTATTATGCGTCAAAGAATGTTTAGCGTAATTTGAATACACATTAAATAACTCGCACAATAACTTTTATCTCACTTTGCATTTTCATCATATATTTTTGAAAGTGTTTTGCAAACTTATGTTTTCATTTTTGCAATATTTTCTTTTGTTGGGGAAAGAACAACCATATTATTTTTTTCGCCTATTTGTCGACCTTCTAAAGCTGATACACAAAATTCAAATAGTTCAATTCACTTGTAAACAAATCTGTTTATCAATGTGAGACTCGAAAGCGAGTATCGCAAATGCTCGTTGCAATTCTCGGCAAAGAGTCCAAAAAAGTAAAAATATGTAAAACTTTTGCAAAATTATTTTTAACTATTTTGATTTGAAAAACCATTATTATTTTAATGCCAAAGTGCCGCCCTAGTAAATTGTTTCTATATCATTTGCATCGAGTAAAGCATTGGTTATTTATTGTCAAAATGCAGCCCTTAGGCTGTGCCGCCCGGTGCATCGACGGCCCTGGCAGGTTCATTCAAAAACTTTTCAAGTTTGATTCGATTTGTTATCTAATTATATGCATTTTGATATGCATTAAAACAAAACTATGTTGGCAGACAAAACACAAGAACTGATCTTACAAAATATAGCCTTAAATTGTTTGAAACGAGAATTTGAAATCTTGAATTATTTGTTCAGATACAGATAACATAACCTGTAGCGGAATTCATAAACAATTGACGAATATTATCGTGATTATTAAAGGTTTTATGTGCTTCGAAATATATATTAACTAACAGATTTTGACAGCTAACGATACTGAGAATTGTCCTTAAATAGTAAAGGAACTCAATCCAAATACTAAGATTATAAATTCATTTATAAATTAAGTAATTAAGTGTTTAAGTATAATTTTAGTGACTTTGTAATTAAACTGTACAATTTTTTAAAATTTTAAAGTTTATTTTCCATAATTTGCTTATTATTTCTGAGAACATAAAAACATGTGTCCATTAATACTTATATTATTTACACTATACAAAAATAAAACTTACTTATGTCTAAAAATTTGGAATACAAAAATTTTACAAAAACAGTTGTTTAAACTTAAATTAATTTATATAACAAAAATGGTGTGATCGAGATTTTAGTGAGATTTGTATAGAAGAGTACTCATCTATAACATGTGCTTGTTGATATGGTGCAGAACTTAGAGCTATAAATCTACGCGCTATAGTTAACCCTGTAACGAACAGCCCAGACTGTCGAATTAGACGCGGACCTTGCGTTGCGCACTGATCTCCTGCTTCCGAATTTGTTGCTGCCTATAGACAAAGAGTGGGCGGAATAGAATGGCACGTTTATGACGCTGCTCAACACCAGCGGCAACTTGAGCAACAGGTATTGAGGTAACTTCAGCAATATTTTCAGGCTGCACAGCAGCACGACGATCTCTTAAGTAGGGACGGAATAGACTTGATTTATCAGCATCGCGTCGGTAGAGCGTGCTCAAGAAATCGAAATAGGGCCGATTGCGTAGGCTTTCGGGTTTTCGTAGCGGTGAAGGATAGCTGAGAAATGAGGGTGTCTCAACATCCAGTAGATTGCTATCGCCATCAGTGGCAGCAATTAGTGGCAGCGCTAAGCACAATCCCAATAAAATCTATAAATAGAAGAGCGAGAAAATTTGATAAATATATATACAAAAACAAATTATAAATTATCAATATAATAGTTATTGCAAAAATGATGATAACTATAATTATAAAGATATAATTTTAAAATCGAAGTTAAAAAAACTTTTTTGCATAAGAATAAGTTGTCAACAAAGCGAACTTTTAGCTTAAAACCTGTTGGTCTGTGATAAAATAAAATAAAATTGAAATTAATTATGGATTACGTTTTATGTTTCTGCAAGCTATTTAAATTTTCTTGTGCCTGTGACTTGATGTCAAAAATAATTGCTTTTTTTTTTAGATAAAATTGTTTTTTAGTGTTGCGTTATTTGCATAAAATCGAGTTTTCTATTTATGAGCACCTATCTTTTAATTGCTGTTGAGAAAAAAAAAATTCACGATAGCTAGTAATGATTTCATAAAAGGTGGGTTGGGCGGAAATTATGTAATATTTTAGAACTGCATCAGCTGGGATTCTCTAATAAATCACGACTTTTTTAACGCTTACTTTGTGTTAATTTATGTAAAACTATATAATTATGTGTTGCTTTGTTTAGTGATGATTTGTGGCTGGGAACTACAGTAAGTTGTACATTTCACATCCACTTAGTATTTAGTTGCAAATTTGTTAAAAAATTGTTGCTGATTTCAAAATCTAAAGTCTAAGGCCTTTTCCACACGGAGCAATTGGAAAAGAACGCAACATCAACAAATGTTGCTAGCCCATGTAAGTATACCGGAACCTTCAGCAACTTTTTTACAACTAGTTAGCAGTACGTGTGCGATAAGTTTTATGCAACACAGCTTGCTGCAATTTATAGGCAGAACCAAAATAGACGAAACGAGACTATTGCAACTTGCCGAACGTCTGACGAGTTGAGACGCTAGCAGTTCGGTTCTTACGGAACAAAACGTATGGACAAGCTGTTTCGTTCAACTTCGTTAAATTACGTTTGTTCATTTTGGGCAACAACATTGAATTGCATTAAAGCGAACATTTTCGTCTCTACTCGTTACGGAGCAACTCGTCTATTTTGTTTGGGCCTTATATCCGTGGCATGTGTTTTTCTTGATAATTTAAAACAATTGTGTGGTACTACAAGTTTAGAATAGTATCAATTAAATTCAGAAAAATTGTGTTTTATGTTTTTTATTTTGAATACAGGAAGCAGCAATGAGCGAGCAGTTAACAAATTTATATTTGTTATAGAAGAAGTAGAGAAATATCGCTGCTTATTTAATTATAAGCTGCAATGAGAGATCAATGTTGCGTTGTGCGTGACTTGCTCATCTGAAATCATAGGTTGCAATAATGTTCGGAATTGCAGTGGCTTGCAACTTTCTAAGCAATTGTGTTGCAGTTGGGTTACTTTTCAGTTTCTCCGTGTGGTAAAGGCCTTACAGTCCAACTTAAATAGGAGCGCGTTGCGTTGCGTTCCCAATCGCCACACAAATGTTGTATGAGCGCTACCCAAAAAAACGCTGCGTGAACTGCAAAAATCGTTGCCTTTGTTCTTGTTTTTTCCAAGGTTTAATTATAAGGTTGTCGCAGGGCTGATCTCACTTTCTTCTCAGTACCCATAATTGTCAAATCCAGCCAATTTTGCGAATGACTACGAAAGAAAAACGGATGATAAAAGAGAGCACTTGCAGATTTTCTATGAGCTGTCAACTTCGATCTGACAATTATGGATACTCGCTCTCTCCCTTGCGACAACCTTATAAATCAACTTTGGTTTTTTCTTTATGTTCTCTTTTTCGCAGCTAACTTTACTTCCGAACGCATTGTCAAAATCGGAAATTCGAATCGAGTTGTGTATTTGAGTAGGCTTTATCCAAAATGTATGTGCCAATTTTGACAGTTAACAGACGCAAGCGCACGTATTTAGGTTGCACTGTTATATAATAGCCTAGATACATTGACTGTGGCTGCGGCATCTGTCAAAATTTTTTACATGTATTTCTTATGGAGAGAAACTGGTGTAATGCCGCCCTTGCCGCTGCGGCTTTGTTGTCGATATAGTATCATTTCTAATTTGACAGCTTGTCGTTGCAGCCGCAATCATTCAGCCTTACCAAAAAAATAATTTAGTGCTAGCTCTTATTAGTGCCAGCTCTAAAAAGATTTTTAACATAAGCTTAGCAGAGGCTACAGCTGCCATGATAACAAGTTTATCATAATGCCAAAGAAGGGTATGTTCAATATAAACAATTTTCAGAATTCAGGGTTGCAAGTGAATTTTGGCGTAATTACGTTAGTAATTTAAACGAAATTAAGGTTTAGTTACCTTATTTGAGATAATTTCGAAATTAACCAATTGTATGGGAAATCACCATTATTTAATTAATTAAATTAATTAAATTAATCATCATTATATAATTTCAGATGAAATTTAGTTTTCAGATGAAATTCAGAAATCAGTTGTTCGTTGTTCATTTGTTCTTTTTGTTTCTTTTTTCATTGTTGACGAACCCATTGCAGATAAGTTAAAGTCTTTTATTGGCAAATATTCCGCAATCACCAAAGAGCAATTCATGATGCCCGAGACTGATGGACATGGCTTACACTAGACAGTACTGTTTAGACAGAGAAGAATACGTATTTGTTGTCACATAGTGTGTCTGTAAAGAGGTGTCTAGACAGTTGGCAAGACAGTAGACAAAAAAGTAAAAGGTTTTATATTTTACTAACCCATTTTGTCTTGACCACAAAATTTTGCCGTTTTTCATTAAATAATTAAAAATTCATTTTTTTCTTTATAATTAAGTTTGGCGTTTTGGCTTTCTGACATGAACTTTTATACCCTCTCTCCCCTTTCTAAAGACTCACTTGGAAGGTCATACAAGAATATATAGCGTCTTATGATCAATTGTGTTGTGCGTGTTGTGAATGTTTGAACACAAATGATCGAGAACTGGACCTACAAGTTTTATGCCGACTCCGAACGGTTTATCTTCTCAAGAAACTTTTCATGGCAGATTTTACTCTCTACGACTTGTCATTGTCTGCAGAGAGGTGACGGCCGAACAGAAAAATTAATTCAATTGAAAAAGCTTTCTGTGTCAGGTGGGACTCGAACCAGGGATCTCTGGCGTATGGGCCACACTCAACCCACTGCACCACGGCCGCCTGCAAAATATAGTTAGTGTTAAAATAAATAAAATCGGCCGACTAATACGCATACATTCCATATAACCATTTCAAGCATTGGGTAATCTGGTATATGTTCCTAAAAAATTATCACAGATTAGTTCAATTTTATACCCATCATTATTTTATAATGCCAAATAGTTGGCGTGAAAATAATTCAAACTGGCCGATTAATACGCCAACATTCCATATAACCGAAATCGGTAAAGTGGTATATATTCCCAAAAAATTATCCCAGATCAATAAAATTTGGTATGCATATTTATTTTATAGCAAGAAATTGTTTCATACGCGAAAAAAAATACATAACCATCAGTTATAGATTCTTATATATTTTTATTATATATTTAAAATTTTTTTTTAACAACTTAAAATATTTCATTTGGCAACTGAAATGGTATTTGGAATATTTTCAAATCGCAGCTATAACATCACAATTAAAGGCAGCTTATAATTAAAGAAATGTTTTTGGTAAACTTTAGATTTCTTAAAAAAAGGTTACTGTTGAGTGTTTCAAAGGACAACAAGAAATACTAAGCTTGCTTATAATATTCATTGTGCTGAATTGGTGTGGTAATTTTTAAGAGACTTCTTTTGAAGAAAATATTTGACTCATACATTTTTTAATGTTAAAAGCTGAAAAACGAATAAAATTTATGCGACAATTTTTGCGTAAAGTAGCTACAAATAGCTAAATTTTTTTAGATATCTTTTCCAAGAAAAAATATCTGACGAGATCAAAAAGTATAGCTAAGCTATACAAAATAGCTAAGGTGGCAATACTGTGTAGAACATAGAAAAAGTAGAACTAATTCTAATCGCAACACTTGACAGCGCATTTGAGTGAGTCATGGTGACATTTAAATTTTATTCACCACACTCGTCAGACAAAAAGTCGGTAAACTTTAAAAACAGCTCATAATAAATATGACATTCTAACTTGAAGTTCTAAAAAACAAAAAAAAAGCATGACATAAATTTTGGTCGCTACTAATTAAGCTAATGAACATAACAAAAACGCTTTGCTATGACGTAAAATAGCAACAACATTTAAACTTGAGTAAACACAGCTGATCAGAATAAAAAATCATTACATAACAATTTGTCGTTAAAAATGTGTGTTTCAAGGAACTCCCTGCATATGGCTACGGGTCAAACGTTTTGAAAAAAACGACTGGGTCAAGCAAGTCTTGCATATTAATTAAGCTAAATGTAATATTTTAATTTTTACTCTGCTTAACATTGAATCAAATAAACGATAAAAATACTGAAGTAAATATGTAACCGGTTATTTTATGGCTCATGGTTAACACCGAATATGCACGCATTCGATTGTGTTTTATTACAAAAATAATTCGAATTTCTTCTTCGTTTTGTTTTTTCCATAAATAATTACGTTTAGACAGTTAATTAAGCCAGTGCAAATTTTTGGCATAAATTTATCAACACATTTATTTAAAATTGCGAGATGCAACTGTAATAAGAGCCAAAAAACAAAAAAAAAATCAGTTTAAAACACCTGCAAAAATATGCATCCTGTTAATGCGAAAAGAACCTTGATTCACGTTTAAAATTTTAAGGCGAAAATATGTGTATAAATATTTTGTGCATTTTTTTATAAATTAATTCGCATTCTGCTTTGTTTTTTTTTCTTGAGCCAAATGTCACCTATCAGCATTTGAATTTGTAGATTTCCTTAAATTCAAGTTTAAGGAATAATATTAAAAGTAGTTTGAGTTTTTTTGATTTTAAATTAATTAAATTCTTTTTGTGATTTTAGCAGTTTTAAATATATGATTATTTTCTTTTGCTTGTCGTTCTTCGTTTTGATTTAATTATGGTTATAGCTTATGTTTTAGCTACCACTTAAATGAAATCAAAAACTTGACGTCATGGCTCTACATTAAATTTATTTTCATAAGTTTTGACCTTGCAGATTTATTCGTCCATTTACTTTCTAGCGCCGGTTTTGCGATAAGAACAAGTTTTTTTTATTCTTAAAATTTATGTTTCATTAGTTTTATTGAATTTTTATTTGTTTTGATTAATTCGTCTTTTCAAATCTCAAAAGTAAAAGTGATAATTAGCCATGAAGATGTTAATCTTGATCGAGAATTTTAATAAATTCAAGCATGATTTAGAATATATTAATGTGAGCTGTGATCAGCTCAATAAAATTAACAGTTTAAAGTTATAAACATGTTTTTAACACATGAGTTTATAGACAAACTTAAGATAAAGTTTAACCACGAAAGATTTTAGATGGACATTCAAGGAAAATATGAAGCAAAATTTAATATGAAAATATTCTTTTTGTAAATATTTGGGTAAAATTTGCAATTTAAAAATGAGTAAAGTACTTCAATGCTTTAAAAATGAGAGTATATTCAAATTTATATTAACAGACCTGTTTCTGAAAATGTACAATGTTTTCTTGAAAATGTAAAATTGGAAAATAAAATGCAATTGTGTATATATGAAAAGTAGCTGACAATTTTTATCAAAATTTTTTATTTTTGAGCTTCAAATTTTGTTTTGAAATCACAAAAATTACAACATAGAAATATGAAAAATACTGATTTACTAAAGTAAATTTTCAAGAATAGGTCTGTAAATTTGTGATCACACTTTATTAATTTAAAAAAATAGTAGTTAACATTTTTTGTAACAAAAATTTTGAACCGTTGGAATGTTACACTACAGTCTGAATTTTCTGAAAAATGTAAGATTACGCAATTATTATTTTAATTCTACTACGTATTATTATTTAAACTTTTATTTCGTACAATATTTCGTTATAGTTTTGCAAGTGCAAATCATAAAAAGCTTATCTTTAACTATTCAAATCTGTCGTATATGGAAAATATCACTGATATATTCCTTAGCTTCATTTTATCAATTTTCAATTTCACTTGCAATTTTTTTTTTTACTTACTTTAACAAAACATGCCATCGTAGTTTATAGTTTTTACGTAGATAATCCAACAATTCCAATACAAATATTTTAATATTTTTTCAAAATATTCTTGTAATATTCAAATGTTCCAGTTTTTTTTTCAAAAATTAAAGTTTCTAGTTACACAAAGTATTATTAGCAAATCACACTGATCTTGTGTGCTCAGTTCGTTATCACGTTTTTGATCCCTTATCGGCACACTACAAAATTGAGCTGTTCACACTTTGATGTTTGACAGCAATTGGCGTTAAAATCTTATTGGTACGCGTTTAAAACAAAAGTTTTTTATAAAAAAACTTAAAACTTTGTATGTTCGTTTAGAGTAAATATTAAAAAGTTTATAATTGCATTGATATTAAAAAATTCTCATAACTAAACAAAAAAGAAAAGTACACAATGGTTGGTTGTTGTCAATGCAAATATTGATACGTTACTGTCAAGAATCTTCATGACATACACGAATTTATATAGAAAAATTTTAATTTTTTAGGTGAATAAGCGCGCAACGGCAGCTCAATCAGAGTTGAACTGGTTTGTCGCTTAACGCGTTATTAAGTAAATAATAATAAACAGCAGCAGCAGCAGCAGTAACAACGAAAACAACACAAGCACCAAAATAATAAAAAAGATGGATCAGCAATAATCAAGAGCTTCAAATCGATAGACAGGTTGTTGAATTATAGAAGCTGTAGTGGCGTTGGTATTGATGATAGTGGTGGTGGTTTTGGACACGGCTTATGTTGCTTTTGCTGTTCACCATAAGAATGGAGATAAACATTAAATCTAAGGTGAAAAAAGTCATCACCGGATTATGTCTTTTGTATTTTCTATTCTTTTTTTTTTGCACTAAACTATTGAGCAAATATCAATTACTTTATGTTTGACTTGGTAATGTGGTAATGAGCCGCAAATATTTTTGCAAATATTATTATAATTGAAATATATTAACTATGCAAACTATGATTTTGTAAAAATCGATAATGGCGTCAATTATGGTCAAATTAAGGCAGGCACGTAGGCGCGGGGGAACTATTTCGTGGTTCAAACCAGTGATGGGCGGCGTAGACTACATGATGTCGAGAATACTATTTTCGACGTTGTTGACAATGTCGTGTAGACAATCACTATATACGGCGTGTCGACAATACATTCATGTGTAGGTAATTAAATATTTTAATGCAACCGAGAACCTTAGCTGTTAAGCATGCGTCAAAATGAAAAAAAAACTCTTTCAATTTGGGCAGAGCAACAATTTTTTAGCAAGCCGTGCGAATGTTGGATATTACATGCTTATTTTAAAATAATATCTTCATATTTACGCCTTTTAGTCATATTTTGCTATTGCTTAATTTTACTATTGAACGAATAAACTGTTTGACACCTGCATTACAGCCAGTTGATTTATTACATTCTCGACACCAATGCTGACATTTTTAACATTTTCGACTTTGTCTATAATATTTTCGACATTGTCTACATTATTGTCGACATTGTCTACACCATTGTCTACATTTTCGACACCAAAATGTAGACAATTACAGTAGACGCGTCGAGGAACATCACAGGTTCAAACCCATCTTCCCCCACACGGTCCAGAAAGTAAAAATAAAAATTATGTAAATAAAACTTTTAAAATCAAATATTGATATTTTCTTTTTAAGATGGTCACAATCTTTATATGTGCATTAACTTTAAGAAATTTGTATATTAAAATACCATTTTCGACTATGCTCTTTAATGCTTAAAAAGTATCTGATATCCGCAAAAATTATATATAAGAAAGTATACTTCGAATGAACATAATATTATAAAATATTGAATATTAGGTTAATAGTTTTTATGCAATTTGCAGGCTTAAAGGATCCTATTCCCTTGAGAAAATATTAATTGGAATGGATGTTTGTTTTTACTTTGAAAAGTTTTATAGTTCTATAAAAATTAAAAATGCATTTTATACGAGTATTTCAAATTTTATTCATTCGTTTATACTTTTCTAATATGTTAGACCACTTAATTCGAAAATGGGTTTTCATTCGTCGTTTTTTAATTGGATTAAGTTTTATTTGCATGATAGAACGTGTTTTGTTAGTATAAATAATGTAAAATCATTTGAATTTATAGCTTCCTCAGGTGTTCCTCAAGGTAGTATCCTAGGACCCTTGTTCTTTATTATTTTTATTAATGATATATCTGAGTGTATTTTAAACTCTCGCTTTTTAATTTATGCGAATGACCTCAAACTTTTTCGCAAAATTTCCTCCTCTTCTGACATTGATGATCTGCAAGCGGACATTACAAGAGTCGTGACCTGGAGCCAAAGTAATGGCCTTTAATGCCAAAGTAATGGCAAAGTAATGGCCAAAGTAATGTCGATTTTCTTATTCCTAAAGCTTACTCTTTATTTGCCTTTATACGTAGAAATAGTTTTGAGTTTTCGGATCCACATACCCTAAATATGTTGTTTAGTGCGTTTGTGAGGTCGAGACTTGAGTATGCGTCTATTATTTGGTGCCCTTTTTATGCCTCAACGTCTCTTAGACTTGAGAAAATACAAAAAAATTGTACAAGATATGCTCTGCGTTCTACAAACTTTCATGGTCCGTTGCCACCTTATAGTACACGCCTTTTGATTTTAGGACTTAAATCTTTGGAATCAAGACGAAAGATATCGTAACTTTTATTTATAGAGAAACCCGGTGTGCTTCGCTACCCCTATAGTGATAAAATAAAAAGTATTTAGATATTAATTAAAGTTTGGTCAAAACTGGTGCAGTTGTTCTTGAGTTACTGTGCAAAAACAAAAAGAAACTAAATATTGCGCCATCTGTCGGACGAACTTCAAACTACACAGAAACACTCCTCAAGCCCCATAGAGTACGTAAATAAAGTTTGGTCAAAATCGGTGCAGTAGTTCTTGAGTTACGGTGCAAAAACACAAAAAAACTAAATATTGGGCCATCTGTCGGACGAACTTCAAACTACACAGAAACACTCCTCACGCCCCATAGAGCATGTACATAAAGTTTGGTCAAAATCGGTGCAGTAGTTTTTGAGTTTAGCCATCACGAACATACACGTAATTTTTATATATATAGAGATTATGTCATTCTGGAACAATTGACTGTCATAATTTATTAGAGCTTATCTCGTTCAATATTCCGTTAAGACATTTACGTCACTCTAAACTGTTTTATGTAAAAACTTGCAAAACAAATTATGCTTTAAATGAGCCAATTACAAGAGCATTGTCTCTTTTTAATGAATTGTGTATCTCGCACGAATTTGATATCTTTGGTCCTAAAGATATAATTAAAAATTTAATTAATAATATTTTCTTAACGTAATTATATAAGTATTCTTATTATTATTATACTTTTGGTGATAAATTATCAGTAATTGTAGTCTGTAAGGATATATGCATCTCAAGACTTGATGATTAAATAAACTTAACTAAACTAAACTAAACTAAACCTCTTAACTATTCAATTTGTCTTCAAAAGATTAGTTCTATGCGAAGTCTAGTTTCCGAATTACGAGCATCGCAAAATCATCTAGAATTAAATGATTTTTTTCGAAAAGATTTTTTAGTAGGAAAGAAATTGTTTTAAAAACACCTTATACAGTGATTTCTATAGGTAATTGGATGATTTTTAACAAAATTTACAAAACAATTTTTTTAAACTTTTGACATTTTTTAAAAAATTTTATATTATGTCAAAAAAATTAAAAATTTCTAATGTCCAAAAATGTAAAAGCAAAATTTGAGTCCACGGCTAAGGAAATTATCAAATTTCTCTTGTTAATTATAAAACTTGTGTAAATTAAAAGCAAAGCCTTGTGCAAAGCCTTGTTTCCGAATACGGGTTTTGTAAAATCACCTCGTATATAAATATAACTTTTGTTTAAACGATTCCTTAGTTAAATTTTTTTTTTAAATATACGTTGATTCTTTTGAGAAATTTTCTTCAACTTGGACTTTTTAAGACTATTCTTTATTTTCTCGAAGAATTTAAAATATGTTGACGTTTAAAAAATTTAATTTTTAATTATTTTAAAATTTTTCCGTTTGAATATAATTTGAATCCACGAAATCGTTTGCGGAAAATATCATATTTTGTCTTTTAACGATTTTATGAAACATATTGTACTTAACTGTTCTAAATATATATACTTTCGATTCATAACTTCAACCGGTGAAGTGATTAAAAATTGTAAATTTTTTATTGTTAATTTTCATTTTGATTTTAATAAACTGCAAGAAACCGTTAAAAGGTTTTATATATATTTTCTTTTGTGAGGTTGAAAAATTAAACTATTTATGCACAAATAAAAAAAAATATATTGAGTTTTATATAATAAAATTCCCAATCTTTGCTTTTACTTTTATAATTAATACTGATTTTTTTTTTCTCAATATTTCCGCCCCCATGGAAAATCCTGGCTACAGGCCTAAATTTAAGTGTATAAATGTGAAAATTTTCACTCATAAGAAATTTTAAAATAGAATTTATTTAAACTCTAGAAATTTTTATGGAAAAAAAGAAAATTCTCTAAAGTTGTAAGCCCGTAATTTGGCAGTAATTTTTAATGAGATACGTGTCTTAGAACGTGTCCTTTACTATTATATTTTTTTCAGATTGAAACCGAACTTTTTAGAAACATTAAATATCTAATATTATTAAAACCTAATATAAATTTTCGATGCAGCCCTGGTAGAAAAAAATAGCCAGTTATGCCAGATAGCATGTTCTCACGGCAGCCTGAACAACGTAACTCGGCTCTCATTCGTAATTCGAGGCTGAATTATGTTTCGAATTAAGTAACTCGCCATATACAATTTGACAAACGAATTACCTCATTTGAAGGTAATTCAGTTTGAATTAACATCCGAATTGCGTAGAAATCGGTTTCATCTCTAATTTTTATCGAAAATCAATCGAAACCCACAAGCAAAACACAAGAAGAAATAAAAACATGGCCAAGGTATATTTAACAAGGTAGTGTCGTCTCGGAGCGGTGGGTACCGCAGCTGTCAAACACATAATATTATAATTTGTAAATTGTGTTATTTGTTTTGCTTTTATTCGTAAAAACCTGGTTTTGACATGTGCGGTACCCAGCACAAGAGAGAATTTGAACTACTAACACTACCTTGTCTACCATGAACATGACAATACCATGGCAGAATTATAAGGTGGGGCCGCTTTGCTTAGTGCCCTCACGCGTCAACGAAGAGTTGGTTAGTTGTCAAAACGACAAAATTCATAGAAATTGCATATAAAGAAAATATTTTATGTTTCCAAGTTGCAAACAGTGCGGTCGCGAGTGTTAAATTTGTAATAATTTGAGTGAAAATATTATAAAAAACAAGTGTAATAAAAACTATAAAATGTGAAAGAAGTCTTAAAATTGCAAAAAAAAACCTATAACAGTTTTAACATAAAGAAATTCGCGATGAACAGCTGATTTTGACATCCAGCCCACTTTATTCTGCTTTCTACTTCATTCCTCTCCGAATCGGCCCTACCTTATAATTCTGTAATGGACAAAACAAATAGTCAAATTCTCAAAGTAAGCAGACAAAGTAAGCATAATATAATAAAAAAATATTTATTTTGCACATTTTTCTCCCATTTTCTCACAACAAATCAAATAAAATTAAAATAAAATACACAAAGAACATCTGTCAGACCCAATTACGATTGCTTCGTGAGAACAGGGTAATTCACATTCGTAATTCATAGGCATGAGAACATGCTATTAACACTGCTGTTTAGTGTAAACGCAATGAAAGTCAAGAATGTGTCTGCACTGCAATTTTTATATATCGTGTTTAAGCAATATCAATAGAAAAGTTTATAAACTAGTTGTAAAAAAGTTAATATTTGTTTGCAAAGCCAAAAAACAAATATTCTATAGAAAATTGTAAGAAATCAAAGAAAATAGTGTTCATAATTTTAGCTGTTATCAAAGGAAATGGATCCTTACAGTTTGAAAATATTTTGCTTAATAGGGCATGACAACATGCGTGATAAAGTAGTCTCAATGCTGAATTTACAGTTATAGCCTAGACACATTGGCTGCGGCTGCGGCCGTGCGGCAAGGGAGAGAGCGAGTACCAATAATTGTCAAATCGAAGTTGACAGCTCATAGAAAATCTGCAAGTTCTCTCTTTTAACATCCGTTTTTCTATCGTAGTCATTCGCAAAATTGGCTGGTTTTGACAATTATGGGTACTGAGAAGAGAGTGCGATCAGCCCTGCGACAACCTTATAAATTAACCTTGCTTACATGTATTTCTTATAGAGAGAAACTGGTGTAATGCCACCCTTGCCACTGCGACTTTGTCGTCGATATAGGATCGTTCCTAATTTGACAGCTTGTCGTTGCGGCCGCAATCAAAGCGTTTAGGTCGTTATGCTGATATCACGCAAATTTTAACAGCACACTGTATCATCTGAACCCTCCTATAAAGTAAAAATAAATGTAAATGTTTGTGTTTATATAGCAGGATTACTGTTTTTATGCATATATTAGGATGATCTAACATTTGTTCGTTTTAAGCTAGCTTAGAATTTTGTGTAATTTGGCCGATGAAAAATAAATAAATTTACTTTTTATAACTTTTCCCCAAAATACATTGCTGCATAATCCGAAATGGTTTAAATTTGACATTATCCAATACTGCATAATTTTAAAATTTAAAAAATTTTTTTATTGAGATAAAAACATAAAATATATAATAATTCTTTACAAAAAAAAAAAAAAAAAAAAAACAAATTAGCCATTTCAGCTTTAGAAAGAACTTTGACCGAGTTTCTATTAACAAATATGTGTTGTGCTTGTTATTAAGGGTGTGTACGCAAATGATCGAGAACTGGACTTACAAGTTTTATGCCGGCTCCGAACGGTTCATGTTCTAAAGAAGCTTTACATGGCATTTTTTTACTCTCTGAAATTTACCATTATTTTTACATTTATTTGACTTATTTTCATTTTATATCTTTATAAACACGTTATTATATATTTAATTCTCTGACATAATTTGTGTAGACATATGTTCAAACTACATATGTTGTTAGGTTGATTATGGTAAGAAAGCCTTGCTTATATTTTCTACCGGTTTTAGATATACAAACTATTCCTAATTTTGAAGAGGTAGTTTTTTAGTCTATAAGCTCTGTGAAAACCATTAGCTTTAAACTATAAAAATCCACTCGTCACAACTTAGACTTAATTTTATTGAATCCATAGGAAATTTTTGTTCATCGGTAACACAAGACAACTAACTTTTTATTTATAGATATTCAAAAGTAAAAATTAAAGAAAAAATCGGTATGGGTTTTTTTGTTCCGGAAGCCAAAGCATAACTTGAATGAAATATTCTAATGAGTTTCTAATAAATATTAATGAAACTTGATTGAATTGCTTATGTTAGCTTTTTAGATTTTTGAAGATGTTTGACTTTATGAGGTGTTTAATTGTTTTTATAATAAACATTGTTCGCTATGTTTTGTTGTATGTTTACACTGTTGAGAATTTTTAGATATCTTTGGTATACAATATTAAAAAAATTTAAATAAAAGCATTGAAACTTCAACAATTTTAAAAATTAAGGTTATTATTATTAGTTAATGGTCTCCATGCTCCATTAAAAACAAGTTCTACGAACAATTTAGCATAAACGTGAACTTCTTGAATTAAAATCATTGAAAACTAGAGCTCTTATACATTGTGTAGCTTTTAGAGATTTTGTAACTCCAAAACGTGAGTGAAAATGCTAATCATCTGTACAAATAGGTTTTGTGTCTTATAAGGTATAGAATTAAATACTTCAAAGGTCTGAAATGACAAAAAGTTATCACGGAAAATATTACTACGCTTACATTGCAGCTCAAACTCGAGATTTGGCTGAAAAAGTTTCCGTAACCTCTAAACTGTTTACACTGTATGTTGGGAGGTTAAGTCTGACTTTTCCGAAGTCAACTTGCGACATTTTCTGATTTCGAAGTTTTTTAATCGGACATTCCCTTTTGGTGTTTACGAAAAAAAAACATAAACACAGCGTTGCATTACAAAATTTGAAGAATTCGATAGTGATTTCGATGAAACCTCTAAGCTTACAAGGTTTGAATTTATATGCGGAACTTTAGAGGCTAGTAAGCGGTTTCATTACTTAATCTCATTTTTGGACTTAACCTCCAAATTTGGATGCAATGTAAATGTAGTATATGTCTCGCTTTTTCTTCTGCTTTAATTTTGCGTATAAATTCAACGTCAGAATATTTTTAGCATTCTCAAAATCAGCTAAGTTTTAATATGTTTTTGAATTTAATCTGACACATACTGCGCTTGAACTATTTTACTTTATTCTTTAGCTATCTTGAACTATAAACGTAGTCGAGTAAAATAAAAAACATTCCATTGTAATGAGAGAATTTGACAATTTTGGTGTATGTTTATAAAATAGTAATTTTTTTGTTAAAGTCAATCTATAAGTGTAAACATTATATCTCAAATTAAAGGTTAAGGACAAATCAGCAAGAAATTGAAGTTCAAAACAACTTACATTATTTACACATTCAATGTTAAAAACAAAAACCATTATTTTCCAGTTCTTACTGAACACATTGCTATCATTCAAAGATTCTAATACGTAATTGAATATGGCAAATAACTCAATAAAATTCTTATCAGTTATTTCAAAGAAAAACAAAAAATTAAAATTTATTATTTATTATTTATATAATATAAATATTATCAAATTGAAAACATGTACTGTTCGTTGAATAGATGCTGTGATTTTTGTCAGAAATTCAGAAATAGTATTTTTTGTCTATAATCTTTTGTATAAATTAAGTTTCAAGTTTGTTGTTTTCAGGATTTAAGAATATATAAACAATTTTTTATTACCGCAAACCTGCTTTATATATTAAAGGTATCTGCTTTAATTGCAAAAATTGCTGATGAAACTTAGGATTTCAAACAAACAAAAGTGAACAAATAAGGTTCGCGCAAAGTATTTGAATATATAAACTCTCTTCGATGATGTCAACGTTTGAAGTGCAACCTAGCCTTAAATATTCCTCTTAGTTCTTCCTTTCATGCCTGTGAAGAATATTGCCTGAGAAATTAATTTGAAAGTCCCAGCTTACACTTGTCAAGAATGGACTGTCAAGTCTTGTGTTTGTTGGCGAGCGGATCGTAACGGAGGAGAAAGAAAAAATTAGCTGTACGTTAAATTTTTCGGCAATTCGCTTTTGCTCTTTCGTCGTCCTGTTATTTGTTCATGCAAAGTCCCGTTTTACATTGGTCAAGAATTGACGATCAAGTCTTGCATTTTTGGATGAGAGACTAGGACATCAACATGAGAGAGGGTAGATTTAAAAGGGAATAGAAAAGAATTGACATCAAGTCTGCACCAGGGTTGATTTATAAGGTTGTCGCAAGGGAGAGAGCGAGTACCCATAATTGTCAAATCGAAGTTGACAGCTCATAGAAAATCTGCAAGTGCTCTCTTTTATCACCCATTCTTCTTTCGTAGTCATTCGCAAAATTGGCTGGTTTGGACAATTATGGGTACTGCGAAGAGAGTGCGATCAGCCCTGCGACAACCTTATAAATCAACCTTGGTCTGGACCAGTATAAATCAGATCAAAGCATGGCTAAGATATATGCAACATGGTAGGAGTGGTACAGCACCTGTCAACATCAGATTTTTATGAATAAGAGCAAACAAATAAGAAAACTTGCAAATTATAACCATGGTGGAATTAAACAAGGTGAATATGATGTTTACAAAGTTAGTTACGTTTGTTAAAAAATTTTGATAGAGACAGACACTCTGTAGAAAAGTAAATGGTGACAAGCGTTGCAAGAACATTTTGTAAGAGAGGTGAAAAAATCGCGCACACCTTATTTAATTTTCATGATTATAACACACCATGTGTTTGACAGCTGCGTTACCCACCGCTCTGGAACGAAACTACCATGTTGAACATACTATGAGCATGGCAAGAACTAATTGCCAACTTTTGATGTGTGTAAATGTCAGCGTCAAGTTTAAAAGGGAACCCAAAAAATTTACCGTCAAGTCTTGACGAATGTAAGCCGAAACAAAGGATTATATTTCGGTACAAGATGTACTGAAAAAGTATCAAATACACTAAGCGAAAAAAATTCATTTTAAAATCATGAACTATCATATTTTGTTTTAAATTGCTCATTTTTAATTTATTCGTTTTTATACTTATTTATTTATACACACTTATAGCAGCATTTATTTAGCAAAAAAGCTGAGAAAAATGTTAAATTCTTAATATGAAAAGAATATGATAAAATAAATTAAAAATAAAAAAATATAGTGTAAATGCTTCCTAGAGATGTTCGATAATTATTGATATTTGATGTTCATCGATTTTTAACATAGATTATGCTCATCTCAAACATAGTAACACCGATGTCAAGTAAATATAATCGACGTTTTTAAATTTCACTTTGGCATGAACGCTTTCACAGAGTATTATATTAAATTCCGAACGCAACAAAAAAAAAAATTGAAAAATAGCTCTCAATGTAGCTCAAATAGCTCTCAGTGTATGTTATTCGTTATGAATACAGTTATGATTTTTTTTTTGTTTGCTGAGAGTGGTTAAGCGAATATTGCCAGTAGATTGTTTTAAGTTCCAGTAAATTCTTCCAAATTACTATTTTTACAAAAATTTGGGAAGAAATATTGGAATTTATACGTTTTTCTTATAACTTATATTTTTCGCTCTAATAATTTATTTTCTATATAAGTTAATCCCGTGAATTTACACTGGTTTTTTTATTGATAACTATGTATGCGAAAAACATCAATATTGACAAACATCGATGAGTTTTATTCGATAAATATCTATAATCGATTTTGCTTTCGATGTCAACATTGATACAATCACCGATGTTTTTATAACATCGAACATCCCTAGTTCTTCCCTCCGTTTGTACCATCTAGCAGACTTGCGAAAATCGTTTGCTAAAGATAACATTTATTTAATACAAGTGAACCCATATTGATTGCAATTTTTTATAAGTTTTATGATTGCGTGCTTTTTTGCACTTTACGTCAAGAAGAAGAGTAATAGTGGAATTGCTTAAAACTAACCGTGTGGCACACGAGACTACTAATGTGAAACCCGCATAAAGACGATATTTTCATATCTACTATCGTAAATAATTAGGGGCTTTCAAACGAACGTAAATGTCAGCGGACTTGGGCATGTTCGACGACATGTACGATCGTTCGAAAGCAAAAGAGACGGTCGCACCTACATGTCAGATGAAAATCAAAAAATGTTGATTTTTCTGTAGGTCCGACCGACATGTCGATCATGTGAAAGCATGTCGGTCCGACTCGGTGCATTTTTCATTATATTAAAATCGTCAGCGAGTGAACAACAACGGAGCGGAAAAAAATAATGAAGAATATCAATATGGCAAGCGTTCCAAGCACTAAATTTTGATTTATGAAAAATTAAATTTAAAGCATACGAAAAAAGAGTAAAAATGTCGATCAATTTTAACATCATCCAAAAATTCTTTAGCCATTACGCCGATGTGTTCTGCGTGAGAATCTGCAAAGAATAAAGTCGTCGTACATATCCGATCGTTTGAAAGCTCAACAAAATATTCCCGTTATTTTGTCGTCGTACAATGTACGCAGACATGTGCGTTCATCTGAAGAAAGCCCCCTTTTGAATTGCCAACAATCGAGACTCGATGTATAAATATTATTGTTAGAGAATTTTCCACCGATAAAAAAAATTTTTTATATTAATGTTGAAATATTTTGAATAATACCGTATATTCACATATCAAAATAATGCAAAAGTAGGTAAGTTTTTATCATCTTCACACAATTCACACTTTCCAAACACTTAAAAACTATTTCTTAGAACATTTTGGATCCTTCAGTCAAAAATGAGAAACAAATAGTAAACTCAAAATTTTAACAGTTTAAAAAACGAAATTTTCAATAAGTAAAAAGACCTCCAGAATATAACTGCTGCCTTCCAAGTTAAAACTAATTGATTTACAAACCAGTTGGCTGTTTCATCAAATAAAAACAATTCAAATCTTACAAAGTATGACACTATGTCAAAATTGCCTTAGAGATTGTGAGTTAGATCCAAAGAAAAATGTCTGCCAAAGATATAATTCTTAAAGCTGTGAACTGCGAAAAGTCGGGATATATTCTGGAGGCCCAGCAGCTCTTCGAAGACGCCATACGAATTCTTAGAAAGTTGGTGGCCGATGAGAAAAAACTTTCCAAAAAGGAGACCTATCATCAACGCATCGATGAGTACGCCGATCATGTGCGGGAAATAAGGGAGCAGTTGCAGCGTCAAACGCTCAACAGCAAAATGGTCGATCAAATTCACATCTTGGAAAACTCACGTGGCAACAGCTATCAAAAGCTGTTCGGTCAGTACATGAGTTCGAACATCAAGGAAGTGGTACTCTACGAGCCCTACTTGACTGAACGTTTCCATTTTAAAAATTTAGTCTGTTTCTTGGAACTGTTGGTGAAGAACTGTCGTATGCTGAAATACATACGGATAGTAACCAAAATGGATACTAAATTGCCCAAGAATCAGATAGGAATACTCAAACAGATAAAAGGCGACTTGTTGCAAGGTGGTATAACGCTTAATTACAATTTTGATAATGCTCTGCATGATCGCAAAATACTGCTAAGCAATGGTGTGATCATTAAAATTGGGCGTGGCTTGCACTTCTTTCAACCCATTGATCCGGCTTACTCGCTGGGCTTGTGCGACTATGATTTTCGACGTTGTCTGCAAACCGATGTTGATATCTGGCGCGCCAAACCATTCTCCGACAACAATACCGAGTTTCGCAGGGATGCGGGTTCAAATTAGCCATCACAAAATATTTTATTCTAAAAATACACATCACAATTAGCATTAGTCTTCGTCATTTGGAAATAGGTTTATTTTTATGCTGGACATTCACACTTTTTAAAATAAAATTCCATTATTTATTCTGCTAATTAATAATGATTTTCATTGTTATTTGTTTTTTTCTGTCACAACAACACAATAGTTTTCCACTCTCGAAATGGTGTTAATTTGAGCAATAAATTTGCTAAAATTAACAAATTAATTTATGAATCAATCAATTTGTCATCGTTGACGTTCAGGAATTAATACTGATGCACCAAATCCGCTAAGTTGTTTATTTAGTGTTTGTTCAAAATACGAAAATAAAATATTATGTATCACATCAAAATTTGCACCTTTACCGCGGAGAAATTTGGTCCCAATCAGATGTGGTTACGATATCTAACACCTGGTTGTATTGAGTGTTTCCTCTGGTATATGAATCATTTATACAATCGTTGATTATTCATATGAATAAGAAAAGAGTGTCATGGCTCTTGGCAATTTTAATCGCATAACTTATTATCACAACTAATGAAACGGAAATATCTTAGGATCTTTTTAATTTAAAATTTTTAAGGGATGCTGCCTGCTGTGGAATTAAACAGACGTGCCTTAAACATCTTGTACATTAACATTAATGCAAATAAATTCTGATTAAGTCAAAACAAATTTGTCGTGTCTGAGTGTAATTGGACAAACCAGTTTAATTTCTTGTTTTTAATCAAATTTTGTTTATATCAATAAAAATATACTAAATTTAAATGGGTCCACTTAAAAGTGGTTCTAACGGTAAAGCTGGTAATTTGGTAGGTTTTAAATTAAATAAATTTTATATTCAAAGATCGTTAAATTGGCCTAGTGATTTTCTGGCATAATTTTTTAATTGATATTTTGAGTAAACTCAAAAGTGTTGTGGGGATGACTCGGAGCACACAGTAATACTGATTTGTCTTTGTATTAAAAACAATAAAAATAACAAGAATAATAATATTAAAATTATTTTTTTGCCAACAAAACATGAGTGGAAATTTTGCAGAAAAAGATGATAATTTAATAACATAACAGAAGAGTAAAAAAAACGCAAGGTATTTGTAAGTCGATTCTATATAAATCGAAGTTGTTTAAGAAGAATGACGTGTTCAGTTTTTACCTAACATATCAACATTTTATTGTAAAACATGTAAAGTGTCAATGTGAAACATTCTATTCGAAATAAGCTCAAAACCTATAAATATTTTCAGTGACTTCTAATTTACAAGATCGATAGTCTATTGGTGCTTAGGTTAATCGCACATTCGTATTGCTCGGAACAAAATGGAATGCATTTTTTATGGTTCCAAAGTTTCACTGTTTTCATAAATTATGTATTATTTCAAATGTTTACAACATCTTTTAGAAAACTCTTGATTAAGGTTGATGTTTATAATAATTTATCATGGCTCCATATCCGGCCCTTTTAATACTATTTCCAGGATTTAGCAATCTGTAAATCTGTAAATATAAAAGAATTCGTCATTTTTGTAAAAGATTTTCGATAGCTTATACACAAACCTTATAAAATCAAGCAATCAATAAGAAATTGCTTAGAAATAACAATTTAAGCAAGATTGTGTAGAGGATGCGTAAAGACTTAAACAGTGTGTTAACGATTGTTTAAGAAAATCTATTTAAACAAGCCAGAAAAACCTTTATTAATTAATATTAATGAGTTTATAAATAAGGCTGATTTTTTCTTCCATCGTAAAAATCGAAGACACGAAAAAAGTTGTTGTAAACAAAACACTGTCACTTTACCAAATGTCAACGAGAGACGCTGATATTTGGCAGCCTTGTCATAGCCAAATGTGGCAACCTACTAAAAAAAAATTTTCGAATCGTACAGTTAAGTCCGGTGAATGACAACAGTGTGAATGAACCATTCTCTTTGAACAAGGTGGTATATGAAAAATCACGAACGAAGAGTTTTTCGTTTCATATTGAATTAAAATCTTTTGTGTGTTTTACATGCTTTTATTTAACTTATTTTTGTATCAATTTTTTTTTTTTTTTGTAATATTTTATTGATATGTTTTTATCAATCATAATGACATTTTTAATACAATAAAAAATGTTTTAATATGTCTGTTTCCGTACGCACTTCAAGTAGCTTGAAGTTGCTCGAAAGCGTTTCTTTACACATTTTGCGAGCTCGAGTGAGAAGAAGAACAAGCAAAATGCTACTCTTTTCAGCTTGAAACTAGCTTCAACTTGAAAATTAATGCGAGCTGGTTCGAATAGCTTCGAACAGCTGATCGTGAAAGTTGCAGATGAAAAGTTTCTATTGATTAGTGAAATAAAATTAAAATGTTGTACTCATATATTAGTGCTGATGTTTTAAATATGATACATAAAATCTATTTTATTAGAAAGAAACATTAATTTTAAGCAAATAATTAATTATTTTCTATTACAAAATTATGCCAACAGATGTTGTGCCTGATTGACTTGATTGAAGTCGTTTTCGTACTTTTTGATAAATTCTCTCAATTTGACAGATAATTTAATTACTCTCACAGCTTGAACTTTACTTGAAGTTAGTACGAATACAGACCTAATATATACAAATTTTTTTATTGTGAAAAAATGTTCTTCCACAGTTGAGCTGAGCTTCCGGCTCCTAGAAATTATGTTATCGGTGGATTCCGATGCTCAAACAACTGGTGAAGCCGACGGGGATGACAGTCATAAAGACAGTAGAAATGAAGTGGGATGCTCATCACTCATCAAAATCTATATTTTTTTTTTTTTGTTTAAATTTTCGAAACTTATTTTTTTTTTTTTAAATTTTCGGAACTTACACTTTTTATTTTGGTCAATTTGGGGAGAGTTTATACGTCATTCAAATTGAATTCAAATTGAATGAAGAATATCGCATTTATGGTTCTCTTTTACTCTCCTCGAAATATTTGATTGAATAGCTACTCACACGTGATTTTTTGATTGAATAGCCGATGCCGACTAAAAGTGTTGTTGTAAGTACAGGAAAGTTGATTATGCAATCCTGTGATTGATTGATGCAGGTCTTGAGCTCCATCAAAATTTTGATTGATGTGATGAAGTGTTGAAAGTTCATTTCCGCTCTCGCAGAGAGTTCATCTTTTTTTCGCTGGAAAAACAATAACAAATTTTGAATGATCCTTCAATTTGAATGACATGTAAACAGTGCCTTTGTCAAACAACGCACGAATATTTATACAGTCATGTGCAGTCAAATGATTTGCTTTAGTTTTTCATGTAAGCAGATCATTTTGTATGACACTCAACCATGAGCACACTTCGCTTTCGCTACTAGAATATTGCATACTTGTAGGCACCCTTCCTTAAACCCAAATTTAATACAACTCGACTTTTATTTTGTTTATTGGCAGAGTTTGTTAAATATTTTTTTTTTGTGTGAATAGTTAATTAGCAGTTTTATGCCAAATTGAATTTGTTATAAACAAACTTTATATGTATATGTCTACGTTAACATGTGAATGACAGCGTGTTACAAATAGATGAATTTATAAGAATCTTGAGAGCTAATATTTTTAAATTTGACAACACTTTCAATTTCATTAAGATTGAAAGTGGTTGAGGCTTTTTTTTCCCTTAACACCTCTTACCCTTCTTTTAGTTTCATGAAAAAGCACACCAACGATAGGCAAGACACGAGAAGCATACTAGGCTTCCATGCAAAAATTGATTGCTGTTTGTGTCATGCTTACCGTTTGTGTGCTTTTTTTAAGAAATTTAAGCAAATTAAGAGATTAAACAGTTTAAGAGGGAATAGGGAAGCAGTTTATTATTAATTGTTGAAAAAGCTTAGTAATAATAATAATAATAATCATGTAAATACATGCTAAATAAAATAATTATTCAGCTTCTAAAGCTAGATCACGATCACGAATAAGATGATCACGCGAATGCTCTACGCTAGAATCAACACGTAGGAATAATACGCAGTAAATATGTTCCTTTACTAACTAATGCCTACATTCATATCAGTTTATTTACCTGTGGTTAACGCTTTAAAAAAATTAAATTCATTCTGTGCGCCAGATATGATCGAATAAAGACCCAACCCAAGAAGGATAGATATAAAGATGACGCACTCCGTGCCCTAAAAATGAAATCTTCTGCGCAGCCTGTGCATCCCTGAGCAGCCAACGTCACCCGGCTTGTCAGTTGGGACACTTTATGAATACATACAAAATAAAATGTCAAAAACGAAAAAGGAAACACAAGCACCTAAGATTGCCAGATCCTGAAAGTCTGTTGTCGGGACCAAGGTTCATTAATATAGGTTAAGTCACTTGAGAGAAAAGCACTCTTTTTTTCGCCTTTGCTCGAACTGTCAAAGTAGCTGTTAGCTAAAAATTGTACAGAATCGTGCTTTTTTTATTCTTGATTTCCTTTCATCCATTCTGACAATTCGACCGAGCTTCTCTCAAGTAACTTAACCTATATTAATGAAAATCAATAAAAAAAACTCTGAATCTATACAATTTTCAGCTAACAGCTACTTTGACAGTTCGAGCAAAGGCAGAAAAAAAGTGCTTTTCTCTCAAGTGACTTAACATATATTAATGAACCTTGGTCGGGACCATGGTTGAATTATAAGGTTGTCGCAGGGCTGAAGGAACTCTCTTCTCAGTACCCATAATTGTCAAAATCAGCCAAAATGCGAATGAATACGAAAGAAGAAAGGGTGAAAAAAGAGAGCATTTGTAGATTTTCTATGAGCTATCAATTTCGATTTGACAATTATGGGAACTCGCCGTCTCCCTTGTGACAACCTTATAAATCAGCCTTGGTCGGGACTAGTAAAGAAAGTTCCGTGGTTTCTTATAAGTGGTCGGGACAAAAAAATTACATTTTTGTACTAGTGTTTGTATTTGATAAACATAAAACTAAAGCATAACCAATATGAACATAAACTTAATCTAAATAATTATGACGATATTCATAAATAAATACGAAAAAAAACGAAATGTTAATTTCAGCCGTTGAAAGGACTTTGACCGTGCTTCTTATGATCAATTGTGTTGTGTGTGTTGTGAAATGTTTGAATACAAATGATCGATTTGTATTTTGTCCTTAGATTGGTTCATTGTTTAGAAAACCAAATCCGGAGTTTGAGATTATCTTTTTTTGCGGATTTTACGGAAAATTGGGTCTATTTTGAGACAACGTAACACAGACAATTTAAATCCGATTTTCGTAAATAATGTATCATTGTATAGTATGAAATTTTTGGAAAAATTGCAGTAAAATGATCCAATCTTAATATCAAAGTTTAATACTATGCCAGCAACAGGCAATAATTTTTTTTCTCTTTCATTGTTTCTATTTTTTGTTTACGCTCCATTACCTTTCCAACGATGTTGAATGAAGGTGTGCTTTTGAACGGTTCAGAAGTTATAGTGTAAAACGTGTAGTAGTAATGAATTTTCAATACAATTTTAACTAGTCATCAACTTTTTTTATTTTTGTTTTGATTTTATATTATCGACTTAAAAGTAATAAACTTTTAGATGTTTTTGATGAGAATCAAAACGATTTAAATTTGGGCCACAAATTGAATTTTTTACAATATTACTCAACAATCGAGAAGAACATAACAAAATGAAAACAAAGAAGCAGCAATCAACCTTAACAAATTAAACAACGTTGCTGCTTTTTGTGTAGGGGAACAAATGCAAGAATACACTACTATTATATATGCTGATAAATATATATACTTAAATTTATTTATAAATATATATTTAATATTATTAATTTCATTTCAATAAACCAAGTTTCAATAAGAAAATGTCAACATTTCTTCATCTCTATAAATAAATCAACCCCTTTAAATAAATTGTGACTACACTCTCCCAAAATTATTGTTGAAATTCAACAATAACGATTGTTAATTAATTTAACAATTGCCTTGTTAAAATTTTCTATTGATTTTGAGTATTAATTTTCTCTTTCAAAAATCTACAATTTTTATTGTACGATTGTTAAATTTATTGTTGATTTTATATATTGTTGAATTCGACAATTTGATTGTTAATTTTTTTAATTTGAAAATTTAATTGTCAGGTTAATACAAAATTCAATTCAATAAAATACAATTTTTTTATGTTGTAGTGACTGCAACATAAGGAAAATAATTGTTGAAAACAAAGGTAAATATAACTAGTAACAACTTTTTTTATTAATTTATTTAGTAGCTTAAGTTCTTGCACCAAAAAATTAGCAGAAGCAAACAAAAAGTTTGCAAGCATTTCAAAAAAGAAATGGTGTTCAATAGAGTTGTGGTGTTCAACAAAGAAAAGTGCAGAGCATTTCCTTGGAATATTAATACAGGTTTAAAAATAGTGACATACTATTATTTCTGTGCGTATTTTTTGACATTTTGATTTTGACATATATACATTTCTGACGTTTTATTTTTGACATTTGACTATTTTTGACATTTTATTTTTGATTTCTTGGCATTTGTAAATGACAACTTATTTTTGTAACCATCAAAATTAATTTCGAAAAATTAACATTTTCGATTGTTATTTCAAACAAGAAATTAAGAATTGCATATTGTTAATGCTATTTTAACCAAGATTATTGTTATTTTTTTGTTAAAATAAAAAAATTTTTTTCTGAGAGTGTAGGTACGTGTTCATTTACCCACTTTTACCAACACTGTTACAAGCTCGAGCTACGTCACGGTTTTTCGGACGTGCGCAATACGCAATCTTGTAATATTCATTCTTGAGTGTAACCTACCAGCGTGAAAGATCCATGTGAAAGAGAGTGAAAAAGTTCATTGAACGTCGTACAAATAGACAACGTGTGACCTCAGCCCAAGTAGTTCATGAATAAAAAGAAGATCGACCAACTACTCCGTGTTTTTCAAGAGTTTGCATGTTAATCAACATTCCTCAATTAAATCTGTCGAAACCGGAAAGACCGCGTAAAGCTAATGAAATTAATCTTCGTTGTAGGGCTTCGATACGCATCGAATAGCAGGCATAAAGAGTTGACCTGTCTAGCATATTCGAATATTGACCTCACAAAGGCAAGGACAGAAATTTTGTAACACATGAGTTAGAGATCTCCTTTGGCCAATGTTTCAAAAAACCAAGTACAGAGTTGACTCTGCTAGTGATGTTAGCGATATGGGATCGAAAATAAAGTTCCTTATTGCAAATTATACCCAAGTCATGCAAATAACTTGAGGGAGGCTCGAGTCTCTTTCTCAAATATTTTTTTTTTTACTTTTAGACTTAACCAGCACTCAGGGGATGCCCCCTATAAATGCCAAAGCATTGTGTTGATTCGGAAGACGGGTGATAGTTAGTTGGAGGGTGAAAAGATAGAGTAGTGTCGGTGAAGATTTGATTTAAGTTTAGACAGATTGAAACTGCCGGGAAACTCGCTCGCAGGGAGATTTTTCCACAATTTTACTGAGCGACCGAAGAACGAACTATCTCGGTAATGCGATGTTCTATTGGGCAAAGTTGCAATGGTAAAGGGATGGGCTTGGAGAGCTGCACGAGTGGACCTAGGAAGCAAACGAGCTGGTGGCGTCAGACCATGTATCTCCCTTGAACACTTTCCATGGTAGTACCTGTACAGAAGGCTTAGGCAACCAACATTGCGACGATGCCCAAGAGAGTTAAGAGAAGATGAAATATTTCCTTCATCTATCAAATATATCGCACGCCTTTGAATCCGGTCCAGAAGCTCCAAATTTGATCTTGAAGCCCCTGCCCAAATGTGCGAATTGTACTTCATTTTCGGCCAAATATATGAGGTATAGATCTAACGAAAATCAGAGGAAGTGAAGTATTTCTTACACCATTTTAAGAAACCAAGGCACTTGGCTGCTTCTTTTGACACATCAAAAATGTGATCATTCCACCGAAGATCTGCTTGTATTGAAATGCCTAGAACGTCAAGAGCATTTGACTCCGTAAAATCTACACCGTTCATATTGAGGGGAGCTAAGGGGCAATTGATTCGCTTGAGGGTTAACAGACAACACTGGGTCTTGCTAGCATTAAGCTCTACTCTATTAGCAAGACCCCAATCGGAGATTTTTCCTAAGTCATTATTAAGTGTGTCATTCATATGTTGCCTCTTCCTCTCAATCTCCAAAGAGCTTGGGCGTTTTTGAATATGAATATGGCAATAAGAATGGCAATTCCGCAAACGAATGAACGCAAATATGTGATTGCTTGGCATTTGCTTGACTCTGCTAATGATGTTAACGATATGGGATTGAAAATTCAGTTCCTTAACGCAAATTATAACCAAGTCTTGCAAGGAACTTACTAGTGAAATTGTTTTACCAAATATGTGATAAGTTATTGAAGGAGGCTGGAGTCTTTTTCTTGAATATGTAATTTGCTAAAGTTAAGTTCGAAAAAAAATTTTTTTTTTTTACACTAAATAGAAAAACTTATTTATAGCCTTATAATAATAATAATGTGCCTTATAATAGACACATGCTGGCATACTTTAATGCCAAAAACTTAACGGAAAGTCAGCCGGCTGTTGTCAGAATGAAAAATACCCATAATTACCATGCATTGACTTTGAGAAGTGTCACAATACAATTTGCGGTTTTGTACAACTGTGCGATTTTTTTAAATTTATACACAAAATAATTTAAAAAAAAAAACAATCGCAGCCTTTGCTGTTTGGCTTGAATAAATTGTTTAATAAATTTGAACAAAAAATTTTTTGACTTTTGCCTATGCTGTGAGCGATTTGAATCGCTCTACAAAAAGCCAATGAAAGTTAACGAAACTTAACGAAACTGTAGCACTTCCAATTATGGGTATGCTCATATATTTATATGGCCTCGCTTTTATATTGACAGATCAGTCTGCCAGCATGTGGCTATTATAGTCAGACCTTTATTCTGCTGATTGACACTTGCAAATTTATTAACAACTGTAAAGATTTTTTATTAAATTCTTAACTATCTTAATTATTAATTAGTTAAACTGTCAGCGTCATAAGAAATACTCAAAACAAAAAATTTTGCTAAACATTTTGAAAGTTTTCAACTCTATGGACCATAGACTAGCTTGTCAATGAATTTACAGTTGTCAATCACCAGAATAAGACTATTAGTCATCTTGAATATTAAACCCTTCCTTCATTCAGTATCACGAAACAAGACTGAAACGACAATAAAGAAATGATCAGCTAAACTTTCTTCCATACAAAAGCAATTGCTATTATTTTTCGTGATACAGAATGATTGAGGTAAGTTAATATAAGGCAAAGCATTTTAAGTCTATAATTGTGCACTATATTCACTCATATCTAACGTTATAATAATAATTAAATTAAATGCTGCTTAAGTCTTAAGACGGCATGATGATGTTAAGGCCGCGTTTATTTTGAACATTTAGTAATACCGTCCGTCTAGCCGAATAAGTTTGGCACGAAAAGTTTTTTGTGTTTGGTGAGTTCATGTTTGTAGCGCACTACAGGTCTGTAATAAGCCGTTGCCGAATTGGGAAAAGCAGCAGATGCTGATACTGAAGTGATAAAGCCATCGTCCACAAAGTAATAGCCACGTTGCAGGCGACTTAAGCGATTGTTGGTAAGAGGCTTGCCATAGGCTTCATAGTTGTCGCTTCTGTCGTCGTAGAAGGATTGCGGTGCGGGATTGGCAAAGCAGGTGCGTGTCAGGAGTGTGGCCAGCAGCAAGTTAGCCAAAATAACATAATTCTGTAAAAAACCATCAATGCGGAAAAATAAAAAATATACAATCGGATGTTAGATTTTTTGGTTTTTTTGTAGTGATAAAGACTTAAATAGTTTTATAATACTTTAAACAAATATTTATGAGTATTTGTGTGCTTTATATATTCTCGTTGAATTTCTTGGTTGGAAGTTTTAAAGAGTTCAACCTACCGTGACTTCCATTATTCTGAGCTATCTATTCTTGAGTGTTTGTTAAAAATAATCCACTTTTGTGTTAAATATACGTTTTGAGAAATGCCACTTTCCATTTAGTGTTGGCCTTGAAATGTTGGTTCAGTTTAAATTAGCTCAATTTTATGCAGTTTTTCGCTTTTTTAACTGTTATGTTTTTGATCTGCACTGTTTGAATGCTATTTTGATTCTTATTGATTATTTTGAGGAATTTCCACTTTATATATGCTTAGAAATTCTCCCTTTTTTCAATAAATTAGCAAGTTGCTCGATTTAATTAATGAAATTTAATTATTTTTTAATGAAAATTTAAAACTTTGCATTAATGGAAAATATTACGTTTTAGAATTTTTTTTTTTTTTAATATAATATTAACTGTCCTAATTTATGTGATTTGTATTAATTAAATTAACACCTTTTTTTATGGTTCGTTTTATATGGAAAAGAAGAAATATTTAAAATAAAAAAATAAATATCGGATCAATAACACAACTGTTTTTAGTTTTTAAATTGAACTAGACATCTTTGTACGTCATGTCTTTCGTTTGGAAGAACCTGATTTTTTTATTTCTATTATTTGAATTGAATGGAACTACTTTTAAAATTATATTGTTTTTCATTTTGGCCACCCAAAAGTTTTTTAGCTTATAAGGTAAAAAGTATATAATCGGGGTTGCTGTAGAAACTAAGAACTCTTGGATTCAGAATGAAGATTGACAATTCTTCAACAAATTGTTCGCAACTTTCGACAAAGAGGGGAACTTTTTTTTATTCTCTCGATTGCACTGGATTGTACAGGAATAGACTTATGATGTGCTCTGTATAATCCTCAAGAAAGGCGATATAAGGTGCTGTCGAGCGTATTAAGTGATAGACTGAAGCCCAAGATCAACCAGCAGATTGCGCTTCATCAGTGTGGCTTCAGACCCGGAAAATCCACGATCGATCAGATATTTATGCTACGACAATTTTTAAAGAGACCCTAGAAAAACAAATCAACACCCACGATTTTGTCGATTACAAAGTCGCCTTTGACATTCCCATTAAGTCCCTATACTCGACCAAGTCTGCACCAAGATGAACATCCAAGCTGCTGATCTGCGACATAGAGGCATAATATTAATGGGTGACCAGAAAAGAACGATAGGAAAAGAAATTTAAATAAAACAACAATGGTCGGCTTGTAAGCGTAGACTAAGGATTTGACGTAGCTCCAAAAAAAAAAAATAGTGGAGGTGTGTCAATTTGCATAATCGTGGCGGCTAATTGATGAACGCTCGCCGTGAGTTGACTCAGTCGCTAAATTTCTCCTTCACTACTTCGAGTGTTGCGTTGCTTGTATTGCATGTAGCGCAGTCTTGTTGGAACCACAGCTCGGATACATCAATGTTGTTAAGCTATGATCTGTTAATATAAAGTCAATTATCTTCGCTCTTTATCGAGCACCATTGACAGTAACGTTGTCTGCTTCCTCATTTTGAAAGAAATAAGGTCTGCCGTGCCATAAGCTAAACAAAACAGTCAATTTCAATGGATCTTCAATGGGAGAAGATGATTATTTGGCCAAAATCCAGATGTCCGGCCAACATTTCTAGCGCCAAATTAGCGAATTCACGTCGTTGTCTATGGTCGTACGGCCTAAGTTCACAATCTTATATATATGTAGGCCAAATCCAAGCGCAAAATAGGCCTGTTATTTCGTCTACTACGAAATGGCCATTTTAGCCCTTGAAAGGACTTTGACCGAGCTTCTCATGATCAAATGTGTTGTGTTGCAAAAATGTTTGAACACAAATGATCGAGAACTGCACCTACATGTTTTATGCCGACTCCGAACAGCTTATGTTCTCAATAAGCTTTTTGTGGCAGTTTTTCTCTCTGAGGTTTGCCATTGTCTGCAGAGAGGTGACGGCCGAACAAAAAAAATAATTCAATTGAAAAAACTTTCTCTCTCAGGTGGGACTCGAATCAGAGTTCTCTGGCGTATGGGCCACACACTCTACCCACTGTGCCACAGGTGCACCGACTCTACGGCGGTGCTAACTTTCCCAGATCGGCACCGAATCGACATTTTTGGGTCTTTTTCAGCACTGACCGCAACGGTGGCTGTTTTCTTCGCTTCGCATCAATATCTGCTTGCTTGGTGACTTAAGGTCCAAAAGAGTGTACTCGCGCTCCAACTTTTCCACGGTGCGACGAACTGCCTTCGCACTGAAGCCATAATGACTACCGACCTCACGACGAAATTCACGTAGCGTATTTACAACTTAGCTGAAATTTTGATAATATTTTTTAATTTCCACACGTTCGGAAAACTCGAAACGATGCACGATGAAATACGAAACTTACTACATTGCTATCCGGTAACCCTTTATATAAGAGAGTAGTTCTGCCAACGTGTCCTTATGATACCGATATCATTATCCAGGTCATCATTCTTCAGATTAGAAAATGAGTCTATTGACTCTTCTGGCATCATTTATTATTTCTAAACCTCGAAATATTCTTTCATCTTACATATTCAGTACAATTATTTTAAATGTAACTTTAAGATTGACTTAGAAACCGGCGAGCCTCAACTAGATGTGACTTATTTAGAAGTGACTTTTTTGTAATTATTACTACCGATTGAAAACTAAAGTCGAGATTAAGAAAGATTCGACTTAGAATTTGTTTATTACTAAAGGCTCGTTCATAAACTACGTTGCCAATTTGTTTTAGCTTTTTTTACTCTCCTCCGTTACTTTTCGTAGTACATTTCAAGAGTCCTCTGCCACTATAAAGTAAAGTAGCATATGAAATAAAAAAATAATTGATTAATAAGAATTATCAACTTTTTTCCAAATTTTTGGTAACGCTACAATATCTGTAACCCCCCCCCCCCACCCTCTCCGTTACTTATCGTAGTGATTTTCAAAACTCTTTTTCCCCCTAAATTGGTAAAGTAGTTTATGAACTACCCCTAAGGGCTAGTATCAACATAGCATGGACATTTTTAATATTGCACCCAGTATTTTAAGTAATGAATATTTCTAAGCACATGCTTAATAAACTGATTGCCCAGCTTCTTAGGTCAATAGATGATCACGAAAATGTGCTACGCTAGAATCAACACAGTAGAATAAAACGCAGTAAAAATTTTTCGTTACTAACTGATGCCTAAATTCATGTTCGTTTATTTACTTGTGATTCATGCTATAAAATAAATAAAATTTGTTCTGTGATCCGGAAATAATGAAAACATCACGTTTATTTCTGAGATTTAAATAAAAAATTTAAAAACCAATATCAACAAATATCTTCTAGAAGAAATTCAAATATTCACGCATATGAATCATTTTAATTAAAATTGTTAGGTGCATAAATAATTTTAGTTGATTTTTTTTTTATAAACTTTGAAGCTTTATTTAGAGAAACTGGTAGAATATTTTTTACTCGAAATATTGTACATCATTAGCTACGACTATCCCCCCTTTTTCAGGGTGCATATAGGGCTAGACTTTGAAACAATTCCTCTTCTCTTGGGGCGATCTAAGAAACCACCTAATTTTTGACTCCTTGGTAAGAAGTGAAGTGCAGCTCGGTCAGGCCATGAATCATCGATCCGAACAGATGGTAATCGGAAGGAAGGAATGTCTGGCGAATACGGAGGGTGGCGTAAGTCACCCTATTGAAAAATAAAAGCTTCCTTGACGACTCTTGCAACATGTGACCGAGCATTGTCGTGCTGAGGGAATACTTTGTCTTTTGCCATATTGGGGTGTTTGATCTTTAAAGCTCAGCTCAATTGCATCAATTGTTGTTGGTAACGTTCCCCAGTGATGGTTTCGTTAAGCTGTACTAGCTCATAGTAGATCACTCGGAGCTGATCCCACCAGATATACAGCAATAGCTTCCTCCCATGAATATTCGGTGTGGCGTAAAGCATATTTGTACTGCTGTACATTCACCACAGTCTAATGCATGTGAACGAGTGAACAGGTCGATAAACGAAGCACTTAGGACGTTCATTAGAAAAGATCAACGTGAGTGGGACATTTATCTCAGTAGTATTAATATGTCTTTGAGAAGCAGTGTTCACCAAACTACTGGTTACACACCTTATAATATTCTTTTTGGGCAAAATATGATCACTCATGGTAAGGATTATGGCTTGTTAAAAAATTTAAATTTACTTTGTGAAGCAGACACAAAACTTGAAAGACGTGATGCTCTTACCATTATTCGAGATTCAATTAAAGCCAACGTAAAATCAGCATATGAGAAAAATGCGAATACGTATAATTTGAGATCTCGAAGTCGACAGTTTCAAGTAGGACAAGTAGTGATAAGGCGAAATTTTGTGCAAAGTAGCTCAATAAAATACTTCAATGCTAAATTAGCTCCAGTAGGTGTTAAAGCTAAAATCAAGCGCAAATTAGGAAATGCATATTATGAGCTTGAAGATTTAGATGGTAAGAATGTTGGAATTTTCCATGTTAAAGATATTTGGTAGTTGTGTGTTGTAGTAAAATGCATTAAAATAAGTTTTTTTTAATAATTTATTTCTCACCTTTTCCATTTTCCATTCTGCAATTTGGAATTTTGAATGGAATATGTTTTATGAGGGTGAGACTGGAATTTAAAATACACTTGTTTTGGTTTTTACTGTAGATTGAATATAGAAATTTTGAGTAGCAACCTTTGCTTGATATAAAAAAAAAAAAATGAAAAATTTGAAAAAATTTGAGAAAGAAAGAAAATTTGAGTAGTCGAGGAAAAAATTTGAATTTGAATTGAATTTGTGAATGAAAATTTATAAAAAAAAAAAAAAAAAAAAAGGAAAATGAACAATATGGAAATTTACCACGAAAAGGACAACCAATTTATAAAGTGCGATTAATAATTACAAATAAAAATAAAAAAAAAACAAAAAAAAAAAGAAGAATTGTAATAATTATAAACTTGCAAATAAAAGTGGCAAATTTTCAAAGTGCTGTTAATAATTGCTAACAATTGTGTAATTACACCAACGAATTGTGTATGGTTGTGCTGTTAATTCCTCCGAACTCGTTGTTATACGTTTTTTTTTTCTTGGAAAACTATATATTCTCCAAGGCCGTTGCTAGAGCTTCAAAAGCATTGCTATCGCAGCAGCATCAAAAAAAGAAAAACATCCTCAACAGCATCATCGTCACTGTAAAAGGCATACAGTAGTGGTTCAGTTGATTTACGTTGGCTTTTGTGAATTTCAAGGAAAGAGCAGTGTTCCAAAGTAGTTGTTTTTCAATGTATAGTTGCGCCAGTCTCAAGATAATTTTTAATATTTCAAATTTTAATAATAATTTTGGTTCATTTTCATTAAATCAGAGTTGATATCAATTAGAACTGTTATTCCAATACTTAAATTAACATATAATATTTTTGTTTTTAAATCTCAAAGACTTATTTATATTTACATTGAATTAATGATTACTAAATATAGCAAACATAACGTCACCAGGCGCCTGCGGACTGCGTGGGAATATAAAATGTAAGTTCTTGCATTTATTAGTTTTTTTTAAATTTTTTTAATTTGATAATTTATAATTGATTCAATGTGGAGGTAAAACTCTTTAAGATTTAATATAAGATTTAACTAAAACTTCAGTTTTTTATTCATGTTGCTATTTAATAATTTTTTTGTTCAATTAAAATAATTTGATAATTAATTTTATTCACCATATATTCTTAACATATTTTTAATGAAATTGACCTTGTTTACTTTACTTGTTTAATACTTACTTTAATGTTAACTGTTAATTTACCTCACTTGAAAATGTATACTTGATACTTTAAATGATTATACTTTGTAAAAAAATAAATTAATATAATTGTAATGCAACTTTAATTCAATAATCTTTTAATTACATGAAAGGTGAAAGTAGGTGAGGTGAGGTGAAGTGAGGTATATTTTTTTTTATTAGTTTCTCTAAATTCCGAGTTAGCAGTTTAAATTTTCTTTCGAATTAATTTTAATTTTCGGTTTTGGTTTAATTATTTAAATAATCTCTGCATACTTTTAAGTTTATGTAGCCGATAATAAAGTATGAGATTGGAGCAAAACCCACCCCATTTTCCCTGAGCATGGCTGGATTGATGTTATGCAGAGTGCGCTCCACTAAATAACGATTTTAATCGCTGTCGGTCGTTACACCGTTGAAGTTGATGCATGGCCGGGCTAAGCCCATGATTTTCTGCATTTTTTGTTGTGGTAGTGGATCCACTTTGCATCCCCCGTCATGATTAAATACAGAAAAAACTTTCAATTTAGCCTTTGGAGCAAAAGGCTTTACTAAAGTCAGTATAGACTGCGTACACTTAATGCCCTTTTCTCATTTCAGAAAGAACATCCGAAACTAAGGCCTTTATTATGAGCTGTGTTCGATCCTAGACTATAGTCGAATGTCTTGATCGAACGAATTTAGAAAAGTGCCATTGTGAATTTCGCTCATTTCCCTTGTTCACTATAGTGTATTTCTATCAGCTAATCGTCATTTAGAAATCCAACTACTCTTTGAAATCAAGAGCAAAATAGTTATGACTACGGCGGCATTATGATTCGACGATTAATCAGAAGAGGATGAAAGCTTGACAGAACACGCTCGAAGTAGAAAACGATTGAGCTTTCAACCCTTTTCAAATGACTTCCACCGCGTAAATGCAGCTCTTCATAGAAGTTTTGACATCCACAATATTTAGAAAATTTGTTTAAAGATTCTACAGAACTTCCGACTGTCCAAGGAGGCGTTTGTGGGCTTGATGACAACTACAGGCAAGCTGCTAAATCAATGCGAACGAGCAAGATCAACTCAAAGATTTTCAAAATTGGCAAAAGTTCTCCGATTTATTGCTCACCACCTTTGACCTACAATACAATTTACAAAAATAGTTAAAAATTAGTTTGTAGTCGTCAAAAAGCACAAAATTCTCATAAAATACTTACATTTCTAACAACTATCACTCAGCATGCACCGCATCGAAAACAAAATTCTATTTGACTAAAATTCGATGAACAACGAAAATTTCGGCAGGGTTGCACTGCTCATAATAAGAATATAACATTCTATATTCACTGTTCGATAAACAGCGAAGATCGAACGTCGAAAGCAACTCATAATAAGCGCCTAAGATTGCAAGAATAGTTGTGTTGCTGTTGATCGCTTAATAAAGGATTAACAAGGCATTTCAACTTTTAAAATATATTTTTTTTCAGGCAATAACCCTGTAATTTTCAACCGATCCCTTATTACCTGTTTTATTTATAGGAGTTAGATGGGAAGACTTCAAAAACGAAAGAAATGTGCCTAGGTTCAAAGAATTGTTCAAAATAAAATATAACGGGAATATAAATTGATCCGCGCAATTATAGTGCAGGTATAATGTCGTGGTCAGGGCCTTTGCTTGGTTCAAGATTTTTATGGCATTATATATTTCCGCTTGAATTAGACTAATGTTATGGGCTTAGGTGGCATCTGATAACATAGGTTTCTGTGACACCTAAAAGAGACATCGAGAGCGATTCGAAAATAAAACCGCCAAAATAGAATTCATGACACCTAAGCGAAATATTTGTCAGTTGCAACTCTGTTTCCAAGAGCACTTGGTTTCTACAACAACCACGAGTGCCTGGAGAATTTTTGGATTGGTTTTCAATTAACAGAAAGTTAACATTTTCTCATAAAAAAAGTTCTATTGTTGATGCATGGCTCCTCTTTCCAAACTAGTTTATCAAACAAATTTCGAACCAAGGCCATCTAAATTCCTTGGTTCAAAGCGAGAAAAAACTTGTCAATTTTTTTTAAACTATTTCCGGAAAAAAAAACAAATTTAGATTATTCCATTTGGCATAAAATATTTAATTATTGTGTTTTTTCTTTAAATTCTAAGCTTAATATTTAATTTTAGGTACAGAGATAACTTTTATAACTTAATAAAAGACAAAATATGTTATGTCTATTAATTTCTATATGCTATATTCACGCATATCTAACGTAATAATAATAATTTAATTAGATTCTGCTTAAGTCTGAACTCTCAATTACTTAACAAAATAACGGCAAGATAATGCCAAGGCCGTGTTAATTCCAAACACTTAGCCACATGTTTTGTCTAGCCGTAGAGGTTAGGCACGAATAGTTTTTTGTGCTTGGCGCGTTCATGTCTGTACCTCAGTACAGGTTTGTATTGAGCGTCATTTGCACTTTTGTTATCATCGTCTTGACGTCTGGCCGCTGCTGCAACTGCCTTTACCGTTTTGGGAACAACTGCTGAATCTGGTACTGCAGTAATGAAGCCATCGTCCACAAAGTAATAACCGCGTCGCAGGCGACTTAAGCGATAGTTGGTGAGAGGCTCGCCATAGGGAACATAATAGTTGTCATCGATTCCGTCGTCATTTTCAAATGACTCCACCGATTTATAGAAGGCCTGCGGTGCAGGATTTGCGAAGCACGTGCGATTCAAGAGTGTAGCCAGCACTAAGTAAGCCAAAATAATATAATGCTGCGGAAAAAAATAAACAAAGCGAAAATAAGTACGGATATTAAAGTTTTTAAAATGATACACAAATTTTAATGCTTTTATGAAAACTTAAGCAAATTATTATGAGAATTTCAGCCAATTTTCTTGGATGTGAAATCTTTATGCAGGCAACTTACCATCACTTCCATTGTCGTGAGTTATCTATTCTTGAGTGCTTGTTAAAAATAATCCAATTTTGTTTTAAGAATACGTTTTCAAAAATTCCACTTTCCATTTAATATTGACCTTGAAATTTGGTGCAATTTAAATAAGCTTAATTTTATTTTATAGCTATTAAGTTTTTAACTGTACTGTTTGAATGCTGTTTTGATTCTAAGCGATTAACTCTAAGGAATTCAGACTTTATATATTCTCAGATATTCGCACTTTCTGGCAACAAATTAGTAAGTTTTTTTAGGCTGCTGCTACACTTAGAGAAGAGAGTGTGATGATCAGAGGAGTAAAGCAGCGATTTTGTATGGTGCGAGTGGGAGCAATGTTTTCTATTTACAAATATCGATGTTTGTATTAAATAACTACGCTTTGAGTTAAATATATATATATATATATATATGTATATATATTTTAACACAATTAAATGCCACCCAAAATTTATTTAGGTAAATTTAAAAATACAATAAAGGAAATACTACGTCTTGGAAGAGTTTTTAAAATAATAATAGCTGTCCTAGTTTATTTAAAATTAACAACTTCTTTTATGATACATTTCAAAAGAAATGTAACAACACAAATGTTAACAAATGTTAACAACACAGCTGTTTTTTTTAATCGAATGAGTCAGGTTTATAAATTAAGTCTTTCATTTGAAACAATATCATTTTGATTTCTATTATTTTATATATGTTTCCAATAAATTTTTTAAGTTTTGCTACTAGTTTTAAGTAAATAAATTGAGAAAGGTCATATCAAAGAATATTATCGTTAAAATACGGAAACATATGCATATGCAACAAAGTGATGCAATTAGCAATTAGGCATTAAAAATTTAAGCAAACATATTGCCTGCCTCAACTAAGCAGATAAATAATCATCAATTATTTGTAGGTACGAAATTCACATTGTACATCACGAAATTGTTTGTACGAAAACTTTGTAATACTTTATTATACTTTGTAAATCTTCAAAAAAGAAAGCAGTTCAGTCCATCAAAATATTTATGAATACAAATAAATTTACAAATAAATGAAATTATTTACTTAAATAACAATTTAATTGTCTACAACGTATTTGAAATTTTATTAGCATCGTTTTTTCTCGAAAACAAGTGTACGTTTAATGTACTCTATTATGTAAATATTTTGATTTTATAAACTAAATGTGAATATTTAAGAGACATCATTTTAAAAACAATCTAACTAATTGTTTACATATACTTAAATAATAAAACAGAAGTCTTTTGTTTTCTATGCACATATATATAAGGGCTAACGTAGAAATTAGAAGAATTTGTAATGATTAATATACCAGGGGATCAATTTCCGTTCTGCGTTATCGTCATGTGAAATATGTTTTCACCTTTACACGGAAAATGCGATTCCCGTTGTGTGCTAAAAGGGCAACAGCTGTTCATTTTTCGCTGAAATGGCAAGAAAGTTAACGCCGCACAGTGGATCTTTTGACCAATCTGGTGTCAGGAAAGTCGCAACTCTGTTTTGCTGCTTAGGACATACTTTACAATGAAAGAACATGTAAAGTTAAAGTTCCATTCGAAAAATGGCTATCATTGGTGAAGTGGGCGTAGTGCCGCAAAGGACAGGTCTGCTAAAAAGTATTATTTATCATTTTCTAATAGGGGAAAGTTTCTAGAATGTTTTAAAATCCGCGAATTACAAAAGCTTTTACAGCAATTTTGTGAAGTAAGTACCTTACATAAAATAGTTTTACCAAAACTTAAAACGCGTTTTTCTTGAGACACGATTTTTCAAAGCTTTGTGAATTATAAAATGAAAATGGTGCATCTTTTAAATTTTACCTATTAACATAAACTATTTCAGTATAAACCATATTTTAAAAGCGAATTGAATAAATTTAAACACGGAAAATTGTCTTGCTTATAGTTTTGTTTCATATAATATTTATTAATATATACATATAAATATATGTATATATATTTATTTATTATTCGCTTGCAATCTATTGATCAGTGTAACATTTTCATATACATTTTTCATATAATTTTTTCCAGAATTTGACAAATCTGCCTTGAAAGGGTTAAAATTTTTTAAAGTTTGGTTTATATTTTGAATATTTTCCTTGTCTTCTTGATTATTAATTCCGTATTTCAAAAAAAAATAATTAAAAACCGCACATTTTTTATTTTTGACGGAGTTTTCATTAAACCAAACATCGTACAATTCCCTTTTAAAAATCATCATTAAAAGCGTTATCTTGCTTGTAAATATCCTTTTTAAATTAAACTTGCCACCTCACTTTTCAAAATACAACTAAACGAGTGTTTACAAAAAATCTGATGCCGATCAATTGAAATTCATGCCTAACGGCATTTAAAAACGCACGCCTACTATGTTCAAATTTCTCAAAGAGTAGCAAAAAGTAGCAGGATTTTTTTTTTAAATCCTCAAAAGTACTTATCGAATTTGATAAAAAATACAGTGATATGGATAAACTCCGTGAAACTCATATCTAAAACCTTACCTCATGTTAGCATATAGTTACGATTTCTGGCCAAATATATATATATCTTCCAAAAAAGATTTTTTCTATAACAGAGTTTTAAAAAAAAGTAATTTTCTTTGTTTTAAGAATCACATACTTTCGAGATTTAGAAACAGTAAACCACACTAGTAGAGCTTTTTTAGTTTTTTTTTTTAATTCTTCACAAAAACCATACAATTATGTCACGTACTGCATTTGAAACTGACGTACCATGATGCTTAATGTTCAATGGCTCATAACTCAGTCAATTTTTCACGCAAAATTAAAATTTTGATACTGTTATAATCTTTGGACATTTCTCATCTATTAGTGATCATTTTTTTTTACTTCTGAAACGATGAATTTTTTGACTTTCCTGACACCAGATTGGGCAAAAGATCCGGGTAGCAAACGCACGTTATGGACCGAAAATGACTTTAGATTAAAAATAAATAATGTAAAAAGAAAAGCAGTTTAGGGAAAAAGGACAAGCGGTACGCAGAAACAGTATCTTATCAACTATTTAGAGGAAAATGTTGATATGGCCAATAACAAGTAAATACTATTTGCTTTACTACTTTTGGCTGTTTTATGCTGTCGCAAAATTTATCTTGTTCATATTTATTTATTTCCAATATCTTCTGCGCAAATGAAATGAAATTAATGATGAAGTAATTTTTGCAAAAGTTTCCTTCTATCTTATACATTGTTTACATTTTTTCATAAAAGCTTTGTTTAATAGGCATTCAGCACCTCTTATATGCTATTCAGCAACTACTTTCCATTAGACGAACAAGAATCGCGTTTTTGTGCGTAGTGAAGTGAAAAAGTGAAGACGTCAGATGAAAACGATTGTGAACAGTTTTTTTTCACTTCACTTAAGCGCAAAACGGGAATTGACCCCCAGGGGATCAATTTCCGTTCTGCGTTATCGTCATGTGAAATGTGTTTTCATATTTACACGAAAAATGCGATTACCGTTGTGTGTTAAAAGGGCAACAGCTGTTTTTTTGCTGAAATGAAAACAAAGCTAACACCGGTAGAAAACGCACGTTATGGATAGAAAATGGCTTTAAATAAAAAAATAAATGGAAAAAAGCAGCGTAGGGAAAAAGCAACTAATCTTGTTTATAAATATTAATGCAAAATTTATATCACTATTTGTTTGGTAGATTTGTCAGTGTTGATGGCGCTTTTGTTACGCTCAAATGTTACCCTTGACATTTTCAAAATCTTCTGCTTAAATAAAATTAAATTAATGATAAAGTTTTTTGTAAAATTTTAATTCTTTCTTATACGTTGTTTACATATTTTTTATAAAAGCTCTGTTTAATAGGCATTCAACAACTCTTAAATGCTATTCAGCAACTACTTTCCATTAGACGAACAAGAATCGCATTTTTGTGCGTAGTGAAGTGAAAAAGTGAAATCGTCAAATGAAAACGATTTTGAAAAGTTGTTTTTTCACTGCACTTTAACGCAAAACGGGACTTGACCCCCAGGTTGTTTAATTAGTTTCTGAAGAGAAATAAAAAACGAAATTGAAATGATTTTTATTATTCAGTATAATGGATCCCATCGCTGTAGTGGCGCCTTTCGAAAGGTTACCAAAATACACTTCTGTGGCTGCTATCAAGTCTTCGTTTGATGAAAATCGTTTTCCATGCATGAATTTTTTGAGCTGTAAAAACAGCCAGAAGTCAGAGGGATGATGTTCCAACAATTCGTAATTAAATCCACTGATTTTAGCGATGGTTTTTTGAATTTTGTGAGCAAGAGCGTTGTGCTGATGAATAACACCTTTTTCTTCTGCAAACCGGGTATTTTTTTACGAATCTTTGCGTCGAGCTGATCCAAAAGATTGCAATAGTATTCAGCATTAACTGTTTTTTAAGGTTAGAGATAGTCCTCAAACAAAATCCCTATTGTATTACAAAAAAAAAATGATGCCTTAACCTTCTTTGCAGATTTTTTTAACACCAACTCGCTTAGGAGCTGAAGAACCAGGACTACACTAATTTTTAGCTTCTTGTTTTGATTCAGGATCATGGTGGTTTACCCAAGTCTCATTCATAGTGATGAATCGATGCATAAATCCTTTTTATCCTTTTTAAAACACTTCAAATGTTGCTAAGAAAGTCTCATTCGAATGTGTTTTTGTTGCATAGTTAGCAAATGCGACACCCATTGTGCACACACCTTTTTGAAACCCAAAACTTTACTTAAAATATGGCCTAATTAGACATTTATGGCTTCTACTAAATCTCTTTGTATTTTTGGTACGATTTGGCGATTTGGCGTTGCTGCACTTTTTTGACGTCCTTGAAGTGGATCGTCTTCAAGACATGTACGACCACGTTTAAACTCAGCAACCCAGTTTTACACTGTTGCAAGTGAAGGTTCCTTAAACACTTTAAATAATTGTTCATAAATTTCTTTCAAAAAGAAAAAATCAATCAGTGCACGATACTTGACTTTTTCCATTAATGGCATTTGCCTTTTTTGATTTCGTATCGAATCGAGTTGAAATTGGTACTAAAATATGTATACCCAAGCGTACCGAAAATTTAAAAATTATCATTTAAAGGTTATGTTCTGGCCTAGAACAAGATATTTGACTAATAGCTTCATACAGAAAAATAAACTGCAGCAATGCATAAATTTGTGCTGACAATTGTTTTTTAATTTTCTAATTTATTTTTTTTTTAAATATTCAGTTTTAAATTACATTTAGGGCCGCTGTCTCAATGTCCAGTTAAGTCCAGTAGCTCTTAACCAGGAAATAGCTAACCATACAAGAGCTAAAAAAATAATTTTGCTTTCAATATTTTCCAATTGTGAATACGCAAAAACTGCATATCATCTGTCATTTTTTTATTTTTTTTTGTGTGATACTGTTTTGTGTTTGTCGTTATTATTTTAAATGGAAAAACTCATCAGGCTGCCTTATTTTAGTTCAAATATGGTCGGGTTGGCTTCGAAAAGACGCTTAATTTCTAAATCGTCCTTTTTGAATACTTTCTCTAAACACCACAATTTGGTAAGTCATCCACATTTCTTGCTCTGCATAATGCTGATTCCATTTCTTAACAAAACTCGATAATTTTTTTATGTATTTTGCTGCTTCAAGAAATTTTGGGTCCATTTAAATGATTGCAAAGAAGCACTGCTTTAAAAAGGTTTGCGAACGCGAGGCTCATATCGTTAAATTCGATATTTTTATTCAATATGCTATTCACTATAGAATTTCTGTATGCAATTGACAATAGTGTAACGAATAATCATGTAACCAGTTTTATTGACACCTTCAATATTTCGATACATTACATTACAACAGTCGGGCACGTTTATCTTGAACACACTGTATATCGTTACCTTAATGTAGAAAGGCCCTAACTCAATTTTTTTTAACATTATAGGGGGGGAAAAAACTTGTTAAAGAACAAAGTTCTGCAATTTCTGCAGTAAAAAGAATTGTTCATTGCTACATCACTTATAGGTTTTAATAAAAAAATTTGTTTGTAAAAAATTCGAAACTACAGAACTTTATTTTTTATAAAGTTTTTTCCTTCTCCTATTGAGTTAGGGCCTTTTGAGTTAGGGCCTTTCTATATTAAGGTAGCGATATGCAAAATTCATATTACACTCCCAAAAATTTTTTAGACTATTCACAGCTTAAACGTATATTAACAAAGCGTATTTATAGCATTTGTTATTTTTGAAACTGTAAGCACCTCGGTATGTGACTGTGATATGTTTGTTGTAAGTTTTTGATTTAGAAAAAAAATTTGATGCTCAAAAATCCAAAATTACTCAATGAGATTGTCAATATATGAAAAGCAGCCGAAAATTTTTAGCAAAATTTATTATATTTGAGCTTCAAATTTTGAAAGGCAGCAGAACTTTTTCATTTAAACAATGTTTAGATTTTGACAGAGCAGACATGGCATAAAAATACGAGGCACAAAAACACACCCAGGGCTACTTTTATTTACGGGTGTCTGCGTATTTGCATGCAAAACAACAATAAAACAAAATACGCTTGCGTAAGTTGGCGTAAAAACAAAAAATCGTATATATAACAGACCTTCGTATTTTAACTGTGAACAGGTTAATTGTTAAAATTCAAAAATTTTAAATTTTTCTCAAAAAAATTTTCAGAAAGTCTAGAAAGACATGCTATATCTCTTTATAGATATAGAGGCAGATTCTATAATACTGTGGATTATACATCTGAATCGATTTTTGGAAATTATTGATTTCGCCTGTAATGTTTGTTAATAGTTTTAATTAAGATTATTGTTTCATATATATTATAGATATATATATATAGATATTGATTAAAGATTTTCAAGCTAACAATTTTGTTTTTTTTGAGAGTGTACAAGCCATTGGCAATCGTTAATAAAAAAATGTTAACTGCTACAATAAGCTTTGTATTATATTTTAAACGACACTTCTCACTCATTTTTGACATAAATATAGTATGATTACACAAAAATCGACTTTTTTTTCTGTAAATCTTGAACAAATTGATTCACGAAATGTTCATATTGATAATCGACAGTCTTTTCTACTTTAGTCTTTACTTTCCATCTGGAGGTTTATAAAAATGTATATTATTGAGTCATACTCTTGAAATCGGAACTCATAAATCTCGAAATCGGAAGCAATTTTGTTAGTTGGGTATCACAACATTTTATAAATAATCCATTGATTTCCATTCATGGATAACTTCTTTTTTGATCAGCCATCGGGCGAGAAAAAATTTGTTTTTTTAATTCATATTGCCAAATTCTGCTAATTTTATTTGAACATATTTACAAGCGGTTAAAAATGGAGTGCGATGTGCATGCAGTAATGTGTGCTTAGGGGGGGTTGGAGATCAGAGATATCTCTAAAATCATAATTTGTGATTTTTTTTTTTTCTTCTATTATGCAGTATTTCGAAAGTATTTTGTTAAATTTTCATAAAAAATATGTTGAAAAATGAGCCAGTGGTATAGTGTGCTCCAAAAGCCTTTTTAAAATAAGGGTTTTATGGTTGTCAAGCTTAATCACGACTGCTTCATATGATATCAAAAACCAAGAAGATTCGAAAATCTCGCAGTTGAAAGTTCGAATAGTAAAAAAATATTTTAAATTTTTAATGCAAGTTGCAAGTCAAAACTCTGATTTTTGCGATACTTTGTCGATAATTTGACTATTTATCTTATTCTACAATTAATTGCATTTGACGAAGGAAATTCTTTGTTCAAAGACGAGTTTTTTTTTTGTATATTAAAGCAAAATGCATAATCGGGCAAATCAGCTAAGTTTTCGAAAAAAAAATTATTTAAAAGGGAAAAATGCTTTTAAAATTTTATACTTGAATAAAATGGAAAATTCGCTTTGGCGTTCCATGGTCGACAGATTCAAGAGCTTTGCTTCAAATGACTTGATATTTTCTGAGAATATTTCTTACGAATTATAATATCATTTTTTTTTAAACAATTTCCGACCCTATACCTCCTAAGAATCCCATTAAATATAATTAAAAAAATATCACTCCATTGTTAGCTAATAGCCTCAAGTGCCAGCTGACTGATACTGATCAAAACAAACTCTCCAAATATGAATTAAAATTTGGTGGAAAGTTTTGAATTCGTACAAATTTCAAATTGGCAACATAATATAATTTGTATTAATTTACACCTTTTTTTCTAGATATCGTAAATATTAAAAAAAAGAAAAGAAAACAATAAAAGAGGATTCCGACTGTCTGGCTTATCTTCTGCTGACCAACATGTAGTATTTTATATTTACACTTATTAGAAGAAAAAAAAAAAATTACTTTTGCAAAAAATCGTGTGTTGCGGAAACCATAGCTGTCAATAACTGACATTTGTGTGCCTTTAATTTATTTACTTTTTGAACCTGTTAGAGTTCATCAAACTTGATGTTGCACTTGATGTTTTGCTTTGTGCTTGAGTGGAAATGTTTGTAACATATTCGATTTAGTATCAATTAGAGCCAATATGGTTTGTTTGTCTGAGCTATTCTGCAGAAAAAATATGTTTATATATAATTTTTGTTTCGCATTATTTGAGAAAGACAGCATTGATAAATTTTATGATTTTTTTTTAGTTTGAAATGTATGTCCGGATGAATTAAAGTAAAATATTTAAAAATTAAGTAAAGTTCTTAAATTTAATGATTTAAATAAACAATTTGTCAGAGCGCACTGAATTGTGAATAACCCTTATAGGAAGAAAGGTCTTTTGGGATAAATAGTTAGTTAGATGTCAACATGGTGGCGGCAGTGGCATACTGGTTGAGATGCTTGGCTTGTATGCGATAGAACCCAGGTTCAAATCCCACCTGACTCAGAATGTTTCTTCAATTGAATTAATTTTTCTGTTCAGCCGTCATCACTGTGGCTTCACAATGGCAAAACTCAAAGAGTAAAAATTCGGAGTCGGCATAAAGCTTGTAGGTCCAGTTCTCGATCATTTGTGTTCAAACATTTCCCAACACGAACCACACATATGATCATAAGAAGCTCGTTCAAAGTCCTTTCAAGGGCTGAAATGGCCATGTCGTTTTTTTTTTAGATGTCAACATCAGATGTTTTTATTTAAAATTTTTTTTTAATTGTTTTTATTTTTATCGTTTCACGTGTATGGATCTCAAATTTTTGTTGTTGCATAATTTCACAACCGTTTGAAAAGAGCCTTCTGCTATGTAGGGCGAGTTTTTCGAACTTGCACTTGCACTTGTGGATGCTGGGTTAGCCAGCTGCAAGTAGCACTTCCACGCGTGCAAGTGTTAGTTCGAAAAACTTAATATGTAACATCCAAACATTTTTACTAATAAAGAAATTTACGAGGCAGTGGATTTTGACAACTGCCGCAAATAAATATCAAAAAGAGGGATAAAATTAATGTTTTTGTTGTGCTTTTGTAGATTTTTCCGGGATTTCCTCAATTTTATACGAGAAGCAATACTGGTAACATGTTTTCCTCGTCTTCTAACTTCTTCATTTCAGGCAATACTTCAATTGCAGGGATAACCTTTGCCATTCGACGACATTTTAAATTAAACTTGCACTTGCACATGTAGACCCTGAGAGAATATCTTGTGCATGTCTAACTTGGGACTATAGCGAGCATTTTAAAAGAATGTTGGGCTGCATGCTAAACTAAATACAGAGGAAATTCCACTAATTGAACAAAAACTTCAAAGAATGATTTCCATGTCTTTTTTTACTTTTGCAATGTTTTTTGCAAAAGTAAAAGATTGACTTATTTCAAATTACGATATGCTTTTTCTGTATTATTAGTAATAGGACTTTCCGTCGATTTTCGACATTGTCGAGTAAAAGTCGAGTAAATTTCAATATGGGAGAGTAAAATGAAATTTGAGAATAGTGCCAAAAGTACGGAAACGACTTCTAGCTAGTTTCAATCACATTAACAGCTGATTGCCTATCAAACGTAAACAGCGCCAATTTTAACATGTTACAAACGTAAATAGTGCCAATTTTAAATTGATATTTTATATTTATCTATATGTATTGATATTAATTGATAATTGAAAATTTCTAAATTTATTTTTATCGCACAACATACGCAAACAACAAATGACAAATGGGCATTATCTTGTTTCATTTGATGCTTATTCCCCTTGATGCTTGTTCTTATGCAGCTGAAGCAAATTTCTTTTAGCACACTTTGAATAAATTTACCACTCATTGATTATAAATTGATCCATTTTAAACAACTATTTTAGGTAGTGCTTTCAGGTCACTTTTGGCCCCACACAACGCACTGCGGCACTGGTATACGTGTCGCAACAATTTGAGATGTGGTGAATTTACCTGCAGTGTGTGTGTTTTTGTGTAAATTTTTACCACTACACCCCACACAACTTTTTTGACAGACGTTTTGCCGCACCAATTGATTCTGAACAGTGAAATATTAATTTTAATATTGGAATTGTTAATTGGAATTAACGAGTTCCCTATCGACTAAAAGAAAAAGTTTTTTGTAAAATTCAACAAAAAATCAAGTAAGTGTAGAATAAAGAGTGCAAAAAAAAAGAATTGTGAAATTTCATTTGCAGGTTTTGTAAGCGCTAATAAATCATTAGCAACTCGAACGAAACAATTTTCTCCAGCTATGGCTTCCTACGTCCAGTTGAGTCAGTTATGTAGCCAAATGAATCTTCTCCGGACCAGCGGTGTGCGTTATTTGTCTGTAGCTGCCACCAGGTATCAGAATAAAAAGAGTCCACGCAGTGAATCAGCTAAAGATATTGTACTTGTTGATGGGGTCCGAAGTCCATTTTTACAGTCTGGCACAAATTATGCAAACCTAATGCCGCACGAACTAGCGCGACATTCACTGTTAAGTTTGTTGCGCAAAACGAAACTGGAAAAGGAGCTAGTGGACTACATCATATATGGATCAGTAATACAGGAGGTTAAGACATCGAACATTGCGCGTGAAGCTGCATTAGCCGCCGGATTTAGCGATAAGACTCCAGCTCATACAGTAACAATGGCTTGCATTAGTTCGAATGCAGCTATTACAACCGGCATGGGATTAATTGCCACCAATACATATGATGTCATTGTGGCTGGTGGTGTTGAGTTTATGTCGGATGTGCCAATACGTCACTCGCGGAAGATGCGTGGCCTTATGTTGCGTGCTAACAAAGCCAAAACTGTGGGTCAGAAGCTTTCGCTATTGTCTAAATTTAGATTGAATTATTTGGTCCCCGAATTACCCGCTGTCTCTGAGTTTTCTTCAGGTGAAACAATGGGTCACTCGGCAGATCGTTTGGCGGCAGCTTTTCAAGTAAGTCGCAAGGAACAGGACGATTATGCTTTGCGCTCACACACTTTGGCTCAAGAAGCTCAGAATGCAGGATATTTGACTGACTTGGTGCCATTTAAAGTATCTGGTGTTGATCAAACTATAGCCAAAGACAATGGTATTCGTGTGTCTAAGCCGGAAAACCTTGCCAAGCTTAAACCGGCCTTCGTTAAGCCATATGGTTCTATAACTGCAGCCAATGCTTCATTTTTGACTGATGGTTCTTCCGCATGTCTAATTATGACAGCCGAAAAAGCTAAACAACTTGGCCTCAAGCCCAAAGCATACCTTCGTGACTTCACCTATGTATCCCAAGATCCCGTCGACCAACTTTTATTGGGTCCTGCATACGGTATTCCTAAACTCTTGAACCGCGCTGGACTTTCTCTAAAGGACATTGACTCTTGGGAGATTCACGAAGCTTTCGCTGGTCAGATTATTGCCAATTTGAAAGCTTTGGACTCTGACTGGTTCTGTAAAACTTACATGGGTATGAATGGTAAGTTTGGCACTCCAGACATGAACAAATGGAACAACTGGGGTGGTTCATTGTCAATTGGTCATCCATTTGCTGCCACTGGCGTCCGTCTTTGCATGCATACGGCCAATCGTTTGGTGCGAGAAGATGGTCAATTGGGTGTTGTAGCAGCTTGTGCTGCAGGCGGTCAAGGTGTGGCAATGTTGCTTGAAAGATACCCTGGCGCAACAGCTGATTAGAGCTGGATGAAAAATAAATGTTTGTTTCTCAATTCAAATGAATTCATTTTTACCATAATGTGCACTATTTGTAAGCGTAAAGCTCGATGTATTCTATAATTAAATATCTATTTTTATAATTTTCACATTTTGTAATATCTAGAAAAAACATTAGAATATATCAGAAATATCTTTAAACACAAAATGCTATTTTTATACTTCTCGAGAATAGAGAAATTTTAACAAATTTTATAAATCTAAAAAAGTAAATATGAGAAACGTCTCCGTTAATTTTAACCAGTTAAAATTTGCTAAATAATATAACTAGAATTCTATGGAATAAAAATCGTAGATTGTTTTACTTATACGCTCCCCTATTGGGCGCTCTAATTTTCCACAACGTATTGTAGCTAGCAGCATACGCGCCTCCTGCTGACTGTCGCATGCCGAGTAAGCGTCAAGCAAGCAACGTGGAGTTGGATAGAGCTCAACAATAGCCAATGCTTTTTCAAACGACAGTGAATGTAGCTGTAGTAATTGTTGTACAAATACTTCACGCACCGTCAGGTCTGCATTACGTGCTGAATCCTCATACAATTGACGAAATTTTATCAGTCCAACAACACGATCCTGCGGCTGACATAATTGCAGATCATCTTTAGCTGTGCCAATCAGTAGCTTATCTTTGAACAATTTAATAAGTGTGCTTGTCATGGTTTTAAGATACAACATGGCACGCCAATGATTTTCAACATGCTTCACCAAGATGTCGTTATGAACTTGTGTGTTGACACTGGCTTGCAGCAGGGTTTCAAGCGGCAAACTAATTTGTACGTTATCACCATAGTCTTCGATGAGGTATATTATATGCTGTATTTTTGAGTTTTTCAGTCTAAATTTCTGCTCATGAAAGCGCCCATCTCGTATGCTTGAGGCAAAGTCATCCATGCGCTTGCGCTCAATAATGTATGGTAACACCAGCTCGCTACCCTGTTTATCACGTGCAATCCACAAAAAATCACCTACAGTAAGACGACGCACTTCGTACTCTACGGAAAGGGAATCCAAATAGCTCTGTGTTTTATCTAGTGAACGATATCTTTTGCTGCCGCTGGTCTCTTGGGTGTCGACTAGAAGAAGAATGCGGAAACTGCCCGGACTCATGGTCACCTGTCGTAGACGATCTTCCTCTTCCGTGAGCGCTTTTTGTGCTGCCTTTGTTAGTTTTGGTGGTTTTGCAGCTGCAGTCCTGGCAGCGGCTTTTCGGGTTCGTTTAGCTTTTTGTACGGATTTCACTACCTCTTGAAGCGCATCCTGATAAGCTTTTGGGGTGTTAAGTTCGACAGTCGCTGGTTGAACACGTTGCATAAACTTTAGTTCCTCATCAATGAGGTTGCAGAGCACAGTGCCAAATCCGCGCAGAATACCACAATCACGTCCAGAAGCCAATGGTAGGGGATAGCTGCGTAGAGCTTGCAACGCTTCGCGTAGTTTGTGTTGTGATTTGGCATTTTTACGTTCTGCTTCTTCAAGCCAACGTTCAAGCCATTTCTCAAATATAGGATTTGGCTTTTTCAGCGTGATTTCCAAACGTTCAATTGGGTACGGATTTGACATATGCAAGAATTAAATTTAAAAAATGATTGCATAGAAATATTGAAGATATTAACTTAACTTTATTTTGAATTTTTTACTTCTGCAGTATTAAGTGCTGCCAAGTTTAAGCTATGAATACAAAGTCTCCACCAACACAGCTGTTGTTGACATTTAATTTTAAGGTTATAAAAGATATTTTCAGTGGATATTTATTTTTCTGATTTTTTGTTACGAATTATTCCATGTTGTAAAAATGTTTAAAATCACAAAACTCTGTTCACTGATAGTTAATAAAAATGCGGGTTAGTTCTGTTTAAATATATTTAACTAAAATTTATATTAAAATAATTTATTGCATTCACAGCTAGCTCACGTAACATATCGTGCAGCACCATGAACTACATTGATCAGAGGTGGCGTGAAGCAAAGCAACTCACAGAGAATCCAAATGCTTTTGGCCCACTCACCAATTTGCCCGATTACACTTATTTGGATGGACGTCCAACACCACTTGGGGTAAGTCTTAATTTCATGTCTTAACAAATCAAAATAGTAACCTCCGTTATAACAATACAGAGCAATCAGAAGAGACGCATAGCAAAGCAGCGTGAAATTGTAACAAAAATTGTAACAATGAGCCAAGAGCTTGATTTTGCTAAAAAACGTCACGCGCGACTAATAGCTGAGAAGGAGTCTAAGCGCCAGCAAACACTGAATAATAAATTGAAACCAAAAGGACATTTACTACTGAAAAAGGAATAAGCCTTAAAATTTAATTTAAAATCCAATTAAATAAAAACGAAAAAAATTAATATTTTATAACCTGGGGCCGAATCGCCGCTTCCGTGAACTTACAACTCGTCACGGAATCATTTTTAGCTCGTCATTGAATTGCAATCAATTAACACAATTTTACGTGACGAGTTGTACGCTCACGGAAGCGTCGATTCGGCCCCTGGCCTATCATGAGTAATTTTTTCGCCCGGAATCGGAAAAGGGAATTTACGTTTTTTAAAACAAAACTCGAGAACTTTTGGAAATTTTTAATGCAAATTTGTTCATCAACCCTCAATACTCATGAGTGCAAAATATGAATAGGTGAAGTCTATCTTAAAAATGGAAATTACCTTTCCCGATTTCGGGCTTATTTTAGTTTTTTATTTATTTAAATTAAAATATAATTTCATATAAAATCTGCTTATATAACTTGACAAATTTTTCAAGATAAAAATAAATAAAAACAGTTCAGAAGGACGTTTTCATGATTTTAAAAGATTTTACAAGTAAGCACTGAAAGCATGATTTCACTTTTATGTAAACTTTGTGGTTTGTGCTTACTATTAATATAGACAAGACACAATCCAACAACCCTAACTTAATGAGAAAAAAATTTGACTGCTATTTAGCTTGGGAACTACGAAAACAATTATGTTTTTTAATCGATTGCAATTCCAACAGCTGTTTTCGACATTTTGATGAACTTTTGCTGTTACAATATGCTTTGCGCGCCATTTTGTTTTTGAAAAGCAAAACAAAGCCTGAAAGCCTTGTACTATTTTAAGTGCAGACACAAATCGTATGATAAATTTAGTATAGTAAATTTCCAAGCGTTTCATCGCTTTCGTTTGATTGAGTTTAAAATCACTGCAACACAACGGTGCTAAAGTTTCACTTCCAAAAACTGGAACATGTTTAACCATTCAGTTAAGAAGTTGATTTTCCTGCAAAATTGAAGTGCCACATTGGAATTTAGCCTTATTCATCAGAAACATGTAGCAGAAACGGAAATCGTACAAAAATGAAAACAAAATTAAATTATTTCGGAAAAATTTGACGTGTATGAATCAATTTTATTTTCAGCTGTTTTTGTTTTAACAATTTTGAAGATAATCTAATGGATTTTTTTTTTTTAGGTAAAAAAGCAATTCTTTTATCTCTGCTGTTTTTTACAATTTGCTGAGCTTAAAATATTGACCTGTGCGCTATTGACCTTTTTCAGAAAGGCTAGAAAAGAACACACAAATTATTATTTCAATATTGCTGTTGTTTATTTTTCAAAAACGTTAATTCATTCGACTTATGGTACAACGATATTTAAAACTTATCGGTAGAATTTTTGGTCTTGAGTGCAAAAATTTTGCTATATTTTACTTATTATGTAAACATTTTTAATAAAAGAACACGATTTAATTTAAGAGATCAGCACTTTTTTAAACGGAAAAAATTAAGAATTCTCTGACAGAGCAGAAAAAAGTAAATTTTTTTTCTCATTCAATTACTTAGGCCGTTATGACACTAGTTTTTTTAGAATCTGAAAAACACAAAGTGAGCAGCACACAAAAAAAAACGATACATTTTACAATGCGTGTGAAGAAACAGCATGAAGTGACAAAAAATCCTAAAGCGTCACTTTTCAATACAAGAAAAAGTCGAAAATTATTCACTTTTTCAGCTGCTAGCGGCAGAAAAAGTGACGTTCAATTTTAAATTGTGACTTAACGAATTTTTTGTTAAATTTTCATTTGTTGTGGTTGGAAGTTATGAAAAAGATTAATTTTTGTGTGTAAATTTCTTCATCACTTACTTACTTAGGTGGCCGTGACAACCCGTGTCCGGATTTCGACCGACCTCATCAGCTCTCGCCAGGCGCCTCTGCTTTGCGCGCGCCTTCTCCAATCGGATACACCAAGTGCGGTTAGGGCTTCCTCAGCCTGGTCCATCCATCGGAGGCATGGTCTCCCTCGTCGTCGTTGACCAGCGACCCTCGCTTCGAGCACCTTTTTCGCTGGAGCTTCGTCGTCCATACGATGGACATGACCCAGCCAGCGTAGTCGCTGCACAGTTATACGCCGAACTACGTCAATGTCTCCGTAGAGCTCATACAGCTCGTGGTTCATTCGGATGCGATAGTCATCGCCGACTCGAACAGGACCGAAGATTTTGCGAAGAACTTTTCTCTCGAACACCCCCAGAGCGGCTGCGTCAGTTTGCGAAACTACCCATGCCTCAGCGCCATAAAGCAGCACAGGTAGAACGAGCGTCTTGTAGAGTGTTAGTTTTGTCGATCGAGAGAGGGCTCTGGAACTTAGTTGCTTACTGAGCCCGTAGTAGCACCTATTAGCAATTATTGTTCTTCGCTTTATCTCCAGGCTGATTTCGTTGTTAGTATTAATGGCGGTGCCAAGGTATACAAACTCCTTGACTACTTCAAAGTTATAGCTGCCGGATGAAACGTGGGAGTCTAAACGCCGAGCTCCCTTGTTTGTAGACAGCATATACTTTGTTTTACCCTCATTTATCGTCAAACCCACTTTGGCTGATTCCTTTTCGATAGCGGCGAAAGCAGCGGTAACATCTCTCTTGGTTCTGCCAACAATATCAATATCATCAGCGTAAGCAAGGAGCTGGACACCTTTATAGAAAATGGTGCCATTACGATGCACACCGGCCTTTCGTACGATCCCCTCCATGATGATGTTGAAGAGATCGCAAGACAGTGGATCGCCTTGCCTGAAACCTCTTTCGGTATTGAAGGTTTCGGAGAGGTAATTTCCTACCTTGACGGAGCTGCGTGTGTTGCTCAACGTCATTCTGCAAAGTCTAATCAACTTTGCAGGTATACCGAACTCAGACATTGTTGCGTATAGGCAATCCCTTCTCGGGCTATCGAAAGCAGCTTTAAAGTCGACAAAGAGATGGTGTGTGTCAATTTGATGTTCGTGGGTTTTCTCCAGGATTTGTCGTAGCGTGAAAATCTGGTCTATGGTGGACTTACCAGGTCGAAAGCCACACTGATAAGGTCCAATCAGTGTTTTTGTAATTGGCTTTAATCTTTCACACAGTACGCTTGAGAGAACCTTATATGCGATGGAAATAAGACTGATACCTCTATAACTTGCGCAGATTGTAGGGTCTCCTTTCTTAAGTATAGGGCACAGTACACTGAGGTTCCAATCGTCGGGCATGCTTTCTGCTAGCCATATTTTGCTGATGAGCTGATGCATGCGCCTTATCAATTCATCGCCGCCGGTTTTAAACAATTCAGCTAACAGGCCGTCAGCACCCGCTGCTTTATTGTTTTTGAGTCGTTGGATAGCAACTCGAACCTCTTCATGGCTAGGTGGTGATACTTCCACTCCGTCATCGTCAATTGGTGGCACTGCACTGTGCTCTCGATGGGCGGCATTGGTGGAATCGTCGCCATTAAGTAAATTGGAGAAGTGCTGTCTCCACAATCTAAGCACACACTGTGTATCCGTATTCAGATCTCCATTTTCGTCTCTACAAGTGGATGCTCCGGGCTTGAAACCTTGGGTTAGACGCTTAACCTGTTGATAAAATTTTCGTGCATCCTTCTTGCCCTGGTATACCTCTAGTTCCTCACGCTCACGCTTTTCCTGCTCTCTTTTCTTGCGTCTGAAAAGGCGCCTCTCTTCCTTCCTCTTTTCGCGGTAGTTTTCTCGCACGGCTCGCGTTGCAGCTGACTGCAGCGTTTTTCTATAAGCGGCGTTTTTTACTGCAGTCGCAATGCGACACTCCTGATCATACCATTGGTTCCGAGGTTGCGGGCGCCGGAAACCAATGACTTCTTCAGCGGCAGCGCGCATGGAGTGGGATATATGCGCCCAAAGTCCGCCGGCGTCGTCGAGTCCAGAGGTTGGTTGGTTGAGCTTAACCGAGAGTTGAGCGGAGTAGGCTTCGGCAGTCCGTTGTAATTGCAGCTTAGCGACATCTAGCTTTCGTTGCATTCCTGTGCGTATGTTCTTGGCATTGCATAATCGCATGCGGATCTTGGCTGCAACAAGATAATGGTCGGAGTCAATGTTGACCCCCCGAAATGTACGCACATCTAGAACACTAGAGGCATGCCTTCCGTCGATTACAACATGATCAATTTGGTTTCGCGTTTTTTGATCCGGGGACAGCCAGGTGGCCTTGTGGATGTCGAGGTGCTTAAATCTGGTGCTACTAACTACCATGTTTCGTGCCGCGGCGAAGTCGATCAGTCTTAGACCGTTGTTTGTGGAGGTCTCGTGAAGACTGAACTGACCGACAGTGGGGCCAAAGATGCCTTCCCTTCCGACTTTCGCATTAAAATCGCCGAGGACTATTTTCATGTCATGGACCGGAAGGTGGTCATATACGTCCTCAAGACTAGCGTAGAAAGCGTCCTTGACGGCTTCGTCCTTTTCCTCCGTCGGGGCGTGCGCGCAAATAAGGCTTATGTAGAAAAATTTTGCCTTGATGCGGATCGTGGCCAATCTTTCGTTCACAGGTGTGAACCGGGAAACAAGGTGGCGTAGTTTCCGGCTAACGACGAATCCACATCCGAATTCGCGCTTCTCCGCATGGCAGCTGTAGTAGATATCGCAGTGTGCTTGTTTAGAGCAGCCTTGCCCTTTCCATCGCATTTCCTGGATGGCGGTGATGTCAGATTGTATTGTTTTGAGGGCTTCCGCCAGTTGGATAATGGCACCTTCCCTATAAAGGGTCCGGACATTCCAGGTGCATATCCGTAAATCATTGTCCGTTTTTCGTTTGCGGTGGTCGTCAACGTAATTGGGGTTCTTATCCGAGGCTGGTTTAGTTTTCATTGGGCAGTAGTAATGTGGCGGGACCCAAACCCTGCGCACATTCCATGTTTAAGGTCCATGGATCGACCCGCCGCTCAAATTAGCCGTCAAACTGACGGATGCCAGTTTGCCGTTGCCCAGGGAACACCACTTGGAGGTTTGAGTCGACTTGAGACGATTTCGACATGGATAATGCTGGCCTCGCCAGGTTGAGGCGGTCAGACACGTTGCCATGTGAAGGTTCGCCCCCTGTTCCCCTTCATTCAATTCAATTTCTTCATCAATCAGGAGGAAAATAATTTTGTCCTCCCAATTAATTTTACCCAATACGGAACGTGAATGTTTTCTTTGAATTGTAATTATTTTTTATGAATTTTTCAAATTTGATTTTTGGTTGAAACTTTTCCTTTCTCTTTTATCCCCGGCTAGTTCTAAGATCTTAAAAATACTAAAACAAGCTAGTGTCATAACAGACACCTCAAACCTTTTCGTAGATTTATAAAAACTGTGCTGAGGCCTTTACGCAATTTACATGCAAAACAAAAACTCTCCACTGTCAAATGCTTTTTTGACAACCGTATATCAAAAATTTTTTCACGTTCCCTTGATTTTTCATGATTCCTCTTTGCTGCTGTGATACTGGCAATTTCGCACTTTTAAGCGACTACATTTAATTAAGTATAATTGAAGTGTTCCCAATAAACTTTAGTTAAGTTTTGATTGTTAACAAACATTTATTGAATAATTAAATAAAAAATGTCAACTAAACCATATAGCAGTGATAGAAATAGCAGCAGCAGCAAAAACAACTCCTACTCAATAAAAGAGGTTTTCTCGCGTGCGCTGACGGCGAATTCGGAGTGGCCCGATAAGGTAAACACCGCGAGTAATCATGTCAGAAAATGTGCAAGGGTATTTTTCGAGAGCCCTGGGGAAGCAGCAAATTATTTTTGATTGAGAAATTGTATCGATGCTAGAACAGAAATGTGTTATTAAGAAGTACTCCGGGATTAAATCACTGAAATTTCTTGTTTCAGGATGAATTTCTAGATGTCATCTACTGGGCACGTCAAATATTTGGCATCCTGCTGGGCATTATTTGGGGCATTATACCGCTCAAAGGATTTCTGGGCCTAGCGCTGTAAGTTTCCTCCGTGACACGCTTACACTTATACAGTAAATTTTAATTTATCTTGTTTTCTAGTTTTACAGCTATCAGCTGCGGCGTCGTTTACTTATATGCCATCAATTTTCAAAACATCGATGAGGAGGCCTATGGTGGACCATGGGAATTGATCAAAGAAGGCTTCATTACATCATTTGCCGGCTTCCTCGTGACATGGATTATATTCTACACTGGTCTGCATTACGATGCTATAATGGAAGCCAAGGGATCGTAATGTTCCAAGAAAAAAAAGGAAAAAATAAAAAAAATCAAGTTTAATGTCAACAGCCCATAGCCAAACCTTTGTAGTTCTTGAACTGAAACCCATTCCTTCTACTCAGTACAGTTTCTAGAAATAAGTAGCTTCAAGTAAAAAATCTATTTTTTAACCTATCAAACAGTCCAGAGTTGATAGAAATTTTGTTGTTGTTTAAAGCATTTATTGAGTTGTCCTCAAGTATCACGTGGCGGAGTGTAATTTTTTTCCATGAAAAATAGAATGTGAAATTAAAAAAAGGATTTTTTATTGAATATCTTCACCAAGAAAAAAAATACTTTGCAGAAATAAACCGGAAGTCAGAGAACAGAACATTTAAAAACAAATATTATAAACTTAATTGTAACATATACAGGCCTATCATGAGTAATTTTTTGCCTGGAATCGAAAAAAAAAATTCCAATTTTTAAAATAAGGCCCAAGAACTTTTGAAAATTTTTAATGCAAATTTGTTTTTCAACCGTCAATATTCATGTGGAAAAAATGAAAAGGTGAAGTCTTACCTACTATTCTAAAAACAGAAATTCCCTTTTCCGATTCCGGGCGAAAAAATTACTTATGATATTCCTGAAATTTTTCCTATTTACAACTGTGAGAAATAAGAGCTGGGAAAGTGATGGATTATGTCTGTTAGATTTAAGACGTTCGTTAAAAAACGTGTTTTATTGTAATGATTTTTTTTTTTTTACTTTACATTTCCAGTGCTTGTACGAAACGAACTCGTTTATAATTTACATCTTCATTCAATTATTAGTGCTCCATGGCAGTTGCTCCATTGTGCAGATTACCATTCTGTCCGACCATGTCACCGCCCAGACTAAAGTTGGGCGGTAGTTGTCCGCTTTGCAGTATACGCGATAATCTTTCAACTTCTTGTAGCGAATTTGCACGCTTAATTGCTTCTCGTATCCGTTGCAAATCCTCCTGATTCGCTACTTTGGCAGCTGCACCTGAATCGCCACCTGCAGCCAATGCTTTAGCATCAGCTACTGCCGCAGCTGCAGCGCTCAGTTTCGTCTTCTTAGCAACCTCTTTGAGCATATCTTTGCCTTGTTTACTGCGAAAAAACTCTTGCGCAGCCTTACGATCTTTTTGTTTAATCTTCCTGAAATCGAGCAGACGCAGTTGTGGAAATTTGTATGCCATGTACTCGCGATAGTAGGCTTTGGTCGACACCGGATTGATGAGTAAGCACATAGTATCCAAGTGCGGTAGCTGCACCAACGGTTCCAAGTCACCGAACTCTTGCAAATTGTTACCCGTTAGTATCACTGAGCTGAGATTTGGCAATGTTTCGTGCAGATTGTCGCCGATGCGCAGCAGTCGATTGTTGTTCAGTAGTAGGCACTTGAGACGCGGCAGGTAAGGGAAACCGTCAAGTTTACGCAGATCATTGTCCGAGAGGTCAATGGTATCGAATTGATCAAGTGTGGCGCCAAGATTTTCGATTTGTGGTATTTTGTAGCCACGCAGATCAAGTTCACGTTCCCGGCAAGGGTTGATGAATTGCATCGACTGGTTTATCAAATCAGGCGTAAGTTTCACCATCTTGGTGAGGCGTTTACGATTGATTTGTTTTTAATGTTGCGAATACTTTTAATTAGTATATTAACTGTGTGTTGGAGCTTAGTTAATATAAAGATTTAGATAATTTTTACACTTTTATACAATGCGCGTGAAATGAAACGAGCGTCTTCCGAAATAAATGAAAAAAACTTCAAGGTGTCAAAAATGACACTACGATGTTAATATTTTTATGCAGTGCTGCCAAGTTTGTGGTATTTGCAGTAAAAGCAAGGCTGCAGTCAAGTATGAGCTTGAAAGTTATACAATTCCATGGTAGAATAATACATGACAATAGCCGCGTTTTTTCCAACATCCAAATCGGATTTGGATTACGATTTAGCGTGCACAAAATTAGTTTCATAGCTAGATGGCATTGTAGATGGCAACAGCAATGAAGAGAGAGAGAATATAAAAACAGGAAAAAAGCTATAAAGGTGTATTTACACGATTCACTATCATTTTTCTCTTTGAATGAATCATTCAATTTAAAAAGTGTAAATTGATTTTTATCTTTAAAATTAAGATGATTGCCATCCACATTGAACAGTGAAAGATGTAGAAGTATTTCCTACTTTTGATTAAAGTGAAAGAAAATCGTACTTATGTTTTTTCCACATTTCTTTTTGTAGTTCTTGCAACAATCCTATAACTATTATCTGAATTCCGTTTTTTCATTACTTTATGAATAATAGCAATGCTAATAGCAATTAGCATTGCTATTATTTTTTTTTAACGTCAATAAAATAAATCAGCCAACGAATCAATTTTGACATTCACATCGGATCATCCATAAAATTTTTAATTTACACTTTGAATAACGTAAATTATAAATTGATTCCCTATCATCATTCAACGTTCACTGTCATCGTTTTGAAATTCGCCGCAATACAATTATTATCAGCAAGGTCTTGAATGTGCTGCGAAACAAAAACGCGTAAGTTATGTAAAAAGATGTGATGCATAATTTTTGTTGCTGCTATCTTGAGCCACTTGATAATAGGTACGTTTTTTGGTATCGTTATATACGTTTAACCAAAAAATGCTCATAGCCACTTAACTTTAGCATGGTGTAATAATAATCAGGTGTTAGTTAGTTTGACACTTTTCTCTCCAAATGATAAATTTATGTTTCTCTTATCAAAAACAGCTGATGGTGAATTAGAATGAAAATGAATTTTATTAAATTCGTGTTTTTTGTGCAAGTAAAAAAAAAATTTCAGTAATTTAAGCTATTATCAGTAGAGGCATTGAACATTCTTTAATGGCATTCGTTATGTTCTTTAAGCAGACGATGTGAATGCAAGACAATTAGCATGCTGGCCAAAGCTTCATGTCGGTGGCACCTTCCAGGGCACGTTTTTGATAATATGGCAAAACCATTCAATCGCGAACATGGCAAATGGGCGAAGATAACTGCAATAACTTTTTGCCAACACAACACTGCACTATTACTTGCATCAAACATTTATTTATACTTTATACAATAAACTATAACACATCATCTAGCAACTCAAACAAATAATACAATTTGAAAACTATCAACAGTTCTGCTCTTAACACCTGATTCCTATCAGTCAAACCTAAATCAGCGCGTATTGAGCGTAGCATTTTTACGCTGAGCTTTAATGCCGAAGTACCATCCCTAAATGAAAGCGGTTAGCGGCAAGCAAATGTCAAAAATAAAACATGAACGAATTAGAGGTACTAGAGAATATTTTAATTTTAAATCTAATTTCAAGCGACCACCGCAGTTAAAACTATTCTTAAACTATAATATCCACAAAATTGTTAACTCCATGTTGTTAATTCAAGAGCGTGCTAAAACATTTTTCGTCAAAATTTGGCAGCATTGCGAGTTTCTTGTCACTTTACTTACCCAATAGACGCATGCTACACGATGGACACAATCACTACAAGGAAGCCTTGACAGCTACCTATAAGTTTTATGCTATTTTTTGCAATTTCCTGTTCCCGTACCCAAAAAATTTGCAAATAGAGCAAAAATGAGAATTCCAGTTCTTTTCAAATGTTGCTATTTTTCGCTACACAAATTCGGCGAAGCAGAAATTCGCAACAATTAGCAAGCTGTTATGTTTTGACAGCTAATGTTAAATTAGAGTGCCATCCATTAAAACATTTATTCTTTTGATCCGATATTTGTCCAAAACATTTGTTTTAATAAACAAAAGTTTTTGGCGTTTCGTCAAAAGTTGTAACTTTTGCGAAAAACCTTGTTCCTGTACTTTTTGCAACTTTTCTAGCAAAGACAGCATTTTTTCGCTTACTCTCTCAAATTTTGAAATTTGCGAATTTCTGCTGCAAAAGTTCGGGAACACACTTAATGATTCCATACCTTAAAAATATATAAATAAAACAATGTTTTTTTCGCTATTTAATTTATTTCTTTTTTTAATTTAATTCTTACTATTCTTGATCATTAATCGTATTATGTTTCGAAACTAATTATAAACTATAATTTGTCATCTATGTATATTGTTGTTAATTATTATAAAATGTTTTAAACGTTTGTTTAACTTGACATTTAATAAGTCGCCATATATAAGTCGATTCTGTATTTGAGAAAAATGTATGTTAAAAAACATTGGTGGGTGGTGGGGGCAGTTAACGGTTATCAACAACATCTAATTCTCTTAATGAGTGCAGCTATTTCGAGAGTTTCAATCAGTAGAAGTTTATGTGAACTCGTTGATTTTGTGCATTTATTTCTTTTTTTATCAGATAAGATTTCTAACTTTGAATTTCACTTATATAACTATTTCATGAACAATTTTGGTGTCGTATGGAGACTAAATGATTTCAGTTTCTTTTTTAATTCATTGCAATTTAGGAAGATTATTTATGACTTACTGGTAAAGCATGCATAGTTTTTTTTTTTGCCAATATTATTTAGTTAAGTCGTGTCAAGTATTGAAATTTAATTTTTTATTTTTTCAAAATATCTACAATTTTATTTCTTGTTTAATAAAATAATATTGTTTAATAAAAGTTCTACAAAAACAAATATTGTAAATATTAAACATAGATACTTCATACAAATTTAGCAGTTTACTAAAAAATAAAAGTAAATGACATGCATATAAATCGTTTGATATCAATTTGACATCAACAATTTTTGTTAGATTTAATTTTTTACTAGTGATTATGGTGATAAAGCAAATTGTTGACCGTGGCGGTATTTACACTAGACAATAGCGTTTAGACAGTTGCGATACATTCATAATTTTTTACGCATACACTCATACTTTGAATGACTGGAGGTATGAACATTTCAAGGAATTAAGTGGAAATTTTTAATAATTCCCTTATTAGAAGAGATTTATAAACGAACGAAAAAAACGAAAATGGCCATTTCAGCCATTGAAAGGACTTTGACCGAGCTTATGATCAATTGTGTTGTGTGTGTTATGAAATGTTTGAAAACAAATGGTCGAGAACTGGACCTACATATTTTATGCCGACTCCAAACGGCTTATGTTCTCAAGAAGCTTTTCATGGTAGTAAACTCTCTGAGGTTTGCCATTGTCTGCAGAGTGGTGACGGTCGAACAGAAAAATTAATTAAATTGAAAAACCTTTCTGTGCCAGGTGAGATTCGATCCAGGGTTCTCTGGCGTGTGGGCCACAGACTCTACCCACTGCGCCACGGCCGCCACAGAAGAGATTTATAACTTATCAAAATATTCACTTTTTTGTCTACTGTCTGCGATCTGTTTTCCAACCGTCTGGACGCCTCTTCACAGACACAGTATTTGGCAACAAATACGTATTCTTTACTGTCTTAACAGTTCTGTCTAGTGTAAATGCTGAGTTAACCATCGATTTGGATTTCTACAACTTAACATCTTTCAGTTTAGTTGTTTACTCTTAGGCACCGAGAAAAGGACTTGCGATTTTGAAATAATGGAGCTAAGTGAATTTAAGGGCCTTTCGAAGGAAATAAAGAAATTTTAATGAATGAATTTTTTTGAAGCTGTATTTTATTTTCGACAAAAATTTTTTATATATTATTATAAAAGCTATTGAAGATTTATCCCTGACATTTTGGTCTAAAAATATTCTTCGATAAGGTAGAAAAGTGCAATGCCGTGAAATACCTTAAATTTGCGGCGTGCAAGATATCTGGACATATTTTTTTCCCGGTTTAGTGAAGAGTTTTTGGGCGTATAATCGTTGATTTTTGAAAAATATTAATATATTAATATTTGGCAAAATGGCGGGCGTAGAAAGAAAATTTTAATTTTTTGTGCACAAAATTGGCGTCGACGTTTTAGGCTATAAACTAAAAAATATGTATCCAAAAAAAGAATCGAACGATTGAACGCTCAAGAACTCTTTACTAAACCGAAAAATTTGTTTGCACTTTTGAGCACTTTTTGATAGAGAGCTATAGACTATAGATTCGCGATATTATCACGCTGTTAGCGTAACAGAAATTATTGCTGTACAGCATTCGTTTTAAGGGATAACCAAGCGTCGACCAAGCCCAAGCTATTAACAGGCAAATTACTGAAGCGATTACCAACTAACTAACGAACAAATGACCGATTAATGAAGCGATTGCCAACCGATTACCGAAGCAATTACCAACGCATTGCCGAAGCGATTGCCAACCGGTTACTGAAGCGATAACCAATAACCGAAGCGATTACCAAATACCGAGCGTTTACCAACCGATAACCGAAGCGATTGCCAACCGATTACCGAAGCAATTACCAAATACCGATGCAATTACCAACTAATTACCGATTTATAAAGCGATTGCCAACCGATTACCAACTGCTGCGCGAACACAGCAATCATGACTTCAAAAAGTAGTAACTACGATTTTACTTTTATATTATTTCGATAATTTACTGCCATTTTTGGCAACACTGAACTTTTGTAAGCAATCGCATTTTCCTGTTTCTTTATTCTCACTTTTTAAATTAACGTCACCGTAACACAAAATTTATATTTTATTGAATTTTAATTAATTAAATTGTATTTCAGTGAAATAAACACGCATTCACAACATCACAGTTTATTTCTTTTGCTATGATGTAACTTTGTTACCAGTCGCTAACATCAACCGAATACCGAACCAATTACCGAAGCGAATGTCAACCGATTACCGAGCCAATTACCGATTACACAACCAAAGTAATTATGTTACAAGTATATTATATATATAAACATTAAAAAATAGCAGTTTGAATGTTTACAACTCATAAATTGATAGAGTTAAAAAAAGTAGAACGCGTCTGATTTGCCGACTCTAGCTACTTTGGAAATTCAAAACAGCTATGTTATTTCATAGCCTTAAGTTTTCACTTCGGTCGGCAGTCCCCCCACTGCCTACTTTTTTTCAGATAAGCCAGTCTCCGGATATCGTTTTTTTTTTATTTTTTCTACCTTAACGACGAATATTTTTGCACCAAAATATCAGGGATAAATCTTGAAAAGTTATACTTTAATAATGTAAAAAATGGTGGTCTAAAATAAAATACAGCTTCACAAAAAAAATTTTTTTTAGAAAGTGTCTTTTTTTTCTTTTAAAAAACTGCCGAAGGCCCTTAAATGCAGAACAAAATTAAACCTAAAAATTTATGAAATAAATGTTAAACAGTTTTTATTAGATTGTCCGTTTTTTAAAAATATCTTGAAAATATTTGTTTTTATAGAAAATACTCGCCTAACAATACACACTCAGTTTTATGCATAAATATTAAGAACGTATTTATTAGATGACGTCATCGTGAAGTAAGCAGTTATAAAAATATGATTATATTAAAATTTTAAACAATTTTATCATTGATGTAAGACATTTGTTTTGTAATGTTTATTTCAATTATAATTCTTATTTATTTTAATTGATTGATTTGGTAAGAAATACAGTTTAAAAAAATGATTGGCACTTAAAATAAGTTTTAGAGCATAGAATATAGAATACATAGTACATACATATACATGCTATAAGTTGTGATTTATATTTAAATATTTAATTATATTTCTTTTATTAATGTATATTACACGTAATTAAATGTTTTGAAGAAAATGTTTAAAAACTAAATAATGATTAAAAAAAACATGGTTTAAAATTACATCAAAAAATAGTTAAATATTTTTAAATATTGTACATTAAATACTAGAATTGCAATTGCACAAAATTTTTTATTGTTTTTTTTTTCTTCTCCGTTTGCGCTAAAAATATAATTCAGCATATATATATAAATATAGTATATAAAGTTAATTTAGTATAAGATTGTTTTAAAATAAGGCAAAACAAACACATAGATAGACTTTGTTTTTTTTTAAAGAAAATTTTAAAAAATTAGGTAAAACATTAAATTAAAATTCACATTGGATAAGCAAAAATTGTTTAATAAGTAATTAAAAAGTTTGTTTATTTATTTTATTGTTGTTTTGTTTTTGTTTTGTTTGTTTGTTTATTTCTTTATAATACTTGACTATAGATCAACAACATCTTCCTTGGTGTATTGAGTGTCTCTAAAAGTTCGACGTATGGAAGACCGCTGCAGGCCTTCAACTAATGTCTCCTAAAATAAATGTGCGTTTATATTTTTTTTATATTTAAATGAGTTAATTTGTTAAATGTGACACAAAGAATGAGTTAGAACATTAAGCTAGACATGCAATGCAACAATGAAAATATTGAAGACAGCTGGAGTTAAACACATTCATTAAAGCTTAAGTTTTAATGGAACATACACGTTGTTACAAATAATACATATTAATACAAATAGAAGCAAAGCAAACTTTACATAAAATACGAGTAACTAAACCCATCTTAAATAAAAGTACAGACAGTTGATAGTGTTTCGAGAACTAATCAATAGCATTGTTTAAATGCAGTAAAGTTAATAAAAAAAAAGAAATTATAAAAAATATAACATTTTTGCAGCAAATTGATAGCGTTGTTTGTTATTTTCGCCCCCAAGTCAGTAGCGAGCTAACACATAAATGATTGATATTTTGAAATATGCAGAGCACAGCTTGTTATTATAATGCTTAATAGTTCACCACAGCACATACTCTGAACCACCCAAGCAACACAGGATGAATGATATTTTTGCTAAAGTTGCTCAAACCTCGAATAATGCTGATATTTCTTTGCCTGCTATGCGTTTTACGTTGAGGTCGTTGCCCTGCTTTTCAGCAGCTGCAACAATCATTGAATCGGCATGGTTTTTGTTGTTGCTGGTAGAACTTCCATTGCTAACAATTTCATTGGCGATAAAAGCACTGTTGCTGTTGTAGCTGCTACTGCTGCTGCTTCCATTTTCACTGATAATTGTTTTGCTGTGAATTTCATTGGTTTCGCTGGTATGGCTATTCGTGTTAATAATTTTAAAGCGTGTTGCTGTTGATTTTGTTGTTGTGGACGAAGTGCTCATAGTTGACGACGACGACAACGACAACGACGATGACGTTGCAGTGGTTATGTGTGAATTGCTTGTTGTTAGCAAAGATCTGGGTAATACAGCTGGTTTTTTTGGTAGCTCTTTGGTTTTTTGTAGCATGTTTTGTTTTGTTTTGCAAAAATAATAAAAATTAAAACAACAAATAAGAAACATAAACAAAGTAAAATCAAATTTAATGAAATATACACTCAACAAAGTTTTTTCTAATTCATTTGCACTCTAACGTTTATATTTTGGAAAAATATATTTATCAGTTACTTGATACAAAATTATCACAACTTAAAATTCGACACCCTAGAGATCATTTTATGCAATTCACATCCCAAAGCTTTTAAGTATTACATTTTGAGTTGCGACATTTTTGCAGCAAACGGGCGATAAACGTTTGCATACAGTTTTTTTTTTCTGGTACAAATTACAATTATCTATATATATGTTATTAATGTGCCTTGAAAAAAAAGTTCCATTTGTACCCATCTTAAAATGAACTTTGATGTGTTTTATGACGACTCCCAAAATATTTTGGCAATATCGAAAGCATCCAGTAAGCTAAGCCATTTTGTAAAAACCTCCAAAAATCATGTTTTTCTTAAATATGTTAGCTAGTGTAATAATTGTAAGAAAGAATATTGCCACAAATGATTGGCCTGAAAAAGTTTTTCCCATCTGCATCAAAATTTTTTAATACTATTTTCGTGCATTTTTTCACCTTTATTTGAAGAAAACTTCTTAGGCGGTGCTTCGAAGAAATTTGGACAATTGACCAGTGAAATTTCAAAGTCGCACTGCAGTTCATTTCGTTACATCAAAAAAAAAAAAAAAAAAAACAAAATTACATCAGGAAAACATTACAACAAAATATATTCTAAAAAGGATTTCAAATAAATTATCTTTTTTCAATCGAGAAATTTGGTTGTTTTCCTAGCTTTTAATATAAAAATAGGCGAAAAAATAGCACTTTCTCTAATCCTATAGCAACTTTTCGAAAAAAATTTTTGATGCAGAACGGAAGAACTTTTTCAGGCTTATAATTTCTGATAACTTTTTTTTACAATTATTACACTAGCCAAAATATTTACGAAAAACATGATTTTTGGAGGTTTTTGCAAAATGGTTTAGCTATGGGAATCGTCATAAAATATATCAAGGTTCATTTTAAGAGGCATACAAATGGGACTTTTTTTCCCCCCAATACAAGTCGAGGCACCTTAATCTTCTTCTATTTTTATATAAAAATGGATGTATGTATGTATGTGGGTATGTGGGCATGTTTGAATGTGTGTATATCACGTATAGACTCCAAAATCTCTGAACCAACCTTTATGAAATTTTCATAGAGACTGAAACAGCATTTTGAGAGTGTTACTGTGAAGTTTGGTGTTGATTGGACAAGGGCGGCGTGGTACCTCCCATACAACCCAAATTGGCTGTATCGCCCACAAAAAAAAAAAAAAATGCTATGTATCAGACGGTTTTAATCGTATAAAACTTAAATTTAGTAATTTTGTTCAGATAATTACTCGGCGACTGTACAAAAAATGGGCGTGTTCGCACTATATCTACGCTCACTTTTCATAAATCATTTGAGTTCCTGAGATGTTCATGTTTTGATAGTAAATCTTAGTATGCAGGTGCTATGGGTCCAAGTGCCAATCACTATGTATATATAAATGTTGTCACGCCCACTTTTACCGCCCACAAATCAGTAAAAACGCTTTATATAAGACGGCTTTTACCGTATACGACTAAGATTTGGTAATTTAGTTCATGCGGTTATTTTCGACAACTGTTAAAAACTAGACGTGGTCACACATATCTACGCCCACTTTTTTGAAATCATGCTTATTCCTGAGTTGTACACGTTTTGATAGTGAAACTTGATATGCCAATATATAAAGTTTGCCACGCCCACTTTTACCTCCCACAAATCAATAGAACTTCTATTAATCGGACGATTTTTAACGTTCAATACTTCAATTTGATAATTGTTCATAAGCTCACTCTCAACAGCTTTGCAAAAAATGGGCGTGGTAGCACTATATCTGCACCCACTTTTCAGAAATAATTTAATTCCTGAGATGTGATCGTTCTGATAGCCAAACTTTGTATGTAGTTGCTATGGGTCCAAGTGGTGGTCACGTTATGTATAAATTTTGCCACGCCCACTTTTACCGTCCATAAATCCGTAAAAAGGAGATATATCAGACGGTTTTACAGTAGAACTAAAATTTAGTAGTTTAGTTCATATGGTTACTGCCAGAAACCATTAAAAAATGGACGTGTCGCACTTTATTTACGCCCACTTTTTAGAAATCATAATTTCTGAGCTGTACACGTTTTGATAGTGAAACTTGGTGTGTAGGTGCAATGTTGCGGTCACTATTCATATACATATATATATATATATATAAATGTTGTCACGACTACTTTTTCTGCTCATCTATCTATATGTAAAAAATGTATGTATGTATATTAAGACTCTTCAAGAAAGAAAGCTGTTCGGGTCGGTTCCTCAAAACAATGCTTGGTTTATGTTATGATGATTCCCTAAATATTTCGACTCTAGCGATAGCCATCCGTGAGAGCTGGAATGGTTTCAAATAAAAAAACAAAAAAAATATCCTTTAAAAATCAAAAGATTTTTTGATGCAGATTGGAAGAACTGTTTGCTTACTATTGTTTCTGACCGTTTGTTTTTGTTTTTTACTTTTTTTAGTCGAAATATTTTGGAAATCATCATAACATAAGCCATGGATTATTTCGAATAACCGAACCGAACAACTTTTTTAACCAATGGGGCGTGAGGCGCCTTAATGTATATAAGTGTGTGGGTATATGTGTGTATCACGTAAAGCCAATTTTTATACCGATGCCTTGAGAGTGTTTCTATGAAGTCTGGTGGCGATCGTAAAAGGGGGCGTGGCTCCTTAAATACACCTCAAAATTTCGATATCGAACAGTTTTGGAATTATAGGTAGAACAGCCTCGGAATTCATTATTCGACCTCAATTTACATACATGCCGTTCCAATGGTAACATTTTATGGGTGTTGAACGAGGGGCGTGGTACTTTTTCAGCATCCCAAATTTTCGGTATAGCTTTCGAATTCAAGTCACAATCAATGAAACTCGGTACAAACTTACTCGGTACAAAAGCGTGGCCTCATTATAGCTACGCCCTCTTTTAGGGGATAAGCGCTAAGCGCCGGGTATAAGCTAGTAAATAATGAAAAACTGAAAATAGTTATTCGATATAAAGAATTTTTCGACTTAAAAAAAGGGCTGTACAAGAAACCATTCGTTATATTGGAAGTCTACTGTATTTCCAAATTCAAATGAGCGCAGAGCACTACTGTAAGTCACACTTTTATTTTTATTTTTTTTTTTATAATTTAGCATTTGTTATAAGTTTTATTATAATGGAAATGACATGGAAATTTCACGTTGTTCTATTGTGTTTGACCAACAATTTTATGAAACATTTGAGCATGTGAACGGACTAAACTCAAATTAAAGCTTTTCTGGCGTTAACAAGAACAACAACCAGTGGCGATAATTGAAATTACAAATGTAAAAAATTAAAAATAAAAATTGTCGTTTTAGTTTTTTTAATAACACTTTCATGGTCACTTTGAACGTGAAGTTATAACAGCTGTTTTCGATGACTGCTTTAGAGTAAGAATTCACACAGTTCAGTTCAGCAAAAAAAAGTGTTTTTTGAAGCTGTTACACTTGCTGAAGGTGTTTCAAATGCCTTTTTTGCCTTTGCTGGATTTAAACATAGTTTCAACTGTCTTTTTCGGTTTGTATCCGTTCGTTTTTTTATTGATGTAAATGTAGGCAATATTTACAATAAAATAAATTTTAATAAAATTTAAAATTGAATTCAGAAATTTTTTTGTGACGTAACGCACGAGCCCCCCTTCCCCCTAAAAGTGTTACGTAACTTATGAACAGCGCCTAATTCAGAACCTTTTTTTCAGATGACTAGAAGGGTTTAAATAGAGTCAAGATGGAGGCAACCTTTTTTACCACCACCCATTCCTACCTGCCTGTAATTTTTTTAAATTTTTAATTTTTTTTGTTTTTAATATTTTTGTGTATTATTGAAATATTACAAAACATACGAGTATAATAAAAAAATGGACACTAAAAATATGTTTTTAGTTTTTTTTTAATTGCATTTTAAAACATGCCCATCATTTTTCCCTCTAGACTAGAAAACTGCCTTAATAAAGTGAAAATTACATATCATTAATTTTGTTTTCTTTCCAATTAAATATTGTAAAATTTTAAACACTTGCGTCGATTTAAAATATATGAATATAAATTTAAAAACTAATTTTTAAGGGGAACTTCGTGATTTTGCCAGATGTAAATGAGAAGAAAAAAAAAAATCATTTAAAATTAAAAAAATGTCTGTCCTCTACAAATTTAGGAGTAGTGCGCTAATGTTGGACGCATAAAATATAACTATACTCAATGTGGCATGCATTTTTAACAAAATTTAAATTATATGTTACAAATACTAAAATAATTTCAACATTAGCAGCAATAAATAAATTTAATCTTACCCATGCGATTGAGACCAGCTGCAAGTTCACGCACAGATTTCTTTTCCATGGCAGCACCTTTGGACAGAAATACATACAATAGCGCATTAAAATAAAAAGTGCCTGCTTCAATTAAAGCTCTTTTAACAACCTGGAGTAATGCCCACAATACTGCCACCACCGCTACCGCCTGCGGCAATTGCAATTCCAGGTGTTATGCCTACAATGGAACCACCGGAATTTTGTCCAAATGGCACAACATCACAATCTATAAAATCAAAAACTTCCACCATTCAAAACTGTACAATCCGTTGATCAAGAAAATAAAAAAACAAAAGTTACCATCATCCAATTTTTCTGGCGTTGTTTTGCTTGATTCGCTGCTATGGAAATCGTTGTTTCCGCCGCTTTTTGGCTCATTACCTACCACCGACCAGGGACGTGGTTTTTGCAAAACAATTGGTGTGCGCAGTATACCGTTGCCAGTCTTAACAATGACGCTACTGCCTTCGGCGCCAGTGTGACTTTTAATGGAATCGTTGCTAGGTGAGCGTACCTGTTCGTGACGTGCAAGTGGAGCTTTGAGCAAGCGTTCAGCTGCAGCAGCTGCTTGATCTTCGTGGCCTGCACTGGCACCGCCCTCAGTGCGCATTTTAACGAGTGGCGATTTGCGTCCTACAAGTGGTGAGTATTTTTCCAAGTTGTCAGTGGAACGTGAGCGTGTGGCCCAGGAGACGCCTAGCAAAAAAAACAAGGTTTTATTGTCAATAAAAAAGAAAAAACTTATGATTTTGCGCGAATACCTCTCAACAGCGGCGAGCTGCGATCCAATTTAATTGGTTTGCGTTCCTCCATTATGGGTGTCGTTTCCTCGGAGGTCATGTGTCCGTTGCCATCGCGACTCATAGTCGGGCTGTCAACGAAGGACAAAGAACTGCATTCTTCTGAAGTGGGTGAGACAAGTGGAGTCAAGGTTGTAGGCGTAACTGAACCAGGGCGGAAAAATTGTTCAAGCCCCTCACCAATTTCCTTGGTAACACCACCACCGGCTTCTGGAACGAGTGGTCTTGTAGGGGCACGTGTTTTGGCGCGTTTTGGGCGTCCCTTAACCAAGTGTTGCAGTTGAAACGAGGCGCTCGGCAGTTCAGTGATAGAGTCGCAGCACTCGTCATCGCCACGATCCATGCCAGTCATTGATGAGTTGTCTGCTCCACCAACCATGTCGCCGCCAGCGTGTGAATCATGCGGTGAAATTTGTGACGAGTTAGAGCGATGTGATGAAGGTGATTCCAGAAGATCGGGTATATGGCCTAAACTGAGATTCTCAACTACTGACTGTGGACGCACTTTACGGGCAACAGAACGACGTTTTGATGGTAGATGCGGAGTGGCCTGTGCAGAGAGAGTGAATAGAGTTAATTTCTTAAGTTTATGTGCAGCAACAAGTATGATAAAAATAAGGTACGAGTTTAAAAAATTAAGCACACAATGCTTGATTTGGTATTAATTCATGTGGATGTAATTGTGGAATGTAGTTATTTTGGTGCAATTTCCAAGTTTACAGTTAAAATAAGCAATATAAACAAAATATAATGAAATTAAGAAGTTTAAACTGCTGGAATAACAAGATAGCTTTTAAATCATAAAAAAATTATTTGAATTTTTTAGTTTTCTTGAATACTTTTAATATTACTCTGTTATTTGTTTATTTAATGTGGATGCTGTTGTGGAACACAGGGTTTAGTTATTTTATTGAAATTAAAAATTTTAAGGAAATAACTACTTCAAGCCGGCTATAAAAGATTGATTGAACTTAAGGCATTAAAAAAATATATTAGAAAGAAAAAATAAATAAAAAAAAAACTCAAGAGTATCTGCGCGTTAACTAGAAAATTATATTTTAGTTATTAAGAGAATTTAGTGTTTAGTTGAGAGCAAACTACTTACAAGGTTGAGATATTCCAATTTCTGTTATAATTTTGTTTGATTTTTGAAATTTTTGTTACAAAATTTTGCGTATGAGGATTGATTGATTGATATATGTGATTGCATGAACGAAGGAAAGACAAAGAACAGGTTGGTTTAAACAATTTTAACGTTTCGTATCGTTGTCGTTGTGGTTGTTTTTGTTGTTGTGATGTTGGTGAATTCAAGTTTGGATGAATAATGATGGAATTTTATGTATGCAAAATTTATGTTAATGTAAAATGCTAGTTAAATGAATACTTTTAACGTATCTATGTGTAATGTGAGTGAGTGAGTGAGTGTGATGTGTATGTTTTGTTTAATTGTGATGTTTGCTGATTACATAAAATGTGATGAAAATATGCAACACTAACGTTTATTACAACTCAAATAATGCTCTAATAGTTTAAATGCATGTCTGCCTAAAAATTGACATACATATAGTAATGGTGTTTTTTTTTTTATATGATTAAATATTACGACATTAACTCAAATAACGCGCTTTACACATTTTTACTATTTTTTAACTAAGGTAGACAACAGTATTTATGTTTTAATGCTTATGCAACTTATTTTTTTTATCGCTTTGATATGTTGCATTCTATTGCATCCACTGCGGTGGTTTGGAGTAACTTACAGTGGGTGATTCTAGTCCCAACTTTGGCAAAATTATGCCTCTGCCAGGTCGGATAATCATGCCATCGGAGTCCTGAAAGACAAAACAAAAAAATAGAATTTCATTACACAAAATTTATGAATATAGTTTTTTTTTTTTAAAATATAAAATTAAAAACAATGTTTAACTGGGAAAGATAAAGCAAGGTCGCCCAAGTCAATGTATAATATGAGAAGAGATCTCGAGCAATATCGGGTACTCACTTCTAGCTAAGTATATATTTACTAGTATTTATCCGTCAAAATGACAGCCGTTTTTATAATTCAGGAAGGTAGATAAAATCAATTATGTTTTTCTAGCTTGAATTAGATATAAATGAAGAAACATGATAGTTATTCACTTTAAGTTATGTTATAAAATTTAGCTAGATTCCTTAACTCTCATTACAAAAGTGAATTCTTGCCACCCATTGTATACCACATCGCCTCTTTTGGTTCATTTCCGAAGTTTATAATAAAAAATTATCTCACGCGCAATCCAAAAAATGTACGCCTTCTTAGGAGCCGAAAACGATTTCCCCCTTTCAAATTATTTTTCTAACTATGTCTTCATCTCAGTGTTAAGTTTATTGCTGCGATCCCTTGTCAAACACTCGACTAAAACATCTACCCGACGCTGGTTTTGTTCCATTGAGAGTAATTACGGTACCCATATCGCGCACAGCTTTTTCATGTTCATAGTTTCAGTCAATATGCGAAGTACAGCATTTTTGAAAATGCCTAAAATATCTGCAAGTGCGCGCACTTTTAGTCTAGGTTATCCAATACCATATTATGGAATTTTTTTTCCGCATTTCTGGTTATTCTGGCGTAGACAGTTAGTATAGTCATCAACTTCATTTGATCACTCTTTTCAATCACTATGGAAAGCTTAGTAGAGCTCCCATGTAGGTAAAAGTAACTTTTATGGTCCTTGGACACACATTTTTTGCCAAATAGATTCCACTTTTCATATTTTTATGCGTTTAAGATTAATAGTTAGCGTATTCCAAAGATGTATCGCATAGACAAAGAAATGTCGAGAGGTCAAGAGATACTTATGCCTGGGCTATATGAGCTGCTCTGTTCTTTGATTTCTACAAAACCTTAAAAGTTCCAATAAATAATCGGGCTCATTTTTGTTTATGATTTTATGCAACAGTAGTAAAGTACGAAAATTTAACATATCGCTAAGGTAAAGTTCGGTTATTTTCTTTGAATCTGAAGATATATTTTTGAGAAGAAGAGATATAAATTGGTTTCGGTTTCAATATTTTTGGCATTACTTGGTCATTGGGACTTTTTTGGGTTAAGTGGACTCCTTGCACAAAAATCTTGGATATTGTGATTAATAGGTTCGGCTTGAACAAATAGGTTCCACTTGGATTCGTTTTTTAACTACTTGCGCCATTGGAATTTCTTTGAGTTTAGTAGATTCCTTGCAAAAAAATTTTTTAAAAATTTTGTTCTGCTTGTATAAATAGGTTCCACTTAGAATATTTTTGATACTAGTTGGGACATTTGATCTTTTTTGGTTTTGGTACTCTTGGACCAAAATATATGGTTCTATGACCAATAGTTTCCACTTGAATCATATATCGTATTATTGGGATCATTGAAATTTTTTTGGATCTTGTGGACTTCTTGAAGAAAAATCTTGGATTTTTAAGAAATAAGCTGGACAAATGGGTTCCACTTGGACAAATAAGTTCCATTTGCAGTTTTAGAACTAGTTGGGTTATTGGTCAAAAACTTCAAGATTGTTGTCCAAGAAGTTCACAAGTCCCATAAAAGTTAGAATGTCCCAATATTTCTCAAAAAAAAACCCCCCCAAGATTTGTGTTCATGGAGCCTACTTGAACCTGAAAATATCCAATCACTTAACTATTCCAAAACTAATGTAAGTGGAACCTATTTGTCTAAGTGGATCCTATTTTTCAAAAAATGTTTGTTCAAGGAATCCACTAAGCATAAAAAAGTTCAGATGACCCAACCAGTTTCAAAAACATTAAAAGTGGAACCCATTTGTTCAATTGGAACCTATTTGTCAAAAAATTTTGTTCAAGAAGTCCACTAAGCCCAAAATGTTTTAATGGTACCCAACTAGTAAAATATTACAATTGAAACCTATCTGTCCAAGTGGTACGAATTTGTCAAAAATCCAAGAATTTTGTCCAGGGCAGTCCATTAACCCTATACCTGTCACGCTATCTGAGTAACAGTTAATGTTATTTTTGAATATTTTGTGTAATAAGTAAATATTATCAAAACATAAAAAAATTAATTGCATATTACAGAAACAGAGCGACCAATAATAAAATACATTTAACTTATTTTTCTTTCAAACCAGTTTTAAATCATATTTATTGGTTTGAAACTTAATAGTGACTCAAAGATATATCGTGACGTGAACCAACCACTTTAAAACCAACAAATTTTCAATGACCCGAATATTTTCAATAACCTGAATATTGAAAGTGGAACGCATGTAGTTGCCCAAGCGAAACCTATTTTAAAAAAATTTTATTTAAGGAGTCAAATAAGCCGAAAAATTCCTAGTGGCCTAACTAATTCCAAAAATACTGCAATTGGAACCTATGTTTAAGTGGAAAGTAATTGTCAAAAATCAAAGATTTTTTCCAAGAAGTTTTTCCAAAGATTTTTCACAGAACCTAAAAAAGTTCCAGTGATCCAACTAGTACCTTATATAACACATGTGGGACCTTTTGGTTATAGGAGCATAGTTTTTTTTGTCCACAGTGTTTCAATTTTCAATCCTGTCCTACATTTCCATGACTTGCTCATGAGATGTCTCATTGTCGTTCTCGTCCACGAGCACGTACGTGTTAGTAAGTACACGGAATTAGATCTCATTTCAAAGTCTCACCAAAACGTTCGCGCTCGTGGACAAGAGCAACAAAATATTTTCTAGGGTACGCGCCCGGGAAGCTCATTCTAACTGGGATCCTTTCTATCTGGATGTTTTTAAAATTAAAAAAAAATTGTTTTAAAACATTTTTTATTATATTAAAAAGGTTATTATCATTAAAAAAACATCAAGAAAATATTACAAAAAGATTGATACAAAAATAAGTTGAATAATAGCATGTTAAAACAAACAAAATATTTTAATTCAATATGAAACGAAAAAATTATTCGTTTTTCAGGAGTCTGGGAAACTATATACAAGAAGAGCGCTACTCCAACCAAAACGCTGTAATTGCGTCCTTTGAAGAATTTTGGGAGAAAAAAAAAACACGGACTTTTTCCAAAATGGAATGTTTGATTAACTAACACGTTGGCAATGCACCATAGATGCAATCGGTGAATATTTTTAAGAATAAACGCATTTCATTTCAAAATAACAGAGTTTCTCTTAACCCTTTAAAATTCGACATTTTGTATGAAACTATGTGATAATTTAATTGGTTCAGGTTGAGCTATAAAATCTGTTATTCATACAGTTCCTCAACCTTCTTGAACCGATCGGTACAAGGCGCGACAAATATTTTCAAATAAAATCAGTCTCAGTAATAAATTAAAATTACTTGTAATTTCTTTACAGAGTTTTCTTTGTATTTATATGAATAGAAAATTTCGAATTTTATCAATAAAAATATCACATCTCAAGTAGTTTTGTGCCAAATTTGTGTTCAAATAAAAATCTTATTTTAAGTAAATATAAAGGAGTTTTTAAATACATGACTTTGCACTCAAGTAACTACAGGCTCAGCAGCACTGATAACAGTGAAAAAAATTACATGTCAATTGAATAAAGTTGTATAAAAACAGAAAAAAACATATAAAAATTGTAAAAGTAATAAAAAACTTATGTGCTGATAATAAATAGAATAGAAAACATGCGTATATTCATTGTTTTATAAGCACTTTTATACTCTGGGTGTGGCTACGTATAGAGTATAAAAAAGAAATTTTTGCTAAAATTATATGAAAGAATTCATTAAAATATTTAATTAAATTAAGCAAAAAAACAAAGAAGGCATCTTAATTTATGGTTTGCAAATAAATAAATGCTGCCTTCTGTACACAAAGTTTGCCAACATTAGCTATCTTATCAGGCAAGTGGCTCAGTTTTTTTTTTATCATTTGTTTTGAGAAAATAAACATCAAAATATTTGTTTTTTTTTTTGTAGGTAGAATAAAGTAGAATATTTGCCCTATTATTGTTTCTATTTATAAATTGAGCAAAAAAAAAAAATGCAATTATTATCAAGCTTATCGAAAATAAATATTAGCTCAGAACTAATAACAAAAAAATTAAAAAAAAAAATTGAGGTGAAATGCTTTCGAACTATATCAAACAAGGTCGCAGAACTTATACGAAAAATTCCTTAAACAAAAGTAGATATAATGCCAGAAACTTTAGAAAATGTTGAGCATTTTGGTGTTAAAAACTCGACACTCATTTTAATAATATACTACTTAAATATAATAAAGCCATAATCTGTTAAATCATCATAAGAAAAGAGTTAACACTTACATGACTAGAGCGACTGCGCACGATATCAGGTGTTTGCGGCTCATCCAGCAGCACAGATGGCGAATCGGCAATGCCAAGGCCACGGCGGTAACGTGTTAGCGCCTCCAGCACCTCATCAGTGGCACGATCCGAGATGGCTGCAGCCAAAGATTGTTCAATTTCACTGAAATAAATAAAAAAAAAAAATTGCTTGTAAAAATGCGATTTTTTTTTTAAAATTATAGCTTTAGCAAATAGTTGTGGAAAAAATATAAAAACAATCACTTTTTGATTGGCGCCTCATCGAGAAGCTCGCTTTCCTCTTCATTTTGTGCTTGATGCAATGATAGCTTATTATTGGCTCGATTGTAAACAAATTCATTTTCGACATTCTCCGTTTGTAATTTTGGATCTGCATTGGTATAAAAACAACAACAAAATGCGCGCATGACACGCCCCATTTCTTTTTTTTTCAATTTGTCTGTATTTTTAATTTAGTTTAGTTTAAATATTTTTCTTTGCAATTCCATATTTTCCATGAATTTAGCACGTTATATCTACGCAATACTATTAGAAGCTACCGTATGACTAACTACGATAATAATTCTATTGAGATCTGCAGCTGAGAGCAGCTGTTTCACATAATGGCAGTCAATTAAGAAGTAGACGGATTTTAACGCTATGCCGGATGGAATCACGCTAGGTACTCGTTGTTTTCTTATATAAACAATGTGTGACATTCAACGCAAACTAAATACAAGCACCCAAAGTTCTCGCTTAAATTTCGATAACGCGCCGCAGCAGCACAGAGAATAGCACAAAATCATAATAAAACGAGTTTCATTGTTTTAATATGCAATACGTTGTTATAAATTGCTAATCTTATCTTGGCATGTAAGCACTACCGGCTGCGTTTGTTACTCAGAAAGCTCAAGACAGTGGAGCAAACTAAGTAAATGCGAACGAACGTGTTTATAATTAAAATATGACTTTTAACAGGCCCGTAGCCAGGATTTCGCTTGGGTTGGGGGAGGGAAGGTGTAATTTAATAGATAAAAAAATTTCTAAGTAGAAATCAGTAAAACATTGTTTTATTAATTTGAGAAAGAGAATTTTAAATTGTTTTTTAAAAAGTAAAATTGCGAAAATTAATACAAAAAATAAAAATTTCCCTAATACAGTAATATTATTTTAAATGTAACAAAAAGAGTTCTTAAAGTTTATTAAAATTAAAATGTACTATGCACAATTAAAAATTTTTTTTAATAAGTTCACCGGTTGAAGTTTGATTCACAACTTTTATTGGGCATTTCACCTAAGCAGGACAACCAAATATTTATAGTCTTCAGATTTATAATCCTTTCTCGGTCCCTAGTTAGTGTTCGAGTAATCGTAAGAAGACAAAATATTACTTTTCGTGATAACAATTTTAACGATATAAATTATATTCAAAAGGAAATTTATTAAAATATTTATCAATTATTTTTTTTAAAGTTTGAAATTTTCAAAGTTTTTCCAAATAATAAAAAAAATACTTTTAAAAATGTCGAAGTTTAATAATTGAACTGTTCCATTTTCTCACAAAAATTGGATATCATGGCTGAGAAAAATTGTCCAATTCCCAATAACAACACTGTATAATTTTTTTTTTTAAATTTTTGAGCATCTATGATAAAATTCATATTTAAATTTAAGAGGATTTTAAAAACCCGTAATTGGAAAGTTAGCCTTTGCAGAGAACCAATATTTCATACACAAGCTTGTGAGTTACTTACTTAGGTGGCCATAACAACCCGTGTTCGGGTTTCGGCCGACCCGATCAGCTCTCGCCAGGCACCTCTGCTTTGCGCGCGCCTTCTCCAATTGGATACATCAAGTGCGGTTAGGGCTTACTCGGCCTGATCCATTCATCGGAGGAGGCATGGTTTCGCTCGTCGTCGTTGATCAACGACCCTCGCCTTGAGCACCTTTTTCGCTAGAGCTACGTAGTCCACACGATGGAGATGACCCAGCCAGCATAGATAGATTTGTTATGTTTAACGTTGACACCTGCCGCGAAGGCTTAATTCAACGTTGTTCCATAACAATTGGGACCGATACAAAGCGTCGGTCAGCGCCCCTTTGAGGATTCAAAGGTACCAAATTAGCTCCATGTTGTGATGACACTTCGCAACCCTTGGTGAGGGTGGAGGCCTATCTAAAACCTAACTAAAACTAACTATCTAAGGGGTATGGCGCCCGGTTTGAGAGTGCAAACCACACCGAGCTAGATAGCTCTGCCCGTGATATGGGTAGTAAACCACAGCCACCACGAAGACTCCCCGAAGGGCCAGCCCAATCCAGTCAGCCTAGTATATGCCAGCAGAAGCCAGACATACACCGGGGGCCGCTGACTGCCCGTGGTACCAGTTTTAAAGTCCTTGGTCAGACCTCGTAGCTTACACCCCAGCTACTCCCAGTTTTAGCCCATCACAGCTCTGGACTGGTCACCAATCACCCAGCCAGCATAGTCGCTACACAGTTATACGCCGAACTACGTCAATATCTTAGTAGACCTCATACAGCTCGTTGTTCATTCGGATGCGATAGTCATCGCCGACTTTTTCTCTCAAGAACTTTTCTCTCAAACACCCCCAGAGCAGCTGCGTCAGTTTGGTAAACTTCCCATGCCTCAGCGCCATAAAGAAGCACATATAGAACGAGCGTCTTGTAGAATGTTAGTTTTGTTGATCAAGAGCGGGCTCTGGAACTTAGTTGCTTATTGAGCCCGTAGTAGCACCTATTAGCAATTATTGTTCTTCTTTCTTTATCTCCAGGCTGACTGCGTTGTTGTTATTAATGACGGTGCCAAGGTATACACACTACTTAACTACTTCAAAGTTAGAGCTGCCGGATGAAACGTGGGAGTCTAGACGCCGCGCTCCCTTGTTTGTAGATAGCATATACTTTGTTTTACCCTAATTTATCGTCAAACCCACTTTGGCTGATTCCTTTTCGATAGCGGTGAAAACAGCGGTAACATCTCTCTTGGTTCTGCCGACAATATCAATATCGTCAGCGCACGCAAAGAGCTAGATACCTTTGTAGAAAATGGTGCCATTACGATGCACACCGGCCTTTCGTACTATCCCCTCCATGATGATGTTGAAGAGATCGCAGACAGTGGATCGCCTTGTCTTTCGGTATTGAAGGTTTCGCAGAGGTCATGTCCTACCTTGACGGAGCTGCATGTGTTGCTCAACGGCATTCTGCAAAGTCGTACCAACTTTGTAGGTATACCGAGCTCAGACAATCCCTTCTCAGGCTATCGAACGCAGCTTTGTAATCGACAAATAGATGATGTGTGTCAATTTGGTTTTCGTGGGGTTTTTCTAGGATTTGTCGTAGCGTGCAAATCTGGTCTATGGTGGATTTTCCAGCCATACTGATAAGGTCCAATCAGTGTTTTTGTAATCGGCTTTAATCTTTCACACAGTACGCTTGAGAGAACCTTATATGCGATGGAAATAAGACTGATATCTCGATAGTTGGGTAACGCTGAGATTCCAATCGTCGGTCATGCTTTCCGCTAGCCATATTTTGCTGATTCGCTGCCGGTTTTAAACAATTCAGCTGACAGGTCGTCAGCACCCGCTACTTTATTGTATTTGAGTTGTTGGATAGCAACTCTTCTTGGCTAGGTGGTGGTACTTCCACTCCGTCATTGTTGATTGGTAGCTCTGAACTGCGCTCTCCATGGGCGGCATTGGTGGAATCGTCGCCAGTAAGTAAATTGGAGAAGTGCCGTCTCCACAATCTCAGCACACACTGCGTATCCGTATTCAGATCTCCATTTTCGTCTCTACAAGTGGATGCTCCGGGCTTGAAACCTTGGGTTAGACGCTTAACCTGTTGATAGAATTTTCGTGCATCCTTCTTGCCCTGGTATACCTCTAGTTCCTCACGCTCACGCTTTTCCTGCTCTCTTTTCCTTCGTCTGAAAAGGCGCTTCTCTTCCTTCCTCTTTTCGCGGTAGTTTTCTCGCATGGCTCGCGTTGCAGCATTTATTATATATGCTTATTAGTTTTAAAATATTGTAAAGGAACACAGTTAAGGAGGACACGTTTCGAGGTAAGACAGAAACTACAAAAGTAGGACTGTCCTCCCTAGGGAAGGACGATTGGTCACCTTATATTAACGAATATTGTTGATATCTTTTAACAAAAGTTAGTGTGTATTTCTGAATCTTTGCCACTGTATTGTTCGCTCTTCAACTGATTCATCAAATTGTTATCAGAGCACAGTGTAAATAAAGAAAGAAAAAAGCTTTTTAACGAAATACAACACCAAAATATTGCTAAACTAACACTTTTACAATTACAATAGTTGCTTTAGTTGGAATGCGAGACATTGGAAAATTTTCACATCAAGGTTATATAGGTGTATTTACAGAAGAGCATAAGAGCGCAGCAGCTTTAAACAAACACTAACAAACTTACCCAACTTTATTCATAATCTCACTGCCGGCGTTATTGAGCAAGCAGCTTTGTAGAAAATCTTCTGATATAAGCAAGCGATCGGCAAGCACTTTACGCAAATCCTGCACGACTATTTGATTGCCCAAAGTTTTGGGACACTGCTCGACAGCAGTGCGTATCATAGTCTCTAGAGTCTCTTCCAGATAGCCTTGTATGGTGTAGCTCAAATCGCTAGCAATGCGTGTTAGCTTAATTTCCACCGGATGTGATTCACAGCGCACTGCTTCTTGCAACTTGGGCATAAGTTGTTTGCAGTTTTCTGCATCATCAATGAGACGCTGTACAGCTGAGCTTGAATCGCCGCAAGCGCCTTTGACTATGGAAATGCCATCTTGTGTCTCGGCCACCAACTTGTCGACCAACTGATGGGTGGAAGATAGCATAAAGCCGTGTTGCAAACGGAAGCCCTGTCCGTTGGTGCGTTTCAAGCCGTTGCAATTGCGTAGCAGCAAATCTTGCATCTTACGCATTATGGCGTCCGTCTTTTCAGGATGGTTTTTAAGATGAGGCGCTATGTCGAATACTGGAAATGGTATAGTACGCATTGTATGATTCTTTTCAAGTGCATAAACAATGTCCGCGTAGCCTTGAAGCGTGATGTTATTTTTGTCAAAATAAATGGTGCGCAGTTTATTGTTGATCTGTAGAGCCTTGGCAAGCAGACGAGCGCCAACATCGCCCATATAGTTGCCGCTTATATCTATATGAAGGGGTTAAAAAATTAAAAACAAAAAATTTATGATTATACTTAAATCAGTCATGATTTTAGACCATTCATTACCTAGTTTTTGTAAACTTTGATTGCTACCGAGTGCATTTATAAAATCATGTAGATCATTTTTTAATTTATTTTCCGACAGCATTAGCTCAGCTAGCGGAAAGTCATCCTTTTGTATTAAATTCACTAGAGCATTCATAACCGTTGGAATGTGTTTGAGTTTCATGCCAGTTAAACTGCGATTCATATACAGAGTTCGTATCGATGGATTCTTCGATATTGAATTTAAAACATGCTCTAATTCGGCATCCAAATCTAGAGAAATTTAGCATAAATGTAAAATTTTTTTCAATGCGATTTTGTTTATCCATCCATCAACTTACTATTGTCACTTATGTCTAAAATTTGCAAAACTCGAACACCATGAATACATGATTCTAAAACATGCGCACCTTGGGCACCTAATGTATTACTGCTTAAATCTAAGTACAGCCCAGCTGTTGACTCGTTGCATGCCAAACCAAGAAGTAGATTTCTGCAAAGAGATGAGAGCACAAACGATGAGAGCAAAGTAATTTTTATATTATTTTTGTAAAAATGCTTACTTGAGCGCCTCCATTGGCAGTTTACAACCGGCAATATTTAAATGTTTTAAACTTAAAGTACTTGTAAAAAATTGCTTAAACGATGGCGGAATCTCTTTGCCTTTCTTTGTACTAAATGAATTGTGTGAAACGTTTAAGTGTACTAAATGCGTTGCACAACCACGTAGTAGAGCACCAAATAACTGCAAAAAAGATAATAAATATGAGGTTTAGCACAAAATCTCTAAACTTGACATATGAATGCGTTGACATACATTTTCTAAAGTTATATCAGTCGAAGAGAGATCCAAATATTCCAAAACATTTGGTTGTGCCAAAAAATTGTGTAAATTCTAGAAATGGAAAAACATATATATATATATATATAAATACAAATGTGCATAAGAGATGTGCCTAAAGTAAATTTAGCTTATGATTTACAATAAAAAATAAAATATATCCTGCATTATCCACTGAAGTGTGCTAACATGTTTCGCATAAGAAATTTTCCATTTGTATGATCTTAATCATCCATTTTTTTCAGAAATTCGGAAATTGTGCTACAGTGTGTCATGGAGAATTTAAATGTTGTTATATGGCATATTCGGGGAGCTGTAAAATCTCCTGTAAGTTGTCTACTATAACATCAATATTTTTGTTGCTTTGTTTCGTTATCATTTTATTGCTTTGTGTATATTGCATTGTGAATATATTATCTAGCAGCACAACTGGAGCACATTACAGCACAATTTCAGAATTTTAAAAAAAATAATTTTTGGCATAGGCAATAAGATCGCTTAAAACAAACTTTTTTTTTTCAAACACGGCACATGATAGCACACATTGGGCACATTGCAGCACATATGTTTTTTTTTTTATATAATAAATCAAATATGGCGTAGCTAACTTTTATGCACATTTCAAAAATTTTACTTACAGTTATATCATCTTTGAGGCTATTGCCGCTTAAGTCTAGAAATGTGAGCGAATTTGAAATACTTTGATTTAATGACAACGAATGTGACATCTGATTGACACCCTTTGATGTGAGACCACAGTGGGCTAACGCCAATTTACACAGACCTTTCGAAACTTTGGCAATCGGTCCAGCCAGGTGAATAGCGCCTACGGTGTTGACAATGCATTAAAAAAAAAAACATTATTAATCATTGATACAGTCACTTTTTTTTATAACTAGTTAAAGCTTCAAAATAGCTATTTAAGCTAAAAAATTTAAAGCAAAACAGTAAAAAAGTTCAAATCAGAGATAAAAGCTTTAAAAGTAGTTTGGAAAAAAGTAACATTAATTATTTGTAACATTGAGTTTATGCTGCGTTTTAAAATAATAACTCTAAAATTTTGGAGGAAAATAACTTGTAAAGCAAAGACAAATTTGTAAGCAGGTGAACCATATTGAATCGGTTTGATCTCTAGATACCCAACCAGTTGTGCCAGAAAGCATTTTATGTTACATTATTTCTACATTATTTTGTTTTATTGGCAAGCATTATATTTTCCATTGTTTTTAAAACATTAGTAACGTTCTAAAAAGAATTGCTTAGAAAGCATATTTAATTGCTTAGAAAGCAAAATTTAATTGCTTGCCTTCTAAATAAAAGCATAAAAGTAAAGTCAGAAATAAAGTAGGGCTGGAATGAAAATTTCAATTTATTTATCTTACATTTATGCCTAACTGAGTAAAATGGGCGTAGTGAGGGTGGGGCCGCAGTCTCCCATAGACATTAAAAAAAAGAAATTGTAAAAAATCTGCTTTAAGGTCTGCGGGTTTAATAACAACACATTTGTTTACAGGTTTAATTTAAATTCAACCTTTTATATTTCAAATTTTAATTTTTACAAATCAAATAAAATTTTTTCTGTTAAAAACGTTTTAAAAATCAAATTCAATATTTTACAAATCAAACTTCAAACTTTTTTAAACTTTAAGTTCAAATTTAACCAAGAAATAACTTTATTTAAGATTTTTTTTTAATTTTTTGATGTAATCACAAAATATAACTTACTAGGGAGCGTTTTTAAGTTTGCGAAATGGGAGTGGTGATTTATAATTGAGGGTATTTTTTAAATTCTAACGAGTTAATTAACTCATTATTGGTATGTATACGAAGATTATAGTCATCGGGTCATTAGCCCTTGAGCTATCGTCAACTAGGCAACTCAATCAAGAAGAAAGTGTGAAATATGGAGAAAATCGAGTACCGCGCGTTAGAAAGTTTCTTACCAAGCAAGGAAAGCCGGTTCAAACCGTCATGAAATCCGTTTATGAAGACTCTTGCCTCTTAATTGGAGTATCTGATACAACACTTTTCAAAATTCTTCACGTTCATCTTGTCATGAATAAGGTTAGCGCAAGATGGGTGCCGAGAATGAAACTCACGGGATGAAACTTGGGTTTATCATTATGAGCCTGAGTCCAAGCAGAACTCCATGTAGTGACATAAAAAATGCAAACCAACAGCTAAGAAATTTAAAGTGTGATAGTCTACAGTTTTTTTTTTTTTCATTCAGAAAGAATCCTATTAATCTATTATAAAGACAAAGGCGTTTCCATAACCGAAGGTAAGAAGAGTAAAATTGGCTTCGATATCCTAGATCATCCAGACTACCTGGCTAACAGCGATTATTATCTACTCGTATAGAAGCCAGTCCTACGACGGGTTGGAAGCATTAACGCTCGCAATGTAATAATTTTTTGTCATTATTAGTGCTTTTACAACATACTGTTCTGAAAAATTTTCAGCCTGAAAGTATGTACATACATAAAAGACAAGCATTAGTTAATGAATTAGTATCAAATGGATTTTCTGTGCATACTTTCAGGCTGAACATTTTTCAGGACAGTGCATGTTGGGAAGAAACTGTAATAATCGCAAAAAATACATCATGAAAAATTTTTTAATGCAATAAAATTATTTTCATCATGTTGATTATGCCCGTATGATACTTAATTTTTTTTTTTGTCCAATTTTAAAATCTGAAAACAAGTGGCGCGTGGGCAGGACAGACATATTTTGTAAGAAAAGGATAAACGTTGTTACTTTTTTATATCTGGTGTTTTTAAGAGCAGCTGCATTTAATAAATTAATAATAGCTACACACATCACTTCCAATTCAGCATACATTTATCTTAAATAGTTTTGTTTACTCTAAAAATGTTAAATTAATTATTAACAGCACAGTAAATATTTGATCGAAACTTAACGAAGAACGAATTGAAAGAAACGGCAAAAAATAATGCAAAGAAAATACCATATGCTATTTACGATATAAATATCGTACCATATGCGTACTCACTCACACCAATTGAATCCATGCATTCGTGCTATTTGAACTGCTCTAGTTATAATTTTCAATGATCAATTTAATTAAGTATCATACAGGCTTTATAGATAGCTTAATCAATGCTTAAAAAATTAATTTAGTTAAAAACTGTTTTATCATTCACAAACTGCATATAAAAATTCACCACCATGGCTGTTCCCGCTTCGAGGTTCGTAAACTACAAAAATTATCCAGCAACAAAGATTATTCTAGTAAGAATACGATAAAAACATTTGCAAATCAAATATAACGGCACTGTTGATGCATGGTGTGGCGACAAAAAGTATCGTATTTTCAACGGAATTTTGTCTGTCAAATTTTTGTTCCCCTCTCTAGTTTAGAGAAATGTGCCACTTAAAATAAGTCCTTATTCTCTGTTACTAGACCCGGAGCCAGTGCTATGAAACAAAATTTTAAATTGAAATAAAAATAGTTGCACATTAAATGTGAAATCGATCAGTTCCAGGGCAATTTTTTAGTGCCTTTAAGCATTTTTGTGGAGAATTACTTGTGAGTACTATTTGGTTTGCTCACCTCCGTGGTACCTCACAAATTTTTTTTATAAACAATATGGCACTATAACTATTTCAGTGTTGGTTCACTAGTTAAAATACAGAATGTCGCTTTAGTAGCTATCATTGCATGCTGTTTATAAGATAATTTGTATAATAAGATAATTTCACCTCCATGATAATAAATAATCAAAAGCCATGTTTTCGATAAAAATTGACATATCGTTAACGATATCGAAAACGTATTAATTGCGATATCGAAAAGACATTGAAACATCTCTCGTGAGACATATCGTTTCGATATCGAGATGATATCGCAAGGAGATTACTTCTATCGTTAGCTTTTCACGAGACGATATCGCAGAGATATCTAAAAAAGGCATTTATCGATAAAATTGACATATCGTTAACGATATTGAAAACATATTAATCCTCGATAAAGAAACTATCGCTATGATATCGTTATTATAATATCGTAATGATATGATATATTTTTATATTTAAATATAAATATTGATATTTATTTATATATAAATAAATAGTATAATATTTTAAAAAAAAATGCACAATGAAACAGATGGAGTAAGTCTTACTAAGGAATTTACAAAAGGTTTCGTCATATTTGTAATTAAGAGCGCATGCATTGTCTGGCAAGAAGGGCCTTCCAAATGGCACAACTGGAATATGTTCCTTTCAAAAATCAGCAAAACTTGATATAGCATACAAATTAAGGCAGTATTCTAGTGAAGAATTTTGAAAAAATTGATTTTTTTTTGCATATTTAGAAGATTAAAAAAAAAAAAAAAGGAAATGGCCATTTCAGCCCTAGAAAGGACTTTTTTTATATTCAATTGTGTTGTGCGTGTTGTGAAATGTTTTAAACACAAATGATCGAGAACTGAACCCACAAGATTTATGCCGATTCCGCACGGCTTATGTTCTCAAGAAGCTTTTCATGGCAGTTTTTACTCTCAGAGGTTTGCCATTTGAGGTGCAGTGAGATGACTGCTGAACAGAAAAATTGATTAAATTGAAAAAACTTTCTGTGTCAGATAGGATTCCAACTTGGGTTCCATCGCGTACAAGCCACACCTCAACCAGTATGCCATGGCCGCCACATTTAGAAGATTAAACCTTTAAAAATAAAGCCTCCAAAGCAATTTTTAAAATTTCAATTATTATACAGCTATTTTAGTGAAGCCCGTTTATATGACTTTGACTTGACCTTGACTTGGCTCAAATTTTTAAACGCGTTTTTCTCAAAACTACTTTTTCCATCCAATAGGATTGACATGATATCTTAAGTTATAATGAACCGATTAACTTGAAATTATATGTGGGCCATTTCTATATATACCTCTATGAGCCGGACTAGAATTACGAAAAATTTTCATTTTTAATTGGTTAAAAAATTCAAGGCCTTGAAAAAAAAAACAAAAATTACTTCTTTTTTTTCAAACAGTCGCCATTTGGCGAAAATTGTCTTTTTTCTTTCTCTTGCGGGATAAAGCGACATTCTTACTAATAAAGAATCTTTTTTTCAGAGTACTAGTAGGGTTGAAATTTTGTCAAGATGGAGGCAACCTATTTCCCCCCCCCCCCACTCTACCAGCCTGTAATTTTTTAAATTTTTTTTTCTGAGCATTATTAAAATATTAGTAAACATATAAAAAAAAGGAAAGAAATAATATTTTAAGTTTTTTCATTGAATTTTAAAATACGCCTACAATTTTTCACTCTAGACTAGAATACTGCCTTAATAGATCAAAATTATTGATATTATTTTCTAATTAAAACTCCCGTTCTGATTATTTATTTAAAAAACTTGCAGATATAAATGCAATTGAAAAAACAAATAAATAATACTAAAAACTCTATGTTAACTATCGTTATAATTTCGATAATTTTCGTAGCAAAAGTGTGAATATTGGAAAAAGTAGACTCCAAAAAGTATAAAGGGATGCAATAGAAAATTGAAAGAAATATTTATATATATTATTAATGAAAATGTGCACAATCTGTGAAAATGTTTGCCAATTAATGAGCTATCGAATGTTTACATCTAAATGCAGATATTTTATTTCGATTAATGCTAAATAATGAAAAAAAATTTCAAAGCAAGTAGTTGATATTAACTTGACGTAAAGAAGTCTTAAAAAAACATTAAAAAATTTCTTAACTAAACAGGCAAACTTGGAAAAACAGCCAAAAAAATTAACACTTTTTTTTTTTTTTTTTTTTTTTTTTAAAAACTAAAAACAATTTGCAAAGGTGAAACGTAAAAGAAATGAATCATAAAAACTTTGCTTATGCGTTAACAAAATAAATCAAACCTTGTACAATTTTTCCAAGTAGGGCGCACAATGAGCTTGCTCCTACATTATAACAAAATAAAAATAAATTTAAATGGGAGTTTGCAGACAAAATCGTACAAATTGTTTTAAGAGTTGAATGAATACGTTAGAATGAATATAATTTAAATAGGTGCTATTGAAAATAATTGTATATATGTAAGTATTTCTTTTGCGTTAATGCTTATTTTCGAAATATTATTATTTATATTATAATTATGTTGTTGTATGTATGTGTGAAAAAAAATATTATTTATATTATAATCTTGCTTGTTGCATGTGTATTATGTGTGTTATGTGCAGAGGTAGTTTAGTCGTTAATTCCTCTTTTATGAAAGTTAGGTATTTTATATTTGATATTCGTGGTGAAATTTTAAAATAAAAATCTTTCACATTTTATATTACCTTTATCTTCAATCAAATTATGGCTCAAATCAATCGTGCGTATAGCGGGATTGTTATTTGTAATCACAGATACAGCTAATTTATGTAGAAAATCCGATCTAATAAATAAAATGGTGTTAATTATTGTAAGGTATTTAATAATCACTCATTTGCTGAACTCATTTGCTACAAGCACTAACCTTAAACCTAATGCCTCCAAATGCAGCTCTTCCAGCCACATTGAACGCTTGAGCACGTGTAATATACGCTCCAGTGTTTCGTTCGAGAGACGCATATGAGAAGCTTTTAGGCCGCGAAAGAAAGTGTTATATTCTAGCGCGGATACGATGGCCATTAAGTCTCTGAAAGATAAAATATAAACAATTAGAATTTCATTACAAAAAAAAAAAAAAATAAAACAACAAAGAAATGTTCACTCACTTTGGTTCCAAATGATCAAAATCGCGTAAATTTATCACTCGTGTATCATGCGATAAATAAATTGTATCAATATCCCAAGCGACTTCCTCTCTGAAATAATAAAAAAAAAATATATATAAAAATTATGTTAAAATTATAAATAAGCCAAAAGTTAATCAACTACCTGTAGGGCACACCATGAAAGTCACACATGCAGGCATATTGTGTGCTAAAACCACCGCATGGACCAACATTGCGCGGATCGGAGGGACGTAGTTCTTCGGAAAAAATTGATTCACGTTCTGGTGGCTGGATATCAATCTGAATCAAAAAAATAAAACAGAACACAAAATTAAACGAAACCAATCAACAAAACACTTGACCTCAATGACCAAACAAAATTATTGATTAACAGCAGTTTAAGTGTGTGTGTGTTTAATACAAACTTTTTCCATTTTGAACTGCTAAGAAAACTGTTTTGGAATTAAACTTCTTTTGCAATATAGTGGTGATGGTAAAACACCAAAAAAAAAAAAAACACACTAGAAAAGTTTTAGTTACAAAACGCTTACAACTGCTAATAGAAAGTTTGGCAGGAGCAAGTTTTAAAATAATAACGAAAGCATTGCGTGTAATCCTTAGCATGGAAGTTTTGCATTGTACTGTTGGTGTTGTTGTTCCTTAAAACTTATCATCGTCTTAATAAACGGCGTTAGCCAATGTTCAGAAGTCAAAGACTTCGGTACTTGAGCGTACTTTGGCACATATTGTTTGTAAGTAAGGAATGAAATTAGTGAATTTTTCTTGTTATATCAGACCAACATTTGCTGAAAAGTGGCTTAACATGATGGTATTAAAGAAAGCAAAATCTTTATACAGACCTACTAAAAAAAGGCTGCCTTCAGGTACTTTATAAGCTAAATAATTCGATACAAAAAATTTAAATATTACCAAAAATTTAAAAATTCGTATGAGTTTGTGATGAATTGAGCGAGCTCACGATTAATTATCATATTTTAAAAAAAGTTATATATGAAAATATGAGCTGAATTGATTATAAATACTATTCAGCACAAGTTTTAATGCAAAAACTAATGCAAATGCAAGCTGAATTCTTATTGAATAACCAAACTATGATGAAACACTCGCTGAATTGGTGTTAAGATATATTCAGATCTATTTTTAGAGCAAAATTTCTTTTTATATCAAATTCAAGTTAGCCCTAGCTACTTAACAATGATTATTTAAAATAATTTTGATACATTGATAAGAATTTGTTTGCTATAGAAATAAAAATATTAAAAACTATGCGCTGAATTGGCAATTAACAATATTCAGCACAAGTTATAAAAGCCAATATCCAATATCCAATAGCCAATATATTATTTTTTTTTTAAAAATAAATATTTTAATCAAAGGCTGATTAAAAGCTTGGAATTTTCAACTTTGTAAGCTGATTTATTCAAAAGACAAGACAATTTTTTTTTTTAAAAATTTTGCTGTATGAAAAAAACCGTGATCGAATGCATCTCAACATACATTTTCAAAATCAAACGCATAACTATTTGTACATAGCAATACACCAATATTTTGATATTTGTGATTAAAATTGTGCTGAATAATTTTTTAAGCAAGCAGCGTTATAATTTAAAAATTTAAATTGTAAATTTTAATTGTTTATTGTTTTAGTCAGCGCAAGTTTAAATAACACTAAAAAATATAAAAAATAACATTAACATTTGAAGTTAATATAAATGTTTATGCGCTGAATTGATTATAAATTCTATTCAGCACAAGTTTTAATGCAAAAACTAATGAAATGCAAGTTGGAAAGTTATTAAAAAACCAAAGAATGATGAAACACTTGCTCAATTGATGTTAATATATATTCAGATTGATTTCAAGTGAAAAATTATTTATTTCTTAACAAATACAGGTTGGCCTAAGCTACTTAACCATGGTTTTTTAAAATTATTTTGGTACATTGGTAAGAATGTGTTTGCTACAGGAATAAACAATGATAAATTATGCGCTGAATTGACAATTAACAACATTCAGCACTGGTTTTAAACCAATATCTGAGATAAAATATTTTATTTTTAAAAATTAATATTTTAAATAAGCGCTGAATATAGCTTTGAATAATTTTAAGAAAATATGCGCTGAATCTATTATAAATTCTATTCAGCACAAGTTTTAATGCAAAAGCTAATGAAATGCCAGATGAATACTTTTTAAAAAAACCAAATTTTTATGGAACATTCACTGAATCGATGTTAAGATATATTCAGCTCAATTTCTGAAGCAAACTGTGCTTAGTTAAAAAAATGTTGGTACATTGATAAGAATTTGTTTGCTACAGAAATGAAAAAATGAGAAAATATGCGCTGAATTGATAATTAACAATATTCAGCACTAGTTTTAAGTCAATATCTGTGATAAAATAATTTATTTCTTAAAAATAAATACTTTTTCAAACGCTGAGTATAGCTTTGAGTATTTTTATGAAATTTTCTTATAAAATCTTATTATCTTATAGTCATTTTATTTAGTAAACTTGTAATGCTCATCTGTATTAAGCTGAGTTAAAATTTTTTAGCAATTTTGCTATATATAAAAAGATGTGCTGAATACATCTAAACATACATATTTATATCAAACGCATAATAAATAATAAAAATTATAAAAAATAACATTAATATTTCAAGTTATTATGATCAATGAATGATGTTGATCACAAACATTTATATTGGAAGTCTTGCACTTGTTACATTTGCGCTGAATTGTTTATACATGCTATTCAGCACAAGTTTTAATGCAAAAGCTAATGAAATGTAAACTGAATACTTATTAAAATATCAAGTTATAATGAAACACTCGCTGAATTAATGTTAAGGTATATTCAGCTCGATTTCTAAAGCAAAAGTTTTTTTTTATGTCAAATTGAAGTTAGCCCTAGCTACTTAACCATGTTTATTTAATAGAAATTTGGTGCATTGGTAAGAATTTGCATGCTATAGAAATAAAAAAATTAGAAACTTTTTCAACACTAGTTTTAAGTCAATATCTATGTTAAAACAATTTATTTCTTAAAAATAAATATTTTAATCAAGCGCTGAATATAGCTTTGAATAGTTTTACGAAATATAAGCCACTTTTTTTAAAAATTTTGCTATATATATATAAAAACGTGCCGACTGCAACATAAATTTTTACAACAAACTCATAACTATGTGTACAAAGCATTTTATGCAGTTTTTAATTTTTAAACAAGCGGGGCTATATAATTTATAAATTTTTATAAATTTAATTCAATTGTAGTAAAAAATGTGATAACATGTGCTGAATTCGTGATAAGTTTTATTCAGCTGAAGTTTAAATAATAAAAATTCAAAATAATAACAAATAACATCAATATTTGAAGTTTAAATAAAAATGTTTATGTATGATGTTGTTCACAACATTTTTATTGAGACGGCTTAAACTTGCCAAATATGCGCTGAATCGAGTTTAATTGAAACTTTCTGTAGTAAGCACTAAATTCAATAAAAAATAAAATGGCTTAAAACTAAAGTTTAATTTAAAGCAAACTGTTTCGATAAATCTTTGCTGACATGTTATTAAGCTCCATTCAGCTAAGTTAAAAAAATTTATTTTTACTTTAAACTTGTTGCTTATGGTCTCAGTAGTACGCTCTTTGCATTTTATATAAAGCTTGCATACTGCTTACAATGCATTAAAAAAAATTATAATAATGCTCTGCATTTTTTCTACAAAACAGCATAAATTAAGGTTTTTTCATTAACAAGTTCAACTGTATTTAATTACAGAGCCAATTATATTCTAGAAGTGTGAAGAATTGTAAATAACATGCTAAAAATAATAAATATTTTCAGCAAAATAAATTCTTGCGTAAATTCACACCTGCAGTAGAAAAAAAATTGCTTATATTTATTATATCATCATATACTGCAATTCCGATATTCATGCAGGTCACTGGTTTTGATTTACATACTACAAGCACAACGAAGCACGCCGATATACATGGCAAATTCCTTTGGGTCAACAATAAATAACTTTTTATTTTTTTTTTTACATGTAGATACAACTAACACAACACGGTCACGGATTGCTTTTGCTGCTCGAGTGTAGAGATTGTTGGATGTGCGTGGGTTTTCTTCTTGTTATACAGTCAATATTAAGTTTTCCCAGCTGAATATGTACTTGCTATTGGTAGACGAGGCAAAAATAATTCAAGTATTTAAAATTTGCCAGAGAGCCAACAACATTAAATAAACATGGATAATATTTACATATATTGTAAGAATGTAATAAAAATTGAGTCATTTATATCTTTGAATAATTTCGTAAGTAAATCAATCAAAATTTTTGTGAAAATTTTAACTATGCGTCAAGATCGTTCAAAGTAGACTGGATAAACAAGTACATAGTAAAGAATGTATTAAAAATTTATTTCATAATTTTGAGAATTTAATATTTGGGTTTTTATATGTCAACTTTTATAACTAAAGCTTCAGCTGAATGGCTATGAAATGCCACTCTATGCTGTATACAAGCATGAAACAAGCGCTGAATTGATGCAAAAATATATTCAGCACGTTTTTTTATTTCAACACTTAATAAACACATCATTAATTTAACGTTAATTGACTACAACAAAAATTCAACTTGTCATAGACATAACTTTATGAAATAATATTCATTTCAATTACTTTAAGCAACATTAAGCGTTTATTTTTTTCTTAAAATAGTTATAAGCATAAAATATGTACTGAGAATTGATGCTTAGTTTTATTCAGCATGAATTTTTTCTTAGAAATGGAAAGGAAATAACTATTACATCCAGTTGTGGTATTTATTTGTTGCAAAATATAATAGTTATTTAGCTTGATAGGCTAAATATTTTCGGTTTTAAAAAACAAAGTTTTAAGTGAAAAAGCTGCTTAAAGTCTCATTCAGCATCTTTTATTAATTTGTTTATGCTGAAGACAAAGATTTATAAAAATAAAAAAAATGCTCTGAATTGATGTTAAGATAGATTCAGCATAGTTATTTTACATTTAATTCAAGTTTTAAGAAACCTTTTACAAGATTTTTAAAAATCATGTTAAAGGCAAATAGTTATATGCACAAAATGCGCTGAATTGATGTTAAGATATATTCAGCATAGTTTTCTTATATTTAATTCAAGTTTTAAGAAACTTTGCAAGATTTTTAAAAATCATGTTAAAGGCAAATAGTTATATGTACAAAATATGCGCTGAATTGATGTTAAGATATATTCAGCATAGTTTTCTTATGTTTAATTCAAGTTTTAAGAAACCTTTTACAAGATTTTTAAAAATCATGTTAAAGGCAAATAGTTATATGCACAAAATATGCGCTGAATTGATGTTAAGTTATATTCAGCACAGTTTTTTTAGATTTAATTCAAGATTTGGCAAACTTCTTTCAAAGTTCTTAATATACAAGCTGTAGTCAAATAGTTGTAAGCACAAAATATGCGCTGAATTTATATTAAGATACTTTAAGCATATATTTCTTTAATATATTATGTCAGTTTTGAAAAATTCTTGCAAGATTCTTAATATTTTAACCTAGCTTATGAGATTTGTAGCAAATATTTGTACTGGGATTAATACGCCGACTAACACCCAAAGTGATGTCAAGCAAAATGTTAATAAATAAAACATAGTCACAAACAAACATGCATCATATCAGCTCATGCAAGCAAATATGAAAAATTACAGCTTTTGTTTGGGAAAATTTTATGCAAAAATTTGTTTGTTGCTATTTGAAACCGCGTTCGTACGTGTGCCCCAACATACAATAATTGTTGTTGTAAAGTATTGTTTACTTTGTTACTTGATGTCTTGTTGAGTGCAACAACTACAACAAGTACCTACATATGTATGTAAACGACTGCATGCTTTTGTCTTGATGTCTGATGCATCCATCGTTCACGCCTTTAACACCTGCGCATATGTAAACATGTGTGGGGGGTTTATTAATACACATGCATATTTTAAACAAAACGTTGCTATTTGTTAATGACTGATTGTAGGGTAATTTTCATTGTTAAATGTGAGTTCAAAAGTGTTGAGCTTAGTTTTATAGACAATCATAAATAAATGTTTGTAGACATGCATGACATGTGCACATAAAAGAACATTAACACATTTTTTTTTTATGTTAAGTAATAAGTAATAAAAATATTTTCAAATTGCATTTAGTTGTTATAGAGTAATATAGTCTTTAGGTGACAGATCAATTTTTTTTTAGTTATGTCGTTAAATGGGTTGATTTTTAATTTAGCCGTAAATAATTGTTACGATTGAGTCAGTTTTAAGTTAACTACATAATTGTGCTATACTGCGTAAATTTCGCTTACCTCAATAACTGACGCAGTAAAATTTATTTACAAAGTCTGTCAATTTAAAAATGTTGAATAATTATTGTCAAGCTACATGGAAGGCAGATTGTGGCGCTGATGGGGTGCTGTTAAGCATGACACACAATGTCATGAAAAGTCGACGAACTTTTTAAACATTGAATTAATTTTTAATTAATAAACGCACACATATGACAACGCAGTGCATATCAACACATTACCATTCCACTTGTAGTTACGTGTGTGTGTGTGAAATGTATGTAAATGTAAAATCAGAAAACTCAGCATATTGCGTAGATACAACGTTCATAAATGAAACTTAACTGTGTAACGAGGGAGCTAATAAAATTGCAAACTCAGCAATAATGAGGACAACGAGAAGTTGAGATGACGAGGCAGAACGCAAAACAGTTCAAGCTAGAAAAACAAATACTAACTAGGAAAACATGCAAGGAAATCTTTTTTTATGTGGAAAAAGTAAACTATGTGTGGCACCAGCATAATTGGCTCAAAAGTTGTTGAAACATTTACTATTGAAGCAAATTCAAAATTTTAGAAAATGTAAGAATTTCAAACCAATCTCCTAAAATATTTCATTCTACCTACTTCAATATAAATATTATATTAAATTTATTTTTATTTCAAAATATTTACTTGAAAAACACACTCACACACACATAACTAAATTTTGTACGCACCTTTCTTATGATGTATTTGAGTGGAACTGTGGGAAATATTTGCTTAATTGCAGATGCCAAATCGGTGAGTATAACATCTGCATTCTGTAAAAATAAATAAGTTTTAAACAAACAAACAACAAGAGCAAAAAAGTATTATAACAGAACTTACCGAACTAAAATTGCCCGCATCGCCTGTTGTTGCAAACGAATACGGCCGATCATTTGTGATGATAGAGAAATGTGTGGGTTTTTTACTCTCCACCGCATGAATATCCAGATAATGAAAATGACACTCAATCTGTTGGAATCAAGAAAATAATAAGCAGAATATTGTAATTAGTAGAGCAAGTTTTCAAGTGATGCAAGATGTTTTTGGTGTTGGAATCCACTACCTTTGTTGGCACCTTCGCTATGAGCAAATAAATTCGTACTGGGGTAAAGACCTGAAATAGAGTAGAAATAAAAAAATTTAAAAAATCTTTTAGAAAATAAACGAGCGGGTAATGAGGGGTTTGTTTAAAAAAAATTTTTAGAAACGTAACCTAGAGTATTTAAAAAATAATGATATGTTTCAGTTGCTAGTCTGAAAATAATCTAGGCTAAAGTGGGGTGATGTGTAACACGTTTTTATTTGCTCCAATAAAAGTTGTTGGAATTGAATTTTTGATTGGTTTTAAGAAGAAACCAATTCGAATTGATTGTTTTCATGTGAGTGAGGCTGCTGAATATTTTGAGAAATGTATGAATAGGACAAACATTTCAAATATGGTGTTTTTTTGATCTTTTTCCAATCGGTGGGGTGATGTGTAACACCAATGAAATTATGGTGTAAAGACCAGGAACTTTAATTTTTTATGTTTATTTTTATGTTTATGTTTTTTGTTTAGTAAAAGTTTTATGATAAGAACTTAATGAAATCTCTGGGCTAAATAGTATAAACTATGCCGTTCACTTTTAATAACTTTTAAATAACATATCGCAGTTGTTCATTCACTCATATGTTAACATTTTGTACGAAAAATCGCCGTGTTACACATCACCCCATGTTACACATCACCCAACTTCACCCTAATTTTTTTGCATTTGGTTTAAGTTTTGCCATGATGCATCATTAGAAAGCAAGGCTTCTATAGCCAAATCCTTAAGATAATAATATTTTTATCTTTTTATCAAAATAAGTATGTATGTTAGTTTTTCTACTAGAAACAATAACATGAATCAAAGTCGTGAAATATTAATTAACCCTGTATCTCCTAAGAATGTGAACATTGCCCCCCCCCCTCCCGTAAGATTTTTTGCTCAGCTCTCAATTGCACTCAATTGCAGGACACCCTGTATAATCAATTTCTTTTTATATTTCGCTTATGTTCATGAATAAATCTTTATATTTTCTAACCACTAAGAACCTAATAAATAAATAATTGAATAAACATAGACATCATTTTGTATGCATAATTTTACCAATCGAAACTTTTCTGTGCTAGGGAGCAAAAAATATAGACGTCATCCTTAATGTTGAGCGATGTCTGATGATTTGCTTGCTAACATGAGACAGCGAAATATTTTGATATTTTTACTATACTAAGCTTCTGTTTGACAGAGACTTAATAGCAGCCAAAATCTTGACTTTTTTCACCCTAATATGAAAGTATGTATCTTAAAGAAAGGGGTTGTTTATATTAAGGGTGCAGCGCATTACGAAGATGACTCAGTCACCCTAATAATAGAGCTTTGTTGGGTTATGGTTGAAGGCTTTATTATAAAACACTTAAGTTTACACTCATTGGTGTTAGTTGGTTTTTTTTTATTTTTTTTCAGCAATGCAAGAAATTGATATGGCGCAGAATTTGTTGATTTAATAATATAAACTTGTTAAGTAGTCAGTAGAAGTCAGGCAAGAATGCTGTTAACCTTTAAATGACAAACTAGTGCAAATTCGCATCAACATTTTTTGTTTGTTTTTTACTCAGCAGTAATAAAAGGAAAAATTTCGTGTTTTAAGAGTTAAAGACAGAAAATTTTACTAGAAGACCTCGAAATTTTATTTAGAAAAATTTGCTTTAAGCACAAGTTTTTTTTAAAACAAAAACAACTTCTTGAAAACAGTTTATTATTTTACATGGGTCATAAATAAAAAATATTACTAGATTTTGTGGTTAAAATAGTGTACTTGAGGAAAAAAAACATAGGATATGTAGGAAAAATAAATTTTTAAATATTTTCGGTTAACTAGATTGACTGTTTTTTTTAACCCAAACTGTTTTTTGGGAGCTCCTAGTTCAGAAAAAATATGCCTTAGAAATGCAAATCTAACGGCACTTCATGGTTGATATATGCGACATTATAAAATAATACCAACTCTTTAAAATTTTCGCTAGCGCAAATTCGCACTAATAGTCATTTAAGGGTTAAGTAATTTAACTGAGGACTTCATTATACTTACTCTGAAAAATCATTTAAAGAACAAGGGTTGAAATGTAAGCTTTGATTATATTACGCTGCATTTTAAAGTGAACTTTAAGCAAAGCTTTTAACAAAGCTCACCAATAAATGCTTCATATAAACATTGATGTTTAATTTCAAGTCTAAAATAAAAAATAAAATTAAATCACTAAGCAGATTCAACATCATTACATCAACATAATGTCACTCAAAATTAAATTCAAAATGAAAATTATGAAAACCTTTTAGGTCGAAATTGACACAAATGAAATGAAAATGACAAAAAGGTAGTATGCAAATAAAAGGAGAGACAAGACCGAAACCAGCTACATGATAACAATGTTCTACAACCCTGTCCTGCTGCTTTGCTTTCGTCTCTAAAGGACCAAATTATGCTATTATGTAGAGCTTAAGCTGTGTTGCGCTGCATTGCGTTGCGCCTAAAAAGCTTTTACAGCGTGGAAACTTATGAATATGAAATGAAGCCTGACACTTTGAACGAGTGTCAATCATCTAAAAATATGCCTAGTGTCTATTTGTTTTTTTTTTCTCTTTTTGCTGTCAAAAACTATGTTAAACATAAATCTTATACGTATATTACTTAAAATTACAGAAAATTTAAATAACAATCATGACCCAAAGTATAAGACAGCCTGTGGAGTTGGGATTTTTTTCGCCTATTTTAAATAATTGGGTTAGAAACAAAGTATGCAGATTGTTTAAATATTTTTGAGTAATAGAATGGATGTTTTAAGATCTACAAAAACGCAGTTGTATTTTTTTGCAAAAGAAGAGAATGAAACAAAACTAGATCAACATTTGAATGCAAAAGTTAGATGAAATGTAAAAGTTTTTATAAAAAGAAAACAAAAAATACTGCGCTGATACATTAACTCAAGAGCAGTTTACTGTATCAGCGAAATGCGCTAACTCAATTGCGCCATGGCATAGTTTGAAAAGCTATGATTCTTTCATCAACAAGATGTTTGGATAGCGCGTTGAGTTATGTGATAAATAAGGTGAGTGCGGCGAGTCGGGCAGCACATTGATTTATATGATGAAGTATTTAGTGCAGTTTAGCCTTACTTAACCCTACGCTTCTATACCTTGCTTCCTTAACATAGGGCAACTCGTTACCCCCACAAAAAGAATAAAAGTCGCTTTCAAAACTAGAGATAAGGATATTTTGACTAACCAAAATTTATGAATATTGATTGATAAATGCTTTTCAAGTTATAATAGTATTTAAATCTTATCATCAATATTTATAAGAAAAAACGAAACCTAAAAATTAAAAAAAATGTTGAATTGACAAAAAAACTGAGGTAAAAAAATAAGGGATAAAAAAAATAATCAAAACATATTGCTAATAAAATCATTTTAAAAAGCTTAAGCAATAAAAAATAAATATACTAATATTAAGCATTTCTGAACGAAGCTAGAAAATTAAGAAGCTCTATAATTTTAATTTTAAGCATTCAGCCAAACGTATTTTGTTGATAATTAATACGAGATATCAAACCGAATACGGAACTAGGCTGCAAAACAATTTAAAGTTGAATTCAAGTTTGCTTCTACTTTTGAAATCGAACACGTTCAACCAAACGTGGAAAAAAAAATTTGTATTACTGCGCTATTGCGTTATTCTTATCACTAATGTATCAGCGCAATAACGCAGTTAAGTGTTTTAACTCAATAACGCAACGCAGAGCAATCCATGGCCACTACTGCAGTGATTAAGAATTAACTCTAACGAACCGTTTTTTAAAAACACTGTAGTGCTGACTTGATAGACCAGAACATAAACGCTGTGCAGTTTATGACGTCACTCATAATTCTGTATCATTAAAGTTTAAGTATCATTAATCATTTAGAGGTAAAAAAAAAAAAAAATAAATGACCATTTCAGCCCTTGAAAAGATTTTGACCGAGCTTCTTATGATCAATTGTGTTGTGAAATGTTTGAACACAAATGATCGAGATCTGGACCTTCCAGCTTTATGCCGACTCCGAACGGCGTATGTTCTCAAGAAGCTTTTCATGGCAGTTTTTACTCTCTGAGGTTTGCCATTGTCTGCAGAGAGCTGTCGGCCGAACAGAAAAATTAATTTAATTGAAAAAAGATTCTGTGTCAGATGGGATTCAAACCTAGGCTCTATCTTATTTTTTTTCTATTTAGACAGAATTTTGTGAATTTAATTTGATGTAGAATTACGCGAATTAGCGCGGTTTGTATTGAGGTATTCTTCGCAAATTTTTTCAAGCACATTTGAAACTCACTTTTTGGGGTAGATATCCTTTAATATTCATCGTACGAAGTTATCTTTTTGTGCCAAAACATCTAACTTAAGATTTTTTGTAACTTCAAATGATTTTTTAAATAAATGCTTATTGAAATAAAAAAATTTGAAATATCCATTTTTAACAACAAAAAAAAAAAATATATATATTGATAAAAAGTGTTTTGTCTGAATTTAATTTCCAAAGTGCAACAAATATTGGTTAACTATTTAATTACCTTTCAAAAATAGTTTTTAATTTTTTTCTAGTAAAGGTAAGAATGTAGAGCTAATAAGCGTAGAGCTGTTAAAGAACACCTTTTAAAGTGAGTATTAATAAACTTTTTCTTATAAATCTGCACAGGGGGAAAATGTAACGCGTCTATTCCTCCTATTACAAATCTCCTCCTATACAAATTTTTGTGTGAATAGGTTCTTTTAACTATTGCAAATTTTGATTTATTCTAAGAGCGCGTTTATAGTGCCGGCTGGTTGCCGTGCCGGACCGAACTGAGAAGGACAGCTGGAATGCGCTGCACATACAATCATATGAAAAAAGCTCAAAGTTCGTATAGTGCCAGCCGAACTAGCAGCTTAAAGCGACTTGTGCGTTGGTGTCCAGCTTGCCGATTGTTGCTTGTTACACATTGCTCACTTATTATTTTCATTAAACCTTATTAAGCATTCGATCATTCGACATCAATCAGCTATAAGTTTTTGCAAAATATCAAAATAATAAGATTTTGGTTAATGAAGCCATCAACGAGTCTGCGTAATGCATATAAATAAATATTTGCTAACACATATAAATGTTTGATTTCAAATGATTGAATGTGTAAACTCCGCATTAGGGAAAATGTTGAGGAAGACTTTCGATAGCTTTGCTTTTACAGCCGGTTGACTTCTTTCCACTTTCTGTGGAATGCATATAAATAAATATTTGCTAACACATATAAATGTTTGATTTCAAATGATTGAACGTGTAAACACCGCTTTAGGGAAAATGTTGAGGAAGACTTTCGATAGCTTTGCTTTTACAGCCGGTTGACTTCTTTCCACTTTCTGTGGAAAGAAGTCACTTTTCCACTTTTCTGTGTCAGATGGAGGATTCGAACCTGGGTTCTCTGGCGTAAGAGTCACACACTCTACCCATTGCGCCACGGCCGTCACACAGCATTATAAAACAAACAAAAATAAACAAACAAAAAGAGCAGCAAGAGGGCAACAAATCTTTTTTAGTTTAGTTTTGTATTGCTTTATTGCAAAATCAACAATAATACAAAAGAAGTTAAAGAAAAAAAGTTAAAACTTTTCAAACCAGTTTCAAGATCAAGTGACTTTATGCTGTCAGCTGAAACAGAATCGAATTATCTTGGGTCAGCAGATGATGTACGTTTTTTTTTAATGTGCGTTCTTTCTACGTACTTTTGTTTTGTCTAAAAAAAATTCGAAATAAAAATGCCGCAATGTTTTGTCTAAAAAAAAATTCGAAATAAAAACGCAGCAACAAGGCAACACAAAAAAAAATCCAGCAGAAAACAATTGCAAAAACGCATAACCAAGATCGAATACAAGCTGGAATTCCTCAAACAAGTGACTTGAAGCTGCTTAAAGTGGCTGAAAGTTCATTTCAGCAGCGTTTTTTCGTTTTTTTATCTCTTAACTTCTGTTTGTACGCTGGTTTGAGGAAAGCAAAACAAGTGTACACGAAATCACATGACTTTATGATGCTACGATTGCAAAAATTAAAAAAAAAAGTAATATGTATTAGGCTGGGTCGATTTGCAAACCTTTGTTGCCTGGGCGATTTTCGGATCGGGCATCAAAAATTATTAAAAAAAAACAAAAAAAGAGGGACGATAGGGGTGCACTTTACCGTATCACATCTTTTACTTTCAGAATTCTTTCTTTAGGAATTTTTTAAAAAAAATTTTTGTATATAAACCTGCACAGGTAGAGCAAAACTGATGCCAAAAATGAAATCCTCGTACCCGATTCAACCTAAAACCGGTCTCACATTTATATGTTTTTATACAAAAATTTATCGTAGAAAATTCCTAAAGAAAAAAATTCAACCAATTCAAGGTATAATATTTTTTAGAATTCATGATATTAATTAAAATTTTTGATATTGATAATCCGAGTTTAATCTTATTTTTTTGGGTTTAAATTTTGCCAAAGATATTCTTTTTATTCAAATATTATATGGTGTAAATTTTGGCAAAATCGGTTTACAAATATATTTGTTTTTTTTTAAAACAACCGCAGTGCCACCTAGGGGGATCTAAAAACATAAAAAAATTTTGGAGGACCACACGAACACAAGTTGTGAATATAAGGTGTATAGCTTCAGTGGTTCAGCCGTGATGGTTAAAAATACATATGCACCAACGTTAAGGTTATACCTTGAATATTGTGAATTTTTTTCTTTATGAATTTTTTACGATCAATTTTTGTATAAATACGTATAAATGTGAGACTTGTTTTAGGTTGAATTGGGTTCGAGAATTTCATTTCTGGCATCAGGTTTGTTTTAGCTGTACGCGTTTATATACAAAAAGTTTTTTAAAAAAAATCCTAAGGAAAAAATTCACAAAATTGAAGACGTGATAGGGTAAAGTGCACCCCTATCGTCCCCCTTTTTTAATTTTTTAATAACTTTTTATGACCAATCCGAAAATTGCCCAGGCAACATAAATTTTTTTACTTCCATACAAATCGACCCAGCCTAATGTGTATATATAAACAAACCCAAAATAGTCAAAAACCAGCTGCAACAAGTCGGCGGCAGCAAGCGCGCACTATACGCACTACCAGCTGCTTAAAGCATGACGCGTTAGAATGTTTGCCTGGCATAAAATAATTGTTAGTTTAATTTTCGAGATATTCTATCTAAAATAACTGAAAATGTCCAATTTATAGAAAAACAATTAAAAAAACTTGAAAATATGTTCTTTTGGAAGCTCACGATTTCTTTAACTTTTTCTTATGTTATTTAGATGTTAAAGCTAGAATTATGCTCATTTCCCCCAAGTTACATGTTTGATCTCAATGGTATGTATTGAAAGAAAGATGCACACAACATTTCTTCTAAACTTTTTGAAAAGTTTCCAAATCGACGAATGAGTTCAAAAATTATTTAAAGGTACATAAACTTCCGATAAGGCCAGGTACTTCAGCTAGTCATAAAAAATATTGTTTTCAAATTATATGGTTTTTTTATGTCTTTTAGGAAATACACGACACAAGAAAAAATTAACAACAACATCGTGAATATCCATAATACGAGTATCTACAGATAAACTTTTATTTGAAGCATTTTTAAAAAATTAAAAAAAAAACGTACACTAACAATAATCACGAATCAGGAAGAAAAATTTGCACAGATGATTATTAATTACAAGAAAGAGAGAGAGAGAGAGAGAGAGAGAGAGAAAAAAAAGTTAAAAATTCTTTGCTGTATTTTTGTTTTAACGTATTTGTAAATTTTATTTAATATTTATTTCAAATGTTCGTGGCTCAATCCGCATTGCTTAAAAGTATAGGGGGGGCGGGGGAGGGGGAAGAGGAAGAAAAGAGAAATTTACCCAAAGCTTGCCAAGCAGAAAATTTCAAATACTAGTTCAATCAAGTTGCATGCCTGTCGAATATCTATGAGTCCGTCTGTATAGTTAAACAAACAGCTGCCTTTATGTCTTTCTTTCTTTCTAATATGAAGTTAACTGTCTGTCTGTGTTTGCCCAAATGTGAGCCACAATAAATGCTTATGTATTTTTGGTTTTCCATTTGGCATAAGAAGAAGCTAAAGAAACATGATGATAGATAGTAGCACAAAAACGCGATTTGCATTTTGATGAACAACTACTTGCAAATTTCAATATTATGTTTAGCTACTTATTTGGCCAAGTTAATTGGAAAAAAATGTGTTTTATGATAATATGCATGCATTTATTTAGACAAATTGAAGGCATGAAATTAAATGCACACAATATGCTTAAAATGCTTCATAAAATTGAAGAATATAAACATGATTTATAGCCTTATGTTTGGTTGTTCGTCAAAGCATTGGCAGTTGTAAATGTTTCCAAACTAAAATGTTTGCAAAAAATTATTTATAGCTTATTTTAATTTTTCACCGAAGTTTTTATAAAGTTTTACGTTTACATTTAAAAGCAGTAAAAGCACATATCCCGTTTACAGTGAAAGTTCGTCTGCAACAAACTTTCATCGAAGAAAAGTTTCGTATTTTTTCCTAAATGGCGAACAAAAATCGAAAGTTTTTCCATACCAGTGTTACCGCATTAGCTATAATAAAAGTATGTAAGTCTGAAAGTGCTAAAAAAGGTATCCGAAAGTATCCACCACCTTACAGTAAAAAATATAACTTTCTTCGCGTTTGTGTTGAAGTTTTAATCGTTTTGGAATCGTAAATGAATAATTTTTCGAAACATATGCGAATCTTCGCTTATGAAGTAACCGTTGCGTCCGCGAAACGTATCTTTTTCCAATCGTAATCTACATTTAATGAAATTGTTTTCGTGAGAAGTTGTTGCAATTGTGAATTCGATGGTTTTAATCGTGAATTATTCGTAAATTTTTCCAATTTTCGATATCGAAGTTGGATTTTGTGTCGGTTGGGTATCAATTAAAATGAGAAATAATTAAATTTGACATGAAATCAAATGATAAATGTGAAAATTAAAATTTAAAAGCTGCCATCAAAGACAACCACCAGCATCATCTTTCCTTTTCTTTACCATTCGCTCCCCCCAACCACTTCCCCTAACTCCCAACATTGCATACTTTTCGTTTCATCTTCTTTCAGCAGAAGTTGGCAGCAAAACTTCTTAAGTTAATTTTGAACAATTGAAAAATGATTTCTTCGTCAAGTGGTTCTGCTACACAAAAGGTTTTTGTTGCTATCTCCGTTACCATTTTCATTTTCGTTTTGTTTTAAAACTTGATATTCTACTACTATTATCTACATATTTCCTGACATCTTTAACATTGTACCAAACAGTTTCTATCTAAATAATTTTAGGAAAACTTTTGCCCAGAGTTTCTCACACAATCTCTGCTAGCTAGCAGCAACTTTGAAAGATATTCTCTGAAAAAGCTCTACTTTAAGTAGAACGCAACTTTTAATCAAATAATTGAATTCAAAAATGTTGAGAAAACTTAATCAAAAATATTTTAACTCAATTATTGTTCTTTGAAAGCTTGGCACACATCTTGAATGTGTTAATTTTTGTTTCTTCGTTCATTTCTATTGTATTTGAAATACCAACACTTTAGTGCATTCGTGTTTATTCACACTTTGATTCTACACTGCCAATCTAAGGCAATTTGTAATTTAATATTTCGTTCAGTTTTCTGCTTGACAAAACTTCAATATTCATTAACTTTTTTGTTTTTGTTTTATTTTATCTTTAGTTGTTAGTTTTGCTTTTAAGAGATTAAAGTATTTAACACTTCATTTGCTAATTTTATGTTAGTCGTATTTTGAAAAATAAAAGGAAAAAGCAGAACAAAACAAAACGGTGTCAATTACTAAATGGACTTGAAGTGGGGTAAAAAAAAAAACTAATAGAAGTTAGTTTGTTTTTGATAATGCGTAAACGCTTACTTTTCCTCTGACTTATTTCTAACATTTGTTTTATGCTGTTGGAATTATACGCTACACTGCTTTACTGAGCGACATTTAGGAGCTATATTAATCCTTATTCACTGTCATTAACAAGATTTTTTTAATTAACCGTTGTGTCAACAGCTGTTGGGTTTTATCCACATCGACAGTAGATGTACCCGGGTACTTCATACGTTTTGTATGGCAGATAGTTGCTTTTGATATACAAATATTAACTACTACCTGGATTCTTGTAATTTTCTGGTTTTTTTTTTTTTATTTATTGGAAATATTGTCTAGTTAACAAAACTTTTATCATAATTTGGGAAAAAAAAAATTTGGTACCTAAATAATCCATTTTTACCAAAAATGGGAATTGCCAAAATCCATAAAAATTTAACAATTTCCAAATTCTTTTTTAATCCTTGTAATTTGATCCCTTTTTACCAAGAAAAATAATTAACATTGAATTTTCATTCGCAAAATTCCGTTATATTTGAACTGAAAATCAACCCCTCTTGCTCATAGTGCTATTTTTAGTACCTGCGCAGAATAATTATAACTCATAAAATATTTGTTCAATGTAAACATTTTTTTTTTGGAATGTGTAGGAAAACACGTCTACTAACAGGAACAAAAGGGTATTTGGGAATATCTTGCCTACCTACCCTTGCACAACCAGTTTTGCAGGCAGAAACATGATTTTTTGCGCAGGTTTCGTTTTGAGTAGTTTTGTATGCATAAGTCAGTTTATGTGCGATTTTTGAAGTGTAAAGACCTAAAAATTTATTTTGTGCGGCAAATATATAAAAAGTGAAAATAAAATGGATGGTGCAATTTGTAATAAGCCTGTGTGCGCAGAGCACTCGAAGGATCATCCACAATGCCTCAGATGCTGCTAAAATTCATAAAATATATTTTTTACTTTCATTATAATGATTTTCTATAAATAAATAAACAAATTTCCATAAAATAAACTAAATATTTCCATTTATTTCTATATATTTGTATGAATTTTCATAGAACATCAGCTGTTGACGCTAGGTCATTTTCTAGTAACTGGGTTATATTTTCCAAACGGTTGGTCCAATTGACCTGAAATTTCACACCAATATCAATTACATATTTCCAAGCTATGATACGAAGTTTCATCAAGATTGGACCAGCCGCTTGGAAGATATAGCAATATAAAGTGAACTTTGCCATTTATTTCTATATATTTGTATGAATTTTCATACAAGTACCCGGGTACATCAGCAGTCGACGCCATTCCACTAACTTGAATTTGGGCTGTATCGACTGAACTGCTGCTCCAATCTTGATGAAACTTTTCCACATGATGCAAAAGTGTATGGTTGAGGATATCATGAAATTTCAGGTCAATCGGACTAACCGTTTGGAAGATACAGGAAAATTAAAGTTGCAAATGTACCCGTGGGCTCTACGATCGACACAACGGTTAAACACGGGTTTAAGGGTATCGCTTATATTCGCTTAACCTACACCGAGAAAAAAAACAATAGTTAAATCACCTAAGTCGGCTTGGGTAAAAATAATTGTATGGATATTATAAACTTATGCTTATTCACCCAAGCAATTTATTGTTTAATAGCACGTACTTCGATACCCTGCCAAAAAAAAAAAACATTTGATTTACCTAAGCCAAGTATATAATATATTAATCAATATTGTAGGTAAACCACCGAAAATTCGACAATTTATCAAAACGATATGAACATAATTTATCATCGAAGCATCGTTTTACATAAAATAAAACCTTTTTTCTTAATTTCGCAATTAAATTTCTCGTCCGCTTTAATTAAGTGGTATTATCTTAGTGTTTGGGTATTTCATACTTCTACCTGTACATTTTATTATCTATTGTATTTAACTTAGATACTTCAACAACATTTTTTGTTGAAAACTTGAACACTATGTTAGGCGCAGATTAAGCAAGCACGCTGGTATAAATTATCGAAGCCATTATGTATAAAATACCAATAATTTATTAAATTTATTGCTTAAATAAAAATTGCCAAGTTAACGTGTAAAATTTAGACGTTTTGATGAAGAACTTGGGAGGATGAAAACTGCCAAAGCAAGCTTTTAAATTATACTAGTTTTTTTTGTTAATTTAACATAAGCTTTTTTTTTGTCGGTGTTTATGTGATTTTTCAAAACTATTTGAAGCGAAGCTTCTTATGTCTTCTTTTGTTGATTTGCTTGAAGAAAAAATCATCAAAAATCTACACATAAAAACGACATCGTTTCTTTTGTAAGATTGTAAAAATTGTAAAAACATTTCTAATCGCACTGTGATTCGAGCACGCGACCAGTAGATCTTGAGATGCATGTTCTATTCACTTAGCCTTCGCAAACATGTTAATCAGAGTTGTTGATTTGTTGAAAAATTTGCTTTTTTCACCTTGTTTGATGACCTTAGAAATGCATTTAGCAAACTTCATGAATCAGTTCAAAGATGGCGCGACACCCTGGATTGTGTCTTGGCTATGGTAATATTAAATGCATAAAACACAAAGTTTGAAGGTCACTTACTGCAGTGATGATCTTTGATCTACTTATGATTTGTGTTCTTAGTAACGTTAGTAGAATTTTTTTTTTGTTTTTTTGAATACTGCCAAGTCTAAAGAAAACTTTTACATTTAAAATGTAAACAAATAAATTATTTAACATATTTAGAATGTTTAAGGAAAGTAAAAATTCATACACCATGAAAAATGGAAAAGCATGAAATTTAACTGTTCCCTCCCATATAAGTGAACAATTGTTCAAGTATGGGAAGAATTTGTTGACGAGAAAGGAATCCTTTATATGTGTTTTGAAAAGACTATTGCCATCCTGACAGCTTTATTCTTCTTGATTCCATAACCACGGAGAGGATAGTTTATGAAACCACAAACGGTACCTTATCACGCAGTCCTGGTGCATAAATAAAATACTCGTACACAAACCTGCTTGGCAATACAAGTTTTCACAAACGAGTAAAGTAAAACACTATAGAATACAAGCTTCCGTATTGTTCTCAAATATTGAAAGTTCGACTACCAGTCCGGTCTTACTAAGCAACTCCCGCCCCACTGTGGGTTGAAATCGCCAAAAAATGGGGATAAATTCACATAGAAGTCGAAGGGAACTTTGGACTTTTTTTAGATAGAATGGATCCAAGTAAGAAAAAAAAAATTCTGTCCGTCCGTCCGTTTGTCCATCTATCGACATGACTGCAGTCGTAATATTGAAGCTATCGTCATGAAATTCAATATATAAGCTTGAATCTAAGAAGTAAAGATCAGGTTAGAAAATGAGTCAAATCGGATGAAAACCACGCCAACCTCCACTACAAAGTGACATTATTAAAACGGTAAAATCTCCATAAATTCCACAAAGCGTAAAATATATGGACTTGCAATTTTGTATAAGAGCTTTGATATTTAATATCCGATATAAAAACCAAATCGGATTAAAATCACGCCTACCTTCCATACAAAGTGACGTCATCAAAACGGTAAAATCTCTTTAAATTCAACAAAACTTTATATATGGACTTGAAATTTTTGAAATGAGCTTTGATATTTAATGTGCACTCTGATTAAATAAAAAAAAAAAAAATCACAAGTACCTCCCATATAAAGTGATTTTATAAAAACGTTAAAATCTTCTTAAATTTTACAAAAACTAATATGACTTGAAATTCCTAATACACATAAACAAATGTTTCAATTTTTAGTATACAGTGCGAGTTTGAAATTTGGCACAATCTAATGAAGATTCCACCTCCCATACAAAATGACGTTATCTAAATAGTAAAACCTTTATAAATTCCTCAAAAATTAATTCATTGCACAATATAAATACCTTCAGTAACTAAAATGTATTCTGAATTTGAAATTTGCATAAGATGTAAGAAAACCACGCCTATCGTCCATACAAAGTGACGCCATCAATATAATAAAACCTTCAAAACTTCGGCTCAGTCGAAAATCATTCCTTTCTAGTTTTTTTTAACAAAATTCATTAAAATATTACAGTGATCAATTTATTTAAAATATTATTATATAGAAAAAATTGTGACTATTTTCACAATTTATTTAATAAAAGTGATTCGCGCAAAAACGCGCTACTTTACCCACATAAGTAAATAAGTAAGACTGAATCGGTTTAAATAAAATACACATTTTTGCATTGATGGCATTTAGTTGACTATGAACTGTAAGAAATTTGCCACGCCTACCTGCAATGCTCACAATATTGAAAAAATCAGGCATGTTTTGAAATCCTATTCACGTCGGTATCGGATTTACTTCCAATAACATTTCATTGAAATTTAATCCTATTCCGAGATAAATTGGATTTTAGAACATGCCTGAATATAAAAGACGAGAACGGCGAAATTGATGTGGTATCAATTTTTTCTGTATTTAATTTGAATTAATAATAACTACACACTGCTTGCCTGCCCCTGAGTCGATTTCAGCAAAAACGGTATGTATTAAGTCTGTGTTTCAATCTACATCATAACAAAAAAAGTGCTTCCAAAAGAAGGTAAAGTGGAATGTAATGATGAAGTATTGAATTCCATACCTTTTAACTTTCATTCCCAGAAGACATTCTTTTAGCATATGCATGTCATTGGATGGAATGCTTTCCTGTGTTCCTCCAGAATTGCTTCCAGAATTTTATCAAAGGAAGATTTCTTTTAGGTATTTAATGAAAGGAGTGATCGTTACTATCAACCGAACGAAGGCTTTTGTTGAGTATAGTCCCTGCAAACATTTGGAAGACGATGGGAAGAGAAGCTGGTTTTGCAATTCGCCCAAGCGTTCTTTAGAAGATTGATCACTTTTCGATCGCCCAAGCGATTAATGCGCGATTCAAGAAAAATTTTCAAAATCTTCCTTCGCTCATTCGGACGATCGTTAGAAGATGGACCGCTTTTCGATCGCCCAAGCGATTAATGCGCGATTCAAGAAAAAATTTCAAAATTTTCCTTCGCTTATTCCGACGATCGCTGGAATATGGATAGCTTTTCGATCGCTCAAGCGATTAATGCGGAATTCAAGAAAAATTTTCAAAATGTTCCTTCGCTCATTCCAGCGATCGTTGGAAGATGGATCGCTTTTCGATCGCCCAAGCGATTAATGCCTTCGCTCATTCCGGCGATCGTTGGAAGATGATGCTTTTGAAACTTATGAAAAAATGTAAAATATTTTATTATCGTTCAGAAGCAACGAAGCGTTTTAATTTTTTAAAATAAAACAATTTTTTACGTTCAACAACGATGCTTCGCAACATATCGCTGAGGACCCTCTGATATCGAATAGCTTTGGAGGTTTTTTGGGTTTTTTTGTCTGGCAATAAATTTCAGTAGAAAATTTCAGTGAGGGAAAGAGAGTTTGCTTTACTTCATATGAAAACGGAATTGCCAGATAAAAAACTCCAAGTGACATGTTTGCTTGCATTTCACAAAATACGGCCAATGTCGCATAGCAATGAAACTTATTATTGAGCATTGGAAAATGGGCAGTGACTCCGCCCATGCAGGCCAAGTTTTCAATAAAGAATGGCTATGTAAGTAAGAGTCACAGAACATTGAAACTCAGGAGCATTGGAAAACGGGGAATGACTCCGCTCATACAGGCCAAGTTATCGATAAAGAATAGCTATGGAAGTAAAAGCCACAGAACATTGAAATTCAAGAGCATTGGAAAACGGGGAGTGGCTCCCCCCATACAGGCCAAATTTTCGATAAAAAATAGCTATGGAAGAAAAGTCACTGAACATTGAAACTCAGAATGGAGTTACTACTTGGTGATGTCCTTCTACTAGAAACCTGGGACAGACTTTGGACGGTGATGTGGCTCTGCCCATACAAGCCAAATTTTTGATATCGGATAGCTTTGAATGTAAGTCACAGAACCTTGAAACTGAGAATGGAGTTACTATTTGGTGATGTCCTACTATTGGATAACTGGAACGGGCATTGGACAGTGAGCGTGGTGTCACAAACAAAGGGTCTAATAAAAGTTTTGAGTATATTATTTTCTTATATAGTTGCCGGATGTAGCAACGCACAACGGATATTGTTAGTTTAATATTAAAAATTTTAGATTCACCCCAGCGAGATGTTGAATGGCAATGGGGATTCAACCTATCCAGACTAACTACACTGTAATATTTATTCTACTATTTTAAGTGAATAATATCACGAGTAAAAACAAAAGCTTTATTATTATTAACTAAAAACAACTCTCAAGAAATTCTCTCAAGATAATTGAAAATCTTCTAAATCAAATGCAGGAAGTTTTAATGTGTTAAATATTAACAGACAAATACTGTCTGCAAATAGATACCTCAGGCTTAACTTGATGCGACCTTGCAATCATCATATCATATTTCAATTAGTTAAATGATATAAAAAACACTTTTTCTTAAAGTGATTCAAGAAAACCAGTAGCTAGCAGTAACAGCAAATAGAGTTTTTGCAAGCAAAGAGAGATTTTTTTTTTAATTTTTTATTGGACAACAAAAACTTTGTAGACATAGAAGAAGAAATACCAGCCTACGTCAACTATGACAGTCATTAGCGTCACTCACATGTCGGGCAGGTAGACGGGAAGAAACTCGAAATGACAGATGTTGTCAACGCTTTGTTTATTTATTTTATTTTTTGCCTCAGCTAAAGGCTTAAGAAAATAAACGTCAAAACAAAACAAGTGTTTTTAATATCATAGATATAATGTAGATAATTATAAGTTGAAGAGGTGCAAGAATGAATGAAAAAAAAAATATAAAATCTACAAAGCAAGATCTTACTTATGAACAACAACAACAAGTAGCCTCAACAGCATGAAAAAATTAATTGAAGGATGAAACGCTATACTTTTGAATGCTAGACGTAATGCGTCTGGCATGTATGACTGAGCTCGGGTTTGGCGTCGATTTGGGTGGCGATAAATGCAACTAATAACGTGGTGTTAATGACAACATTAATAAAATTTAATCACAGCAGCCATACGATAACAACAACAACAACAACAATAAGACCGTTTATCAACCAGCATAGAAAATGCTGAAAATTTCAAATATTTATTGCGCTAAACTAGATCGTTAAATGCAGTTTATAAGCTGCAACAACACACCAAATGCTATATTTTGTGGTGGATTGTTTGACTAGCTGGTTGATTGTGACCAGTTGCATTGAATTTTGTGCTTAAATTGCTTGCAACGACCACCGAACTACTTAGTAGTTGGATGACATCACTTTCAGTAGCCGAGCATAATGTCGGCTAATAACCATTTTAAATGCCATAACCAGACACCACAAAACAATTTGTTATCATCATTGTATTTGATGGTGATAGAGAGTTTTTGGAAAACTATGATATATATATATATATATATGTATGTATGAGTTTATACAAAAATTGTATGCGTTCAAATTTCAAGTTGTAAATTAAGTTTATGAAAAATAAAAAAAAAAATAATTACTATGCCCATTAAACAGCTTCATTGGCATTGTAAAGATTAATAATAGGGTTATGGAAATTAAGTGAAAAAAATTAAGCAAAACGACTTAATTGAACTTTCTCTTAAATCAATAACTTTTCGGTTAATTTTTAATATTTCGTTACCAGACAGAGTCGTCTTTAGATGTGAAGAAATTAATTTGTATTTTGTGTATTTTTTTTTTTTTATACTCGTATTTGTTAAGAAAACTTTAAAGTTTTCCTAATTTATATTCTTCCCAGCCAACATTTGGAAGATAAATTGTTCGCCTTTCGCCGAGGCGAAGCGAAAACGATACTTTTACAAGATATTAGGGCGAGATTCCTTTAGCGCGAAAGTAAAGCGATTCGTTATCGTTACTTCTGGGTGATACACTTTTTTTTTTCAAAATAAAAACACCACAGTTTGACCCTTTTTTCGTCTACGCGAAGAAAAAGCGATATCATTGAGGCATTTTTAAAAATTTCTGCCAAGTAGGAAGGCTCATTTTCTGCTCTTCTAGCAGATTTGGCCACGATGAACTTTTTCCTCCCAAGAGAGAGCAGAAAGCGATAAGATAGAGAGCTCGCCAGCGAAAAATTGTGCTTGAAGAAGATTCTCAAGAAGAGCGAAACTCACTGGACCGGTTATGGAGAGTTCCGCACACCCTCAAACGACACGTTGCTATTTTCTGGGCGCCCACAAGGTGATGTACGCAGAGACGGTGTAGACCTGCTCTTAAGCAAAAAAGCTAATAAGGCGCTTTTAAGCTGGCTCCCAATAAGCGAGCGCATAATAATAGCGCGATTATATTATAGAAATATCTCTATCATCCAAGCCTACGCTCCAACGGAAACCAGCGACCCAGACATCAAAGAGAGTTTTTATAACCAGCTTACTGCAACGCTGTAAAAAATCCCAAATGGTGACATACTAAATATGGGCGACTTTAACGCTAAGGTCGGCAAGGGTATCGACAACACAAAACACATCAAGGGCAAACACGGCCTCGGCCCAATAAACAACAACGGCGAATTATTAGTGGAGTCCTGCAACAATTTCGACCTCGTTATCGGTGGTACACTCTTAAACCACAAAAAGTGCCATAAACAAACTTGGGTCTCCCCTGACAACGTCACTGTCAACCAGATTGACCACTTTTACATAAGCAGTAAATGGAGACACTGTTTACATGATGTGCGTTCCATGCGCGGTGCCGATCCGACCACCACCTCGTCATGGCAGTCGTGCAACTTAAAGTGGCGGCGGGTAAAAAACATGCCAGGCGCACCTGTGCGTAGGAGGTTTGACACGAGCAAGCTCAAATACATTGGTACCCGCAAGAAGTTTAGCGAGGCATTAACAGAAACGTTTAATAGCACCCCCTCGGAAACCACAGGCGTTGAAAAAAAAATGGTTGTCTGTAAAGCTATCCTTCTTAAACGTAAGTGAGAAGGTCCTCGGCTTCCGTCCAAAAGGAAAAAAAGAGTGGATTAGCGAAGCATCCTGGGCGTTAATCGAAGAAAAGCGAAATGCAAAGAAGCTCAGGGACAAAGCACAAATCTCTGATACTCGTGCAATGTTGGCGACCAACTACAACCATTGTCACAAGTTAGTTAAGAAAGCTTGTAAATAGGATAAGCGTGCGTGGTTCAACAACCTAACCAAGCAGGCAGAGTTTGCTGCGCGTAGACACGACACTAAATCCTTGTATGACATAAACCGAAAGCTGACCAAAAAGTCCCGACCCATTGACCGTCCCATTAAATCGAAACAAGGAGCCCTACTCACATCTTGTGCCGAACAACTGAAAAGATGACGCGAGCACTTCGAAAGCATATTGAACTCGCCAACAACAACACCCAACAGCGATACGGCCGCAGTGCCTACAACAGCAGCGAGGCTAAACACCTCCCCACCATCATTATCAGAGATCGTTGCGGCTATTAAACAATTAAAAAGCAACAAGGCACCAGGCTTTGACGATATGCCTCCAGAGGTCATAAAAGCCGATGCGACGGTGTCTGCTAAATTGTTTCTACCGTTGTTTAATGCGATTTGGAGCGATGTTAAGCTTCCATATGATTGGCTGCAGGGAGTCTTAATTAAACTTCCAGAGAAAGGTGACCTCTCACTATGTAACAACTATAGAGCATAATTCTCTTGTCGATTTCATTCAAAATATTTTCAAGAATATTGCTGAATCGCATCTCCCAACACCTAGATGGAACAATAAGGAAGCAGCAAGCCGTGGCGTAGTGGGTAGAGTGTGTGACTCTTACGTCAGAGAACATAGGTTCGAATCCTCCATCCGACACAGAATGTTTTTTCAATTGAATTAATTTTTCTGTTCGCCCGTCACCTCTCTGCAGACAATGGCAAGCCTCAGAGAGTAAAAACTGCCATGAAAAACTTCTTGAGAACATAAGCCGTTCGGAGTCGGCGTAAAACATTTAGGTCCAGTTGTCGATCATTTGTGTGCAAACATTTCACATCACACACAACACAATTGATCATAAGAAGCTCGTTCAAAGTCCTTTCAAGGGCTAAAATGGCCATTTCGTTTTTTTTTTTTTTTTTTTTTTCGCATCTGCATAGACCAGATCAACACCCTAAGGATCATCATCGACCAGATCAACGAATGGCAAACGTCACTTCATCTCGCATATATTGACTACACCACAGTCTTCGACAGCGTCTCGCGACATTCTATTTGGTGAGCACTCGTGAAGAGAGGCGTGCCAAGTGAACTGGTAGCGCTTAATAAAATCCCAGTATGACGGCTTCAGATGCAGAGTGCTACATAATGGCATGTTGTCAGAACCTTTCGGCACAAACTCCGGCGTACGGCAAGGCTGACTGCTTCCTCGGCTTTTGTTTCTAATTGTCATCCATCAGATCCTTTACGATACCGTTCACGGAAAGAACAGGGGTCTTTTCTGGAACTTTCCAGAAACTTTTGAGGATCTTGACTATGCCGATGACATATGTCTTTTCTCCGTGAAAACTCAGACATGCAACAAAAGCTGAACGACCTCGTTGTCAATTCCGAGAAAGCTGGTCTACACATCAACATCAACAAGACAAAAGCGATGTACGTCAACCCCACAAACATTAACTCAGGCCTTAATATCGGCACGGAAGCAATTGAGTACGTAGATGACTTTCAATATATCGGCAGCATCCTATCCCCTAACAACAGCGTGTTAAAAGACATACAAGCGAGGATAGGAAAAGCTAAAGGTGCTTTCGCCCAACTGGGAAGTATTTGGAACTCGTCTCTACTCTCTTTCCACATCCAAGCTCCGTATTTTTAAGTCCAACGTGCTGTCAGTTCTTTTAAATGGTTGCGCGACTTGGCTCACGAGCGAGGCGCTAAACAGCAAAATACAGAGCTTCGTCAACCGTTGACTTCGCCGCATTTTAAAAATTTGGTGGTCCAACACTATAAGCAATGACAGCTTGATAAGAAAATGTGACATGCATGCCGATAAGGCAAACGATCAAACTGAGGAAATGGAGCTGGATAGGCCACACTTTGCGTAAATCACCCATCGAAGTATGCCGCCAAGCTCTCGACTGGAACCCGCAAGGAAACCGAAGAAGGGGACGCCCTAAACTGACATGGATGGCGATGCCTGGCGATGCCTGGAAAAAGAGGTTACCGAGTCGGGATATTCCTGGGGCCAACTCAAAGAGCTGGCTCCAAACAGACCTAGATGGAAAGGGGTTGTTGAGACCCTATGCTCCGCCTAGGAGCTCGAGGAAACGATGATGATGAGTTTTCGACTTTTTTGAATTTCTGTTATTTTTAACACATAATTTAAATTTTATCTTATTAATATACTATATCGAGCTCATTTTTTGTTTGTTCTTATTTAAACGAATTTCGTGTAATTTGATTTTCGTCTTCAAGCACTTAGATAACGCAGTGCTGCGTTTTTGAACTGAAGCAAGTTAAAGATATTATTTAAATTGTCGTATTTCTATATGAAGAATGCTCTAACTTTCATGTGATGTCGCTTAAATTCCAAAATGAATGATACTTTGGAATATTTCTAACATTAAAATCAAGTGTTGCAAGATACTTTCGAAAACTGTGCTGCAAGTGTCAAAACACTGTCAGTGGAAAATTAAAACTCAGTAAGCGAAAAAGAAAGTGTTTGAGAATTCAGTGGTGATCGTGAAAATTTAATATCTATTCCGCGCAAACCACTTTTCGAAGGTTGAAAAAAGGCTTACTTACTGTAACGCCCGTCCCCCCCCCAAAAAAAAAGCAAAAAGTTATGTAAGTCCGAAATTATATTTTAAATTATTATAAAATTTTGTGAAAGTAATCTTAGGCATAGCGCTCAGAGATTTAAGTGTTGTTTTCTGATTTTTGTATTCGCGCATTTGTCCTTTATAGTGTAACGCCCGTCCCAACTTTTTTTTTCGAAGCTCGTTTCGGAAGGTTAGTTAAGATAGTATAAAATTTTATATAAGGGGTATTTACGATGTGGTGTATTTGCCCTTGCATGTGTATTTTTAATAAATTTGATATTTGTAGTAAATTTTGTAAAATTACAAAAACAAAATACACAGTGTTCAAAATACAACCCTGTAGCAAAAATACATCGACGAAGCCCTATTGCATTCTTTATAAATTTCGTTGCGTATGTGATCAGCTGATCGCAAAAGCATTTCTACTCAACATCGAGGTAGCTACCGGCAGCGATGTAAGTTTATTTAAAAAACTTAATGTTATTAGTGTTTCGTTCAAATTTTTTCATTATTTTGTAGACATTGCAATTCATATTTTCAAATAAAAGTATATAAACAAATAAGCTAATTTTAAAAAATACAAGACTATTGAAAAAAAAATTTCCTATTTTAAAAATCACTCAATTTTTCAACGAAAATCGCGTTTTTGACTTCAAAACGCTACAAAAAACAAAAACCATTTAAAAAAACTCTTCGGTATTACCTCGGGAAACATATTGCCTTTTAAACTAATTTTGATCTTTGAGTGGATCAGATGATCCACTAACCTCTAATCGTGTTCACCGCAAAACAACCTTTTTCGAGGCGTCTCCGGAGAATCGCTCCCACGCATTTATTTATCGATAATTTTTAATTTTATTTTTTCCAAATATACTTAAGAAGTCAAACTATAACATGTATATGAAATAAAACATGTTATCTCCAAAAAAAAAAAATCATAAAAACATGCCTTTTCCGGTTTTAAAACAGTACCATCCCCTTAAGATAGATTCTAAAGCAAAGAAGCGTGAAAGACAAGCCGCGCTTAAGGCAAATACAGCGAAGGCATACGGGATGTTTCTCGATAAGGAAAAAGTGAGAAACAGGTCAAGGAGAGCTAAGCTGAAGGAGAAATCCGAGGAGAAAAAGAAACATTTGCGCCGCCAGCAAGTGTTGACAAGAGTCAGAAAGTTCAGGGAGAAGAACAAAATGTTAACATGATCAAGCAAAAGAGCTGTGTTAAGAAGTTTTTTGGGATCATATAAGTGTAGGCAGACTCTACGTAAAGCCGTTAACAAAACTAAAAACGCCCTGCCGTCCAGCCTATCAAAATAACAAAAAGGATGTGCTTTGTGAACTTTTTTTAAAAAGAAACTTTGACTGGAAAAAATCGTCCGCAAAGACTGGAAGCACGTTCTGACGCCATGTCCATCGAGACAATTGGAGAAGTCAGAACGTTTTACGAGCGAGATAACATCAGTAGGCAAGATCCCAATAAAAAGGATGCGATAATTTTCAGGAATTCTGGAACCGGTGCCAAAAGTAGAATTGTCAAATGCACCTAATGATGACTGTTGGGGGGTTTTCTCGCTGTTAAAAGAAAATCATCAGTGCAGCATTTTGAAGAGCAAGTTCTACGAATTTCGACCGAAGCACAGGCTCCCGATATCGGAAATGCCCCACGAAGTCTGGGTTTGCATGTATCATGTAAACTTCAAATTCCTTATAAGTGGTTTATCGGTGTAAACATGAAATCATACCACGAATACTTTTCCGAACGAAATTTCCTGTGATACTAAAAATAAAAAATTTAGGGTACTGAATTGTGAGGCATGCTTTGAAATTTTGGATATCTTGCCATTGTCAATGGAAACAGAATCTCTTAAAACTGTTGAAAAATCAAACAAACAAATTCAAGTTTCACTTTTATGTATAATCTCAGCAAGAAAAATATTTGCAGTACAAAAAAGGAATAACCTGAGACAATCTATTATAGGTCGATTTCACCGAGAATTATGGAATCAGTTCTCAGGATGGAATTCAGGCTGCACATTGGAAACACCTACAGGCAAATCTGTTTACAAACTGCTGTTGGTTTCCAAATGGAAAAATGCCGTACGTACGTGATATTAAGGAACGATTTTTCATATGATAAGTTATGTGTTTGGCTATTTCTAAAGCTGATTATCAAAAGTTTAAAATTGAACTATCCAGAAATTAGGAAAATTTCTATATTCACTGAAGGTGGTGCAGCCCAATTCAAAAACAAATATACTTTATCGAATATATGTTTCAGTCAAGAAGATTTGGGTGTGTACACTGAGTGGACATTTTTCGCAACGAGTCATGGAAAAAGTCCAATAGATGGTATAGGCGCAACAGCAAAACGCACATTATGGTGTGCCAGAAAAGCTCGTAAGATGACTTTGAAAAATGCTTTTGATTGCTATGAATAATACCATGCGAAAAATCAAGAAAATACTAAATATTAGGGACCTCGATTTTTCCGAAATTTTTTCGGGTACCCGGGTAATCGATAACCGAAACTACCCAAAGTACCTGAAACTACCCGGGTATGGTCCCGGCAATTCGAACTACCCGGGTACTCGTCCAAATACTTGAAAATCGAGAGCCCTACTAAATATATATGCGTGAACAATGCAAGTATCAATTCAGTTGAAGAAAATCTTATGAATACACGGGAATATTTTAGTCCGATTCCAAGTGTCAAAAAAAAAGCATTATATTAAATTCTATTCCAACTTTATTAAATTTGAGTACAGCTTTGACTAAAAAATTTTTTACTATTTTGAAAAGTATTAACTCTAGTAAGAAATGGTTTAAAAAATATATTATCCCAACCACTGGTTTAAAAATTACTCCAAGATTTTTAACCGTGTACAGAAATTACAACTAAACATTTTTGTTTCTCACTTTAGTTACCATAAACTTATTTTATCCTTTTTTAAAAAATATAATGAAATGTTTGAAATATGAAGTTGATACAATTAATTTTAAAATAAAACAAAGCACTGTTACTTCATAGCTTTAAGTTTTCACTACGGTCGGCAGTCCCCCACTGCCTATTTCCATTTTTTTTTTTTATTACTTCTCAATAAACTTACCAGCACACGATTTTCTGTTTTGTCGCCTTTTGTCTCCAATTTAACCATATATTTGACAAGTATCTTCGTATGACGTCCCAGTATGGATTTAACGCTCTCTGTAATAAAAACGAAAAGAAAGAAATATAATAAAAACTGCAATTAGAAATGCTAAAAAAAAAAAAACAAAAATACTTATGTTACAACAAATTTATGATAATGATTTAGTATTTGGCATTAATATCATATTAAATCAAATTAAATGCAAACCATGAAACGGGTAAAATGATCGAAAGATGCTTTCAGCAATTTTATGGTACTTAAAAAGCATTGCTTGCAGCTTGAAAACACAACCAACCAACTTGACAGCACTTAAATCTAAATTAAAAACATTCGATTTTCGCTATGAAAACTCGGTGAATTGCGTTTTTATGCGTCGTGAAAAATATACGACTGACTGTACGATAATTATAATTTGTGTATTTTTTATTTTGATTTTTGTTGCTTAGATATCAACCCAGCTCGAATTATTTTTATATGCTTGTTTAAGGCGGTCTTCTCATTCAAAACCCGTTTTTTGGACCCTTTTTAAAAAAATTCTTATTTGAAAACGCAAAGAATAATTGAAAACTTTTTTTATTTATTGTATTACAAAAGGTTCAAAGTAAATAAAAAATTTTTTTTTGCCTCGATACGTGGGCTGTTCAAAAAGTAATGAGACTTCAAAGTTGGTGGTGAAAAAAAAAGGTGTCGTCACGGCGGCCACGATTCCGGGTCTCCGGAGCGTCTGAAATGAAAAAAAAACGGGGTTATAATCAGTATAGATGTAATTCTCGGGTGAACCTCAAACTTAATTTTGTGATTTTTTTTGACAAAATGGCGGCCATTCAAAAGAAAAATTTCAATTTCGGGTTTTTTTTTTGTAGTTTAGTGTAAAAAAAAAATAGTAAAAAATTTTTTAAAATTATGGTCGAGGTTCACTCGAGAATGGTGACAATTCTGCGTCGATTCCACTTTGTTTCATGAAAATCGGTTCAGTTGAACTGGAGATATCATGGCCGCCAGTTCGAAAAACGTGGGTTCGAGATAAACGCGTTTAAAGTTTGAAGTAATTTTTTTATAGCTCATTTTGACGAAGACCTTGCTTCACAAAAAAGGCTGTATCTTCTAAAGTATTTCGAATTTCTAAAAATCCTTTTAGGGGCATATTCACAACTACCCAAGCTATAAATAAATGCAAAAAAAAAGTCAAAAAAAAAAAAAGTTGCTCAATGAGAAGACCGCCTTAACATGTAAACACAGAGCAAGTATGCACAGAGCTTGTGAGTACACTGAGAAAAAAAAAATTAAATATTAAATTCAAGACAAACATGCGGACTCGGGAACTGTGAGCGCGTAAATTTTTTATAAAATATTTTAAAAAGTAAAAATAATTTCGCTATAATTTTTTTTTTCCAAATGAAACATGGTTTTTTCTTACAAAAGTGTGTCATATATAAAGAGTGATTTAATTGAGAAATTTGTAATGCTATTGCAATTTGATAAATGCATGAAACTTTATGCAAGTTCAGATACGAACCGTCTCCTCGGCAAGCCTAGTATGACAGTCAAATCCACAGAGCGTTAAAAAATTGGAGCAAAACATGTTTATGAACTGCTAACAGTTCACTGAAGCTAACTTTGATTACAAAAAAAAAAAAAAATGAATTGGCCATTTCAGGGCTTTAAAGCAGTGATATTCACGTTGAAGCATGCGTGTTGAAACTCGAAAGCTTCCTTCAAGAGTCCAAACACGTACACGATCACACGCACGAAGTTCTCTCAAACAGTTGGCGTTGAGACTTCAAGCGAAGTGGTCCACGCTGCCCAATTTTTGGTTAAATTAATTTGTTAATTTTTTGTAATTGGTTCGTATGCTTCTGTTTGTTGAAAATTAATTAATTTTCAGAAGATTTTGATAAAGAAAAAACAAGTCAAAATAATTATTTAAAGCAGATTAGTTTTTGGCAGTGCTGAGAGCGAGAGCGATACTAACACAAGCACAAATATCGAACATTGTACGTAATTCTGTATATAAGCCCAACGGATAATGGATTTCTCCTCAAAAGCTAACAAAATAAGTGCAAGAAAAATCCCCATAACTAATGTACAGGAAAATTACAGTTTAAAGTAGTTCCCGCTTAAAAAATCGAACCGCTTATTACGTTCCAAATGTGTGAACCATTTGAAAAAATTCATACAAAAAATTAGAGGATAGAAAAAATAAAAAAAGTTGGCAGCGTTGTGATGATTTTTTTTGTGGCATGGCAATATTTGGTCTTGTCTTTGCATACATGTAAAAAAATATGTTTCTTAAAGTTAATATTCTATATCGATACATCTCATATATATTAAAATTGTATGAATACAAAAATTAGTTTGCAGCAAAATGATTAATATTTAAATGGAAACCGCAGAATATCACTTGAGTTGAAATTAAAAGTTAAACATTTAACTACATATAAAAACCACTGAATTTAATTAATAAAAAGTAATCTTTAAAAAGCAAACAATCAACTTAAATCTTTATTTTAATTAAAGTTTTTATGTAAAAAAGTTATCTATCCAAATATTCACCTAGGAGTCTGGATCTTCTTTCCTCTAAAATACGACCATTTACTGAAAAAGCTCTTTCACTTGTGGGTATATGTAGTTTTTGCCTGGAAAGTTCCTGCAAAAGAGGAAAGTCTATTGCTTCCTTCCAAAAAGCTAAAATATCGCTAGTATTTTGGTCCACATTTTTATTTAAATACATAAGAACATCTACATCGATAATTTCAAAATTTATTTTACTGTTCTCTTCAATTTGGCCCTTGAAATCGTTAAATGATTAATCGTATCTTGTCCTCTTTGAAGTAGATGGAAAGCTGTCCAGCAGTTGTATATCAGCTTCAGAATTGTAATATAATTTTTGCTCTTGTCTTTTATTAATATTATCTTTAACATTGATTTTGGTCAGTGGTCAGTGTTGCATTTTATATGCAAATGGTAAAAAAGAGCGTTAAAAAAATCATTAATCAATTTTGCACAGATTTAAAAAATAAAGATAAACAAGTCGTGACACGAAGAAATTTAAGTCACGTACGCTCACGAACGAAGACAATTTAATCACGCACGCTCACAAATATTTCGTGATTTTTTTTATAGGTTCACTCACGATCACGACGTGATTTGTCGTGACACGCGCCCATCTCTAGTTAGAACGTTTCCAATAAAGGAAAAGATCAAAATTATAGGTGAATGCAAAACTGTTACCAAAGCTGAATTGCGTTCAAATATGTGTACATTTTTTTATGTACAATGAAGATGTACAGCTGCGGTCAAAATAATAGCAGCGCAATAGAGTAAAAAGTTTAAACCGGAAAAAAAATTACTTTTCTTTGAAATCATGTACTTTTTTCTTGAAAATGTCAAAAATATACGCTACTATTTATTCTGCACCTGCAAATAAACCCGAAATATTGTGTATTTTTTAAATATTACATCAAAAAACTTTTATTTTTCCAAATTTAGCGGTCAAAAAAATAGCAGTGTGAACAGAAACTTAAAATAAATTCATTTAAATTCATTTAACTAAACATTGGTCTTAAGAAAAACGTAAAAAATATAAAGCACAGAGAAAATTATATAGTTAGTACTTCGTTGCCCAACCTTTGTTGTGTAAAACAGCTTCGCAGCGACGCTTCATTGAAGTCACTAAGTTTTGTCATCTTGAGCTTTTAATTTTGCTCGTAATTTTTGGCCAGGCCTCTTTTATTACCGTCCATAGCTCGTTATTATTTTTTGGTTTTGCTCCGGCCACCTCCTTTTTAATGTCGCACCACAAATTTTCAATTGGGTTGAGGTCCGGCGACTGCGCAGGCCACTCCATCAGGTCGATACTGTTATCCTGGAACCAACTTTTTGCCAGCCAACTGGTATGCTTCGGTTCATTATCTTGTTGAAATGTCCATTTCAGCGGCATTTCGTACTCTGCGTAAGGAAGCATAACATTTTGCAAGATATGGACATATTGGGTGGCATCCATTATATTTTGGATCCAGCCCATATTGGCCCAACTCCGTAGTAGGAAAAACACGCCCAAACCATTACACTTGATCCGCCATGTTTTACTGTTTTGGTTATTTATTGTGGATCATATTCTTTGTTTTGCGGATGTCTCACCTACTGTCGGGATCCAGTACCACCATATAACACAATTTTGGACTCATCCGTCCATAATATATTCCTCCATTTTTCGGTCGGCCATGAAATGTGCGATTTCGCAAAGTCTAATCTTTTTGCAACATGCATTTTTTTTAGAAGTGAGACCTTTCTTGGACTCCGTGCGTACAGCTTGTATTCGCGTAGTACTCTGCGAACAGTTTCCACACTGATGTTTGGACAAATACTGTCTCGTATTTCTGTAGCAGGCACAAAGGGGTTTCTGGTACTCTCATTTTTGATCATCCGCTTAGTTGTGTTTGACACAACAGACTTTCTTCCTCTTGTTTCATCTTTTGGTTTGTATTTTAATGCGTTTCTAATCATTTTTGCTGAACAGCCTAACCAGCTCTGTACTTCCCTGTATGTTTTTCCTTCCAATATTAATTTTTTTATCAGTCCACGTGTTTCATCGGTGCAGTGCTTTGCGCGACCCACTTTTTCAAAAAAAAAAAATATTATTACCATATTAAAATAATAAATATTATTAAAAAACACTGCAATTTAAATATACTCTTTCTCTTTAAGTGTTGCGATTTAAAAAAATAGGAGATTTTTATGATTTTTTGGAATTTAAAATTTTGCTGCTATTATTCTGACTGGCCAAAATGACGACTATTATCACAATGTGCTTTTTTTTCTTTAACACGTGCTTCAACTTTACCAAAATTTTTTCATATTTTGTTTTGCACTCACATTCCATAACGGTTAATACAGTGGTGGAATTAAAAATAAGTCCGCGTTAAAAAATAATTGCAACTAAAATTTAATGTTGGGTGCTGTATATGAATTTATGTATAAATATGAATTTACATTTTTTTAACTTTTTGTATGAACAACATACATTTTTATAAAGTAACAATTGCATAATTTCTTTTATTAATACGAGTAGGGTGTGTATGCAATTTTCTATAAATGTTTATTTCTTATATAAGCCCCAAAATGGTTCGTTAAGCAGGTTCTTATAAGCCCCAGAACTGCTTTTAACTTTCATATCATATCCCATATGCGGGATTTTCATATAAGCCTTCCCATGATAAAGTATTTGAAATTTGAGCATTTTGCTCGGCTCTTATATCAGAATATTTCTGTAGTAGTATGCGTGTGAACATCACTGCTTTAAAGAATTTTCACCTAGCTTCTTATGATCTATTGTGTTGTAAAATGTTTGAAAACAAATGATCGCGAACTGGATCTACAAGCTTTATTCCGACTCCGAAGGGCCTATGTTTTCAAGAAACTTTTCATAGCAGTTTTTACTCTCTGAGTTTTGCCATTGCCATTTGCCATTTCGAACCTGGGTTCTTTCGAATACCAGCCTCGCACCTTGGGTGGAGCCCTGGGGTGGAGTACAGGGCTCCCGCAAATAAAAATTTAATGGATTATTGGAAAGATTGGTTGTAAGAGGGCAAAAATTTTTTGTAAAATAGGGGTTATTTCTTAAAACGGTTGCTTTGGTATATTATTTACATCATGCGGGCTTAATATTTAAGGAGTGAACCCTTTTTTTCTCGAAAGGGTTATCGCAGAACTTTTCCGTCTTTTTTTTCCATATCAACTTTTTAATCTACGTTTTACAATTTTCTACAATACAACTCCGTACTTGTCGACGTTTAAACTGCATATATGATTGTGAATCCTTTTTGAGATTTTAGCAATATTATTGAATTACTGGAAAAAACAGAAATTTTTACTTGGATTTTTATTACTGAAATGTTCAAAAAGTCAGTTTGGTGTTTTATTTACCATTTAGACTCATTTATTTTATAAATCAATCAATATTAATCAATTACCGCTATTCGCCGATTTGTTTGATCACCTTCTCCCATCGCTGTTGTAGCTTTATTATTTCGCGCATCAATCTTTCAAGATATTGATTGAAAAGGTTGTACTATTCTGTGAGTTTGCATGGAGGGAAACATATGGTAATCCGAGGACGCAAGGTTTGAACTTTAGAGTGGATGGGGCATCCCATGGGATTACGAGCAATTTTTGGCGAGTCACCAAACTCGTATGAGGCCTGGCGTTATCGTGCTTGAAGACAATCGCCTTTCCGGTTGACCAGTTCAGGACGTTTCTATTGGATGGCATCGCTCAAATTCTGTAGTTGCCCACAGTAAATCTCAGAATTTATGATACTTTTCTGTGGTAGTAGCTCGTTGTAGAGTAGAGTAGCTCGTTTGCTTGCCTTTCCGGTGCTTTATCTTTCTAGGACCAGCTTCTCTTTCTGTTGGTATTGTTATAGACAATCCACTTTTCGTCACCCGTTATTAATCTTACGCTTGAAAAATGGGTCGCTTTTTTCACGTTTTCTTAGACGATCGCAAACGTCAACTCGATTGACTTTGTGAGTTTCTATCAATTTGTGCGGGACCCAGACATCTAATTTTTTGATGAAACCAGCGGACTCTAAATGACCGTGCACGCTTCCAACTGAAAAATTTAGAGCATTTGTAATTTTTCTGACTGTTGAATGTTTGTTTGTGTCCACTTGAAACTTTCTTTCTTTAATCACAACTTCGCCATAAGCTTCCACGAGTTTATGTCTGGCTTCAGTAGCTTTTGTAGCCTTTTAAATTTTTTTGAAAAGGAAACACCCAAAAAGATCACCTTATCGAACGTCTTTTTTTTAAGATGATGGAGGAAGTTTAATGTGCCATCGTCCATTTTTAAAGTTTTTGTTCTAAGATTGCACTCTGTTTTTTGAATTGAAACAACTATCAATTTTTTCGAAGTAACGCCACTCATCACTCTTTATTATCTAGTAAAATGTCTTGTTTTAACAAAATATTCTGTCTTGAAAAATTTCCATGTTTTTTCACATTTGCCGCCTTTTTGTCAGTGTTGCATTGCAAGATAAAATGTAGTTGTCGGTTTTTCACATTATCCGGGTGTCACGGTTTTTTGTCTTCTAAAAAAGCACCGAAAAAATTCCCGGTTTTTAGAAAAAAAAAAAACCGATCACTCTTAAACACCGACCGGTTTTGCACATCCCTAGTCATTGAATACTTTTTAAGTGTTCTCCAACAAATATTCACTGCAAATACAAGCATTTACTTTTATATTTTTACTTGTCAAAAAATGCTTAAAATTTTTGAATTTATAAAAATGCGATAATTTTGTACAGTGTATATTTATGAGTGTAGATATAAAAGTGTAGATTGCCAGTAAATCTTTTTAAGTCTCCAACATATGAAGTCCGTGTAGAGTCAAGTATTATGTCATCATGTCGCTGTCAACTTTATCATAGGATGTCAGAACATATTGTCTGTGGGTGATTGTATTAGTAGATGCTTATGTTTACGTAAGTGCGTATATGTTTGTTAAAAAGTGTGTTTAAATGTTTATGTATGCGCAATTTGCAAATTGAATAAAGTGCTGAAATAAACATTGATTGCTTGAATGTTCGAGTGGAATTTTCCATGTCATCAAAAGCTGCCCAGGTGTCAGTACAGTGAATAGCTTGAAAAAGTTGAATCTAACTTCAGCCCGAGCGGATGATACATATAAGCAATCAGCTTATTTTGCATAATATGCAACTTGAATTCTCACTAAGCTAATAAAATCCATTTTTTAAACTGCCCTCAATTTAAATAAAATCGTATTTACAATCTTAAAAAAAATTTTAATAATATAAGAAAAGCTTTTAATTTTTAGCTTTTAACTTGTTTTCAGATACATTGATTTATTTAATTATAGAAGCAGTATTTAAGCAACTAATTCAATCTCAATCTTAATAAAAATTAAAAATAAATTATTGAAGTTGACCCAATAATGTTTAATATGGTGTAATTTCAGCTGCAAATCATCAATTCATCAATCAAGACAGCAATAAACTCTTGCCTAACTCAAACTATATAATTTTAAAAATTTCTTTAATTTCATTGCAATTAAGTTAAAATTAACAGTTAAACAACAATAGCAGTGTTTAAAAATAGTTTCGTTGTTACATAACTTGCATAACTTTAAAAATCTTAAATAACCATTAATTGTTTTTTTTTTTTTTTTAAATCACGTTACAACAAACAAGAAAAACAAAAATATTTTATATCGAGCTGTTCCAAGTTCACTCATAAAAAATCTGACAAGCCGTCAGACTGACATGGCAAATAATTGATGCTACTTCCGGTGACAACAACTGCTTCATCTCAACCAGTTTCACAAAAACAATACAATGCCACAACTTTTTAACGTTGTTTGGAATACGTTTACACGTATTACACGTAACAGTAAATTCACGTCATACCCTGCTAGCTACAATTAAATCAACAAACAGGTTCGAATAAATGCCTAAATAAAGATCTGCCAATTAAAGATGCATTTTTGAGAGTTACACACTCGTACATTTTGATGTTGATATAAACAAACAACACTACAAACACGCGTGTTAAAACAACAACAACAGAAGTATGAAATAAAAGAAACTTAATCATTGGAAAATTCAAGAATCTAAGAAAGAGATTTTATCTCTTTGTAGAGTGATTTGGTATTCTTGTAGTTCTTTATTTTGTTTTTCAAGTTAATTACTTCAAAAGAGTTATTGACCTTGAAGAAGCTGATGAGTTGTTTTTAAAGCAGCCACACCCAATGTTAACACATTTTCTTTTGTTATAAAAATTATGTAGTTAAAATGACAATGGAAATATTCAAATTTGTTTTTTGATTGTTTGATATATTAATGCTGAGAAAAAAAATTCTTTACCAGTTAGAATTGAGACAATAAAGGTAGAATTAAAAAAAAAAATAATTTAAAGAAAGGAAATTTTAGAAAAGAAAATCTGAATAATTAACAAAAAAGATGAGGTCTTTGAAAAGATCTACAAAAAAAAAAAAAAAGTATGGAAAAAAAAAATAAATCAAAATAAAGGTAGTTGTAATTTTACCAATTTAAAAGTTCTTTTTTTTTTTGTCATTGTAGAGATGTGTACCCACAATAACGTTCTTTACATTAAGCACATTTTCTTATATAATACTTTTTTTATACATTTATTTTTGGGAAAAAGTTAGACAAATAAAGCTAAGAATTTAAAATTGAATACGAAAACCGTAAAATGATTCGATAATACTTAGTAATGATTAGTTATGGTTTAGATTAGAAACAAAAATTATGCTTTTAGAGTTTTATCTGAAATCTTTTGGGGTGGGGTGGGGTAATGTGTACCATGGGCTGATGTGTAACACGGCGATTTTTCATACAAAATATTGACATATGAGTGACTGAACAAATGTGATATGTTTCTTTTGACAGCATCTAGTTTTTCATAAGTGTTGGAAGTGTGCAGACATATATTTTATTATAGTTTTTTTAAAAGCGTGAACAATTTTTGTTAAAAAGTTTTTTTTTTAAATCAACAAAAAAGTAGCGTAGTAGTAGTAGATTTTAAAAGTGAATAGATGTTAAATGTTTAATTTCCTTAATCCTGAAAAGTCATGCTTCGTCGAATCGACGAAGCACTAGAATTATATTTATTGTATTGTCTCCGTTTTTTCTTACAATGTTAGTTGTTGTTATGCTGTTAATTAAAACGCAATATTGTCGCAAAAAATATCTTAAAATTGGAGATTTTCGTTTTTTTTTTTTAACACATGTTAAATAAGCATGACCTTCCACCCTGGAATATAACAAAAGATTTTGCGTTTTTTTACATAGTGGTAAAATACTATCAATAAAAAAAGTACTTATATTAGGGTGATGTGTAACACCACAGGGTAGGGTGATGTGTAACACATTTTAAACATTATAATTGCCATTAAAGAGAGAACAACGTCAAACTCTGAAATTTAATTACATCAACGCCATTTAAAGAGATCGGCCCAGTTCATACTATTCAGCCCAGACAAAAATTCAATTGTGATAGGAAGTCGATGAAAAGCTTCTAACAACGCCACAGAAACGGTTACAGTTGCAGGAGGTTAAAAAAAAAAATAAAATATGCAAAAGAAAACCAAACAAACAACAAAAAAGTTGCAGAAGCTCAGCTGCAAAATTGGCGCTCTTGGTCGCCATCCGTAGAAGATCGAGATTTTTGCATGATTTATTGCGATTTTTTGCCAAAACATTTTAATCACAAAAATTCACTTCAATGCAACAAATGCAAGCGCTTTTTTATTTTTTGAGAGCAAATTTTTTTTGTGAGAAGTGTCACTCCAATATGGATATTTTCGACAAACTATCGTTTGACATTTGATATGTAATTTTGTTTTTATTTTGCAATTATTAAATATATTCTTTTGAAGTTAACGTTCAGTTTTTTTAATGTTAACGTATGTGTGTGTGTGCATTGAAAATGGTCAGATTTACGAGTTTTATGCTATTATTTCATCAAGTTTCTATCATACTACTTTTACTAAACATAAAAGTAAAAAAAAATATAAAAAATTAAAGTTCCAACATTTTGTTAGTGTTACATATCACCCCACTGATTTGAAAAAGACAGAAAAAACCATACTTGAAGATTTTGTTCTACTTCATCCAAGTGGCGGCCGTGGCGTAGTGGCTAGTGTGTGGCTCATACGCCAGAGAACTCAGGTTCGAATCCCCATCTGACACAGAAAGTTTTTCAATTGAATTAATTTTTCTGTTCGGCCGTCATCTCTCTGCAGACAATGGCAAACCTCAGAGAGTAAAAACTGCCATGAAAGGCTTCTTGAGAACAGAAGCCGTTTGGAGTCGGCATAAAACATGTAGGTTCAGTTCTCGATCATTTGTGTTCAAACATTTCACAACACACACAACACAATTGATCATAAGAAACTCGGTTTTTTTCTTTTTTTTTTTCATCCATTTCTTAAAATATTCAACAGCTATGAAAAAACTGACTTCGAATATGTTCTTCTGCAAGGTATGTGCCTTAAGGCAATCAAAAATTTCTTAACACTTTTTTTGAAGCAAATCCACTTCAGCCTACATACTTAATAAATTCGAATCACTCTGCCCATAAAATAATTTCACCTAAATATTTGAAGTTATTTCAGCTCAACATGAAAAGGTTTTGTATAAAAGTAGCTTTGCTTGAAGGTGTCTTGTAAAAGCTTTGAGAGTTTAATTTTCTAGAATAATTTCTTATATAAAGCATTTTTCAATGGTACATTTTAGGAATTATTCAAGAAGATTTTTACTCAAGTAAATCTTTACCATAAAAAAAAACTTGTCATCACTTGTCATATTTCAATAATAGGCAAAAAAAAAAAAAAAAATAAAAAACTTGTCTGCATCCGGCGTCGAACCACGCAACTTTTGACTGATGTTCTGTTTGGTAAGATCGCAGGGCTACCGAAGCAATTTATGGCCGTCAAGTTCAGTGTTTATATGAAATGATTTCAGTTGGGACTTTTATCTAGTTTTACTCAAGGAAATTCAAAGAAAATAATAAGAAAGTTGCAACGTTATTATTAGCAAATTTCTGAATAGACGAGTAGATAGTGTGTGCGGCTGCCAATACAAAGGTTCCTAGTTCAATCCACGTTAGGTGACCATGGTAAATATACAAAAACTTTTATAATGCACAAGATTTCTGTTCAAAACTGAAAAAATTAAATAAAATGTGCTTGAAGAAATATAATGTAATAATAATTAAATTAAAAAATAAGCCTTGAATAAAAATAAGAAGAGTAATAAAAGAGCAGGGGGGCGAACCTTCACATGGCAACGAGTATGACTGCCTCAACCTGGCGAGGCCAGCATTATCCATGTCGAATCGTCCCAAGTAGACTCAAGCCTCCATGTGGTGTTCTCTGAGCAACGGCAAACTGGCATCCGTCAGTTTGACGCCAAATTTAAGCGGCGGGACACCTAGCCTTAAATAGCTTGTGCGTCGGGTTTGAAGCCCACCGCGTTGAAAAGTAGAAAATTTCTAAACACCTCTCTTTCTCTCTCTTTCTTATTTAAGCAATTAAGTCGAACCACAAAAATCAACAGCTTTCTTACCGTAAAACGATTAAACATAAACTTTGATTTCACAATTAATATTTTTCAAAATCAAAGCTTTATTCAATTTTTTTTTTTTTTTTGTAATTTAAACAATTCTTTAGTTAATTTACATAATTTTACTAAGCAGCTTGTACAATAGAACCCCGCATGAGTATGGTGCCTCCCTGAATATATTCTCTTGCTATAGAATAAAAAATTTCCTCTATACCTTTTCTGCTTTGCTCATACCTGTTCAAACACTCTCTTTGTTTTATTCAGATATAAGAAATGAAGAGAATAAGAGCACAATGCTTTACTAACACCAGCAGGTATCAAATCAAGCAATAAGAAATAACAAAAATATCAGTGTTCATACCCTGAATATTTAGCGAGTATTTTTTTTTAATCGTTCGTTCGTAGAAAATAGATGTTTTTTGTATTGGGACCCAAAGAAGGGTTGCAGATAGCGGGTAGGTGTGTTGCAAAGAAATGTTGAGGGGCAAAAAATAAACTGCACAACTCATATATTTGACCCCTCTAGGAGTTCAGCTACGGCCGATATAAGCTATTTTCGACCGTGTTTGTGTTTTTTGTATGGAAGATAGAGAATAAAGCAACAAAAAATAACACAAATATGCATTAAGAATAACAAAAAGTTGTTGCGGAGAAAACCCAACATATTAACTCTTATTCAGGTCACTGCAGCAGATACCTGAGTATTCGTGTAGTTTATTAAGTGCTCAGAGAAAAAAACTGAAACAACGCATAGATCATGATACAATAATTTACAAGGTAGCCTTGACAACTACCTTTTTCCTCACGAGCGGCGATCGGGAGTTGTCAAATCAATACAAAGTTTAACTTTTCATCTGTTTTGCTGCTTCTTCGTTTTCTCTTTTTCAATGTGCTTTTGACAACTCCAAATCGCCAACAGAACTGTCACTCCTACCTTGCATGGCTGAATTATAAGGTAAGGTCATCACGGAGAGGAATGGAGTAGAAAGCAGAATAAAGCTAGATTGATGTCAAAATCAGCTGTTCATCGCGAATTTCTTTATGCTCACGTTTCGCAGTTGTTTTTAGGTTAAAACTGTTACAGGTTTTTTTGCAATTTTAAGACTTCTTTCACATTTTATAGTTTTTATTACACTTTTTTTAACACCCGCGACCGCACTGTTTGCAACTTGGAAACATAAAATATTTTCTTCATTTGCAATTTCTACGAAATTCGTCATTTTGACATATATGTTGCTTCTCATTATCCACTCTTCGTTGACGCGTGAGAGCACTCAGCGCTGGGCCCTACCTTATCATTGTATCATGAGCGTAGATCACAAACGAAGAGTGTATGAAAAGAGAACAAATAAAAAGTTATTCTCTTGCGCTACACGACCTGTTGTTTACATTTATTCGCTTGCAGCTTTGCTTGCAGTGACTGCTACAGCAGAGAATCAGGGTATATTCACTTGATGAATATATTCATGCAGGGCTCTATTGTACAATTGAGGGTACGTTTAACCCTTTATGTATATTAAAATTCATAACAAGTTCAGACATAAAAAGAAACTATTAAATTCAACTAGAAATTAAAATTACCAAAAAAGTACATCAATAAAATTTTCACTTTTCTCTTTGAAACATTTTTTGTTTTATGTTGTAGGCGGCACACGTAATAAAGTCAAAGTTTTCTGTTAAATTGACTGTTAACCGTATTAGGCACGCACGTATACCTAGTGGCACAATTAATACTTTTTGGACAGAGACCACGAAGAAGTCTGTCCGATTGTACTGCCTTCTTTAATATACAGGCATACATACGTACGCACACTTGTTCTCTTGTATTGAAACGTGGACGTGAGAATGTAGTAAAACATATTTTATTACATTAATTTAAATGTGACACACAATTAGAACAACGTGCAGCAGGTCATTATTTCTTATAATGTGAAAAAATAAAATATTTGAGCTCCAGCAACAATTATATCAAAGGACGGACATAAGCTGATAACATAAAGGTTTCGAATAATGTGATTTGGCACAGTACGTAGAAGATAGTTTTGCTAAAAGTTTGATGTAGTTAATTTGTAGTAAATTTTTTTTGTCACGTACAATATAATAAGAAAAATAGACAGGCAGTCACATGAATTCATGATATAATATTCAAACTCAGCCATTATGATTGAGGCTGTACTGGCGCATTCGAATAGTTTAGAATAAATAACATTTAATGCAATGTTTTTCAGTAAAGAGCTGTACAGCTGCAGCAAGTTAACATAAACAACAGAACTGGACTTGATCGTAAATAATAAAACTCAAGTCAAATACAGAAGATGAAACCAATAAATTTGCTCTGGTTCAGTTTAACCCGCTCGAATGCAAGTACAAATTCATAACCAGAACCGAATCAGAACCGAAACAAGAAGCGGAACGAACAATTTATAACAAATTGTAAACACAAAAGAAAACCTCGCAATAAACATAGCAATAAAAATAAAACAAATTTATGAAAAATTGGAAAATAATTATGGATACACTCAGAAAAAAAAAAATGTACGCAAATGTTGAAGAAATTTTATTATTTATAACCACGTTTTTTCCGAAATTTTTAAAAGCTTGCACGCTTAAAAAACAATTTATTGGTAAAAATTTTCAAATGAAATTTTTTAAAAATTTTGCAGAGTGTAGCAAATGCTTAATGTAATATCATGAGCGCAGCAACAAATCTCAACTAGTGGCATGCATTTAAGAATTGTTTGTTACTAGCAATAAGAAAATATTTTACAAATAAAATGAAAATAGAAGCCATTAAGAAATATTACTTAAAATGTATTCGCTCGCAGCTTGCTGTGTGTGGTCCAGAAGCCACGGTTTACGAGCAGATCAAGTGCACAAATACAGAGTAACTGAGAAGAGTAGAAGAAAAATTTAATAATCGTGGCATTGTGAAGGAAATTTATAAAATCTCTTTTTATTTTGTTTTTTTTTTTTGTTTTTCTTCACTGCTATAATAATAAAAGTTTGTTCTTTAAATTTGTTTTTTATTGGGGCGCGAAACGGAATGAGGAATGTGTTTTTTTTTTTTGTTTTGTTTCCATTGTAACTGAAGAAAATAAATTTTGGTCTGCTCGTTATTGAAATAGTTCAATTTGTAGCTTAACGTTATTGTCGCCTGTCTGTTCTCGATGGCGCTGTGGCGTCAGTAAATATAGCTTTTGTTTTTTTTTTTTTTAAATCTATTAAATTGAGCAAGTTTTTGGGGTCGCCTAATAAAACAGCTTATTAGATTATTTAAAACAAACTTATTTTATGATAGTTTATTCAAACTTTTACTCGTAACTTCAAAATGGATACATAGAAGCAAAACTCATGCAAACACTCCAAATTTTGCAAAAATTTTAAATTATGCAAACGAATTTTAGAGTTTGAGGAAGGAATTGAATCAACATAGAACAGAATTAAAAGTACAAAAAAAAAAAAAAAAGATTTTTTTAATATAAAAAATTTTTAATTTTTGAACAAAATATATTGCTCAGTTAAAAAAAAAATCATAGTTTCTTAAGAATTTTTTTAGGTATTTTTTCAAATGCACAAAAAAATTTTGATAAAATCTACTTAATACCTAAAACTAATATTATCATTCTTAGAGCAAAACAATTTAAAAAGTTCAAATCAGAACAATTTCTTTTTTAAATTTAAAAAAAAAAAACTCTACCCCCCCCCCCCCCCCCCCCCTCCCCCGGCCATATTGAAGTATATTCGAAGTCTTTAGCCACGACACACGATGATATTCAGTTTTATATATGAACGAAAGTTTTCCTATTTTGATGACGTCACTTTGTATGGGAAGTGGGCATGGTTTTCATCCGATTTGCCATATATGATTGATATAGTTGATATTATATATCAAATTAATGTGCAAAATTTCAAGACATTTCTTTGATTTTTGTGGATTTTTAAAAGATTGTACGTTTAAAATAAAGCCAATTTGTATGGGAGGAGGTAGGTGTGGTTTTCATCCGATTTGGCCAAATATCATAGTGATTTTCTATATTCAATATCAAAGCATATGTGCAAAATTTCAAAACATTTATTTAACTTGAGCAGATTTTTAAGAGATTTTATTTTTAAAATAAAGTTGATCTTTTGATCCTTTTTTAAAAATAATCTTATATTTTTAATTTCATCGCGATAGCTACAAAATTACGGCTGTAATCGTGTCCACAGACGGACAGACAGATCATGATATAATAAACAAGGTAGCTGCAGTGCTGCTTGTGCTGTTTTTGTCAACCATAACTGTCAAAATCGTTCAAAAGCTTTTTTTAATTTGTTTACATTCTGTTGTCTTATTCTTTGTGAGCTTTGACATTTTTAAGTCTACGCTCTGTCCCTTGCATCTACCTTATTCATTGTATCATGTTTTCAACCGTTTGCTTTAGGAAACATAGCCCAGAATACAAATTTAAGAGAATAACCCATTTAATAGTCCATTTGTTATTTTTTTTAAAAATAAATTTAATATGCTCCGGGTACCCAATTGGTTAAAGATTAGTAGAGGTACGGTAAGAGATAGAGTCAGAGTTAGAGTTATAGTTAGAATTAGTGTTGTAGTAAGAGTTATTGTTAGAGTTACAGTTAAAGTAAAAGTTAGAGTTAAGGGCATAATGTTAGTTATAGTTTGAACAAGAGTTATTGTTAGATTTAAGGTTAGAATTCGAGTTATAGTACGAGTTAGAAGTTGAAAAATTCTGAGAAAATTGAGCTCAAAGTTGAAATTTAGTTGTTTCAACCTAGACTTTATCTTAACACGAGCATAGCTCAGGAACAGGCAAGTTCAGTGGGTTTGTTAATATAACGTTTGAATGGTAATTTCATTGTCTTTGCAATGGGTACTTAAAATAAGTCCCCCGTGGGTTGGTTTTTCTCCTAGAAATAATAATGTGAATCAAGGTCGTGAAATATTTATTAACCCTGTAATTCCTAAGGGTGTGAAACTAGACTGCCTTTCATATGATTTTTTGCCCAACTTGACTTCTAATTTCACTTCTGTAAATATTCGCACTCCACTTTCGAACACCCTGTATAATTATATATTTATAAAATTTATTATTAATACAAGAGACAAAAAAAAAACAACAAAATGTCCGACGAGTTTACTTTCATGTTTTTTGTCTAATATTGAAAACGAAAATCCACCCAAAAAAGAAAATAAACAATCACCAAAAAACAAAAAGTGAAATTTCGTCCAAAATACTTAGGTGAAAGAATAACATTATCATCACCATCACCATCACTGTCACTATCACTATCACTATCACTATCACTATCACAATCACAATCACAATCACAATCACAACCACAATCACAATCACAATCACAATCACAATCACAATCACAACCACTATCACTATCACTATCACTATCACTATCACTATCACTATCACTATCACTATCACTATCACTATCATTATCACTATCACTATCACTATCACTATCACTATCACTATCACTATCACTATCACTATCACTATCACTATCACTATCACTATCACCATCACTATCACTATCACTATCACTATCACTATCACTATTACTATCACTATCACTACCATCATCAATATTATCATTATCATTGCTATTATCATTATCATTGCTATTATCATTTCCATTGCTATTATCAGTATCATTTTCATTAACATTAAAACTAAAATTAAAATACACATAAGCATTAACATTAAAAGTAACATTATCATCAATAACATTAACATTATCATAAACAAATACATAACATTATCATTATCATAAGCATAAGCATAAGCATAAGCATAAGCATAAGCATAAGCATAAGCATAAGCATAAAAATAGACATATTATGCTTCCTATGTTTCCTACGGATACATAAACATAAACATACACATAAACATAGACATAAACAAAAACATAAACATAAACATAAACATAAACATAAACATAAACATAAACATAAACAAAAACATAAACATAAACATAAACATAAACATAAACACAAACATAAACATAACCATAAACATAAACATAAACATAAACATAAACATAAACATACACATAAACATAAACATACACATAAACATAGACATAAACAAAAACATAAACATAAACATAAACATAAACATAAACATAAACATAAACATAAACATAAACATAAACAAAAACATAAACTTAAACATAAACATAAACATAAACATAAACATAAACATAAACATAAACATAAACATAAACATAAACATAAACATAAACATAAACATAAACATAAACATAAACATAAACATAAACATAAACATAAACATAAACATAAACATAAACATAAACATAAACATAAACATAAACATAAACATAAACATAAACATAAACACACACATAAACATAAATATAAACATACACATAAATATTAACATTAATCCAGCAATGTTCAAAGGCACGAATTCGACATCGAAGATTTCAGTGGCGTCACATTACTTTTCCTATGGTAATAAAAGATTAAAATAAAATGTTTTGTATCAACTTTTAAGATTTTTTAAGCACAAGTCAAATAATACTCTCTCTATATATATTTGAAATCTTAAAAACGATTTTAAAAACTAAGATTTTGTGATTTTTCGAAAGTAGTTATAAGGATATTTTGGACTCATTTTTACAAGAAATTTTTGATTAAAGTCAATGTTAAGAAAATGATAATTTTTGTTATTTCGCTAAAAATAAAAACTAAGAATAAAAATCTGCAAAATAACTTGTTAGATAGAAATAATATAACTACCCTTTGTTTCTTAATCTGGGGAATTTATGAAAAATTATACCAGACAAAAAATTTCTAGACAAAAAATAAATTAAAAACCTTTTCTCTCCGGAATGATGAAGCACCACATTTTGATTGTATGGTACATAAATAAAAGAACCTCCAAACTGTCTGTGCCATATTTGTTTAGCTGTTAATTCTTGCTAAATAAGAAAACTTAATGAAGAACATAGACAGAAAAAAGGTGGATACAAAAGAGATTTTAACCGTTATACACAAGGCAATGGGTAGTAATAAATGACCTATATAACAGAGATTTCAGAGATAAACAGTCGTCCGAAGAATATGCCACATAAACAGAAACGAAATAAAAAGAACAAAAAAAATAAACAAGGATTACAAAGTGCAAATCTCAACAGAAAGAATACTTTTTTATGCCGTTTTTTTGTATTTGTGGCTTTTCACAAATCAACAACATGTAGCAGTTGGTCCATGAGGTTGAATTTTTATTAACCTAGCAGACAATAACCATGTCTATTATGCACATTGTTCTTATTATTGTTGCAATTTAAATTACATACACACATATGGATCATATGGATGTATGTATGTATAACTGTTAGACAATAGTCAGGGCAACAAAGCAAGCTGTCAAAAGTGTCAACATTGGCAGTTGTTTGAAATCTAACGGACGGAAATGTCGTAAAAGCACAAAAATAGCGTTGTATGAAAAGCTGCTTTTGCATGAGAGCGTGCATAGATTACAACATCCGTTGAAATAGCTGGGTGAGCCATGTTTTTTTTTATGCAGCAACAAAACGGTCCTTATAGTATGTAGCAGATTGTTAAGAGCATAGGAAATATGAGGGAGTAGACACACAGAACACAAATCAAATAAAACCTAGATATGCACAATGATTTGTAAAAAAAAAGAAAATAAAAAAAAATGCAACTAGGATTATCATGCCGGGGTTAAAATACCGCAAAATCTAAACAAATTGTAACAAGAAAATGTTGTTGTTGTATTACGTGGCAAGTATTTGACACAGTTCTGTTTACGTTTTTTTTTTTTTCAATCCCTTGAGGAACAAGTTTGGCGCACAAAAGAGGATATTCGTACACCTAGTTATGTATGCTTAGCGTATATTTATTGATAATTTTTTGCGTGTGTGTGCATTTTACAGCAGCTACATGAAAATATGAACTTTTAGCAAGAAAAACAGGCCGAGGGACAGACAAACATTTGTGTAGTGAGAGCAGTGAACTGCAAACAGTTGCGAGAACAAAAACTAAGTTGCTGCAGCTAAACTTTGCACCCAAATAAAACACTGGGTTTGAAAAATGTAAATCAATACCATCGAATAAAAACTATGCTGATATATATTTTTTCAACATTTAAAACATGTTAAATAATAAAAACCAAGCTTTATGGAAAGTAGATTTGCATAATGTGAATTTTTTATATTCAGTAATAATTATAAAGGGTGTCCCAAAAGTCATGGAAAATTTTAATTTTTTTAAAAACGCTTTGTCTTGTTGAAATGTCTGATGAGTATTTATTGAATCATAAAGCAGAAACATGGATGTTATTGATGAAACATAATATCGCTCATATGGCCGCTTTAAACTTACTTGCCAAAATACGTTGCAGCAAGCTCCCGATAATGCCCTGACCATGATGACGTATCGACGTTGTTGGGTCATCATCATGGGCTTTCTTTCGAACGGGCGGAACGGGGAAGACCACTCCTTTTCGCGTTAACAGTAGAGCCAGTGGACTCAAATTTATTGATTATTAACCACATTGTTGCGAGTCGCTGCGTTATAATGACCGATAAGTGTGCGGGTTTTGCGAACCATCTCCGCAAAATTTTTACTATTTTTGCAGTGGATTTCTCAATTTTTACGTGTTGCTCTGCCGTGAATTTCTCCATGACTAAACCTACATTGGCAGCTGTCATTGATTTAGTACTCTACGCTTGTCACAAAAAAAGATAGTGGCCGAGCCAAAATGTCAGTGAGTGTTGAAATAGAGTTACAGGCAGAGGAAGTGTAAGTGTCAAAGTTAAATCAAAGATTATTAAGATGAGCCACCGGAGTTACGCTAAATGTACACCTTAAGGGGAGACTCTCATGAAACTCGATCAAAAATCCCAATTGTTTGTTTTCCCATTTTTCGATAGTTTATGATTTGCAACATATGTTCCCAAAGCGGTTTGGCCGAGAACGATTGCATAAAAAAGCTATCGCATAAGAAAGGAATCCAGCTTTCACGAAAATGGATGAAAAAGCGTGATTTTCCTTAGTATGTTCCTGGCGTAGTGACCAACCAACAAGCCTCTTCATTTTTAAGTCTTTGCCACGCGCCGCGTAGGTGCTCTTACCATTCCATTCATTCAATAAGACGGTAGCCCGGAAACCACAGGGAATCAACGATCACGCAGGACATCGTACGCATAAGTAGATATTATTTTTTAAGTTAAGAATTCAAGCACAAATATCATAAATTCAGTGTATCAGTAATCATAGATTAAAAATATTGTTTAAGCCAATTCTATGAACTAAAAAAACATAAAGTGGATTGCTCATTAATTTCAAACTCAGTTAAATGCATTTTTGTGTTCGAATCCTGGACACCGGCGAGTGATACCTCGGCCTGATAAGGTTCGTGACACACTTTGAGCCTGTTAAGTTCTCAAAGTTTTAAGAGAAAATTCATCGCATTTTATGTGAATGATGAATAAGCTCTATGTTTGAGATTCATACAAGTAACTTGTATAATTTTTTCGCATTAAAATTTAGAAATTTCATTTTTATTTTGGATATTACATTTTTTTAATAAACAGCACTCTTAATTATTGGCCAAATATTTATTTCAATATTGAATCTTTTATATCATTCAATAAATTTATAAATTATAAATAATGAAAGGTGGGTATTTTTTAGAGGCATAGAAGTTTTTCTTCAAATCAAACACATAAAAATTAATGAAATGGCCTACATTTTGGTTTTATTAGTTCGAAAATTTTATGACATTGAGTGTTTGAACACATTTTCGGTCATAAGGCCACTGCGACTACCTCTTATGAAGACCTTTTTTATCTTTTCGGTGCAATTTTGCAACACTTTTCCCCAGCATAACCGGTCTTATCTCGCCAATAACGCACCGAATGTTGGTTTCCACCAACTGATCAGCTGATCTTAGCTGGTTTATCAGCATAGATCAGTGACTTAAAGTACGCCCACAAAAAGAGTCTAATCACATGACCTAGCTACAAGGTTGCCGGTCATAATTCGGAAAAATTCACACAGAAATTACCTTTTTCCCACAGTACCATAAATTAAATACCACCAAAATTACCACGGTCAAAATAAACAAAAAAATTCCCAACGCAATTAAAAAATACCACAAAAAGTCCCGCGCCCATAAAAATTACCACAAAAATACCGCGCTTTTTAAAAATACCACCAAAAATCCCATATGCATTTAAAAAGCCCAAAAAAAATCCCATACGCATTAAAAAATACCACAATAAATCAAAATTTTCGGAAAATCTGGAGATGTTCAGAAGGCATTTTATAATAAGAAATAGAAAACGTACGAACAATGTCGTAACACTTCGTTTACTTTAACCCTTTATAACTAAAAAACCAAAGATATAATAGTGGTATTCAATGAACGCCGTATTTATGATGTTCATAGCATAAGAGCGATATATTTACAGAAGCGTATTTTGCAACAACAAAAATTTAAGGAATTTTACAAAGATAACTTACGACATAAAATCGTGTTGTAAACAGAGCGTTTAATGCGTATAATGACAATGATTTCATATGAACTTTTTGCTTAATAAATGTGAAAAAATCATATGAAAAAAAAAAAATTCCCAAGTTCCCACGGCAATTAAAAAATACCGCACTGAATTTCCACGCTAATTAAAAAATACCACGCTAAATTGAAAAATGGGAGTTCCCAAATCAAAAAAAAATTCCCAAGTGCAATTAAAAATTACCACGAATGGGATTTTTCCCACATAACTGGCAACCTTGCCGAGCTAGCCAATTGACAGACCAATTTTTTGATAGTTTTACATGTTGACTTGCCAATTTTTATTGGGTGATAAATTAACCAAGCATAATTTTTATTCAATAACGTGAATCAAAAGCGTGATATATTAATTAACCCTGTAGCTCCTAAGAATGTGAAAATAGACCCCCCCCTACCATACGATTTTTTGCTCAGCTCGACATAACCTTTGAGCTCCGTAAATAGTTGCACTCAATTGCGGGACACCCTGTATAATGAAGACCTCAGTTTTAATAAAAAAAAAAAATAGTCCGTTTTACAGATTCATTTCTCCAAAAATATTTTTGCAAAATACTAATGAACAAGTTTGCTCTCTACAACTACTTACTCAGTCACATTTCAGCCCCCAACTTCCCTACTAAGCTCCTAACCAAAGCCAAGTCGAATGTATGTCACTACCATTAAAAAAAAGAAACTTGTCACATCATTTAGTGTTACTTGCTTTGTTCTCTCCACCATTTCTTTAATACTTCACTTCACTTTTTTCGAGCAATGAACAAGAACGCATGCTTCTTAGCTGTTGCTCTTACTATGCTATTTGTTTTGCCCTAAATTTTCAAGCCAGTATTGCTAGCCTGTGTTAACAAGCTTACAAGTTGCAATAGCTTAACAGCTAGAACTGAGTGCAAGTTTAAATGAATGCGTTTGAAACATTGTACTAAAAAAAATAACGTCGTCGTCATGCGATGCATTGCGTTCTTTTGAATGTCATTTTAACCCAGTATCGACCTATTCCCCCAACCCGGCGCCACCTAACCTAACTGTCTTGTTATAGGTGACACAATTTTGCTATGTTTATATTGCTGCTTTTACTATCACCAACACTATATTATTTAATAGTTGTTTTGTTGTTGTTGTTTTTTGTTTGATTGAGTGATTTTGCACTATTGTGTGCATGAGTATTTTTGTATGGATGTATTTATTGTGTGCTTTAGTATCTGTATAATTAAAACTTTTTCTTACTTTTTTTCTTTGTATTATGCGGGATCTTTTATATTTTTATTGACATCAACACTCTTGTTCATTTATTGCATTGACCGCAATGTTTTTATTATTTTTTCCGTTCCATTAAAAAGAAAGAAAAAAAAAAAAATAAATAAATAAACATGTACAGATGGGTGTGCAGATGAATAACTAAACAACTTTTAACTGTAACTTAAGCTGATTGGGCGTATATATATAAATGGGTTTTATTCTAGATAAAATTTGTGGGTACTTTTTTTTACATAATTTTTGTTACAAATTAGTTGTTAGTTCCGAATTATAAAAGGTATGTAAGGGTGTTGCGGATCATCTAATGACTACCTTAAGAATAAAATAAGGATTTTAAGGTTATGGGTCGAATTGGTAATACAAAAGATTTCAAATAAAAGACTACAAAATTCAAAAATTTTATGAAATAAATTCAAAATCAAATAATAAATGACCTACGTCACGAAAAATGTATGTTAAAATGCCAAATTACATGTTTTGACGAATCAAAAGCAAAAACACATTCAACTAAAATATTTTTTTGTATCAATCGTCTCATTAAGGTGGGACAAGAAGACATTCGCGGCAGAGAAAACAGACCATTTTTTAAAAATTCATAACTTAGTCAAAAACAAACATTTTTCCAAATTTTTTTTTATTATTGTAGAGAATTGAGCAAATTACAAGAAAAAATTTAAAAAAAAAAATATATTTTTTACTCCAACATGGTTTTATAGAGCTCCAAACTGGCGGCAGAGAAAAAAACGGGGCGTCATGGTTGCAGCGTTGGGAGTTGCAAAAATTGTCCGATCTGACAAAAAAATTACTTTTTTAAATCTTAACAAAATTGGTTATCGTATGACACGAGCTTTTTTTTTAAATTTTTTTTCAATTTTTGGCGATGTTCCAAATTTGAAAGTGTGTTTTTTCGAAAAAAATATTGACTTTAAAAATTGATAAAAAATCAAAAAAAAATTTAAAAAAAAAAAAACAACCGACTACGAAATCACTACAAAGTAAAAAATAATTTTAAAAATACTTTTCCTTTTAATTTCTTGCTCATATTTGATAATTTATTTAAGCATATTATTATATATGAAATCTTATTATCTTAATTTTTTTTTCTTATTTGTTTTATTATCATAAATATATTAATTTCTGGATGAATACAAAAGCTTTTAAGGTTGGCGCTAATATAATCAGACTTTTAATCAGAAGCGCCAACTTCAAAGCATTTGTATTCATCCAGAAATTAATATATTTTTGATAATAAAACAAATAAGAAAAAAAATTAAGATAATAAGATTTCATATATAATAATATGCTTAAATAAATTATCAAATATGACCAAGAAATTAAAAGGAAAAGTATTTTTAAAATTATTTTTTACTTTGTAGTGATTTTGTAGTCGGTTGTTTTTTTTTACAAAATTTTTATTTCTTCCTTTTTAGAGAATATGATAAATTTTCGAAAAAAGTGTATAAACAGCATAAATAAAATTGTTCCGAAAAAATTTGTTCTATTAAAATCTGAAAATTTGTTAGTTATTTCAAATATCTGCCTGTTAAATTTAAATTAGATGTCACATGTTTTGAAATTATAATACTCATTTTTTGTAACGAGTTTTATTACCCTAGTGTCAATATTATTCGAGATATATTGTTTTTCAAATATTGCCACGTCCCTTTGTTAAATAAGCGCCCACTTTCTGGAGCGTTCTTTCCAATAATTGTGCCTACCCCTGTACTTTATTTCAGTACCCCAGCGTCAATATTAACTGCGATAGTGTTTATCTGGTATTGCCACGCCCATTTAACGAATAACGCCTACTTTATTGACCATAATTTATAATAATTCTGCCTACTCCTGTACTATAATAAATTTCAGTGCCCTAGTGTTTTTCTAATATTGTCACGCCCAGTAGTCGAAATCCGCCCACTATCTTCACCGTGATTTTACTAATAATGCCTACCCCTATACCAAATTGCAGTACCATAGTATCAATATTATTCGAGATATACTCTTATTCTAATATTGCCACGCCCATTTGTCAAATAACGCCCATTTTGTTGACGGCAATTTGTAATAATTGTGCCTACCACTACACTAAATTTCAGTACCCTAGTGTTCATATTATTCGAGATACAGCGTTTTTATAATACAGCCACGCCCATTTGTCGAATAACGCCCACTTTATTGACGATAATTTGTAATAATAATGCCTACCCCTATACTAAATTGCAGTACTCTAGCCTCAAAATTATTCAAGATACACTGTTTTTCTAATACTGCCACGCCCATTTGTCGAATTACGCCCATTTTCTTGTACGTAATTTGTAATAATTCTGCCTACTCCTACACTAAATTGCAGTACCCTAGTGTCAATATTATTCGAGATACAGTAGTATCTAGTATTGCGAGATCTATTATTGACACGCCCAGTTCTCGAAAACCGCCCACTTTTGTACGGGCACCTCCATGCTTATGATATCTATCTGTTCCCTAAAAATTATGGCAATCAGGCATATGGTTTAGGAGTTATCGATGTACATACATTTAAAAAAAAAAAAAAAAGCTCGTGTCATACGATAGCGAATCATGTTTTAAAAAATAACCAGTACCAAAAACATGGTTTCGAGATAAACGCGTTCAAAGTTTGTGAACAAAGAAAAAAAAAGGTTACCTTCAATCTGCCATGCCTGTTTCGTACTGTATTGTGTATATCTTGTGTTATGCTGTTTCTTATAGTTTTTTGCAATCGTTTAGTAATTCGGGCTTCACCCTTCACCCTTCAAGTAGGTACGAAATAACAACCACCAAAAGTCAGGTAGTAAGTAAAACAAGTATATACCAGCTGCCGTACGTAGGTAGCGCAAAAATTAAAAATGCGCTCTCACTAATCCGGCTGTAACTTTTGAACCCGTAGGAGTTTTCCATGAAATTTTTTTTTTAGAATCTTAAGAATAAATAACTAAAATAAAAAACTATTAAAAACAACTCGATTTCAAAAAACTGCCAATGTCATGTAACCCCTTAAATAAAATAATCAAAAATTTGATTAATCAAAAAAGTTTTTTTGCCATTTAGTGCTCAATAATAAATCTGTCTGGTACACTTAGCATACAATTCATATCAAAGTGGTTATGTCTGATGACAGAATTATTCAATAATAAAATTTAAAGTATTTTTTTTATGAAATCATGACCTTAACCCCCACCAAAAACCAGCACACGAACAATGCCACATTCTCTTTATGTCTGAAGTCATAAAATTATTCGAGCGCAAGCATTTCAGAATTTCTCAACTTGAAAAACTTTGCTTTAATAAAAATATCTATAAAAAAAAGAAAACAAAATATCGCCGGACGAGGTCAAATAAATTAAAAATTCTTCATTTTTGTTTGCATTGTAAATTCACACATGTTTATGTATCATCCAGACATAAATAAAGAAAAATAAAAAACTCACCACACAAACACAGAAATCTGTGGTGAGTCATAAGTTGGAGTCGTACGGTTGAATGCTTTTTGTGTTTTATTGCAGGCAGCTAAAATTTTAGATTACTAATCATACAAACATAAAAAATATGTTGAAAAAATTTATTTCTATTTATATTAGGAAACATAATTATGTTTAGGCTTAAGATATAATTGCTTTTATCGCATTATTTAACTTATTAGCGTCTAAATAACACGTTTCCGACATTTATATTTGAATTGTCTTCAGTTATTTATTCAAATAAAAAGTGTTTCCTATTCAATGGTCATAGTCTATAACCACACAAAAATATTTTGCTATCTAAAAATGCAAAAAAAAAACTGTGTCACACCGGCACAACGTTTACAAATTGTGGAAATTTATTTAAAAAATGCACTTTCTGTGCGGGAAACTTATAGAGCACTTCGCATAGATTACGATGATGAATCGATTTATGTCTACGTTTACTGTTATGCACGACATTCATACAATACGAGCTTATACTGTGCCTGCCGCAGAACTCATCACCGCTGTAGAGGTGAGTGTGATTGAGGACACAAATTTATCAATTCGACACCGTTTCCAACAGCTCGACCTTTGTCCGTCCATTACGTAGAAGATTTTGAGAAAAAAACATTGGCCTGATAAAAAAGCAAAATTTCCGTATTTGAAGGGAGAAAAATTGTGAAGAAACTCTCCACGTTCTCTGGTGTGGTTTGAATGCCGTAGGCATCATTGGTACCAAAACAGAAGATGGAGCCAACGTGACCGTCACTGGTGAGTGCTACAGGCAAATGATTTGCGACTTTTTGGTTTCCCACGTCAATATCAATCGTCTTAATGGTTCCATTAGGCGTTTCGATAAAGTACTTGGGTGACTGAAAACTGCCAAAGCCACCTTATAAATTATACTAGGTTAGTTTTTCAATTTAACATTATATTTTTTCTCGGTGTGATCCATCCAAATTCCATTTTTTTTTTTCATCGTAAAATATAACCTACAAGAAATTGCCACTCTAGAAATTTTGACTTCAAATTGCTCAGGTTGAAGCTTACCGTGTGCCAGTTTATATTCATATTTTCGAATGCAAAAATTACTTTGGCGTTCTTGTGCCATGTAGGTAACGTGTAGGACCTTGCTTCATTTTTTGGAACAGAAGTGTCTGGCTACGTTTAAGAGTCCTCCAGATAGTACAACGTGAAACATTTTCACCTGGTAAGGATCGCAGTCGTGCAAAGGACACCGGTGAGTTACTGGCTTCGTGCACAATTTTTCTCTCAGTTGGCAGATCAAGCAGTCTTTTGCGTCCAGAGCGCTTTTTAAACGACTTCAAAAAGGAGGAGGTTCTCAAGTTCGTCGGTTTATTTTATTTTGTTTTCTGTTTTTATTTTTTTTTTTTTTTATATGTATGTACATCGATAACTCCTAACCCATATGCCTGATTGCCATAATTTTTGGTAAACAGATAGATATCATAAGCATGGAGGTACCCGTAAAAAAGTGGGCGGTATTCGAGAGCGGAGCGTGGCAATACTAGATCTCGCAATACTAGATACTAATGTATTCCGAATAATATTGACACTAGGGTACTGCAATTTAGTGTAGGGGTAAGCACAATTATTACAAATTACCGTCAAGAAAATGGGCGTCATTCGACAAAAGGGCGTGGCAATATTAGAAAAACAGTGTATCTTGAATAATTTTGAGACTAGAGTACTGCAATTTAGTATAGGGGTAGGCATTATTATTACAAATTATGGTCAAGAAAGTGGGCGTTATTCGACAAATGGGCGTGGCAATATTAGAAAAACACTGTATCTCGAATAATATTGACACTAGTGTACTGCAATTTAGTGTAGGGGAAGACACAGTTAATAAAATTACGATCAAGTAAACGGGCGTTATTTGACAAATGGGCGTGGCAATATTAGAAAAAGAGTGTATCTCGAATAATATTGATACTATGGTACTGAAATTTGGTATAGGGGTAGGCATTATTAGAACAAATTACGGTCAATAAAGTGGGCGGAATTCGACTACTGGGCGTGGCAATATTAGAAAAACAGTGTATCTCGAATAATATTGATACTATGGTACTGCAATTTGGTATAGGGGTAGGCATTATTAGAACAAATTACGGTCAATAAAGTGGGCGGAATTCGACTACTGGGCGTGGCAATATTAGGAAAACAGTGTATCTCGAATAATATTGACACTAGGGCACTGAAATTTATTTAAGTACAGGGGTAGTCAAAATTATTAAAAATTACGGTCAATAAAGTAGGCTGTATTCGACAAATGGGCGTGGCAATACTAGATAAACACTATCTCAGTTAATATTGACGCTGGGGTACTGAAATGAAGTACAGGGGTAGGCACATTTATTGCAAATAAAGCTGAAGAAAGTGGGCGCTTATTTAACAATGGGGCGTGGCACTATTAAAAAACACTATATCTCGAATAATATTGACACTAGGGTAATAAAACTCGTTACAAGAATGGGTATAATTATTTCAAAACACGTGACGTCTTATTTAAATTTAAGGGACAGATATTTGAAATAACCAACAAACTTTCGGAATTTAATAGAAAAAATTTTTTAAGAACAATTGTATTTATGTAGTTTTTACACATTTTTCAAAAATTTATCATATTCACTAAAAAGGAAGAAATAAAAACTTTTTAAAAAAAAAACCGACCACAAAATCACTACAAAGTAAAAACTAATTTTAAAATGTTCCTTTTAATTTCTTGGTCATATTTGTCGTGCTATCTCCCTCATTCAATCTCCCTCAATAAGGTCATCATTTTTCTCTTTTCAAACTCAGAAAAAATTATTTTCCGCGCGGCATTTTGTAAATTTAATTTTTCACTATTCACAGTTCACTAGTTCACAAAGTGCGAACTCAATCGCAAATACGTCTTCTTGATAATTCTTGATAATTGTGAAACATTTTAGTACTCTACAGTCGGTCGTTTTGAAAATACAGTAACTTTTTAAGTGGCCTTATAATTGTGAAATAAAATTCGATAGATCAACAAATAAAACTTGGTTATCTTATCCAAGAACTTGGAAGGCACTAAATTTGCTTTAAGCTTTTTTCGATGAACAAAAGACTGTTTTTACTTAAATAGTCTTCAAATTGAATTTTCTTGATAAAACCATTGAAAACTATTCGTCAAAAAGTTGAAAAGTTTTAGTTTACAGAAAGAAACTTTTAATAAACGTTTCAACAGCATGATTAAAAGAATAAATCGCAAAACAGTTAAGGCCGGCCGTAAGCAATGATTTATAGCTAAGAACAGAAACATATAATTACGAAAGCTTTTGTTATTAACTATGCATAGATTCTATGCCAACTAAATAACTAAAAAAAGAAATCGAAAGATTAAATTTATTGACAGCAGTTGTCAAAATTCAATGAGTTAAGAATAGCTAGCAAAAGAAAAAAAAAATAATTAAAGAAAAACCGTTAAGCTTATGAAAATGCGCATACGCGTTATGGTTGTTGTTGTTGTTGTTGTTGTTGTGCCCATTCGACACGGACTAAAAGCAACAATTCAGCCAAGTAGTTGAACAACATTTGCTATTCAGTGATGCGAATTGCTGTTAGTTATTTTAACGTTTACATTATCAGCTACGAATAAGCAAGTTCGAGATTTTAAAATGTTTTTTTTCCGATTTTTTATAGTTTTTTCTTTTCAAATTCAAAGCAAAGCAAAGCAAAGCAATTGCATGCGAACGATTTACACTCAATTGACTTTTTTGTTATAACAAACAAGAGCTCATAGATAGATTTGTTCCAATTTTAAAAGAACTGGGTTAAATCGAAATGTGAATCAAGGAAATCCAAGCAAAACGTAACGCCACCAAGAGTAGAGTAAGAGTGTGAATAAGTGTTTTTTTTTTCCTTGATTTTATTTACACTTGTTTGTATTTCGTACGCTTTTGTGTATGAAGCTGTTCAGAGAAGTGCTTAAAAATGTGTTTTGTTGTTGTTAAACTTTTAATGTAGTTGTTTTGTTAATTGATTTAAGTTGTTCGTATGCAGAAAACTCGTAATTTATGTGCCAATATGCGCCCATAATGTGGCTCACCTATAAGTTTGTGGTGTGGTGGTTGATGAGATGAGATGAGCCGCCAGCCGGCTGTTTTAAATTTTTAGAATTTGTATATTTATTTAGTTTTTTTGTAAATTGAAATTGATTTTGAAACGAAATTCCAAAGAAGAGTCTTATTTAATCTATATCAATACTATATAGTTGCGGATGTTTATCTGTTTGTGTTGAGTTGACACCTAAACCGATCCGGTATACGCTGTATAAAGGCAGTGCTTAAATAGTATTTCATATATATCGGTGATTCCATGTCAAATCTGACGCTTTTCGAAACTTACATATTTGTAAAAATTTGATACTCTGCATATCGATAGTACTAAAAAAACTGGAAATATTTGCATTTTTTTTTTTTTTGTATTTTTTGCAAGTTATACACTGTTGAAAATTAAAAAAAAAAAATCAAAATTTGTGATTCGGACATGTAGTAAAACAACTATATCTTCAAAAACGTGCTTACATGACGATCAGACTGGACAATTTCCATGATTTTATCGACCAGAAAATTATCGGAACGGTATCGACAAAACCAAAATTGTGCGTGATTGGCTGTTATAGTTTTAGGACCATAAACACTATTTACATTTTCAGCCGCTTGGCTTGCGTTTTCACTTTATTTGAAGAAAAACTTTAAAATATGATGCATCTTTTTGCTGGTGTCCATCTTTGACGCGAAATTGAGTCAAGCTTTCACAAAACCATTTGAGAAATTGTTTTTTTGTACGAAATCTTATCTTTTTAACCCATCTAGAGTAACCCGATCGCACTTATACAAGCGAGATACAGAGTACTAAAGTCACCTATTGGAAAAATTATGGATTTCTTTTAATTACGCCGAAATTTAGATATTTTTATATATATATAATAAAGTTGATTTTATGAACACCGACTTTTTATGAATTCGGAAACTAGACTTAGCACAGAACCAAATTTTTTCAACATTAGATCAAGAGTTAAAATGTTTCTAAAAAAAAGTAAGTATTCAACCCCGTAGATTTTTTAATTTCGTGGAAAATGTAATATGTGAAATGTCTCTTAATATTTTCCAATTTATAAAATTACACGCTTTCGAGGTATCATTTTTTATACATTTTGGAATAAGTAACTTGTTTGAAATGTACACGCCTGATTGACTGAGAAGAAACATTGAAAAATGTTAAAGAATGTTATGAAAGCAGAATAAAGTATTTGACCTATATTCTCGATATTTATTTCTTACTATTTCAAAAATACTTGCATGTTCTATACCAAAATGAGATTGTTTCAGTTGATAATTCAAATTATTTTAATTTAATTCAAATTTCATAAATAATTTGCGTTGATAACACTGTACTGATAAAAAACCCCGTACATTTTCTCAATGGGTTTGTTATATTTTGTGTACGCAGATCCCGAATATGCAATTATTTTTTTTGAAATACCTATAGTTTGGTCTCCACAGGACTTTCAATTTTTAAGTAGTTTATATCTTTAAAAAATTGTTTAATATAGAAAAACTCAAAAGTTTAAAAAAAAAAAATACTGAGTGAAAAATTTTCTTGAAGAAGGATATAAAAAATCTAATTTTTATTTATAAATCCTTAATACCCTTGAAGTTTTCAGTTCAATTTAAATAAAAAAAAATTATAATAAAATCTTATATTTTTATGATCTGATTCTAAATTTTGTTTGCACGTAATTTGATATTTCCAACGAGAAGTTTGAAATCAAGAAGCTACAATATATACCACTCCCAACCAGAAGAAGCTATAATATATAAACAAGGCAAAAATTTTAATGATAAATTACTTTCAAAATACTTTAAAAAAGTTAAAAAGCAAACCAAGGATGCAATTTAAGTGAAAGTTTTAATAATTTTTTGGCTTAAATTAGATTGAAAACTTGCATCCTGCAAAGAAGTTTTATATAAAAGATTTTTTCATATCCTTTTTCCATAAATTGTAGTTTTATATTTTTTTTAAGTTCCCTACTTTATTTTCTTTAATTTGATACCAAATTCGGTGAAGAAGAATTACATTTACTACATTTATTAATTTCTCAAAGGCAGGTTCCCCTTTAAATTTCAAAGTCCTATGGAGACCAAACTAGAGGTGCCCCGAAAAAAATAATTGCATATTCGTTATCTGCGTACACAAAAATATGTGAGAAATCATTGAGAAAGTGGGCGGTGTAATTGTACTTTAAAAGTTTTCGGATTTTAAAACTTAAACCCAAGCTACGTCAGATATTCTGCTAGGCTTCATCAAATTGTGTATAGCGGTGAAAAAATTAAAATTCTCTTCTATTGATGAGATAAGACAAATATTAAATATATTAACTAATACTGGGTGTAGTTTGAGTGAATAACAACAAAAGGAAAATAGTTAATAAATCTTTGTTTGGTCAGCACATTCATATTTTAATTTAAAGAATTGCTGTGTGTCTATAAACTGTATTTGCCTTCGATGTTTATAGCATCAAATGATAAAAAAAGGAGTTATAGCGGATATTAGCTATTACAGTTTTTAGGTTTTAAATATTGTTGAATGTACTGCCTTGACATATTTTTTTCTTTAATTCAAATATTTGGGAATTGGCCAAAATTGTGGTTACGGTTATAAAAAGTTTTTTTATAAGTTTGAAGTTCGATTCGTAAAAAGCTTATTTAACTGGAAAAAGTTGAAATTGAAGTGGGAAAAACTTGAGTTAAAAAACTGTGTAGTTATAGTTTTCAGTTATAGTTTTTCTTATATCAAGGAGGATAGCTTCCACCTCCCGCCTACGCCCATAATTTATGTTAGCAATTTATTACAAAGATCCTCAATTTATCAAACATTTTAAAAAAATTTTGCATTAAGGTAAAATTTCATTTCAAGTTATTTCGCGTTTGAGTTATTTTTGTGTGAATTCTGCAACTGTGAGCAAATGCAGTGTGTTAATTTTTTCACACAAGCAAAACTTATGGCCCAAAAACGAAGTTACTGAAGAACGCTTAGTCATGCTTTTTAATATAGTTTTTTCAAATGCAAATTAGTTTTTTTTTTTCTCCTTTTCTTTCTTACCTGCATCTTTCTTTGGGGCAGAATCCAAAACCTGTAGCTCGATTATGTGGCTTAAATAATCGCCAATATGATTCATCAACTCTTTGGTATACATTTTGAGGTTTTTATATATACTGTTTTTCTACTGCCAATGTTTGTTTTGAATAAATTGGTTTGAATTTATTATGAATTTCATGCGCGTACTTATAACGCATAAACTTCCTTGTTACAAAAACAACATCAATGTTTCACATTTATTTATTTATTTTTAAATTAACTAAACTCAATTAAAATTCACTACATTTTTCACGTTGAAAAAGAAAAACAATAATTCAAACCGTAGCCTTACGTTTGCGATATCAGTTTACAAAAAACAAATGAGTCAGTCCTTCGGTTAGCTAACTAGTACCTGACAGGCTTTGAGCTCATTATCGGCGTAATGCCGTCGTTTAATTTGAAGCAAACAACAACTTGCGTCTTTTTCGCTCAAAAAAGCTCAAAAGAAAAGTTATAAAGTTATCAATAATTGATAAGATAAACAAAATAAACGCGTTACCTGAGGCATATATGTAGAGGAATGTTTGTTTGTAGTAATAACACAAGCAATCTGGATAGAATAAAAAAAAACTTACACGGGAAAAACCGGTCTCTTCTACAAGTTTAAAGGTATATTGCAATTATTTTTAAATGATTTATAGGGAAAGGTTAACGTTTTTTATTGCATCAATTTTGATTGGTCAAAATATATTTTCATTGTACAATTAATATTTTTAATTATACTGAATTAATACAAAAAAAATTTTATATAACTTTAAGCAATTGCACATAAAATTCGCTCAGTGAATATATTAATTGTAGAGTTATTTTCGCTATCACTGTTGTCAGATAAATATTACGTCTTGTAGAAAGTTTTAAAGCGTATATAGACAGTTGAGGAAGCTTCATGCTTTGTTGTTATAAAAAACAGTAGAAACGAAAAAATCCATTGATGAGAACCAAATAGTAATACTATATGTGAAAGTACTTAAAAACTTTTTTTAGAATATGGTTATATGATGTTTAAGGATTTGAGAAGAGAATAAGTTTTTATTTTCGAAAAAACTCAAACATCATTTTCAATGAATTCAAGCTTATAGAAAAATATCAAGACAAAGTAGAAAAATACTAAAGTACATTAAATCTCCCCCACTAGATTTTGGTATTGTTAGCCGAATCAGATTGCAGCAGTTTACTTCAGTAACTTCAATTGTTGGTTTTTGGCACTTGACATCGTTTCTTGAACAGATTATAGATCCTCTTCTCGATCTCCCATCATGTAAGATGTAAAATATTGCCAACAGCTGGTTTCCTTATTCTTGACGATTTTCTCAGCTCTTCTCGGGGTGTGATTCAAACTTATAAAAAAAAATAAAGTTTTCCAATGATAAGTTGTCGGTTAAAATGCTCACAAATGAATGCTTTAATGTTTCAAGTGTGCAAAAACTTTTTCAACGTTAAAATTGTGAATAAGAGCACACATGGGCGTAGCCGGGATGTTAGCCACGGGGTCTTTTTAAAAAAGTCTGAAGATTGATTTGTACAAACTTTCTTTAACTGGAAAAAATTGAATTTGAATTAATTAAACTTGAATTTGTTGTAAAAAGCTGTATAGTAGAGTGGTCCTTATTCCTAAGAAAAATAATTTTTTTTTCTTTTTTGATTTCACGGGGCAACACATTATTTAAATATATGTATACCATAAGAAACTACATAGTAATTTTTTTTTTATTTTTAATTGATATTTAGGGGTCGCTACCAAGGCACATAGGTACCAATAGCAGAAAAAATGGCCAAAACTAGAAGACAACCTCATATCTACACGAAATCAGGCACCTATAGTTTTTTGGGGTCGATAAACACGAATCTAGAGTAAAAAATTTAAAATTCAAAATGGCGGCTCCAGTATGACAGTTATGTGAAATTACGCACTTATGTGAAATTTTCGGGCGCCATTTTGAACCTTTAAATCTGAATTTCCGCACCGTTAAAAAAATACGTGTGCCTTAGATTTTTGTTCTCTATCACATATCCGAAGCTCATTCAAATCAGCGAATGACACCAAGGGACGTTTTTTTTGGGATAGGGCTAAAATTTGCTAACTGGTAGCGACCTTTACATCATTTTAAAAATTAAAACAAAAAAATCTGTTTCATATTTAGATGTACTTACTTACTTACTTAGGTGGCCGTAACAACTCGCGTTCGGGTTTCGGCCGACCTCATCAGCTCTCGCCAGGCGCCTCTGCTTTGCGCGCGCCTTCTACAATCAGATACATCTAGTGAGGTTAGGGCTTCCTCGGCCTGGTCCATCCATGGGAGGCGTGGTCGCTCTCGTCGTCGTTGACCAACGCCTCACCTCGAGCACCTTTTTCGCTGGAGCTTCGTCGTCCATACGATGGACATGACCCAGCCAGCGTAGTCGCTGCACATTTATACGCCGAACTACGTCAATGTCTTCGTAAAGCTCATACAGCTCGTGGTTTATTCGGAACAGGTCCGAAGTTTTTGCGAAGAACTTTTCTCTCGAACACCCCCAGACCAGCTGCGTGCAGTTTGCAAAACTATCCATGCCTAAGCGCCATAGAGCAGCACAGGTAGAACGAGTGTCTTGTAGAGTGTTAGTTTTGTCGATCGAGAGAGGGCTTTGGAACTTAGTTGCTTACTGAGCCCGTAGTAGCACCTATTAGCTATAATTGTTCTTCGCTTTATCTCCAGGCTGATTTCGTTTTTGGTATTAATGGCGGTGCCAAGGTAAACGAACTCCTTGACTACTTCAAAGTTATAGCTGCCGGATAAAACGTGGGAGTCTAGATGCCGCACTCCCTTGCTTGTAAACATACTTTGTTTTACCCATCAGACACGTTGCCATGTGAAGGTTCGCCCCCTGTTCCCCTACTACCCGGTCAAATCACTATCCTTTGCATCTTTAATAAATACACTTTTACTGATAACTTCCATCATACATTCTAATTTTTTAATTATTATTCCCATTATTTTCCATTCGTTTAATGCTGCCCTTAAACTACGACATATTTCAAGTCTGCCTGCAACACTAGAATTAGCATTTTAAACTATTTTCCATAGATAAACAAATTAACAAAACATTTTGTAGTTCATTAGAACAATATTGCAAAATCAAAATTCAAAACAATGCCCGGAGGTATCCGACATTATGGTGTCCTAGCGCGTAACTCACTCGGCACCCACGCCGCAATTGAGTTGAATTTGCTTTTGTTGTAGAAAGCGCGCATTTATAATTAAATTTTACCTACGCAACGTGGTTGGCTTCTAAAAATTTAAACGTCCACGGTTACCCGCCGTGCGGAGCTACTCAATTTTCTCCTACCTATATTTGAGCGATATATTTAAGCAATTACAAAATTTAATATTTTAAAACTTATCGTTAAATTGCTCATCCAGCTTTTACAAATAATTTAACATAAGATAAGCCAGCGCTTTTGATTTCGCTAAAATAAGCGATGCAGCTTATAGGATTTGATGTAAGCATTATTTATAAAGCCAAGGAAGTTATTTGGAGATAAATATGTTTGAAATATTTGAGTAAAATATTTTTAAGCGGAAGAGAAGATGGAAAAAAATCTCGTTTTTTATGTAAAATATTTCCCATATTTCAACCCCCACCTGCGCTATTCAGCATGCTGCATCACTCGTCCCCTAAATAGCTTTATCACTCACACTGAGCTTCACTGAGATAGTACGAGAGAGAGAGGGAGAGAGAGAAAAAAAACCGAGTTGAAACATAAACATTACTATGCGATATTCATGACTTGGCATTAAAGCAGCTGCTTGTTTTTAGTTGCATAAAAAAGGCAAAAAAAAAATCTGCTGCTGGTTTTTTTTTTACCGCCTCACATTGTTTCCTACTAACATTTTATTGCTTGTTCAGCAATTCTTAGGTTATATATTTTCAGTGTATTTCGACAATAGCTCCCTCTGGTAAAATTGTGGCGAATTATTCTTTGTTATTTGCACAAATGGCGACATTTAAGTAGGTCACTGATTCTAGCACCGTGCTGTGGGCAACTATTTTCTTAACGTATTTATTTAAGCCTGATTGAATAGGGGTTAAATAATTGATGCTTAGGTTTGTCCTTTTAGGAGATATAAAATAAAACTAACAAGTATTTCAGTTAAAGACGATTTTATAGCCGCTTTAATACATTTAATAATAATAATAATTTTCAATTTAACAAGAGACAAAATATGGCGCCGTATACACACAGTCTAGCTACTTATGCCGCACATTTTCCACTATTAATATATTCCACTTTTGAAGTTTTAGTTATAAAATGTAATTACAGCGCATGACAGCGTATCGTAACCACACAATAAGTTAATAGTTTTATTATTATTGCTATACAAAATAACTCTACAGCTATAAGCTTGAAATTACCAGCGCTGCACTTACAATTATTCTCCCCCTCTCCTACCCCCACCAACATCACACTTAACTTGTGGGATAAATAAATGCATAAATAAACGATTTTTCCAACATATGAAAGTCGAACTAATGCATGAATTTCCATATTAAAAATTAGGTCAATGGAGCGCATAGAAAACACAGAAAAAAAAACACCGACAACTAAAACAGACCAGACCAGATCAGATAAGAGCGAGAGCACCCAGAAAATCATATTTATTGCTACCACTTGTTAGTTGTTGGTTTTTTTTTTATTTTCTATATCGCTCATAGCTCATAAATGAAACACGAAGAAAGAAAAAAAAAATAAAATAATGAGCTGCGCTAGCATTGGAAATTGTCACCCAGAAGTCAATTAGACGTTACGACGCTTTATCTATTTATTCCTCTTTAAATGATTTTTTTATTTTTGTGGTTTTTATTATAGAGTTTTACATATTGTTGCATGCTATCGCTCTCTCTCTCTGTCTTTCTCTCTTCCTCTGTCAGCTGTTAAAAATATACATACTTAATGTGATCTTTGGTTCATCATCAAATTAACAACCCACACATGCGTTTTTCTGTTCTCATAAACCTAGGGAGGCGCACCAGCCATTAGCCAAATTATTGCCTGCTGTTCCATTTTATATTCATGGGAAACCACTTTTAAAGGTTGAAATTTTTTATATTTTTATGTTGACCCTTGAAAAATCACGTTTTTTATAGTGCTACTTCAAATATGTGTGGGCAACATAAAATCGTTGTTATCACCTGGCAGCAATTTAGGACATCATAAAAGAAAGTAATGCTTAGTTGATTGCCGATTGTGTTGTGTTGTGTTGTGTGAATGGAAATTACAACTTTGCGTTTTTCCCCATTGATTTTAAGATTTTATGAATATACTGTATTAAGTTTTTTCTACAAAACATGTGGGTGTTTCTTGGTTGATAATGTTATACGAGAGGTCACTTCATTTTTTTTTAATTTTTCCTTTTTAATTAAAAACTTTTTTCTAAAACCTAGTTTTAGTAGTTTTTTTTTAAAGTCAGTGGAGTAGGATTGAAGTGTTGAAAAAATAAATTTACCTAATAAGCATTTTGGCGAGGGGTGATTCGTTAACGATTCACTTATGAATTACACATTATTCACAGCTGAATAAACAATTCAGCTGACAGGCCGTCAGTACGCGCTGCTTTATTGTTTTTGAGCCTTTGGATAGCAACTGGAACCTCTTCATGGCTAGGTGGTAGTACTTCCACTCCGCTGCCGCTCTCGATGGGCGGCATTGGTGGACTTACAATCGTCGCCAGTAAGTAACAGTACGTTCAAAAAGTCCATAGGATGACACATAGATGGCGTTACTAGATTTTTTCCATATCATTTTTATTTAGTACCAACCTTCAAACGATACGTTTAAAAATATGACAACAATCTGACAATTGATTCGTGAGTTTTAGCATTTTGTGTGCAACTATTGTTATTGAAAAAAAAAAAAAAAATGGAGAAAAGTGAATTTCGAGTTTTGATAAAGCATTGCTTTTTGATAAAAAAAAAATACTGTGGAAACCAAATGGCTTGATAAACATTATCCGGACTCTGCTCCATCGAGACAAATGGTAGAAAAGTGGATTGCTGAACTTAAACGTGGTCGTACCAGCACAAATGATGCAGAGCGCAGTGGACGCCCAAATCAGACTTGTATTCCACAAAATATCAAAAAAATCCACAAATTGGTTATGAACGATCGCAAATTGAAGGTGCACGAGCTAGCTGACATTGTAAAGATATCAGATGGTAGTGTTTTTACCATTTTACACGAACATTTTGGTATGCGAAAGCTCTGTGCAAAGTGGGTGCCGCGTGAGCTCACAGTCGACCAAAAACAACAACGAATTGATGCTTCAGAGAAGTGTTTGGCGCTGTTAAACCGCAATAAAATCGAATTCTATCGTTGATATGTGACAATGGATGAAACATGGTTTCACTTTTACACACCAGAATCCAAAAGACAGTCAGCTGAGTGGACAGCAGTGGAACGAACCGAATCCAAAGCGAGCACAGAGCCAATAGTCGGCTGGTAAGGTGATGGTAAGGTCTGTATTTTGGGATGCGAAAGGAATAATATTCATCGTCTATCTCCAAAAAGGAACCACCATCAACAGCGACTATTACTGTGCACTTTTAGATCGATTGAAGGCCAGCTGAAATCGCCAAGAAATGGCCACATTTGCAAAAGAAAAAAGTGTTGTTTCACCAAGGCAATACACCGTGTCACAAATCGATGAAAGCGATGGCAAAATTGAATGAATTGGGCTTCGAATTGCTTACCCACCCACTGTATTCTCCAGATTTAGCCCCCAGCGACTTTGTCCTGTTTTCAGATCTCAAGAGAATATTTGCTGCAAAGAAACTCAAGTCCAATGATGAAGTAATCGCTGAAACTGAGGCCTATTTTGACGAGAAAGAGAAATCGTAGTTACTATAAAAATGGTATCGAAAAGTTGGAAAATCGCTATACTCGTTGTATCGCTCTCGAAGGCAACTATGTTGAATAATATAATCGAGTTTTATCAAAATTTTGTTTTTTTCTTACTTATCCTACGGATTTATAAGTAGGAATGACCTGTTAATATGAAAAAAATAGATAGATTTGCTCTAATGTGCTAAAAACATCTGGTTCACCGTAATTTTGCAATTATAAGTAATTAAAAAAATTTTTTTCATATAAATACCAACTTAATAAAATTACATCTCTTAATAATGCCTTAAAAACAAATTCCCAAATGAAATTACTGAGCCACTTGGTTCATTTATTTGATTTGTGGTAATTTATGATGAACATATACAGTTAAATACATATTTAAACTTTTGCCTACGCTATTCTTTCGCAACATTTCAATTCATTTACATCTCTGAAATATGTCTTATTTGAATCAGCATTTGGCTGACATTACTTCAAGTTCGATTGGTTGCTTCATCTGCAACTGAACTTAGATGTTATGGCTCAATAAAACTGTCTGTCTACTCATAGATTAAATGAAGCAGAAAAAAAAAAATCAACGCACAAATTCGGTCCCATTAGGGTTAATTAAAATATGTTCTTATTTGATTGTATTATTATTATTGTTGTTGGTTTTGTTGTTGTTGTCAGTTGTTGCTTTGCGATAAATTCAAACGCACACTTCACACAAATAAATCGTTATATGTATTATAATCATTCTGAGAACTTGTAGTGACCACACAATTGAACCACTCCCAGTAGAAAAGTGAGTGTTTTATGTTTGTTTTTACATTGTTTTATGTTTTTTTTCTGCTTTGCAGTTAACATTGTAGTGAGTTTAAAAAAAAAAAGTTTTAAATTCTCAAATGTATAAAGATAAAGTGAAGTGTTAGTTAGATAGATAGTGACTTTTAATTTCACTTAAATGTGGATTTCAACATAAATCGTGAATACTGCTCATTATTATTATTATTATTAGTAGGAAATGCTCTTCAGGTGTTTGTTCTCATGAATTAAGCATAGTTACCAAATTTATTTATGTATTTTGCAATAGTTTAAATTATTGTTTTGTAAACCATTATATGAAGTGTAAGCAATTTTTCATAGATATACAAGGGTAAGGTGAAAGTATCTAAAAAATAAAAAAACCTGGCGGAACAATTACAAATCCCTTGTGACATTGGTATAGTACCATCTTTAACTAGTACGAATTCAAATTTTCAGTCTGATATGTCATTCAGTTCTGTTTTAACATCCATCGAAAACAAGCAACCCTGAAGATTTATTTTAGCATTTTAGTGATTTTCAAACCTTAATATGACAAAAAAAGCAATCAGAATATTGTGAAAATTCGAAGTTAGCTCCGCCACTTATTTTTTTCAGAAATTCGTAAATTGTGCTGTGATGCAATCGTTTTGTACTGCAATGTGCCGTAGAAAGTTTTAAAAAATATTTGCATATTTACATATTTTTTACTTTTAATTTTTTTTTAGAAATTCGGTTATGGGCCTGTAATATGCGGAATGTGTATTTTCCAAATTGATGACTTTAAATTTTGCGTAAAGCACACATCTTTAATATATATTTTTTCAAATTTTTTTGAGTACGGGCTTTTTTCAGAAACTTAACTTTTATTAAAAAAAGTTTTTTTTCAGTGTAAAAATCTAATATATTAAATTTTTTGTTAAAAATTATAAAACAAGACTCAATTTGGAATATATGTTTGTTTTTTTTTTTATTTTTTTAGTCCAACCAGTTAAGTATAGTTTTAAAACAAAGAAAGGGTTGCAAACTTCTGTGACATACTGTAAAATCTAAGGATTTTCTATTGCTCATACTAGTCTATCGTTGCTCGAAATTTGAGGCAAATCGAAGACATGTCCCGCCGGTCGAGGCCGATCTAGCATGGAATTGCTCATATATATATTAGGGTGGTCCTTATTCTTAAAAAAATTATTTTTTCTTTTAATTCCACGGGGCAACACATTATTTGAATATATACCATAAGAAGCAAGTACATTTTTTTTAAAATTTTTAAATAAAATTTAGGGGTCGCAACCAAGGCACATTGGTACAAATGGCAGGAAAAGTGGCCAAAACTAGAAGACAATCTCGCAGCTACGATCTCGATAAACACGAATCTGAAGTCAAAAATTCAAAATTTAAAATGGCGGCTCCAATATGGTCATTATGTGAAAAAACGCACTTATATGAAATTTTCGGAAGCCATTTTGAACCTTTAAGCCTGAGTTTCCGCACTTATAAAAAAATGTGTGTACCTTAGATTTTTGACCTCTATCACATATCCGAAGCTCATTCAAATCGGCGAATGACACCAAGGGACGTTTTATAATAAAAAAGGACCACCCTAATATATATATATATACAGCCGTGGGCACATAAATAGCACAAAAATACATGTATATGTAGGGTGTTTCACATAGATTTAAATGAAATACAAAGAGGAAAACAAGAATTTATTTCATGGTATTTGAGTTTAAACATTTAAAACTTGAAATCAGTAGTAACTTTGTAATTACGAATTAAAAATTAGGAAATTAATGAAAAATCTGAACTTGTTCCTTAGCTGAGGTGGACGTATAAATAGCACAATTTAGATTCTGAAAAAAAGACATAGTGATTTATTTTTATTTTACAATGAGCTTACGAATATGCTTACTAGTACTTGGTACTGTATCCCGAATTGTCCAAAACAGCCCGACATCTTCGTCCCATACTTTATACAAGCTTCCTGACCCTATCCTTCGGAATAGAGTACCAAGCCTTCTCAATTCCACTCAATAACCCATCTTAATTTCGAAAATTTTGGTTGCTTATGCTGGCCTTCACATCATTCCATAAATTTTCTAGAGGTCTGGACTTTGAGCCGGCCAATTCAAAATATTTATTTTTTTCTTTTTTAGCCAATCAATTACAACCTTTGCTGTGTGTTTTGGATTATTATCGTGCATAAAAGTTCACCTAATAGGCATGTTCTCAAATGCAAATGGTTCCATCTGGTTATTAAGAATATCTAAATTAAGAATATTTGTGTCCATTATTCCTGGTATACGAAAAATTGGCCCAACGCCGTGCCAGGAAAAAACTCCCCAAGCCATTAAATTCCCTCCTCCATGCTTTAATGATTTTTTTGTATACTTCGGATTCAACTCTTGTCGTTTGGGGCGCCGAAAAAAGTTTTTCTATCTGGTTCAACTCTATTAAATTTAGTTTTGCCCGTCCAGAGCACGTTCTTCCAAAATTGGTCTTCTTTATTCACATGGGCCCTTGCAGACGCTAAACGATCCTTTAATTTTTTTTCTTTTTGTTAAGAGCGGCTTTCTTCGGCTAATACGTCCATAAAGATTATCTTCATGTTGTCTCCTAGATACTAGTTTTCTTGCAACATTAAGGTTCATTCTTCATTTATTTTCCTCATAATTTGCTTTGCTGACTTGAAAGGATCAGCCTTACTTTTGCAAACTATAAGTCTATCAGTAGAAGCGGTGGTTTTACGTCTAGGATTGCGCGGCTTATTCTCGAAATTATTTGAACCATTTGATGTAACCAGCTTAAGTGCATTATAGGCCATTTTTCGAGAAATTTTGATAATATTCGCGATTTCAGATGGTTTTTTGCTTATTCACTTAGTTCGTGAATTATGGACCTTTTTTCCGGAGTGCAATGTTTGCCACAACCCATTTTATTTAGAATCGGCGAAATTAACTGAATAAAACTCTAAAATTTTTACAAACATCCGATCTTGTTAACTTTTATTCACCAACAAACATGTGTGCTATTTATATGACCACAGCAGATCGTACATACCTATACAGAAAGAGATGGCCTGAGCAAATAAAAGTAAGTAACGGTACATCTCTCTCGGAGTTTTAAACAACGTCACACTGGAGTCTTAAAAATTATAACTACAGTTAATGAATGGGGTTCAAACGAATGGGGAATTAGGTTCAAACAAGTTGACATTTGTGCTATTTATGTGTCCATTTCTGTATATTTTTTACGATGTCAATTCTCGTTATTTTCGGTATGTGAAAATGTGAGTTAGCCAGTTATCTAGAATTTTAATTATTTATTCGCATTTGAAAAAATAATCAAGTAGATTACAAAATCTTTTAATAAGTTGCACCGAATAAAACTTTTCGAGCCAAGGTCTATGTTACTTTCTGAAGAAAAATAAAAAAATTATTAGAGTTATAAAAACTAGAGCCCTGCATGAGTATGCTTTTTAGCCTCCCTGAATATATTCTCTTCCTATAGAATAAAAAATTTCCTCCATACCTTTTCTGCTTTGCTCATACCTGATCTTACACTCTCTTTGTTTTATTCAGATCTAAGAAACGAAGAGAATAAGAGCACGATGCTTTACTAACAACAGCAGGTAGCAAATAAAGCAATAAAAAATAACAAAAATATCAGTGTTCATACCCTGAATATTTAGCGAAGAATATTTTTTTATTCGTTCGTTCGTAGAACGAAAAGAATGGTTTTTGTATTGGGACCCAAAGAAGGGTGGTAGATAGGGGGTAGGTGTGTTCGGGAGAAATGTTGAGGGGCAAAAAATAGTAGGACCAGCTCATATATTTGACCGCTCTAGGAGTTCAGCTACGGCCGATATAAACTTTTTTCGACAGTTTTAGTGTTTTTTGTATGAGGAGTCAAAGAAGGGTGGTAGATAAGGGGTAGGTGTGTTGGGGAGAAATGTTGAAGGGCAGAAGATAATAGGACCAGTTCATACATTTGACCGCTCTAGGAGATCAGCTACGGCCGATATAAAACATTTTCGACAGCTTTTGTGTTTATTGTATGGGGAGCCAAAGAAGGGTAGTATATAGGGTGTAGGTGTGTTCGGAAGAAATGTTGTAGGGCAAAAAATAATTGGACCAGCTCATATATTTGACCCCTCTAGGAGTTCAGCTACGGCCGATATAAACTATTTTCGACAGTTTTAGTGTTTTTTGTATCGAAGGTAGCGAATAAAGCAACAAAAACTAACACAAATATGCATTAAGAATAATAAAAAGCTTATTGTGGGGAAAAACCAACATACCTGATTCTTATTCAGGTCACTGCAGCAGATTCCTGAGTATTCGTGTAGTTTATTAAGTACTCAGAGAAATAACTGAAACAACGCGTATATCGCAAGCTCACCTCAGTGCAAAAATGTGTGAAAAGAGAACAGAGAACAAATAAAAAGTTATTCTCTTACGCTACACGACCTGATGCTACACGATCTGTTGTTTACATTTATTCGCTTGCAGCTTTGCTTGCAGTGACTGCTACAGCAGAGAATCAGGTTATATTCACTGGATGAATATATCCATGCAGGGCTCTAATAAAAACACATAACATAAAACTTTAGGAAAAAGGTTGTAATTAATTTACAAAATTCATTGTTCGAAAAAAATGTCATCGTTTTACTAATACTATTGTCTACCATGCTCTCTGAAATCTGAGCTCTTTGCTCATAATATCACTCATTTCATGCAAGACTGTTACAACTCAGAATTTGAGTTTTCGGAGAAGACCATTTTATACATTTTCTTTCTCGAATAATGAAAGGCATATTATGCTACAAAAATTATCTATAGGAACTATAACTGCGATTTAGGATTTTTTTCGAAGTCATGGTTTGTTGAAAATTTCTTCATGTTCAACTCTAAAGTTCTTGTTGTGACAGTCTTGCACGAAATGAGCGATATTAGTATATCAGGGAATAAAAGTATCACTCAAGGAGTACTCTTTGAGCACTCTATGGCGATAAAAATTCAATTCGATAACTTTGTTTTTTAATTTTTTAGCATAGTCTTTTTTACCAATTAAAGAAGTAATTGATTAAATTAAAATATTATTTTTATTTGCGTAAAAAATGTCTGCAAAAAAAAACAATACACATTTTCGATAGTATCGCAAGTGTAGAGATAGAATTTTTTGTATGATATATTTTTTGTATGAAGTGACAAAATTAAAAGTAAGATATTCATTTCATTCAGCATGTAACTAATATATTGGCATATATTTTAACTTTATAGGATAAATATTGAAGGCTGTAGGTATACCTCAAAAAGTGATTAAAAACGTTTCACGTGCTTAAAAAAACTTTGTGTAAAAGACCCCCCTTACAAACCGTGCTGTAAGACGTTATTTCATTTGAATTTTCAACTGGGTGTGCCGCATTAAGACGCAAGCAATAATAACTACAGTCAATAAAGTTAATTAAGCAATTTATATCAATTGCGAAAAACGGTGCAAAATTTTTTTCAACATTTTTATATTATTGGCAAGATATGGTGTTCACGAACAACATAAAAGAAATGAGTCATCAAGTCAGTGTTACTTCATCTTCAACTTTATTATTTTTCACAGCTAATAGGGGAAAAAAATGTTACTTGTTAGTGAGAAAAATCTATAAAAATAGAAGCAGTTCGATGAAAATAACAATTGATAGCTTAATTAAAAAAAAAAAAAAGAAAAATAAGTTAAAATAAAAGTTTTATGAAAAATAAATAAAAATTCCTGGCACGTTCAGCTGCATCAATGGCGTTTATATAAAAATATTTTATTACTTTACGTTAGATTTTTGTTCCGCAACAATGCAGACATAGTTTGAAAAAATGCGGTCATATTTTCAATAACTTTTTGTTTATTTATTACGATGCTTCAACAAATTTATACATTTAAATTTTTATATTTATTGATTTTTTTTTATTAATTATTGACTAGTGTAGATAAAAACATAATCAAGTAAATTTAATATGTTCTACATGAAAGCTTATCAATTATTTCTACACATTTTATATGTTTTTTTATAAATTTTTGCACTTCCATGCTGCCTCCCTCATCATCAATTTAATTGCTTTAAAGGGAATGCAAAAAAAAAAATAAATAAATAAATAAAATTCAATTAAAATGTTAGCCACACAGCCACCAACACGTATCGAAAAACACTTGTTCATCATATTACATGCAACAGGAAGTTCTTCAAATTGAGTTCAAAAATGTTTAGAGTTACGCTTCATGAAATTAATATGGACAATGCGGAGGCATTAATAACAATAATACACAATACACACACATTAATATGCATATTTTAAAACAACGTCGGTGATAAGAGAATGAAAATATTAGAAAATGTTTTATGAATATTCACAAAAAATTTTAGTTAAAATTGTAGGGGAGACTGTGGCTAAACAGGGCAAGTTAAAAATATTCAAGTCCTCCATCTATCTATCCATACATTTTTATAAAAGTGTAATGTTCGGGACCGCAAAGCTTGAGAACGGCAGGCGCTATTTCAATAATTATTTTTCTATTGAATAGCTATGGTACCCAGTTGAGATATAGGCTATATAAATTTGCTAATAATAATTTAAATAATTAATTGAAATTAAGAGAAAAATCATAGAATTTCTTTATTCTAATGCTCAGCGAGAAAAAAAAGCTCTCTCTTCTTAAGCTCTTTGGCACTGTTTACACGTCATTGGAGGTGTTCATACGTCAGTCAAATGATTGAATGGAGGTGTTCATACATCAGTCAAATGAATGAATCAATCAATTTTTGTTGTTGCTTTCCTATGTAAAAAAAAATGAACTTTATCTCAGAGCGAAAATGAACTCCAAAATCTTCTCTCGTCAGTCAAAATCTTGATTGAGCTCCAGACCTGCATCAATCAGTCAAAGAGTTGCATTATTTTACTTGTTTACTTTTTAGTAGGCAATTATATCAAGAAAAGTAGTTAACTGGAAACAAAGGTAGTTTTTTGAAGTGAAAAAGAGGTGTAGTTTCTTTAGTTCCTGCCATAATTTCATTAATTCTTTTGTTTTTTTATGACTTGCATGCGATGGTCATTCAAATAGGTATAATTTCCGGCGTATTGATTTCCTAATGTGATCAGTTTTAATCCTAAAAGATCAACTATATTTCCGCTATTGTTTCCCATTTTGTAAAATTGTTATGCACACAAAACAACTGAATAAAAGAAACACCCAAATACAGAAGTGCACACAGCACGATATGAATTCACAAAATAGTAGGTAGCAGAAAAGTAACAAATGCCTGCGTCGGAGCTTCAATCAAAAAATCGTGTGTGAGCAAGCGTCAATCAATATTTTCAGAGAGAGTTAAAGAGAGTAAAAAATCGCGATATACTTCAATCATTTGACTGATGTATGAACACCTACAATCAATCAAAATTTGTTGTTGCTTTCCTATGTAAAAAAAAAATGAACTTTATCTCAGAACGAAAATGAACTCCAAAATTTTCTCTTGTCAGTCAACATTTTGATTGAGCTCCAGACCTGCATCAATCAGTCAAAGGGTTGCATTATTTTACTTGTCTGCTTGTTAGTAGGCAATTATATCAAGAAAAGTAAACTGGAAACAAAGGTAGTTTTTTGAAGAGAAAAATAGGTGTAGTTTCTTCAGTTCCTGCCATTATTTCATTAATTCTATTGTTTTTATAGAATTTATGACTTGCATCCGATGGTCATTCAAATAGGTATAATTTCAACATATTGATTTCCTTATGTGATCAATTTTAATTCTAAAAGATCAACTTTATCTCCGCTATTGTTTTCAATTTTGTAAAATTTTTATGCACACAAAACAAGTTAATAAAAGAAACACCCAAATAAAGTGATGCACACAGCACGATATGAATCCACAAAATAGTATGTAGCAGAAAAGTAAGAAATGACTGCGTCGGAGCTTCAATCAAAAAATCGTGTGTGAGCAAGCGTCAATCAAAATTTTCAGAGAGAGTTAAAGAGAGTAAAAAATTGCGATATACTTCAATCATTTGACTGATGTGTGAACACCTACATTCATATTGAAGGATCATTCAAAATTTGTTGTTGTTTTCCCAGCGAAAAAAAAGATGAACTCTCTGCGAGAGCGGAAATGAACATTCAACACTTCATCGCATCAATCAAAATTTTGATTGAGCTCCAGACCTGCATCAATCAATCACAGGGTTGCACAATCAACTTTTCTGGTACTTACAACAACACTTTTAGCAGGCATCGGTCATTCAATTAAAAATATCACGTGTGAGCAGCTATTCTATCAAATATCTTGGAGAGAGTAAAAGAGAACCAAAAATGCGATATTCTTCATTCAATTTGAATGACGTATAAACTCTGCCTAAAGCAGGGGTGCGCAAAATTATACAATCACATTTTTGTGATTGTATTGCAAAGCTTTTGTTTTGAATAGTTTGCACTGAACGAAAAGAACGAATTTGTTCATACGAACGATCACAGCATAACGCGAGAATGATAGCTTGTCGTGTTCCATATGGTTGCGAAAAACCTAACAAAATAAAGATTGGAGCAAAAGAAATGCATGACTTGGTTTCTTTATTGCTCCAATGTGTTTTTTTTTGGCCATGTGTACGAAAATAAAAAAATCGTGCAAGTAGGTTTTGAGATTTTTTAATTCAAAGTGAGTACTATGAATCGAACTTTTCAGTACTTTTCACTGCTTTTTAAAAAAAATTTCCTATGGCCAAAATCCTTAGCACGCCACAATAATTCATATATCCTTAAAAAGGTGCTTTAATTACCTAACCATTGGTACACAAAAATAAAAATCCTAAATGTAGATTTATGATTTTTTATTTCAAATTTAGTACCTACCATTAACATATGATTCAGGACTTTTTAAAAAATTTCTGATGACCTTCATAGGAAGTTTAATCAATTTTGTATTCAATTTTCAATTATGAATTAATTTTGTAATTTTTCCCTTAATTTTATTATAATTTATAAATGTTTTGAATTTTAAATTTCCTGGTCGATATCAAAGAAACTTCTTATCAAACGAAGTTAATAAATTAGTAGTTTTTATATATAAATTCGTACGCAAAGTTAAATTCGTACTTTTTAATAGTAACTACGAATTTCAAATTAGGAAATATGGGTTTGTGTCTTTGCTAAGTTAGCGTCGGATTTACGAATTTATCTTCACGCACTTATTTTACCATAATAATTTCTTTCGTATAGTCTCTCAATTTTTGTATACTTTTGCATGGCAGAATTATAAGGTCGGACTGCTTCGCTGAGTGTCCTCACGCGTCAACGAAGAGTGGATAATGAAAAGGTTGGTTAGTTGTCAAAACGACGAATTTCGTAGAAATTGCAAAGGAAGAAAATATTTTATGCTACCAAGTTGCCAACAGTGCGGTCGCGTGTGTTAAATTTGTGATAATTTCAGTGAAAATATTATAAAAAATTGTGTTATAAAAACTATAAAATGTGAAAGAAGTCTTAAAATTGCAAAAAAAAAAGCTGTAATAATTTTAACCAAAAAACAACTGCGAAACGTGAGCATAAAGAAACTCGAGATGAACAGCTGATTTTGACATCTAGCCCGCTTTATTCTGCTTTCTACTTCATTCCTCTCCGAGTCGGCCCTTCCAAGGTTGATTTATAAAGTTGTCGCAAGGGAGAGAGCGAGTACCCATAATTGTCAAATCGAAGTTGACAGCTCATAGAAAATCTGCAAGTGCTCTCTATTATCATCCGTTTTTCTTTCGTAGTCATTCGCAAAATTGGCTGGTTTTGACAATTATGGGTACTGAGAAGAGAGTGCGATCAGCCCTGCGACAACCTTATAAATCAACTTTGGGGCCTACCTTATAATTCTACCATGTACTTTTGTAACTTGAGTGAGAGCTCCCGACAACGTTGTTTGTTAAGCAAAAAAGGGTTGCCAACTGTTTTGCTTTTTATTTGGATATTTTGATGCATTTAATTATGCTCATTGAATATTTCCCAAATTGCATTTTCTAGCAATCTTAGCACAAGTTGAAAGTTATCGCATGTTTTAAAAACAACAATATTTCTGTATAATCTGTTGGTAAGCCCCTTTCAAGTTTCTCTGAAACTTATGCTTGCTTACGCATAACTTGGTCAAGCCTTAAAAATAACACAAGGCGAATTTAAGTTATTTTATACAGCTAACATCTATGTGTAAATTCTCCCTTTTTCCCCACCAAAGTATTATTAGTCGAATAACTAAATTTTCTGCATTTACTAAAATCGTTATAGAAATCTATTTTCTTTTACTGTCTTTCTTTTTTTTTTTCTTTCAGTTTTAAAATGCGACTTTTTTGGGCTCAATAATGAATTCGAGCAATTTGTCAAATGAAATATTTTGTAATCACTTATTTCTACAACTTCAGTCAAATCAACAACTTCCTGCATTAACAACAACAACAAAGAAAATTTGTTTTTATTGCACCTCAGTTCCTCCTTCTTTTGTTTTAAAATAAAAAAAAAAAATAAGCGCACCAACTTGTTTTCAATTTTGAACAAGGCTGTCGTAACCGAGTCTTAAGATGAAGCTACGCGCTCGTTCAGGTTCAGGTTACAGTTCAAAAACATAAAATTTCATTAAACAGTTTTTGCTGCGCTCTTAATTTTTTACATTTTCTTCTTTCTTTTTTTTTTTTTTTTTTTGTTTTCTTCCTACCAATTATTATTTATTTTTTTACTCTTTTGCGCTTACAGTGCAAAAATCAACCTCCAGAAGTCTACCTGAGCTCCCTGTTTTTTTTTTATTTTTTTTTATTTCTTGTTTGCAACATTCTGCGCATCCCTTCCTTTGCTGTGCCTTTTTTTAACATACAACAATTTAATAAAGACTTTGGCAGCATCCTGAATGGCAGAACCTGTACCTACTACTGCACCTCTACTGATTGCTGTGAGCGAGTGTGCAGTTCTTCCACTTGAATGCCGAAGGTGCCAAAAGCTGAGCGGTAGCCTCTTCCTAATGTTTTTTGAATTCTTGTTTCTTGCTGTGCCTGTAACTTGTTTATTATGCTTTTCGAATTAATGCGACAGAGTTGCCAGCCACTCTGTGGGGAAATTTATTGTTATAAATAAATGCAGGTCTAATGAAGAATAGAAATTTGTGACATTACTTTTTTTTTTCTTTTCATTAAAAAATTAAATGTTTAAAATAAATATCCTTCAAATTATTTATCTAAGAAAATAATATCATATTGAAGAAAAGACTTAATAATTGTATTGGTAATAGTTAACACTAAGGTATTCATATTATATTTAAAAGTTTACAAATGTATTATTTATTTCCTGAATGGTAGGCCCGGCGAATTGAACCATTTAGGGCAATATTCTACGGTAGAATTTTTTAAAAAAAAATTTTTTAATTTTTAATTTTTTTTCATGTTTAGACATTCAAGAATATGCACTTGAAAAGATTTTTGAAAATTCCGATTGTTTAACGAGTTAAAGCCATTTTAGAGGTGCAGCATCTAATCCAGTACGACCGGAATTCAAATCTTTAAATTAATTTTTCTCGAAACTATTTTTTTCAACATGTTTGACATCATATCTTATGTTTTAATGGACAGATTAACTAAAAATTTGGTGTGGGCCTTTTTTTATATATTCCTCTATGACCTAAAATAATGTAGTTCAAATATTTTTTAATATTTTTAAATAATCGAAAACTTTGAAAAAAGGCGTAAAAATTACTTTTTTTCAAACAGTCGCCATTCCGCGAAAAAAAAAATTATTTTTCTTTCTCTAGACCGAGATATTCTTACTAATTAAAACTTTTTTCAGATGATTATGAGCACAAAACCCCCCTCCTCCTCCCCTCCACTCGCTCCACTAGCTTTTACTACTTTTACTCTAAATAAAAAAATTTTATTCAAAAATAAAAAACTAAATTACAATAAAAATTTTTGTTTTATGAATTCAAAATGTTAAAATTTATTTCTTTCGCTATTTCTTTTATTTGCTTTCGTTAAATTCTTTGAAAATGTGATATTTTAAGCAATTTTGAGGTATTTCGCTGACTTACTGTATTCTGTGATAATTTTCGAGACTTTGTGGTAATTTGAGGTAATTTTTTGTATTTTTGACGTATGGTAAAGAATATTTGTGAGTTATTTTCAACTGACAACACTAAACGCGGGTCTCATCTAGCACGTGCTAAAATTTTTTACGTGTCAACACCTTGCGCTAATTTTTTTATTTTAAAGTAAAGAAAAAGAATAGGTTTAAGCAAAAAAAAAAAAATGGAACAGTCTAATATTTCGCTGTTTACCTTTAGTTTGACAGGTGAAACATCACAGGTGAAAATCTGAGTTTTTTTGTGTCGAAAATTGCTCAGGAAAAGGTGCTGTCAAAAATAGGAAAATGGAAAAAACGGAAAACGCGTATCTTTTCCAGAAAACCTAAGGTGTCTTCTGTAGAAGTAAAAAAGAACCGACAGTGATTTTTCGACATTCCTGGAAATCTCACTTTTCTTGCATTTCAACACATAAAATCTGGGTACTCAATCTATTTATACTGCTACAAGTAAATTATACATCCCTATGACTGAACGAGCAAACGGGAAATGTCAAAACTGACATTATACCTACGCCAATGTTTTGCTTTTTCATATTTTTATCTCCGAGTTGCACCTACCTTATAATTCTATCATGACTTAACCTATATTAATGAACCTTGGTCACAGACACTGCAAAATAGCTGTGCATCATTATTGTTGTTGGTACTTTCTCATAATTTCTCTCTCAACAAAATAAATTTGCCACCGCGTCAGCGTCAAAAAAACTGTTAAACTGCTGCTTCCCAGTTGGAATGATCGTAAGGTGCTTACTAAATAATTCATGTTTTCCTTTAGCTTATGTTGGTGCAAACAGATTACATTTCGAATACCTTACATCTTCGCTTACGATTGCAACTACAAAAGGAATGCACGGTTAAGCCGATCATGTCTTCGTGTGATCGTTTCCATATGTACTTTATTTCGTAAAGTAAGAGACATGCAGGGATATACTGACAACGGTTTTTGATTAATATTACTAAGATATGAAGTGTAGCAAAAACAAAATTCAAAATGAGTAAAGAACAAATGTCTACTGACCGGCGCACAGAGGGGTATTTCGAAAATCTAGATGGCCAAAATTATTTTAAAATGCTAATCGAACCCTATAAGGTATTCAAATGCTTATTTTGGCTTATTGCTTATTTACCATTAAAAATCGAAATCTTAAGTCAAAATCAAATATTGTAATAAACCTTTTATAAAAATTTTTTTATTATGCAAAATAACCATTAAAATTTTTTATTCCTATGAGGAACTGTAGCATTCCGATTCAGAAAACGATTCTTCAGCCTCTTTTGGCAATTAATCACCATGCAATACTTTGGAGTAAGGTTCTGCTGGAAGCAGCATGCTTAGAGTTTCTTTTAAAAACTGTTTGCTTATATTTTTTGGTATTGGCCTCATTCCCGTTATCAGAGCATCAGAAGTTAACAGTAATTTGTTAAGTACATTTGTATTGCATGACACCCTTGAAAATGTTTACATTTTTATTTTTATTAAAAAAGGTTTTAGTGGCCGACCTTGTCGATTTACTACCCTTGGAAAGCAAAATATGCCTTCAAGGAATTTTCCTTTTCTTATCAAAAATGTTTCAACTTTTCTGCCTGTATCAGTGCAACTACGCTTGATTTCAGATTTGGAGTGAGAAAACTTTTGCTTTATTCCTTTCAAATGTTCGGCAGTGAAATCATTCAATCTCAACAGTTACTCCTCTGAGGATTGTTTTTTTGAATTGCTGTTTTTACAAATTTTGCTCTTAATTATACACGCGCAAAGCGAAGGTATTATAGTAAACTTACCTGCTCTTTGAGAATCCATAGCTAAATATTTCAACGGAGCCCACGGTTAAGGAAAACGCAAGTTTCCGCACTAAAAAAATACTATTTCCGAAAGCGAATTTAGTGAAATTTCCGTAAAGCCCAAAATCAATGCCGGGAAGCCTCGGGAAATTGAACTTTTTGTATTTTAACTTGTGAAAAATAAACAGTTTTTTTTAAATAAACTTTTCAAAGACGCGTCTATTTTGTGCTTATCAAAATTATGTAATAAAAAATTAGTGAATACTTAACACACATAGATCTGCTTAATCATAATTCATAGAATGCTTTTTAACAGTCCCTTTATTAAATTGATAGTACAGCAAGTGTTTATATTGATAAGTTCTTACAAAATTAATTTTTTTTCCTACAAGAAGTATCAAGTTTCAACTGTTTTATCGGTACATAGGCTTTTGTGAGGGGTGTGGAAAGTGGTAATATTATTCTTTGGATGTTGACTTTTGCGTGTATTGCATAGGTTTTTTTGAACCTGGGAGAAATATGTAAGCCCGACTTTTGGCCGGCTAGATTTTAAAAATATCCCTCTGTGCGGCGATGTAATGACATTCATTCTGGCAAATATTTCATTTATAAATGATGGTAAAATATTTTGGGTTTTAACATAAAAAACCAATACAAATCATGAAAGAAAGTGAAAGGAACGCGAAAAAATAAGTACGATCCCTGGTCTTACGTTTACCTTCTATTGTAAGTGAAAACGTAAGCAGTACTTAGAATTTCCGTTGCGGAGAAGGTTTTTATAAATTATGTGCACGTCGTATATCAATACAGCACATTCTTCTTATTAAAGAAAGTGTATTAGAATGGAAATACGAACGTCGGGAGTACATTCCCTGCACTTAATTTTAATAAAGGAAAACGTTTATATGTATGATGCTTTTAATACTTTACAGAGGGAAGCGTACTAGAGGCGGCCATGCCTTTGTAAAAGTAATGGGAATTCGGAAGGAACGTTTGCATGCCTCGCGGACGAAAAGTAAGTAGGCTATAAGGCCTTATGGATGGATGGTTTCTTCTACTAGGTTGCTTCATATAACACATGCTTCACTACTGTTCAGTCTACTTCTGGTGTGTTCAGCAAAAAAACAAAAGAAAAACTGATTTTGATATGGCCGAATTTCGGACACAGGCGCTACTACTTTTAATTATTTTTTAAACCTGGTGACCACAATTAACTTGATTACTATAATTAACTGGTGAACACAACTAACTGATAGACTAAATAGTTAAATATTACAGTGAGTGAGTGTTGACAATTTTCGAACATGAACTTTAATTTTTTGATGCCCCTCAGCAGAGATGGCAACTCTATACTCACTTCAATCTAGTGTTTAAATGGATTTTTATGTGATTGTTAGCTACTCTGATGTTTGTCCTTGTTGTTCATTTATTTATTCCCAACGTAAATTTTTACTTGGAAAAAAACAATTTAATTTTTTATAATTTTCAAAATTACATTTTTTTTTTTAATTTCGTTTGAATAATTTTTGATCACACTATTTTATAGAAATTTTTTATTTTATAGCTAGTAACAAAAAACAGTGGCCCCACTGTCGGTCAGTTCAGTCTTCATGAGACCTCCACGAACAACGGTCTAAGACTGATCGACTTCGCCGCGGCGCGAAACATGGTAGTTAGTAGCACCAGATTTAAGCACCTCGACATCCACAAGGCCACCTGGCTGTCCCCGGATCAAAAAACGCGAAACCAAATTGATCATGTTGTAATCGACGGAAGGCATGCCTCTAGTGTTCTAGATGTGCGTACATTTCGGGGGGTCAACATTGACTCCGACCATTATCTTGTTGCAGCCAAGATCCGCCTGCGATTATGCAATGCGAAGAACATACGCACAGGAATGCAACGAAAGCTAGATGTCGCTAAGCTGCAATTACAACGGACTGCCGAAGCCTACTCCGCTCAACTCTCGGTTAAGCTCAACCAACCAACCTCTGGACCCGACGACGCCGGCGGACTTTGGGCGCATATATCCCACTCCATGCATGCTGCCGCTGAAGAAGTCATTGGTTTCCGGCGCCCGCAACCTCGGAACCAATGGTATGATCAGGAGTGTCGCATTGCGACTGCAGTAAAAAACGCCGCTTATAGAAAAACGCTGCAGTCAGCTGCAACGCGAGCCGTGCGAGAAAACTACCGCGAAAAGAGGAAGGAAGAGAGGCGCCTTTTCAGACGCAAGAAAAGAGAGCAGGAAAAGCGTGAGCGTGAGGAACTAGAGGTGTACCAGGGCAAGAAGGATGCACGAAAATTCTATCAACAGGTTAAGCGTCTAACCCAAGGTTTCAAGCCCGGAGCATCCACTTGTAGAGACGAAAATGGAGATCTGAATACGGATACGCAGTGTGTGCTGAGATTGTGGAGACGGCACTTCTCCAATTTACTTACTGGCGACGATTTCACCAATGCCGCCCATGGAGAGCACAGTGCAGAGCTACCAATCAACAATGACGGAGTGGAAGTACCACCACCTAGCCATGATGAGGTTCGAGTTGCTATCCAACGACTCAAAAACAACAAAGCAGCGGGTGCTGACGGCCTGTCAGCTGAATTGTTCAAAACCGGCGGCGATGAATTGATAAGGCGCATGCATCAGCTCATCAGCAAAATATGGCTAGAAGAAAGCATGCCCGACGATTGGAACCTCAGCGTACTGTGCCCTATACTTAAGAAAGGAGACCCAACAATCTGCGCAAGTTATAGAGGTATCAGTCTTATTTCCATCGCATATAAGGTTCTCTCAAGCGAACTGTGTGAAAGATTAAAGCCGATTACAAAAACACTGATTGGACCTTATCAGTGTGGCTTTCGACCTGGTAAGTCCACCATAGACCAGATTTTCACTCTACGACAAATCCTGGAGAAAACCCACGAAAACCAAATTGACACACACCATCTCTTTGTCGATTTTAAAGCTGCGTTCGATAGCCCGAGAAGGGATTGCCTATACGCAACAATGTCTGAGTTCGGTATACCTGCAAAGTTGATCAGACTTTGCAGAATGACGTTGAGCAACACACGCAGCTCCGTCAAGGTAGGAAATGACCTCTCCGAAACCTTCAATACCGAAAGAGGTTTCAGGCAAGGCGATCCACTGTCTTGCGATCGCTTTAACATCATCATGGAGGGGATCGTACGAAAGGCCGGTGTGCATCGTAATGGCACCATTTTCTACAAAGGCGTCCAGCTCCTTGCGTACGCTGATGATATTGATATTGTCGTCAGAACCAAGAGAGATGTTACCGCTGCTTTCGCCGCTATCGAAAAAGAATCAGACAAAGTGGGTTTCACGATAAATGAGGGTAAAACAAAGTATATACTGTCTTCAAACAACGCAGCTATAAATTTGAAGTAGTCAAGGAGTTTGTATACCTTGGCACCGCCTTTAATAACAACAACGAAGTCAGCCTGGCGATAAAGCGAAGAACAATCATAGCTAATAGGTGCTAATACGGGTTCAGTAAGTAACTAAGTTCCAGAGCCCTCTCTCGATCGACAAAACTAACACTCTACAAGACGCTCGTTCTACCTGTGCTTCTTTATGTCGCTGAGGCATGGGTAGTTTCGCAAACTGACGCAGCTGCTCTGGTAGTGTTCGAGAGAAAAGTTCTTCGCAAAATCTTCTTTCCTGTTCGAGTAGGCGATGACTATCACATCCGAATGAACCACGAGCTGTATGAGCTCTACGAAGACATTGACGTAGTCCAGCGTATAACTGTGCAGCGACTACGCTGGCTGGGTCACGTCCATCGTATGGACGACGAACCTCCAGCGAAAAAGGTGTTCGAGACGAGAGTCGTTGGTCAAATACGACGGGAGACCATGTCTCCGATGGATGGACCAGGCCACGGAAGCCCTAACCGCACTTGGTGTATCCGATTGGAGAAGGCGCGCGCAAAGCAGAGGCGCCTGGCGAGAGCTGATGAGGTCGGTTGAAACCCGGACACGGGTTGTTACGACCAACTAAGTAAGTAGTAACAAAAAACAAAAAAAAGAAAATAAAAGTCAACTCTAAATGTAGTGCAAGCTTTAAGACAACAAATTATATTAAAAAACTGTCAAAAATGCTTATACCCAGCCGGCACATATCTCATTTGCAGTTTGCAACGAACTCTTATCGAAAAAATAGCGTATTTTTTCCTAAATGGTGATCAAAAACCGAAAGTTATTTTATACCAGTGTTACCGCTTCAGTTATAATGAAAGTAAGTTTTAAAGTGCCAAACAAAATGTATCCGAAAGTATCCATCTTACAGTAAAAAAGTAAAAAATGTAATTTTCTTCGCATTCGTGTCCAAGCATTAATCGCTCTAGATTCGTTAACGTAACGTTTTTCCAAACATAAGCGAACCTTCGCTTACGAAGTAACCGTTACATCCGCCAAACGTATTTTTTTCGAATAGTAATCAATATCGAATTCGATAGTTATCATCGCGAATTATTCGTAAATTTTTCAATTTTCGATATCGAAAATAGCTAAATTTAAAGTCCCTTTTATTTTGTTTGTGATTATGGGCCATAATCTTTAACTTCCAGCAAACCAGAATTGACGACTTTGTCATAATTCACACTAATTAATAAATTTTTAGAGCTGACTTAAAGAATTAGTTCATATTTCGAAACGATCGTAAGAGAAAATTGTGGAAAAGTTTAGATTTTTTTACGAATCTATATCGCATTTCAATATGTACCAGTTTGTACTATTAATAGAAATGCAAACAGGGAAAAATCTAATTTATTTCAAACTTTCTTCCGAGACTAACGAATTTTTTCATTAGTCTTCTTTTTTTTATAATAGAGTACTCAACGAGAAAGTTTACGATGATATAGATTACTTATTTAACAACTTCAAATTCGCATTTTGATAAAAAACAGTATTTGTGAAACAACATTTAATTCCGATTTCGTAACGAAAAGGGAGAAACTCTTTACCAAGTTGTGTTAAGATTTTTTTTCCGAAATCGGAAAGATTCCGAAATATTCGCAATAATTTCGGAAACTTTGGTTTGCTGGGTTATTACATGAAAGTTTACCTGTCAACGACATGTTCTAAAAAATAACAACAGCGAGAAACTTCCTGCAATTCCTGTCATGTTATCTTATCTAAAATTATTTAAGGAAACTCTTTTGCTCAGGTCAGGCCATATTAACAGCTTGTTAAAGGGTGTGTATTCGAATTGCTTTTTGAGCCAGATTTGTAGATGATGTAATATAATTTAACAAATTGACAGACAGTAGGAACAAGTGAAGTTCGAAAATTTACACTATCATAGTGAACATCGCTTTGACGGCTATAGACGCAAGTGTCCGCCAACGTGTTAAGATACATTTTTTTAATGTTCCGAAATCTTTTGGAGTAATATTTTTGTGGGTTAAAAATTGTATTTTTTAATATACCAAGGGCCGTCTTTACAATCAACGTAAAGTATGTTGACAAACTATAATTTAAAGTATTTATATAATAGCTGTGGCAATCCTTGATTCTTTCAGTTCAGTTCAGTAGTGTTAAAAATTAAATTAATATCCTTTGATCACAGACAAATCGAATGAGGCGGTCAAAAATGGGTGCGCATGAATCAAACGAACAAAACAACAAAGAGAGTAAGAAAAACAAAACAATTGAAGCTTGCCAGGAAAAGCAAAAAGAAAAAAAAAGATACACATGAGGGAGGATTTGGAAAGAATTTGAAAAGTAAATATAAAGAGGACGAAGCACAAAAAAAAAAGGTAGTGAATCATAAAAAAAAAATCACAAAAGGGCACACAAAAAATGTTAAACATGATGACATTAAATAAACGTTCAGCTGATGACCCAAACTAAGGCCAGCATAACTCCAACGAGCTCCATACGAACATGAGCCGAATATATGATTGTTCAACCTTAATTTTTTAAACGATGAAAAAATATACACAACTGAAACTCTCACACCCACCGTTTAAATCCTTCGTCAGCTGGGAACGCGTTGACATCTTGCGGCTGAATTTATACAAAATTATATCAGCTATTATAAAATCTGATTCCGATCAAGTCGTCGTTTGCGAAACTGCCACGCGAAACAGGATTTTCAAGGGCCGTGCCGGGTTGTTCTTTGCTGTTTTTACTGCTGCTGGCTGCTAACAAAACTGCCTGTGAAACTGGATTTGCAGCCACCGCCTGGAAGCTGCTGCGTTCGAGTTGCAAGATTTCAATTCAGATCAAATTTATATTTAGCACATTTAAATTGAATTATTTAACGTTGTGCTCACATTTTTTCTAAATATTTAGGAATTTTTAATTCATCGTAACACTTTAATTTCACTTTGCTTATTTTTTTCTTTTTCACTTTCCTCCTACTAACACTTCCTTTTAGCACTTTTTGTACACTAGCAATGAAAATTAAAATTTTCCAATTTCCACCCTCGTTTCGAGGAAAATTTTCACTTTTCTTACTTTTGCAAACTTGATGTTTCAATTACGCATTTCTAGTAAACTGCCATTATTTTTACTTTTTTCATTTGTAACAATTTACAAATTTTGCAAATTCTTTTGTATAAACAAATTTTCACTCTAAAAAAAATAAACAAATCACAAGCTTTCCTAATTTCCGTAACAACGCGCAGCAAAAAAGACGCTCAACACACGACATCAAAATCGAAAATGCCAAAAAATTCAGATGAACGCATAAATACAGCGGTTGAAAATAACAGAATAGAAGTGGAAAGAAAACGTCAAATGACTGAAAACCACAGGGTGAGTACGCAGTACAATTTTTTTAATTAAGCTAGCGTCTACACGCGCAAGTGCAAGTTCGAAAAACTCAATACATATAAATATTTTTACTAACCCACACATTTTCGGACTTGCAGCCTACTTGCAGCGCTACTTATTCCAGAGGCAGTGAATTTTGGCACTTGCTGCAAGTAAATATCAAAACGGGGGATTAGAGTGATGCTTTCATGGAATTTTTCCGCGGTTTCCGCAACTTTATTGAAGAAGCAACACTGGTAACATGTTATCCTCGTTTTCTAACTTCTTCATTTCAAGCAATACTGCAATTGCAGGGAGAACCTTCGCATTCGACGACAATTTTAAAAGCACTTGCACTTACACATGACGACGTTGAGGCTAATTGCAGCTTATATCGAACTTTTTCGAAGACAATATATATATATTCTCTACTTGCAAGTGATTACTTGCACGTGTGGGCGCCGGGTAAGGAATCTCGTGCTTTCCTGGTCACATTCAGCAGAAGCACTGCTGCGTAACTGCTAAATCATGGAGCTCTTTGAGGGGTTTTTTAATTTGTTTAAACAGTTTTTTTTCAGTTTTTTTTTTTTATTCTGAGAAAAAAAAAATTTAAAAATTTAAGTTTTGGGTACATTTGGGTTTCATTCTTTGGTACAACGTGGTATTTAACAATTTGGGCGTTTTACCCACAGACGAAAACATTTTGTGTACAATCTCATTACGGAATTTTATTTTGCGAATAAGTAAATTTGAGTAAAGATTAGAGTAAAGCACACATTTCGGATGACTTTCCCATTTTGTGTTATTTTGTCGGCAAAATAACCTGGACCTACATATTTTATGTCAACTCCGAACGGCTTTGCCTGCAGAGAGGTGGCTGCCGAACAGAAAAATAAATTCAATTGAAAAAACTTTCTGTGTCAGGTGGAATTCGAACAGACAATTCGTGCAGACAAATCTGTGGAGCTGTGTCGACATAAGCTTCTAACAATCGCTTGTAGTTACCTTTTTAAGATAAAGTATTTGCGCACTTAAAATAAAACAAATGTAAGCAAACAGCTGTTTGTCATTTGACTCAACTTTGCAAAGTTTCTTCTGTATTTGTTTTAATTTTCATCACGGACCATATTTTTAATGATTTGAACGTACACAAACAATAATTCTCATGAAATCAGTAACTAAGGATCGATACAGCGTGGCGTCACACAAATTGGTAGCTTGCCGACTTTTTTCAAGAACGATGTTCAGACAATTGGAAAGCAGTTGGAACGCCAGTGGCCAAAAAAGTGAAAAATTTGATATTTTCTAAATATTTTTCTTCTAAAAAAAAAGATCGTCAAATAACTAACAATATCCATTTAATTCCTTGAAATTTTCATGTCTCCTTTTATTCTATATATAAAATGACATTCTACTGTCTCAACTACTGTCTAGCCGACTGTTTGAAAAAGAATAAAATTGGCCAGACAGTTGCAAAAATGAGTGTGCATGGATAAAAACCTTTGAATGTATTGCAAGTGTCTGAACGCTACTGTTTAAGTAAGGTACTTTTTATATTGATTAAGAATTGATGATCAAGTTTTACATTTCTTGATGAGAGCTGCTGAGTCCCGGTTTCCACTCGTCAAGTCTTGACGGTCAAGTTTTTGACATTCCCTTTTAAACTTGACGATTCAGTTTACACACATCAAGAGTTGACGATCAAGTCCGAAAGAATTAAAAAGAGTTACACATAAAAAGATTCATGTGTGCAAGTGAAATAGAACAAAAATTGAAGGTACATTCAAGTCTGTTCCTTCCCATTTCCTTATGTTCCGTTATCCATCAAACTCGACTTGATTCAAGAAAACTTGACGAGTGGAAACCGGGACTAACATCAACATGAAAGAGGTTTAGTTTAAAATGGAATAGTAAAGAATTGACGCCAAGGCTTAATCAGGGTAAATCAAGTTAACCCCCTAGCCACACGTGCCAGTCCGAAGACAGTAACAGTTCGAAAAACTCAATACACTCTCACTTTTCACTAATACACTCACAACTTGACATCACTGGCAGTCCACTGGCAACAACTTTTACTGAGACAGTGAATTTCGACAACCACAGCCAGTGTGAAATCGAAGTAAGAAAACAGTGTTGTATTTTCTCCCTACAATATTCGAACTTTAAATATGCACTTTTCTTTCATGTCTTGTAGTGATATATATGCAATTATTTTAATTGCCCTTATATGACACATAAAATATCATATGAATAAGTTGCATTTAATTTTGAAAAATATTGATAAACACATTTTACAACATAATTAGTTCCCCATTTTTATCCCGTTTAAGTTTGGTGCTGTGTTGGCATATAAAGCATCACTGAATAAAAGCAAACGGAATAAACAAGTGGTCGAACCTTTGGCTTTGACGACATTTTTCAAATGAAAATTTACTATCACGTGTGGCCGCAGCGAAATTTGTTGATTATTTCGGAATATTTTGGAAGTAAATACATATTCTTTATTAGCATGCCAGTACTATCACGTGTGGCTGCAGCGTAAAGCACCGTGTTTCCGATTTTTTGTTCGAGTGTGAAGGAGACGAAAGCGAAAAAAGGCGGATGGGGTTTTGCTTTATAAATGGAGGATGCTAAAAATACAAAATGGTGCGATGATCCTGTTGGAAAAAGTTAGTGATCCTGTTGGAAAAGGTTAGAGTTCAAATTAAACGAACCTGTGCGTCAAGCCAGTGATTTTTTGTTTTAGACATTGGTAGCGCCGCTACATGAATATGATCTATTTCTAAACTTTGTTTTGACTTTCTTTTCTTTAAACTACTCGTATAATGTTTTTATTCATAGTTTTGAACGAATTTAAATAACACGTTTATTGCAGCCACTCTTGCCTTCATTTGCTATTTTCTTTTTTTTACTCTGGTCATGTTGTTTCTACGCAATTTCACAAGGTACGAAGCAACCTTTGTTTGACTCAGAACGAAAATGGCTGCCGTTTGACGAACAGGTTTTCATGACAAACTCAGTTGGGGGAATTTTTCTATCATGTGGCTACTCTGCACCATGTTGACACTTGTGTAACATTCGAATGTAGTCAAAAAATTGCAAAAAAAATTAACTTAAATCAAGCGCAGTGCTCGAGGAAAAATTAAAACGATTTGAACGAACAACGCGTAGAATGGCAAACTTAAGCGCGCTAAATAAAATTCTTAAATTTCAAAAATTGCTGCTGCCCTTGAGTAAGTTTCATCTTATTTTCATTTATAAAATTTTGTGTTGATTCGAGTGAAGTAACGAAAAAAAAAAATAAAATTTTTCGCATCCATTTCACAACGATTTCTGACACATAAAGCAGAACAAAAAAGAAAGAAGAAATAGCAAAAAAGATAGCTGTGAAAACTGACAGGAAAAAATGTGGATATTCACTCATGAAAAGATGAGAAAATCGAAAAAAATTGTAAATAATTGAAATTACTAATAAAATTGTTGGTAAAATAAATAAATATAAGTTTATTAAAAAGCAAAGACTAAGAAAGTGTAAGGATACAAATAAAAGACTGAAAGTTTAACCAAAATCTACAATTCAATCATGGACAATACAGTGCAAGCCAAGCCGCTGTCTGCCGCCCAAAATTTGGTCAAGTTAATCAAGCAGCTCGTTGTTGAACGACAATACGATGGTGTTGCTTTACTCTTCACCGGCGCTACAGAGGCGCAAAGAAATTTGGAGTTACTCAAAGAAATTGCTATCGAAGTGCTGCACGAGGTGTGCCTGAAGCAGCTCAGTGATAACAACTACGAAAACAATATGCCGCTGTACAACTGTGCCGAGGAATTACTTCTGCTGGTGGCCACTAATGGTCCAGCCGAAGAGCTTTTGCTAGAACTACTCGAAATGGTAGAGTCTGAAAAATCCGACAATGTATTCACCTCGACGCTCAAAGCTTTGCAGGCAGTATTATTCCGTTTGCTCGACAGCAAGCCACGTGCCTTCGAATGGAGTCTTAATTCCATACAAAGCCGCATTGCAGAGTACCCGGTGCCTGCATACCTAAGTAATGGCTACGACCTTAAGCAACAGCGTTTGTTGGAACAAGATGAGGCGGTGCAGCGCGTTCTGATGAGCTACATCACCGTGGGCTTATTTTACGAACCATTGCTAAGCAAATTGAACAAAATGACGCACACCAAGACATTTCGTCCCAATGGCATCGATAGTCGTAATGTGCTCTGTTGTTTTCTGGTACAACTGCTTGGTCGGCCACTTGCTCTGTTGGATCTCAGCACTAGTGATACGCAGCAGACTAACACATACACGGTGCAGTGTGCTCGAAATATCACTAAAGCAGTGACAGAATGTATTGGAGATCCTTTGTATCTGTTGTCTTACGTGGAGCAGCGTGTGCGTTGGAAACCGCGTTTAGATGCCTCCAAAGGCGTCTACGAGATGAGTTCAAACAACATTTTTCTTATCGATGAAAAATTGCCACTAGTTGGCTTAGCTATTTACTACTACATGTTGCTGGTGGAAGGCGTAACACTTGAATGTGTGCCCAAGGTCTATTCGCCACTGTACATCTTCGAGTCCGGCTTATATCTGGCCACTGAGTTGTTCAGCCAAGCTGAACCTGCGTTGCACTATCGTGGCTTGCTGCTGGGCAAGCGTCTTGTGGAGCAATTGCAACAGCACCCAATACCCGCTATTCAGCTAGAGTTGTCCGTGCATAAATTTTTCTGCCACGAGCTCTGCAATATCGTTGGCTATTCGGAGCAGACGCATCTACGTCAAAATGGTGTGCAGCTGTTACGTGCATACATTCTACAATTTGACGATGAGGGAAAGTATTTGATACTTAAAAATTTAATGCGTTCCGTACATCATACGGGCATCGCAGGCTATCTAGCTGTAGTCTACAAGGACTTGGTTGCAAATGCCTTACTTAAAGCGGACACAGCGCTGACTAACTTCTATTCGGGTGCAGACTTTCGTTCTATATTTCTACAAAACATTTGTCACCTACCTGATGGTGCTGAGACAGATCTTATCGAACATGCAGATAAGGTAATTTCATCACTGAATGCACTGCGTTTCTTTGTGCTCAAAGACTGTGATAATCGCACTGGAATTTGGAATTTTATTGAAGATGTCAAAACACAGTTTCTGACTCCATTACGGCAAGGTTTGGACATGTCAATGGCGCACTATGCAAATGAGTTAAAATGCGTGGAACAGGGTCTGGATGTGGAGGACGATGAAGAAATGCGCGAGCGCATGAAGTTGCTAGACGTTAATATTACTAATGATGATGAAATGGGAAAGAAATCAAAAGTCGATTTCGAGTACGATCGTCAGCGCAAAATGGAAATTTTGAATCAGCACTTGTGTGCTTTAGATCTAATTCGTAGTTTATTGGGACGTGTGACGGAATGCGTGGAAAGTCCTGCACGAAACAGTTGTGAAAATAAAAATTAACTAGCTATTATTGTTAAATTATTGTTCGACAATTAAATTTTTCACTATTTCAAAATATAAACTTTTAAAGAACGCCTTTTTTTTCTGTCAGTTTGCAGTTGGTTAAAATTAAGGTTTCAATTAAAAAGGTCAAATATTATTTGTTGAGGGGTTATTTTTCTTCAATCTCCAATGGGCGTGAAACATGACAAAGAAAAAGAAAAAAGAGCCATTGATCAACATTGGTCAAAAAACATCGAATTAATGCAAACAAGTTGCAGTTGTACAGTTCCTGTGTTACTTTTGTTTCGTATTTATCTGTTCCTTCTGCTTATCCATATTACATCTAGGTTTGTTAACAAGTCTTCTGTAGCTTCAACAAATAAAAGGTCTTAAATCCAAAAGGATTTCGAAATCGGCCCGACCGTCTGCCAACTGTTTTCATTTGAATAAACAAATCAATTTTTAGTCAAAAATTGTCAGTTTTTTCACGGTAACATTATCAAGGTGAAATAGCTACCCAAAACTAGGTTGCAAATTAAAGGTCTCCGTAGCTCTAAAGTTGTGGATAGGAAGATTATTAGAATTGGTACTTTTTTTGTGCAGCTGTGTTCAGATTTCGGACAAAATTTTTGTGTATGTTTCACAATAATAGATATTTTGAGTCGATTTCAAACGATTTGGTATTTTCAAAAAAGACGATATAATATATCGATTTTTAAAAATATCCTAATAATAAAAATGAACTAACATTATTTTTATATATATATTTTTGTTGGTTAATATTAGTTCATTAAATATAATAATAATTGAATTTATTCATTGATCTATATTTTAAGTAATTTTAGAAAAAATTAATTGTGTTTTTTTTATATAAAATTTTTTTATGTTCTATATTAATTCCTATAATAGTTCAAACTAACTTAAATGCTAATAAAAATACTGAATAATTTATATGAAACTCAAAGCATTTGTTCAAAGATCTCTTCTGAATTACCTCTTCTATATGTTGTTCTCTAGCAATCGATTATAGAAGGATTTATATAATATTCTAGAAGTGGTTGTGGGTAACATCTTCTGTGCATTGTTCTTGTAACGACTTCTGCCAGTAAATTCTTTAAACTCGTTTTTGAATCTATTACATAGCACAAATTCTGTAAGCCCTGCGGTAGAAGCGTAAGTGCCATGCATTGCTTTTTGTCTCGTTTCATACAAAAAAGAAAAAAAATCCAGTTGGCAAGAACTTTTTGCTTCCGTAGAAGTGCTTCTAGAATCGCTTTTTATCTCTTCTTTTTTCCACTGAGTTAATATAAAAGTGACAAATAGAGTGTGAGAGAAAGTTCCACACTCTGCTCCGCTCTCACCTCAGCAGAAAAGTAAACCAAATTTGAAATAGTTCTGAACTAGTTCCCAAAAAGGACCACTACAATACCATTTAACATTGAACGAACTGATGCTTTTTGCGGGTTGATGTCATAGGAAAAGACAATTGTCACCATAAGCACTCCTTTTTCCCCATATTTGAATTAGTTGCATTAGGAACATTTTTAAACTGGTTGCTTTCGCAGTAGCCTAAAAGTGGTTCTTATTTAACTAGTCTTCAAGTGAACATTTTCAGTGTCAAAATTAAGTGTACTGGAGCAAAGGTCCTTACGATCTGATTTGTTCAATCATTTCCATCCACAAGATTTATTAAAAAAGAAATTTATTAATTATTTATTTTTTTATTAATTTTATGAACTAAAACTTCATTAATTTCATAAAGCAACAACTGATTCCGTCTTGCGCTCAGCAAATTTTAATAAATAGAACGCATTTTCGACCCCAACGCGTTTTTCAATTCCAGCGGGTTTTCTACCACAACTGTAATCAGATTCCATTAAATTTTTTAAAGTAAACTGTTCTTCACTGAACACTTTATCAGACCCAGCAAACCATAGTTGACGACTTTGTTGAAATTCCGACTAATTCGTAACTGTTTCGAGCTGTCTTACAGAAATCGTTACAATTTCGTTACGCAAATATCGGAACAGTTTCACTTTTTATACGAATTTATATAGAATTTCGTTATTCGACAGTTTGTACGACATATTGAAATGCGAACAGAGTAAAATTTCCTATTTTTTCGAACTGTCTGAACGAAATCGTAAATTTTTCGTAACATTTTCGTTAAGACTCGTTACGAAGTTGTATTAACCTCTTTATACGAAAAAAATCGCAACGAAATCGTAAATAATATCGTATGAAGAAGTTGGCACAACTTCGTAACAAAATGTCGTAACGATTTCGAACAGAAACGTCCGAACTGGATCGAAAGAGATAGTTTTCCACCATGATAAAGCCAGGCCTCGCCAAAGATTGCTTGAGTTCAGCGATACAGAGCAGACCTTGCCCTCTCGGAGTATTCACCCCAATCGTGAAAAATTTTCTCCCGGGAGTTATAAAAGGGCGTTTCCGTTTTTAAAATAAAGTTCAAAAACTGTTTGGAAATTTTTAATGCAAATTTGTTCCTCAACCGTAAATATTCATGTGTTACTTACTTACTTACTTAGGTGGCCATAACAACCATTTTTCGGGTTTCGGCCGACCTCATTAGCTCTCGCCAGGCGCCTCTGCTTTGCGCGCGCCTTCTCCAATCGGATACACCAAGTGTGGTTAGGGCTTCCTAGGCCTGGTTCATCAATCGGAGGCATGATCTCCCTCGTCGTCGTTGACCAGCGACCCTCGCTTCAAGAACCTTTTCCGCTGGAGCATCGTCGTCCATGCGACGGACATGACGATGGCCGAACTTCGTCAATGTCTTCGTAGAGCTCATACAGCTCGTGGTTCATTCGGATGCGATAGTCATCGCCGACTCGAACAGGACCGAAGATTTTGCAAAGAACTTTTCTCTCGAACACCCCCAGAGCAGCCGCGTCAGTTTGCGAAACTAACCTTGGCTGATTCCTTTTCGATATCAATATCATCAGCGTACGCAAGGAGCTAGACACCTTTGTAGTAAATGGTGCCATTACGATGCACACCGGCCTTTCGTATGAACCCCTCCATGACGATGTTGAAGAGATCGCAAGACAGTGGATCGCCTTGTCTGAAACCTTTTTCGGTATTGAAGGTTTCGGAGAGGTTATTTCCTACCTTGACGGAGCTGCATGTGTTGCTCAACGTCATCCTGCAAAGCCTAATCGACATTGCAGGTATACCGAACTCAGACATTGTTGCGTATAGGCAATCCCTTCACGGGCTATCGAACGCAGCTTTGTAATCGACAAATAGATGGTGTGTGTCAATTTGTTTTTCGTGGGGTTTTTCCGGGACTTGTCGTAGCGTGAAAATCTAGTTTATGGTGGATTTTCCAGGTCGAAAGCCACACTGATAAGGTCCAATCATTGTTTTTGTTATCGGCTGTAATCTTTCACAGAGTACGCTTGAGAAAACCTTAAATGCGATGGAAATAAGACTGATAGCTCGATAGTGCTCGCAAATTGTTGGGTCTCCTTTCTTATGTTTAGGGCAAAGTACGCTGAGATTCCATGATCGTCGGTCATGCTTTCCGCTAGCCATATTTTGCTGATGAGCTGATGCATGTGCCTTATCAATTCATCGCCACCGGTTTTAAACAATTCTGACAGTAGCTGACAGGCCGTCAGCACCCGCTGCTTTATTGTTTTTGAGTCTTTGGATAGCAACTCGAACCTCTTCATGGCTAGGTGGTAGTACTTCCACTCCGTCATCGTTGATTGGTGGTGCTCAACTGCTTTCTCCATGGGCGGTATTGGTGGAAACGTTGCCAGTAAGTAGGTTAGAAAAAAGCTGTCTCCATAATTTCAGCCCACACTGCGTATCTGTAACCAGATCTCCATTTTCATCTCTACAAGTGGATGCGTGAATATTCATGAGTATAAAATAAAAAAAAGGGTTATCTCTATCTGCTATCTTAAAAACGGAAACTCCCTTTTGCAACTCTCAGCAGAAAATGTTTCACGATTGGGGTGAATATTATATTTCCCTTCCTGTAAAACTAACTCAATTATAAATCCTTTGATAATGAGGTCCTTATCAAACACCACCTTGATAGATTGCTTGTAGAGTAAAGTGGAGACTTCTATTTATTTACTTATTTTCTGTTTACATATACAAAACGGCGAACATATAATTGATAATTGATTAATATTATTTTATTTGAGTTATAAAATAAATGAACCTCAACTGTAATTAAATAACTGTCTGACAGAACAAACCAATATATTTTTTTTTAAAGAAAGTATTTCGATATCAATTGGAAAATTTTCCAATGCGTGTTCCTTCGAATTCCGTCATACCAAATTATAATCGAAATTAAATTTTATTCGGTTCCCTTGTAAGTTCACGTATGCTGTAATTCGACCCCTGAATTAAACTGAACACTTAAACGGCTTGAGTCGTTTTAGAAAGCTTTACTCTGTCCTGTAGGGAACACAATATTTCTTGTAGGTTGCGTAAAAATGTCCAACTAATTTCACTTTTTTTCCTAAATATAATCTCCAAAATATACTACAAACTTCTTTTAATTGTTCAAAGAAGTCTTTCTTTTTACACTTCAAAATTTTCATTAGCTTATAAAAAGTGAAAAATGTTAAACTTGATATATTAACTTTTTATTAAGTGTAACAATGTGTAGATCATAAAAATTTGTAGTTTTTAAGAAACACATATCTAAATGAAGTCATAAACAATATCGTTTCATAAACTAACGTTTATCTACTAAAATTGTTAAACAAAGAGCTATTCATTGGCTATTTTTGCAATTTGAGTCGTACACATGTACATAATTTTCACCTTGAGAGTTCATGCATTGACTAACAAAGCAACTAAAATTGTCTTTAAAAAGTGTTTATTTTCTGCAATAATTGCATGCCACATTAACGCGTTAATTTAGTAACTAGTTTTTTTTAAAGACACACTTAAGTGTTAAGAAGAGCTTTGTTGACGCGCAAAAATTAGCATAAATCTGTAAACCGTGCCAAAAAATTATTAAAAAGAGCTAAAAAAAAAAAAAAATTATGTGCTGCAATATTAGTCGTTAAGTATTAATTTATTTATAACCACCACTTTTGTTTGTGCAACAAAACATTAAATTATTTACCTATATTTATTTTACAGATTGTCAAAATTACCTGCAGCCTGCGTCTCTTGATTCTACTACCAGCACAATCGCATTATTAATACGTCATCAACGAACTTCATGTCGCACATACGCTACGGAGAGTAAAAACTGCAACAGGTTAAGTTTTGCAAAGCGAACCAAATTACCGCAATGCTACTACAGTAGCAGTAGCACATCACCGATTACAACAAATAAACCGCCCATTGATATTGATGAATTTCGTGCACGCGAGGAGCAACGTGATGAGGATTTCGTGCGCAAACAAGCTGCTAAAGAAGCCAGAGAGAAGGCAGACGCTGAAGATGAGGCTAAACGTGCCAAAGTAGAAGTTATACGTCAAAAGATTTTAGCAGCCGGTCTTAAGCATGTTAAAAAGCACGGCTGGACACGCCATGCCATTGTGCAGGGTGCAGAGGATGTAGGTCTACCTAGTGTGGTGCATGGCATGTTTCCTGAAGGTGGCTTTGCCTTGGTCTCCTACTTCACCGGACGTTGCAATGAAGAGCTTGTGAAGCGTTTGCAGAAAGAAACTGATAATGGCAAGCAAACACCCGTGGATTCAGTCGATTTTCTGGTGCGTTCTGTGCGTGCTCGCCTTGAAATGCTGGTGCCCTACAAAATGCATTGGCCACAAGCTTTGGGCTTGATTGCGTTACCACAAAATGCCTCAACTGCGCTGGCGCAGGTTCTAACATTGGTCGATGACATTTGCTACTACTCCGGTGATCGTTCTGTGGATGTAAGTAATAAATATAAATGTGATTTTAGGAAATTTATTTAAAAATTTATTCTACCAACTCAATTTCAGATTGGTTGGTACACACGACGCATTGGCTTAGCTACTATAATGAAAATGACTGAGCTTTTTATGCTGCAGGACAGCTCAGCGGAGCATGGTAAAACATGGGAGTTCCTTAGAAATCGCATGGATGAGGCTGTGCAGCTGCAAATGATGCTATCACAAGGCGAGGGCATGACGCATAGCTTGCAACGTTCCTTCAATTCCGCCTTTATAACGGTAAGTTTGTTAATTTTATAACTTTGTCCTTACAGTTTGATGATCTTGTTTTCCATTTCATATAAGGCACGAAATATACTTGGTCTCGGCTACAATCGTTGATTGCCAAATCGCCAAAATTGACTCGTCAAATAGAGCTCAAACAAATGCTGTTGAAACTTAGTCAAAAACAAATTTTGTTTTCCTTAAGTTTATTTAGTTTATAAGTAACTTTTGCAAATGTTGCTGTTCCAGTTAGCTTTAAACTGCACCCACCTATTGATGCACTAAAATAGATTTTTTTTTTTGTTCACTCTCACTAAGCTAAACTTGCCGTTTTGCTCGAAATTTTTTTTATTATTTAAAAGTGTACCTTAGCCGCCATATTCACAGATATATTGTATAGTGTATCGAAAATATTTTTACAATATTTCACATGAAGTAGTGAAAAATAAATAAAAACAAAAATTGTCAAGACGAAGCCGCCACCATATGGTAAAAAGTGCTGTTATGAAAACTCTAGAAATTTAAGAAAAATATAAAAATAACAAAAATGAGGCACTTATTTTTCTTTGCTAAAGAATTAAGAAGGTGCTCTACTACTGGTTCACGAAAAAAAAAGAAATCGTTTAGTAAAGTGGACAACAATCTTTTTTAAAAGTCAAACCTATTTTTTAAGTTCTTAAAAAGCTTACCTCTGAATGGAGAATTTATTACATTTTAACTTTTTTATTTTGCAATTATGTGAATTAAATATTTTCAAAGAAAAACTAAGATATCAAAATTATTTATTTTAAACTAACCATTTCTTCGTTACTCAAAATTAATAAATATTCAAGTTATGTTATTAAAAAAAGTAATATTTAATTCGATTTTTATTTTTGAAATGTATCAAAACTGTTTTGGTATATTTAAGCGTGCTCTATGTTACTACTACTACTGTTAAGTTTTAATAAAAAACTCGGCCTCATTTCAAAAAATTTTTTTTTTTTTAAGAAAATCATTGAAGTTAAAAAATAGTGGTTCTATTCCTAAACAATTTCGACCTTTTTCATAAGTTTTATGTTATGTAGTTTATAACTAATAATTTTTTCAATTATTAATTAAGAGTTATATTTTCGAGCTCAAGGTCTATGTTGCTTACTGAAGAAAACAACCAATAACAACAACATTACCCTTGTATAGAGTAGTAATCACACAGCAGACTAGACAGACTGTTTCGTTGGCCACCAACAAAAACTTTTTGTTGTTGTTGGTTGTTTTCTTCAGAAAGCAACATAGACCTTGAGCTCGAAAATATTAATCTTAATTAATAATTGAAAAAAATTATTACAGTTTATAAACCACATAACATAAAAAATATATATATCATTTTAATAAAAAAACGTCAATAACATGCAAGCACATTTTTGATAAACGATAATGATATAATTTTTTATTATTTCTAAAAAACATTACTTTATATTTTCACAGTCATTATTTAAGAATTTTTTAAAAACTATTTGTTTAAAAATTTATAATATTTATACCCTTAAAAAGAAGTCCAATTAATATTTGACGCTATTTTTTTTTTTTTTTGAGTTCGTTGAAGTCTTTTTATTAAAAAACACATTTTATGCGGTTTGTACGTGTGCAAGTATCCTTAAAATATTCCAAGCTGCTGATTACTAAAGAGGTTTCAGGTAGGAGTCATCGCTGGTAACTTCTTCAATTTTTCTAAAAAGAAACAAAAAATATATATCAATTCGAGTTGTATAAAAGCACATATTGGATCCGACATACACGAATAAAGAAGGTCAGTCTTATTTGCAATTTTATTCTAAATAAAATTTTATGTTTAAAAAAAAAATATTTTTTACATTCATTTCAAGTTTTGTATCTTCGGAAGTATCAGATTTCTTCAACTCAATGATGGAGAAACTGAACCTACAAGCTTTATGCCCGATCCGAAAGGCTTGTGTTCGGAAAGAAGATTTTCGTGGCAGTTTTTACACTCTGAGGTTACTTTCTGAAAAATTCATTCAATTGAAAAAACTTTCTGTGCCCGATGGGATTCGAACCTGGGTTCGAAAACATTTCAAAATAACAAGACAACTCAAAATAACATTTAACTATTTTTGTTGGCCACAGCAAGGTCTGTTTTTGATCCATTTGAATTTTTGGACCATAGAGTAGTTTATGTATATCAAATTTTGTGACCAGCCAAATAGATGGAACAAGTTATGTGTTATGAATCCATTACCTAAAAACCTAACAGAACAATGTAATATTTAGTGCAAGGAATTTCGTCACAATTTCGCATTCAGCGTTGTTATTCATTTCGCCAATTCATTCAGACGGCGACTCGACAGTGGATTTCCGTCTATTGGATTCGGCTAGCGTCTTTCAAGCCGAACTTCTAGAGATAAGAGAAGCTTGTCGAGCTATTAGTCGCGCGAACACAAACAACCTTAATGCAACAATATTGTCGGACAGCCAAGCCACCATAAAAGCTTTAGCTGCGGTCAAAACGAACTCTCAACTGGTTAGGCATTGTAAAGAGGAACTAGCCCGACTGAGTCACCAACTTGACATCACCTTAATATGGGTTTCCGGCCATAGGAACATTTATGGTAATGAGGTAATATGGTAATGAACTAGCCAGGCTGGGCTCTTCCCTTGACGTTACAAGTGCGGAACCAGTAGCAGTCCCACTAAGTACAGTGAAGGGAAGGATTCACTCTTACTACCTTGCTATAGCTAGTAATAGATAGAGATGGCTAACAACATGAACCACGCAATGCAAATGTAGCCAACATACAATTTAGGCAGAATCCGAGGTATGCTATCCAGATCCCGGACCGACATAGCTAGGATCACAACTATCATAACGGGGCACTGGTGCATTAGAGAGCACGCGGAAAAAAATCGGTATCCTCTTCAACGCCCATTGTCGTAGCTGCGACGACCCAAATGAAAAAGAAACACTAACACACTTCCTATGCACCTGCCCTGCACTAGCCAGATCTAGATTGAGCTTACTAGGTAAGCTGATCTTCAGCAACTAAGAAGAACTCTCGGCAGCGAAAATTTGCAACCTACTCACATTTATTAACCGCACTGGATGGGAATGAAGCAAACACCAACTTCCTGGTGCGCAACGTACTCAATATACAGGAACAAGAGGTTATGGCATCAAAAAGGCTCATCCAACCAATCAACCAACCATAAGACCTGGTTGTGCAAAAAATTATCCGACAGTATCCCAACTTAAATTTCTTTTATATATACCAAGTGGTAGCATTAAGTTTAAAGCGGATTTTGGTCATGATTACACTGAACTATCTACAAGAATTAAGCAATATTCAGGTCACATAAAACCAAAGCTCTTGCAAACCGGTCGACTCCCAATTCAGCAAAATAAATGGAAACATTTACAGGATCTTAAGGCTGTAATTCCTTCGGAGTATTAAAACTTTTACTATAATCTTAGCCAGCCAAAGTAAAAGTTGTGCAAATGCACTCAGATGCTTCAATTAATTAATATTTTATCTGTTGCTTCTTATATTTGTACTAAATTTTCATATGAAATTCAAAAATGCTAAAAACAACAGCGTCCTTGAATAAAAAATTGTTGGAAATGATTTTAAGCATAAATTTGTTCTTAAAAACGCTTATTTTTAATATAGTGCAAAAAAGTATACTCGTATCTGCACATTTTATGTTATCATGCAGAAAGATTTAATTTTCAATGCAATACTATCTATCTACCATAGCAGCTTAAATAATGCGAAATATAAGAAACTTTTTAGTTGTGGCGTTTAACAGACACTATTTGTTAATAATGTAGAAGATGGACTCATCAAAATTGTTGCGAATAAGTGAATAAAACAGTTTTTACGCTCTCCTGAAAACCTGTTTTTCTGAAGATAGACATTATTGAATATAAGCCCTCGGTATAATTTTTTTTTCTAAAATTTTGCTTCTAGTAAAAAATATTTTAACATACATATCTATTCATACATATTCAATACCTTTGCAATAAGTCCAAAATTTTTATAATCAGGTCTATACTTCCGAAGATAAAGCACTTTTAATGTGAAAAGCTGAGTTTTTACAAACTTTTTCAACTTTACAAGAAAAAGATATGGAAACTTCAGATAAGGAAAAATATTTGTATGCAAAATCCATCATCAATCCTAAACCGACACAACAATAACCACAACTTACCTTTTCGTCTTTGACATAATCATGCTTTCTATGTGGTTCTGCGGCGCCTCATTCAGTAAATTTTCCAGAATTTTAATGATTTCTGTAAAATTGGGACGATCTGCAGGATTTAAGGACCAACAAGAATACATCAAGTTGTAGCTATAAGAAAATGAAAAGGTATTGAATTGAAAAATAAACTTTCATGGCAAACTTACAAATCCTGTCCACAGTTTTTGGGTTTTTCCATGCGATAACCAGATTTCAGCAAATGCAGCAGGCGATTTGTGGGTATCGATGGGTAGGGTGTGCCACCCAAGGTCACAATCTCATACAATAGTATGCCGTAAGACCAGCTGAAAATAGCACAAAAGTGAATATGAGAAGAATATAAACTTTACAGTAGAAAAAGTAGAAATTGTGATAAATGTCAATCAATGAAGCTTTATTGATTTCCATTTCGTCTGATGTAACCAAGAGATTGGAGAATTATTTGACCTTTGTATGTTGCAAAACTCATGCAAATAACAACATGTGACTTTTATTAACAGGCTTAAAACAGCGCAGACACAAAAACAGGACAAAGCTAACAAAGATTTATTTTTTTTAAATAAAGATTATATGCATGATTATTAATGTAGGATGACAGGACACAATCGGAAAATATCAACAATTTTCAACAGAGGCGTCGTGTATAGAGCAAAGTTTTCGAAGAAAATATGCTTTATGTGATGAGTTTGTTTTATGTGAAATTATTTACACGGTGCAAAAAATTATAAATGTTTTTATTTGTTTTCAATATGTATGTGCACCTAAAAAAAAAAAAAAAAAAAAAAAACGAAATGGTAATTTCAGCCCTTGAAAGGACTTTGACCGAGCTTTTCTTATGATCAATTGCGTTGTGTGTGTTGTGAAATAATAAAAAAAACGAAATGGTCATTTCAGCCCTTGAAAGGACTTTGATCGAGCTTCTTCTTATGATCAATTGCGTTGTGTGTGTTGTGAAATAAAGATGTGCAGAGAACCATCCCAATGGGCAATGAGGCTAGGTCTCTTCTAACGAAGGAGTGTATTTAGTGCTACTTTTGGCGGCAAGACACATGACTTCCTCGCTGCTTCTGCGAGCGCTTCTATGAGGCCTAATTTTTCGCTACCCAGGGCAGTACAACACTTATAATTTTCCTACAAAAACTGGTTCTGCTTATATTTCAGGGTTACTTTTTCGTTAAAAGTTAAAATATATATTAGTTCACAAATACTGAATAATAATCAAAGTCATGACTTAGAAATATTCTTATCTGACAAAATATGTTAAATAAAATAAAATCACAGAATAAATAGGTGAAAAGAAATAAAAAAAAATATTTTTTTAATTGTTTTGGTTAACCTCTTCTTTAAGCCATTCTAAAGGAGTGCTTATAGCAGGTCTCTTTAAAGCAAGGAGAGCGGAAGGCCTGGAAAATTTTCTCGTTTCATATAAAAAAGTATATGGGCTTGGATATGAGCGTGGAAGGACTACGAAATCCATTAGAAGTCCTGCTAGTAGCGCTTCGAAGCCCTGCTTTTGCCCACTGTGTGATAATTTCACTCTCTCATACATGTTATATCGTTATGTAAAAGAGAAATATTCCATGCATACTCAATGCTTAAAGAGAGAAACCGATGCAAGTTGATAAAAGAAAAAAATAACAACACATAAGTAGTGTGCTTGGATGACTTTTTGCAGAGCTTTATTGTGAAATGTTTGAACACAAATGTTCGAGAACTGTAATAATAGTTGCCGAAATAGTTGCCATTTTTAGAATTAACCGATCAAAATACAATACAAAAGTTAGCAGAACTTTTGCAGCAAAAAAACCGTTAAGCAGTGCTTATTAAATTCTTTCATTGTGTGAGAATTTTGAGAAGATTGAGTGAAAGTTAAAAAAGATAGCTCTCATATCAGCCCTTAATATATTTACAAAAAAAGTGTAGTTCCAAAAAAATTACTTGACAAAAAATATTATCTAAATTTTGTTAAAGACCAAAAATATTCCAATCATGTCCCTTTAATCTTCCTAAAATTCAATGCGTCGTCTTAAGCTGAAACTGTTTTCTGTGTTTCATGCTGTTGAATTATTTTGATTTACTTACACGTCGCTTTGTGTTGTGTACACTTGATGGGTCATTGATTCCAAGGCCAACCATTTAATAGGCAGCTTACCGTTTCCGGTCTTTTTGTAAATGTTCTCTTGATAGACGTCTCGGCTCAGACTAAAATGATGTGTTCATATTATGTTAGAGTATATATGTATGTATGTGTGTGTGTGTCAATATTATTCATAAAAATGTAGCATGAAATACGAAAGCCATGTTAAGCTTACCCAAAATCCGCAATTTTGATAGTACGATCAGGAGCAACAAGCACATTACGAGCAGCTAAATCACGATGCACAACCTTATTTTTGGCCAAAAACTCCTGAAATATACGTTTAAAAAAAATATGTTTATACATAAATTAAAAAAAAATCTATCTTCAAATTTAATTATTTTTCCATAATGAATTTGAATTAATAAATATTTCGTAATTAATTCAATCATCTGACAATTGCATCCACCACAGATAACAACCATTTTTTAACAAAGCATTTAACAGTTTTAAAGTTCACCTTTATAAATATTAAGAATTTGCAGCAAAAATTGACTCACATTTTTGATATTTTAAATGTCAACAACATTCACATCATATAATTATGTATCAACTCAAAAGCAATTGATAAATTTTTCACAAATGTATTTCTTGAACGTTTGCACAGTTATTCATTTTATTTTATGCCAGCATAAAATGCAGTTTCAAACAGCGCAATATAATGCGTATACGTAAGTATACGTACGTACAGCATAAGCTACTTACATACTTACATAAGTAGCGATAAGCTACTTACACGATGCTTCAACGAAAGAGTGATGATCTACTGCGTAATGTTATCATTACTCATGCGAAGTGTAAAAATATTGATATGAAAAGTGATTTTATATATTCCGTCATGATTTCTTTATTTAAACCTACCTTTATTTATACCTAAGATTTTAACACATACAGTTGCTTGCAAGTAGAGGTATACTTTGCATAAAATAATTTACCTATTTAAAAAAGGAAATCCTGGAAAAACCCCACGAAAATCAAATTGACACACATCATCTCTTTGTCGATTTTAAAGCTGCGTTCGATAGCCCGAGAAGGGATGGCCTGTACGCAACAATGTCTGAGTTCGGTATATCTGCAAAGCAACACATGCAGCTCCATCAAGGTAGGAAATGACCTCTCCGAAACCTTCAATACCGAAAGAGGTTTCAGACAAGGCGATCCACTGTCTTGCGATCTCTTCAACATCATCATGGAGGGGTTCGTACGAAAGGCCGGTGTGCATTGTAATGTCACCATTTTCTACAAAGGAGTCCAGCTCCTTGCGTACGCTGATGATATTGATATTGTCGGCAGAACCAAGAGAGATGTTACTGCTGCTTTCGCCGCTATCGAAAAAGAATCAGACAAAGTGGGTTTCACGATAAATGAGGGTAAAACAAAGTATATACTGTCTTCAAACAAGGCAGCTATAACTTTGATGTAGTCAAGGCGTTTGTATACCTTGGCACCGCCATTAATAACAACAACGAAGTCAGCCTGGCGATAAAGCGAAGAATAATCATAGCTAATAGGTGCTACTACGGGCTTAGTAAGTAACTAAGTTCCAGAGCCCTCTCTCGATCGACAAAACTAACACTCTACAAGACGCTCGTTCTACCTGTGCTTCTTTATGTCGCTGAGGCATGGGTAGTTTCGCAAACTGACGCAGCTGCTCTGTTAGTGTTCGAGAGAAAAGTTCTTAGCAAAATCTTCTTTCCTGTTCGAGTAGGCGATGATTATCACATCCGAATGAACCACGAGCTGTATGAGCTCTACGAAGACATTGAGGTAGTCCAGCGTATAACTGTGCAGCGACTATGCTGGCTGGGTCATGTCCATCGTATGGACGACGAACCTCCAGCGAAAAAGGTGTTCGAGGCGAGAGTCGTTGGTCAAATACGACGGGGAGACCATGTCTCCGATGGATGGACCAGGCCACGGAAGCCCTAACCGCACTTGGTGTATCCGATTGGAGAAGGCGCGCGCAAAGCAGAGGCGCCTGGCGAGAGCTGATGAGGTCGGTCGAAACCCAAACACGAGTTGTTATGGCCACCTAAGTAAGTAAGTAAGTATGGCAGTCTGAATCATTGGCTGACACCATTTTAGAAGTATAAGCGTTGCAAATTGTTGCACATCCCGAAGCAGAACTGAATATAATGTTGGTTTGTGTATTCCTTGCTTCGAAAAATACCACACACTAAAATAAACACTATCACTATAATATATAAAAGGCAAGCACGCTGGTCTACCTCTGAAAGTATGCACAGAAAATTTATTTCATACTTATCAGTGACATGCTTGCCTTTTATGTACATATGTGCATACTTTCAGGCTGAACACTTTTCAGAACAGTTGTAAAAGCACTGTAATAATGGTAAAAAAAATAATTACAGTTTAGCGTTAATGCTTCCAACTAGAGCCCTGCATGAATATATTCATCAAGTGAATATACCCTGATTCTCTGCTGTAGCAGTCACTGCAAGCAAAGCTGCAAGCGAATAAATGTAAACAACAGATCGCGTAGCAACAAGTCGTGTAGCGCGAGAGAACAATTTTTTATTTGTTCTCTGTTCTCTTTTCATACACTTTTGCACTGAGGTGAGCTTGCGATCTACGCGTCGTTTCAGTTATTTCTCTGAGTACTTAATAAACTACACGAATACTCAGGAATCTGCTGCAGTGACCTGAATCATAGCAGAATTATAAGGTAGGACCGCTTTGCTTAGTGTTCTCACGAGTCAACGAAGAGTGGATATTGAAAAGGTTGGTTAGTTGTCAAAACGACGAATTTCGTAGAAATTGCAAATAAAGAAAATATTTTGTTTCCAAGTTGCAAACAGTGCGGTCGCGGGTGTTAAATTTGTGATAATTTGAGTGAAAATATTATAAAAAAAGTGTAATAAAAACTATAAAATGTGGAAGAAGTCTAAAGATTGCAAAAAAAACCTGTAACAGTTTTAACCTAAAAACAACTGCGAAACGTGAACATAAAGAAATTCGCGATGAACAGCTGATTTTGCCATCTAGCCCGCTTTATTCTGCTTTCTACTTCATTCCTCTCCGAATCGGGCCTACCTTATAATTCTGCCATGACCTGAATAAGAATCAGGTATGTTGGTTTTTCCCCGCAATAAGCTTTATGTTATTCTTAATACATATTTGCGTTATTTTTTGTTGCTTTATTCGCTACCTTCGATACAAAAAACACTAAATCTGTCGAAAATAGTTTATATCGGCCGTAGCTGAACTCCTAGAGGGGTCAAATATATGAACTGATCCTGTTATTTTTTGCCCCTCAACATTTCTTCCCAACACACCTACCCCCTATCTACTACCCTTCTTTGGGTCACAATACAAAAAACATTCTTTTCGTTCTACGAACGAACGAATAAAAAAATATTTGCTAAATATTCAGGGTATGAACACTGATATTTTTGTTATTTTTTATTGCTTTATTTGCTACCTGCTGTTGTTAGTAAAGCATCGTGCTTTTATTCTCTTCTTTTCTTATTTCTGAATAAAACAAAGAGAGTGTAAGTTCAGGTATGAGCAAAGCAGAAAAGGTATGGTAAAAGGTTCATTAATACAGGTTAAGTCACTTGAGAGAAGCTCGGTCGAACTGTCAGAATGGATAAAAGGAAATCAAAAAAAAAAAACCTAAATCTGTACAATTTTTAGCTAACAGCTACTTTGACAGTTCGAGCAAAGGCAGAAAAAGAGTGCTTTTCTCTCAAGTGACTTAACCTATATTAATGAACATTGGTATGGAGGAAATTTTTTATTCTATAGCAAGAGAATATATTCAGGGAGACGAAAAAGCCTACTCATGCAGGGCTTTACTTGCAACCCGTCGGAATGACGGGCTTTTATACTAGTTTAATATAAATTCCAAACACTTATTTCTAATTTATTTTTCGTTGCATAAAAAATATCTCTCTACTTGATTTTATAAAAAAATACTAAAATACCCAAAACTTATTCTGTTTTCCCCTTTGAAAAGTGAACATCTCAGTTGTGCCCAGCGATCCCATATGGGACCACGCTTTTCCAAAAAAAAAAAAAAAAACCAGGAATGAAAAATTGAAAACGATTGCACATTTATGCTTTTTTATAACCAATTGATTTTATTTTATGCAAAAAAACCAAACAAATTTTAAAAAAATAGTTGTGGGACAAATAAGGTTAAAGAACAACAATTTCAAACAATTAAGAGAGTGACACAAAACTCAGCCTTAAATAGAACATTTGAAGAATACAACACCTTGTCTACGCACTCAAAATTCTTTAATACTTAAAAAAACATGATAAATTATGAGCTTTCATCAGCTTTGTTTTGACAGCATTGAATATGAGTTAAGAGGCATTCGAAAAACACCTAGGAATGTTATAAATTGTAAAATTTGTAATGGCTCTCCTGAGCCTTAACCTACCTCAATACTAAATGCACACACACACACACACACACACACCCTCTTTGTCATTAATCATTTATTATTTTTTGGTTTTTTGTTTTGTCATATTTTTATTTTGTATAGGTAGGTACGTATTTGTTATTAAATGCGTTGTGTCTGTGGTGCAGGCGCCCAGAGAGTTGACAAGACAGAAGACAAAACAGTGAAAAATTTGACATCTCATAAATATCTCTGCTTAATAATGCGATTTCGTTATATTTTTCAAAATTTCTCACTTATTCTTGAAATGCCATTTAATAAACAAAATATCATTCTACTGTCCCAGCAAATTCGCCGTGAGTTGCTTACAAAAAAGTTAAGACAATTGGCCAGGCACTTGAAAAACTAATAGCCTAGTTTTGTATTCCTAACGAAGCATACAACGAACGATGGCTATGCGAACGATGTTAAATTCAAACTGAAATATGAACGAATCTTATCGTTAGCTCATTCGACAAGCTTTTGTTTGATATGTACACTCAAACTGTTATACGCAAGCAGTTGTCAAATGTGGCGCTGCCATATCAAACACTAGGGAAGTTTTCTGTATTTTGTCTACTTATTTCGAAGATTTTTTTAAATATGTTGCTTTGTTTCTTATATGTTGGCAGTGCTTTTGTTCGGTTTGTGTATTCAATAAATATACTTTGAGCAATTAAGTGGTTTGCGGATTTGTTTTTCATTATTATTGTTTTTAGTGATTGAGTGATTGCTTTTGATATACCAAAATAAAATGTATGCAGCTATTGCAGTTTTTATTTTTATTTTATGTAACAGTACGTTCAAAAAGTCCGTAGGATGACACATAGATGGCGTTACTAGATTTTTTCCATATGATTTTTATTTAGTACCAACCTTCAAACGGTACGTGTAAAAATTTGACAACAATCTGACAATTGATTCGTGAGTTATAGCATTTTGTGTGCAACTATAGTTATTGGAAAAAAATATGGAAAAAGTGAATTTCGAGTTTTCATAAAGCATTGCATTTTGATGAAAAATAAAAATATCGTGGAAACCAAACAATGGCTTGATAAACATTATCCAGACTATGCTCCATCGAGACAAATAGTAGAAAAGTGGATTGCTGAATTTAAACGTGTTCGTACCAACATAAATGATGCAGAGCTCAGTGGACGCCCAAATCAGACTTGTATTCCACAAAACATCAAAAAAATCCACAAATTGGTTATGAACGATTGTAAATTGAAGGTGCACGAACTAGCTGACATTGTAAAGATATCAGATGGTAGTGTTTTTGTCATTTTACACGAACATTTGGTATGCGAAAGCTCTGTGAAAAGTGGGTGCCGCGTGAGCTCACAATCGACCAAAAACAACAACGAATTGATGCTTCAGAGGAGTGTTTGGCGATGCTAAACCGCAATAAAATCGAATTCTATCTTCGAGATGTGAGAATGGATGAAACATAGCTTCACTATGACACACCAAAATCCAAAAGATAGTCAGCTGAGTGGACAGCAGTCGACGAACCGAATTCGAAGCGAGCAAAGACCCAACAGTCGGCTTGTAAGGTGAAGACGTCTGTATTTTGGGATGCGAAAGAAATAATATTCATCGTCTATCTCTAAAAAGGAACCACCATCAATAGTGACTATTACTGTGCACTTTTGGATCGATTGAAGGCTGAAATCGCCAAGAAACGGCCACATTTGCAAAAGAAAAAAGTGTTGTTTCACCAAGACTATGCACCGTGTCACAAATCGATGGCAAAATTGAATGAATTGGGCTTCGAATTGCTTACCCACTCACCGTATTCTCCAGATTTAGACCCCAGCCACTTTTTTCTGTTTTCAGATCTCAAAAGAATGCTTGCTGGAAGAATCTCAAGTCCAATGAGGGAAGTAATTGTTTTGACGACAAAGAAAAATCGTACTATAAAAGTGGTATCGAACAGTTGGAAAATTGCCATACTCGTTGTATCGCTTTTTTTTCGATCCTCTATTGAGAAAAATTGACCCAACTAGTCAAAAGATCAGAACCTTTAGCTTTACTTCTTAGCTTAGCTTTAGCTTTACTTGTTTCGTTATATCTTGTAGACTTTCTGTCAAATCTTTACAAGAAAAAACTTTTTTAAAAAATTTTCTATGTGTTCTCCATGCTAAGTGGCTTCCTTCAACTTTTCAACGAAAGCACATTATAGATACGTGTTGAAATTTAAGATTTAAGACGTTTATCTTTACTAATTCTAATTAAAAAACGAGATGAGCTTTAGCTCGTGCAAATAATCTTACAAATTTAAGAGGAGCTTTGAGATCGATCTCACTTATGTTGAGTTATGAGCTAATCTATTTTTTATGCATACAATCCTGAGCCCGAGACTGAGAAAATTTTTGTGACTTACTGCTTGAGTTTATTCTGGCCAGATCGATCTCCGAGAACTATCTCATTTTTATGCATGAGACCCAGTATCCCAGTATAAAGTTTATTAAATGTATATATACAATTTGAATAAGTTTTTAAATCAAAACTTAACTCTCCAAAATTTCTTGCTGGGTGCGCCCTAGAGCCCTCCATGAATATATTCATCAACTGAATATACCCTGATTCTCTGCTGTAGCAGTCTCGGCAAGCAAGGCTGCAAGCGAATAAATGTAAACAACAGATCGTGCAGCAACAGGTCGTGTAGCGCAAGAGAATAACTTTTTATTTGTTCGCTGTTCTATTTTCATACACTTTTGCACTGAGGTGAGTTTGCGATCTACGCGTTGCTTCAGTTATTTCTCTGAGTACTTAATAAACTATATGAATACTCAAGGTTCATTAATATAGGTTAAGTCACTTGGGAGCATGGCAGAATTATAAGGTAAGGTCATCATGGAGAGGAATGGAGTAGAAAGCAGAATAAAGCTACATTGATGTCAAAATCAGCTGTTCATCGCGAATTTCTTTATGCTCACGTTTCGCAGTTGTTTTTAGGTTAAAACTGTTTCAGGTTTTTTTTTGCAATTTTAAGACTTCTTTCACATTTTATAGTTTTTATTACACTTTTTTTATAATATTTTCACTCAAATTAGCACAAGTTTAACACCCGCGACCGCACTGTTTGCAACTTGGAAACATAAAATATTTTCTTCATTTGCAATTTCTACGAAATTCGTCGTTTTGACATATATGTTGCTTCTCATTATCCACTCTTCGTTGACGCGTGAGAGCACTCAGCGCAGTGGCCCTACCTTATCATTGTATCATGCTTTAGAGAAAAGCACTCTTTTTCCGCCTTTGCTCGAACTGTCAAAGTAGCTGTTAGCTAAAAATTGTACAGATTCAGGTTTTTTTTTCTTGATTTCCTTTTATCCGTTCTGACAGTTCGACCGAGCTTCTCTCAAGTGACTTAACCTATATTAATGAACCTTGATGAATACTCAGGAATCTGCTGCAGTGACCTGAATAAGAATCAGGTATGTTGGGTTTTCCCCGCAATAAGCATTATGTTATTCTTAATAGAGCCCGGCATGAGTATGCTTTTCCGCCTCCCTGAATATATTCTCTTGCTATAGAATAAATTGCAAAAAAACCTGTAACAGTTTTAACCTAAAAACAACTGCGAAACGTGAGCATAAAGAAATTCGCGATGAACAGCTGATTTTGACATCAATCTAGCTTTATTCTGCTTTCTACTCCATTCCTCTCCGAGTTTACTCTACCTTATAATTCTGCCATGGGCTCTAGTGCGCCCAAGAGTACAACTATTTAATAGGAACTTTTTAGTATAAAATAATTTCATAAAGGCATAATTTTTGCTGACTCATGCCAAATTCATCACTATATCGAGTTTCTATATTGTGGTGGTAGTATTGAGTCACCACATATGTATAGCAAAATATTGTGCAGTGTAGACCACACTGTACATACAGTTATCGCTTAGTGTAAACACATAACATCTATGTTAATATTAAAAGAGAATTTTTTTTTATTACAAGAAGTTAATCAAAGTTTACTCACCATTCCTTCAGCCACCTGCTTGGCAATGTCGAGTAAGTCAGCCGCTGACAATGGTTCACGTTTCGCTGAGCCAATTAATGGATCATGATCATCATTATCATCAGCAACGTTCTCATCTGCGCCAAGTGTGCCGTGCGTTGTATTATTTATTTGTGGTAGATCGAAATTTGCGCGCTTCTTAGCTTTAACATTCTCCGGCAGATACTTGTAGTATCCTCTATTCTCAATGGAGATGCCGTTTTGCTGCTGCGCTTGTTGTGTCATTCTTACATTTTTCTGATTATTCTTGACCAGCACGCTGCAATTGCAATTTTTTATTTGTATTTTTGGTCTGGCCAATGCTGGTGGGTGTTCCAAAAAGAAATCTGTTGTTGTTGTTGTTGTGGGACTTGTTGTAGAGGTTTTCGAGTCGACCTTGTTATCTTGCAACATATTTTCCAACTGCTTTGTTGCCATTTGAGCATGCTGCGGGTCGATGTCCTTTGTAACTAACACATCCACCTGGCATTTACATGCGTTTGTGCATATTTCATCGTAACCATAGGATTTGTTATCGGCAGCAACTGCTTGTACTTGAGTTGTTGTTGCTCCACCTACTGTTGTTGTGGTTATTTCTGCGTTAAGCATGTCATTGCCGGTTGTTTTTTTCTTTTGAATCTGCTGCTTCTTCGCATAGTAATCCTTAACTGCGTTTGTGTTGCTTGCATTTAAATTCTTATATTTTCTTCTGATTTTTGCAATAATTGCAGCGTCTAAATTGAATGCATTTATATTGTGGGGATTGCTGTTATTGTTGCTGGTGGTATTGGTACTATTATTGTTTTGATTACTTTTATTGTTGACCTGTCGATCCTTGCGTTGCTGTTGTCGTCGTTCTCGTTGCTGTTGTTGTTGGATCTGTTGCTGTTTGCTGCTTAAGCGCATCTTTGCTGCAGGCATTGTTATTGATTCCCATTTAAAATTCAATTCATGCATGTACTTCCATTCATTTCTAAAGATTTTATTTTTGTAATATGTGTTCGTTGTTTGCCCAAAGAAAGAAAAATAATGAAATATGTAGTAAAACTATGGTTTAGTTTACAGTAAGAAGTTTGTATGTCAGCCATGTTTGCTATATAATTCTAAATGCCAAGCGTGTTGGTTGAGAAAAATGATAAAAAATTCAAGAAAAAAAAAAATTCATAAAATCTGTGGGTGGTCTTCAAGCTTCACCTGAAAGCTTGAATAGGTAAAACAAACTCTTTTTGTTAATGTGAAAGAAAGGAACACAACTTTGTAACTGCTTTTTTATTAGATTCTAGTAAGAATTGAATTGATTTACATTTTTTTTTTTTGCTTGAGTTTTGTCAAACAAAAGTTGTCTTGGAGTTCAAACTTTTAACTTTAGTAATGTGTATGTTGGAGGAATTGTTTCTTAAAAGGCAACTTAATTTGTTTTAAGCATTGTGACTTAAAATGAAATTTTTGATTTTAATAGTTATATTTATTTTTAATTTGGAAAATGAAATAACTATATAAATATCAGTTACTATGAATAGCGTTTTTTTTTTTAATTTATGATATGAAATGAAAGCATAGAAAATAAAATTTCATCTCATATATTTTCTATTTTAACATGTACTATATTTTGTAAGTATATAAAATTAAACTTAAAATCGTTGTTTATAATGTTTAGAAGAATTGTGTAACAAAATGTGAAAAATCAAAAAACTTGGCACGTAACCTAAAAGCTCAAAATACATAAGAGGCATGCATGCCTCAAGCATGCATCATGTCTGTAGAGTATGCTTCATGAGCCCACATAGGAAGCATGCATGGAATATATAAAATATGTTAAATATGCCGAACTAAACAAAAATTTTACACGAAAAGTTGTGAGATATATATTAAATTGAATTGAAAACTATTCAAATTAGGGGCTGTTCATAATCCACGTAACACATTCAGGGGGATGAGCACTAGTGACGAAGTGTTTCATGGGGAGGGGTTAAGAGGTCGGTAGTGCGTTACGACACAACAAAAATTCTTAATTCAGTTTTGAAAATTGTAAGTTTTATTCAAATTTAATTTTATTATAAACTAGCCGAATACCCGGCTTAGCTCGGGAGTTGATATAAATAATTTTCGTTTCATTCGTCAATTTGAAAAAACTTTTCACAAACTTTAGAAGGAATTTTGTGTGCATCTTTCAAACCGGTAACTTTGGCGAAATAAGCAAAATGTAGCTTAAACATCTGAAAATTATGAGAAAAAGTTAGGGAAATCGTGATTTGTGTGTGCGTGCCGATCGCTTGCAAAAATATATTTTCAAGTTTTATATTGGATTCGATAGATTGCACATTTTTGAAAAAAGTCAGAGCAAAAACTTGGCAAATTTTTGACAATCCGCGAGGAAACTGGACAACAATTTAATAAGCATTGAAGATAGAAATTGAAATGTCAAAACAACGCCAACTTACGACGCAACTGACTTACGCATGTGTTGATGCGTACTCAAATACAACAGAATTCGGCATCAACTGTCCTGATTTGCGAAAATAGAAAGTGGAATATAAATACACATAAAGAAGAAAAGAAGATATTTATCACCCTTCGCGCTTTGCTAAGCCTTGCTGTATTTTGTAGTACAGCGCCCTCTGGGGTTCAAGATATAACAAAATACATAGCGCCAAAAGACTCACCGCACCCGAAAACCGCTTATAAAAATCATACTTATCGGATGAGTTGTTTTAAGTTTTTTTGCGGTATTTGCACAACAGCGCCCTCTGGTTTTCGAGATAGAATAAAAAAATAACGCCAAAGCCCTTTTCATACTCGATAATCAAATCCTATATATCCGATATACAAATTTTTATCTAAATCAGACAAGCGGTTTTTGAGTGTTTCACGATTTCTTAAGTGATTTGTACTAAAACACCATCTGGTGTTTATGATAGCGCAGAAAAAAAAAGTCCAGGATACCCACCGTATCCGAAAACTCCTATGTAAACATTTTCACGCAAGTCCGATATGCAAGTAGAAGTTTTTCGAGATTTTTAAGACATTTGTACTGCAGTGCCCTCTGATGTTCAATATGGAACAAAATAGATGAGTCATAAAAACTACCGTACCCGAAAGCCCCTAAATACAAGTTTTCATGTAAATCGGATGAATGGTTTCGAAGATAAACTATAATAACGAAATTCGTGGAACCTGATCGCAGCGCCACCTACTGAATCCAAATGCGAACCTGAACCATCCCGGGATCCATTTAAACACACACAAAAAATTTCATCAAAATCGGTGCAGGCGTTTAGGATCAGTTTAATAACATACACACGTACAAATTGTACAACAGCGCCCTCTAGTTTCGAGAAAGAGCAAAAAATATAGCAACAGAACCCTTACTGTACTCGAAAACCACTACTTACAAATTTTCATCCAAATCGGATGAGCAGTTTTTGAGTTTTTCCTAAGATTTATACTTAAGCGCCCTCTGGTGTTCAAGATAGCACAAAAAAGAAAAGTTGAAAACACTCACCGTATCAGAAAACCCCTATTTTCCAATTTTCATGCAAACCGGATGAACGGTTTAGGAGTTTTTCGAGGTTTTTTTAAAATATTTGTACTACAGCGCCCTCTGGTGTTCGAGATAGAAAAGAGTAGATAAGTCAAAAAAACTCAACATGTAAGAGAACCTCTACATACAAATTTTAATGCAAATCGGATAATTATGTTTTGGACTTTTTCGACGTTTTTTAAAATATTTGTACTACAGCGCCCTCTGGTGTTCAAGATAGAACCTAATTTATAAGTCAAAAAACTCACCGTTTCCGAAAACCCCCTCTACACCAACTTTCATGCAAATCTGATAAGCGACTCAGGAGTTTTTCAAAATATTTTTACTACAGCGCCCTCTGGTGTTCAAGATAGAACAGAGTAGATAAATCATGAAAACTCACCGCATCCGAAAACCTCTATATACCTCTATAAACCTCTATATACCGGTTTTTAATGTAAATCGGATAAACAGCTTAGGAGTTTTTTTGACGTTTTTTCAAATATTTGTACTACATCGCCCTCTGGTGTTCAAGATAGCACAAAAAAGATAAGCCCAAAACACTCACCGTATCAGAAAACCCCTATATTTTAATTTTCATGCAAATCGTATGCACGGTTTAGGAGTTTTTCGAGGTTTTTTAAAATATTCGTACTACAGCGCCCTCTGGTGTTCAAGATAGAACCTAATTTATAAGTCAAAAAATCTCACCATTTCCGAAAACCTTTATATACAAACTTTCATGTAAATCTGATAAGCGATTTATGAGTTTTTTGACGTTTTTTTAAAATATTTGTACTACATCGCCCTCTGGTCTTCAAGATAGCACAAAAAAGATTAATGCAAATCGTATGCACGGTTTAGGAGTTTTTCGGTGTTCGAAATACAACAGAGTAGATAAGTTACAAGAACTCATCGTATCCGAAAACCTCTACACACAAATTTTCATGAAGATCGGATGAACGGTTTCGGATACAAGATAAAAAAAAGAATGCCTTGAACCCGATCGCAGCACCCCCTACGGATCCAATTTTTTTCTGGATAAAAAGAAGCCTATGTCTTGACCGGGGATATAAGGAACCTGGATGTCAAGTTTTATTTAAATCCATCCAGTGGCTTTCGCGTGATGCTTTAACAGACAGACAGACAGAAAAAGTTTTAAAAATGCGATTTTTGGACTCAGCGTTTATAAATATTTCATGTACAGATTTTGTTTTTTTACAATTTTATATATATAGATATAGATAGATAGATATTGCTTTAATTTTTTATCAATAAGAATACACCTTATAAAATAAAAAGATCGCAAACCTAAAACAGAGAGCTAAAATATTTAAATCGAGCAAATTTATAAAAGGCATTTGAAGACACACCTTCAAAAAGTGTAGCAGCTTCAAGAAATAAAAAACAAGAGCAAGTAAGAGCAGCAAACGGAGCTAAAACTACTTCTTTTTGCTGAACCGAAGTGGGAATTCTTACTCTTAAGCAGTCATCGAAAACAGCTGTTTGGGTTTCACACTTTGTGACGAAGTGTGACATGGGGGGGCGGAGGGGGAGGGGGTAGACATTCTAAAATTGACCAAAAACATGTGAAGTAATTTATGAACAGTCCCTTATAAATTATATTGTTTTTGAAAAATTATCCATTAATATAAAGGCTGAAGTGGGGTGATGTGTAACACGTTTTTATTTGCTTCAATAAATGTGTTAAGAAATTCAAGCTTTGATTGGCTTAAACGCCTAATCGTTGCGCATAAGAACAAATCCGAAGTGAGTGTTTTCATGGTTGTGGATAAAGTACTCTGTGGCAAAAAATATCAGGAGTTTGTTTATAAATAAAAAAAAGAAAATCTGGGGCCGAATTTCAGCATCCAATTTTGAAAATTAGTCAAGTTAAATTTTAATAATTTGGCTTTTCTGAGGTTCAAACTGAGGCTTGCGATATTCCAACAAGGTCAGTAAGGTCTCGGACCCTCAATCGACGATTTTGGAGCACCAGTTCTTTGATTATGTTGACGTGTAGCTCATCAGTTAATGTTGATGGTCGTCCTGGCCGTGCTTCGTCTTTTTTTTTGCGTTAAGGGAGAAGATACCTTTATAATTTTGGAAAAATGTAATTTTTTCATATTTCGAATGTATAACATGTGGGAAAAATATACTTTCAAAAGGAAAAAGCAAAATATTGAATATTTACGGAGTTATGGTCAAAAACGTCCGGAGTCCGTAACCGCCACTTTTCAGCTATTCGGAGCGCTTGGGCAGGGCAATGCTTCAATCACAGTAGATTGTAAATTCTTTTGTTCCGTAATCTGTCTAAACTGGATTTATTGGAAAGATGCTTGGGTGGCCATACCCAGAATGCCAACGAAAGTTTCAACGCGACAGTTTGGCGAATATCTCCGATGCACCTTAATTCCGGGCTGAAAACTGTCGGAATTTCAGCTTAAATTGCTGCTGGATCTCCATTCTGAAGCTTATGAATGAGCTGAGTATAATTATTGGCACTTATTGCAAAGTTTTCACCCAAAACACAGATGAGGCACGAGTAGCGAAGCAGAACCGAAAGAGTCTCTCCGAAAGAGTCGACAAAAGTAGCTCATACAGCTCGAAAACCGCATAGCAGCTCCAAGATAATCAGGTTTTTGAGGAGGCCAGAGGGCTATTGTATGGACACCCGGAATCGCTGATTGACCCGTAAGTCACTTGAACTTATAGTTTTGCCGTATCGGAAACTTTAAACGTGATTATCTCGAAACTATTTTTTCAAAAAATGTTCGTGTTGTAACTCAAAAAGTTGTTGACCGGTCAAGTGAAATTTTGATAGGTTTTTTATATAGACAGGTTTTTATATGTAGTACCGGAAGGATGTACCTAAAACTTTAAAGATATCGTGTGAATAAATCATTTTTTTTTTGGGTCAAAAATCTTGCAAAAACAGTTGAAAATCTGCACCTTCGCTTAAACAACTGACATAAATTTTCATTTTTAAACTTTTTATTATTTGCAGGTTTATCCTTCCCTTTAACAAATCAGTAATCGAAGAAAAAAAAACTCTTTTGTTTCAGATAAGTGGAAACATTTTGACAGCTGCAGCATTTTTTGATGCCTCGCAGCAGACGTCCGAGTAGATACTCTGCAAAGTCGTCATTTTGTAAAAAAGAAAAAAAAATTAAGATTTTTTTTCTATGATTCAAAGGTGTACTAAAAAGATAGTAAAAGTAAAAAATTAACTAATTCCACCTTGTCTAAAGGTATCTTCCCCCTTAACTCGTGTGGCACACATATCGATCTTCTTTTTGTATCCAGCCATATTCAAGTGGTTTCAAGTTTCCATGGTATTTCGACAATTGGCCTTCCAGAGCGTGGTGCATCATTGACATCAAAATTACAGGAACAGAATTGACGAAATCAAAATGGCGCGTAATTGCCTGTTACAGTATCAAAGCCGATTGGCTGACTTTTTTGCCTTTATGGTAGAAATATGGTGTATTTTCTATTTGCTGGTGTTCATCTTTGACGTGTGTTCAAACAAAATTGAGTTAAGCAATCACAATGCCTTCTAAGAAGTTTTTTTAGAACAAAATCTTATTTTTCTAACGCCATCTACTGTAACCCTATCGAACTTAAACATCGTGAGATGCACATTAGTAAAGCTATCTATTAGAAAACTAGTAAGGAATGGAGCTTCGGCAGGGTATCGAAGCTAAAATACCCCCCGCGGCCGTACTGAAGTATATCCGAAGTCTTTAGGTCAGTGGAGCTCACGAAATTTTTCAAAAGAGCAAATGATTTTTAAAAAACAAAATCAAAAACAATATATTGCGCATCGTAACTTCTGGCAAAGAAAAATAAAAAAAAAATTAAAAAACAAAAAACAAAAACAAATCCTGTGTGCATTAACACACAAGCAACGGATAATTTGCATACATTTGTTGTTGTTGTTTACGAGTTCAAAATTAGATGATCGTCAACAGCGGCTTGTGGTGCTGTTACTTGCATTTTTTTTTAATTTTTTGTAGATTGTGTTGTTGTTTTTTATACGTGGTTTTGCTTTCGCATAAGCGCAAAGAGAAAAAATAGAAAAAAAAACACAGGTGCGTCGTTGGACACACGAGAGAAGCGAAGCTTTTTCGCAGTTACATAGATTTGATAGCTTAATAATTTTTTCTTTTCAATAAATTAACTTTTAAATTCAAAAATTTAAAATAACATAAAATTAATTACATATACAGGGTGTCCCAGACTTAGAGTATTATAATGTGGGGGCTGATTCCTCGTGATGAGGCGAGCAAAAAATCGTATGGGTGGGGGTGGTCGCAAATGCCCCCCTAGGGGGCTAGTAGTGAAAAACAAAAAAAATTAGCCAGCGACTCTCCATTTTAACTCTCCACACATGGTTGTGAACTTGGCTGCACTGAACAAATTTATTCCTTCAACAGCGTACTGCGTAGCGAAAAATCTGTCGAAAATTTTTCAGATTTCACTCTAAGCAAATCACAGAAAGAGGAGTAAAAAAGTTCGCTTAAAAAATATATATTAAAGAACGCACACGAAGCAAAATTTAACAAACATTTTAGATACCTTGCCGATTTCATGCATGCGTTTATTAATTGCATATTTATTGATATCATCTATTTTTTTGACACTTAAAACATGGAGTGTAAATTATTATCTGGAGATTGATCAACTCTGCTAAATCTCTGGCATGTGTTAACAGAGTTATTTCACTTAAAAACACGAAGAAAAAAAACTCTGTTAACCTCTGTTAACACATGCCAGAGATTTAGCAGAGTTGATGCAATCTCTAGATAATAATTTACACTCTATGCCAACAACACCACAAACGCATTCACAATACAAACACACCGATGCTGGAGACACCTTTTGGCAAATAAAAGCAAATTTTTGTAACATAGCAAATACACAATCCTCTATCTATTGATTGATGGTGACGATCTACTGCAGCATAGCTTCTGTTATAACTAGTATTAAATTAAAAACTCATTCTAACAAGTCTTTGTGGCCTGGTGGGTAGTGTGCTGGACTATTATTTAAGAGGACATGGGTTCAACCCCTACGGTCGGACCGAAAAATATTTTTGGTATTTAATATCAAAGTATTAAATTTTCTTGTTGTAATAAGCGCTAGCAACAAAGAAACCGAAACCATCAAAATTCCAAAAAAAAATCTGTCGAAAATTTTTCAGATTTCACTCTAAGCAAATCACAGAACGAGGAGTAAAAAGCTTCGCTTCAAAAAATTTGTATGGCGGTTAACGTGAGCAAGATGAGCTACTGGATGAGCTTGCTTTAGACGTCTATAAATTTTTTATGTACTCGTATAATCTGCAAAAATATTTGTGTCATACGTTTAATTTAATTTTACCCTTAGCTGTCACATAGAGTAATTTGTAAGCAAAGTAAAATGCCACACCCACTTTTCTAGTATAAGGACTCCACATTTTACCGATGAATATATGTATGGGTTGGATAAACGATGTGGGCGGAACTTGGGTACATACAGGGTTGTCCATATTCGAAGCGCCCATCTGGCAAAAATCGATTGTAGTGCGGCTTGTGTGTGGTGGCGCGCCGTCTTGTTGAAACCAGTAGTGCCTGATACGCTTTCGACGAACGATTGGCATGAAAAAATTGTTTATCATATCGCGATAACGCTCCTGATTGACAGTAACTCTGTGGCCATTATCATCTTCGAAAAAGAACGGCCCAATGAGCATTTTAGCACAAACGCCGCACCAAACAGTGACTTTTGCATCGTGAAGTGGTACCTCTTGAATCTCTTGTGGATTTTCAGTTTCATACAAACGATAAATTGTTTTCTTGGAAGGCGCACTTTTCACTTTATTTATTTTTTTGAAAGCACGTTGAGTTTTCACTATTGACTTGTTTTGTTGAATGTAAATTTCAACAATTTTAGAGCATTCGCGTGGCGTGTACTGTTCCATTGTAAACATTTGCTTGGAATGACGCTTCAAACGCGGTATGTCATTAGTCGATTTGGCATCACTGCGGAAAGTTACAGTATTGCCAGATGGGCGCTTCGAATATTGACAACCCTGTACATACATACGATGTCATTCAGTTATATGGTATATATTTTCGAAAATTTTTCAATTTTGATGAAGTCACTTTGTATTGAAGGTAGGCGTGGCTTTCATCCGATTTTGCCAAATATCAAAGAGTGGCTTATGTTAAATATCATAGTTTGTATGCAAAATTTCAAGACATTTCTGTAATTTTTGCAGATTTTTAAGCGATTTATCGTTTCAAATAAAGCCACTTTGTATGGGAGGTAGGCGTGGTTTTCATCCGATTTTGCCAAATATCATAGTGATAGTCTATATTATGTATAAAAGCCTATGTGCAAAATTCCAAGACATTTTTGCAATTTGAGCAGATTTTTAAGGGATTTTATGGTTAATATAAAGCTACTTTGTATGGGAGGTAGGCGTGGTTTTTATCCAATTTGTCCATTTCATGGTCAGGATTTATATTGAAGACCAAAGATTATATGCAAAATTTCAAGGCATTTCATTAATTTTTGTGGATTTTGAAGAGATCTTACGGTTAAAATAAAATCACTTTGTATGGGAGGTAGGCGTGGTTTTTATCCGATTTGGCTCATTCTCGAACTTGTTCTTTCTTTTTTAAATAGAAGCTTCTATTTTGAATTTCATTGCGATAGCTTTCAAATTACGATCGAGAATCGTGTCTAGAGACGGACACACGAAAATCGACTCAGGAGATGAATCTGATCAAAAATATATACACTTTTCTGTACCTGCCACGCCTCCTTATTGGTGTTACAAACGGAATGACAAAGTTAATATACCCCTTATGCCCAATTATTTTTACTTCACCTGATATGAGGCTGATGTGAGGCTATGTATGATATGTAAGGTGATATAGTTTGTCAGTTTTTTAAAAGCTATAAAGCGCTGACATCCGGAAAGTGACATATATTTTTAGAAATATTATTCACTGCTTTTAAGTATTTTGAGGAATAACCTACCTAAACTTTTTTTCTAAACATCTATACAAACACTTTTTATTGAATTTTGGTGGAGGAGCTCTACTGGCCGCTCTACAGCACTACACAACTTCTTTCATTCCTTCGAATTATGCTTTGGGCGAATACAATTTTGTTCTTGTGAGTATATGCTGAAAAATAATAGGCCTTCCCAAACATAATTTGCAGGAAGTATAATATGTTTCTGCATGTTTCTTGGAAACAAGTAATCATAATTGGTTCCACATATAATATGATTAATTAATGCAATTTTTCTTTATTATATATATTTGCATCTCAACATTATTTAATTGTACCTTAGCAAATGTTGTTTGAATTTAAAAACAATATAATTTGTTTTAGAACACTTTTAGTCTATTACTATTTGTTTGCTTGGAAATGTAATTTAGTCAAGAATAACATTAAATATTTACGGACAAATATATATTAATTGGAGAATGAATAATTTAATTGCAGTCAAGCAATTATTTTCAAAACGATAATTAAGAACAACATAATATATTTACCGATGATTACACTATAATTACCTGGAAACATATTTTAGCAAAAGAAAATATTTTTTATTTTATAAAATATTTCATATTTTACTAAGCAAAATATTTGCTTAGAAGTAATTGTTGAATTGAAGTAAAAAACAGTAAATAAGTTTTTCTCGGATTTAGTTATGTTGAGAAGTAACCATATTATGTTTATCCGACATTACAATAATTTTTATAAGCATACATTTTCTAGTTGGAGAAAACATAATATGGTTGGAACCAGCGAATCACCCGCTTCATCAGCAATTTTTCTTCAAAACTCACTTTTTTTTACTGCTGCACTGCCTTATTTTTCTTTTATTTTGTTTTTTATTTTATTAATTTGAAAATACTAAACACTTTAAATTTAAACAAACATTTTCAGATCGACTTTTCACAAGAGCTAAACTTTTCAACACGCTTGGCGCGGCTGCTTGAAATGACTTAAAATGACGCCAAGACTGTCAAAAGCAAGCGCATAAAGCAACAAGGTTTCCGCTATTTTTCGCGCAAGTGCAAGTGTAAAAGGAACAGATATACGTATATGTATGTCTAGGCGAAACACATAAAAGAAAGGAGTTCTGTTTGTTTTAAATTTGCAGAGTTCTGTTCTTTTTGAGTTTAACAGTGATGCAAATATATTTTTATTGGGTAGAAACACACAATTCTATTTTGTCACAAGCATATTAATGTAGACGTTAGTTTTTTAGCTAAGGCAATTATATTAATTTTGGACACAACTAATATCTTCTTATATCGAAAAATAATGCTATTGAAGGAAAGTTCTTAATCATTAGATGGTTCCCTCTGAATATTTTGTTTTTAAAACCAAACATATATAAACATATTTTTTCTCTGCGTGTAGACACCATTACGGCATCTGATTAATTTTCGACATAAAATGCACGTTTCCCGCAAGTATTCTTTCTCATATTATCATTTTCAAATCTCTGTACTTAAGGGCAGTTTGTTGTGAATTTAACATTAAACAATTATTTAGAATGACATTTTAATCATCGTTTTCTTATTGCATATATGGCTAAAGGTAGACAAAATTAATTTTAAATTAGCATAAAGGTTATAAAGAAGAATAAGTAAAAAAGTTAATCCTCGCGAACAATTTATTTTGTCTCTCGCTGGTTATTTTTTTCATGTCTAATTAGCATTTTGTCATGGCTATCTTAAATATTTCGCATTTGTTTTGCATTTCATTAAAAATAGTAACAATTTTTCTAAGGAGCGCAAAGGTTTAGCCATCGCACAGTATGTTGAGCCCACATATAGTATAAAAAAGGTACAAAAATAGATAAAGTTTGTTTGATTTTTATAAAACTTTTCACATTCGTTAATTTAAGGTCGCTGATTTTACATTCAACATTCACATAATGGTATTATTGACGAACCCGGCGTATAACTTGTCAATAATTTGTAATCTTCATTGTAAAATACTAAAAAAAGTCAAAACAGGCCCGTACACAAGGGGCTGTTTTGGGTATTCAAACCCCCCCTTAGGGTCCAGAAAGTATAAAAAATAAAATATAATTATTAATATGACATTTTTTATATGCGCATGCATAATGCGCCTACGTTTCTTTTCAGTAACAGTATAAACAGCAACAGAAACACGCTTAAGATATCGAATAAAGTTCGATGCATTCGATTGAGCCTTGTCCATCACCGGCGATTTAAGAATCTATGCGTTGGAAAGTATTAAATGAAAGTGAGGAAAATATTTAACTTTTACAATTGTCTTAATTGTGGTTTTCTAAAATTAAATCCACTTGTGTTAGTGTTGTTCTATTGATTATTTTATTGTGCCAACATACTAAAACAATTTCACTTAATTAGCTGCAGAAACCGCTATTAAAATAGGCTAGAAAGGAGGAAAGTAAATCTTTGTTTTTAAGGAATTTTTTTCTTTTATCAATTTCCGCCCTTATTATGGCGACTTCTTGATATTCTTTAATACTTTGATCCAATGTTACAAAATTAAATACGAGTAATTATAAAAAGAAGATGCTACCGCCGAAGTCGAAGCGACATTAGAACTACTTTGCTGATGTACCAAATGAGTGCAGCGCTGCCAGAATGCTGTAGTGGTCAATGTGTGCGGTGTCCATTCTATATTATAATTATTTAAGGTTACGATTTTAGCTAAATCATAATAATGTAATATTGTATGTCGTTTGCATTGTAGAAAGCGTTTAAGAATCTTTAGAGCCTCAAAAGTGTCCAGAACTGCCTTTGGAACCGGCCGGAATTGCCGGAGGTGGTAGTATTAACAGTAATGTTAAAAGCGGTCGTATAAGTAGTGTTATTAAGAATATTTCACTTTTACTGTAAATAATTCTAAGTTTGTGCGTTTTGTGTGTATAATTGTAGAAGTTGTTCCAGAAACAGAAATATCGTTTGATACATCGGAACTGCTTTCGACTTCGGCAGTACATAAAGGTGCAAGCAACGATATTTCCAATTTCATTTCATTTCAAGTTTTCAAAACATTTACAATCTCCCTTCCTCCCACCCCACAACTTTTAATTTTCCTGTCAGTGGTTGGCGTAATCTACGATTTAAGCAGTCTTGGTTGAACCATTGGCATTAGTTAGCTTACTCCAAATTGAAAAACGGAGCATATTGTAAGTTTTGCGTTTTTTTTTAGCACTGACGCGGGATCTCTGAATGTTGTCGAAAAATTCAATTTAATTAAGAATTTTGCTAAGTGATCTGTTAAAGTTTAGGAGTTGGTTACGGATTTACGTATAAGAAAATGTTAGTCTTCTTATCGTGATAGTTTTTCTAGAAGTTCACAAGTGGCTTATTGGTAAACATTGCTTTATACAGAATTTTAACCCGATAGCAGCTTGTAGGTAAATTGTTAGAATACTATAATAAGACGCTTACGGAAATATCGTTTCAAAGGAATTTGAATTGTAGGTTATATATCTAATGTTGTGGTAAATTTTTACAAAATTATCCTTCGTGCAACCATTAGAAATCCTTCGTGCAACAATTTAGAACATGGAAGTACTTTTTACAAAGCACAACTGGCTTTTGCCATCGTTCAAATTGATTTTGATTACATCCGAAAAAGAGGAATGGTCAAAATTTTTAATTAAACAATATGCAAGAATTTTACCTTGCTCTGGTAACACTACCATAGGAATAAATTAAACCAGTATTCAGCAGAGGATGCTGCTAAAAACTAAATTACCAAATCCTAGTCTTCTACGGCAAAATCCGTCTGATATAAAGCATTTTTACTGATTTGTGGGCGTTGAAAGTGGGCGTGACAACATTTGACTGCCACTTGGACCCATAGTACCTGCACACTAAGATTCACTATCAAAACGTGTACAGCTCAGGAATAAGCATGATTTCGATAATGTGGGCGTAGATATAGTGCGGCCATGCCCATTTCTTGTACACTTAGCTGACAGTAATCATTTAAACTAAATTACCAACTCTTAGTCTTCTACGGCAAAAGCCGTCTGATATAAAGCATTTCTACTGATTTGTGGGCGTTGAAAGTGGGCGTGACAACATTTGACTGCCACTTGGACCTGTAGCACCTGCATACCAATATTCACTATGAAATCGTGTACAACTCAGGAATAAGCATGATTTCGATAAAGTGGGCGTAGATATAGTGCGGCCATGCCCATTTTTTGTACATTGGGCGACAGCAACCATACGAACTAAATTACCAAATCTTAGTCTTCTACGGCAAACGCCGTCTAATATAAAGCATTTTTACTTATTTGTGGGCGGTAAAAGTGGGCGTGACAACGTTTATATTTACATAGTGACTGCCACTTGTATCCATAGCACCTGCGTACCAAGATTCACTATCAAAACTTGAACATCTCAGGAATTAAAATCATTGCTAAAAAGTGGGCGTAGATATAGTGTGACCACGCCCATTTTTTGTACAGTCACCGAAAGTAACTATCTGAACAAAATTACCAAATCTTAGTTTTATATGATAAAAACTGTTTGATATATTACATTTTTTTTTTTGGTTTGTGGGCGATAGAGCAAATTTGAGTTGTATGGGAGGTACCACACCCCCTTGTACAATCAACAATAAACTTCACAGGAACACTTCCAGAATGTTGCTTCAGTATCCCTACAAATTTCGTAAAGTTTGGTTCGGTGGTTTTGGAGTCTATACGTGATATACACACATATCCACATACCCACATACATACATTCATTTTTATATATATAGATAACCAACCTAATGCAGAATGCATATAACTTACGTTTCAAATTTTAAGTCAATCCGTTTTAGTGGGAAAAGCGGACAATCAAAATAACAGACAAAATCTTTATTCCATTTTAATAATGGTATTCACAAACTAGGCGAAGTATTTACTTTTTCGCTAATATATGATTTTTTTTTTTTTTAATTCAAGGAAACTTAAGCTTCTTCTCTTAATAAAGCTTGAAAACCAGATGCACACTACACTTTAGACTTATTTATTCAGTTAAATAACCTTGAAAAGTCTGTATACAACAAAACTAAACTTTTCTGCCATTTAATCTGACGAAGGAAAAGCCGCAAACAGGAAAAAACAGATTTTCAATTTCTACGAAATTTCTACGAAAAGAATTTTAGAATTTAGAAATTTCAATATCTGAAAATCACAAAGAAATTCTTTTATACTCTTATGTTTTTATTGAGTGGGCTTAAATAGGGTTTTCTTTATGACCTGAAAAATTTCTCATTTAAAATTTTGCGTAGTTGAAAAATTCAAAACAAATGAGAACCAACAAGTTTATGTAAATAAAATATAATAAGGAGAGATTCTTCTAAAAGTTATCAAAATATAGGCAAAGTATGGCAATATTTTTTTTTTCTGTTCGAGGATTATGGTTAAGTGTACTCTTAACATTTTTTAAGCTTTTTTGTTAATCAAAAAAAGACATATTTGTTTCAAATGTTTTTATTACGTGGAATTTTGATTCCCCAGTTTGACTACAAACCCCCAAATTTTGGTAAATTTGTATTTGTATTATACTAACAAGGAAAGGTCCCCAGGTGTCACTCGCCGATTTGAATGATGTTCGGATATGTGATAGAGGACAAAAATCTAAGGTTGACGTATTTTTTTATACGTGCTCAATCGATGGCTTAGGACTTCAAAATGGCGTTTTAAAATCAGCGGAAATTTCGTTTTTTCGCCATAATTTAACTATTTTCCATAGAAATATACACTTATTTGGTATCAAACGAAAGGTATTGGCGCACATGATGTCATCTAATTTTTAGAAAGAAGTTTTATTGTTAGTTTGTTGTTGAAATTTTTAACAATATTTAGTCGATACCATGAAGAGCTCGTGCTCGAAATTGTTTCATTTTCACTTATGTTTAATTTCAGCTAATTCTAAAAGTTGTTGTTTTTTGTTTTTTTCAACTTTTACATTTTTTTCTATTAAAATTTTCTTTATTGGAAGCTGCACTACTTTTCTTAAAAATAAAATATTTTCTTATAGATAACGACCACATTATGGGTTAAAAAATTTTGCTTGTTCTTGAACTTTCCGTATGTGTAGGTATTTGATCGGAAATGTTGATATTTTACAGTGCTTCAATACAAACTGTGTGCTTCTTACTTGTTTGCCCGAAGAATGAGAAAAAATCGTCTGAAATTTAAAGATATGACTATCGATGCAAATGTCTCCACTGGTTTTTAAATATATTTCACTCAATTCTTTTTTGTCAAAAAGTTCAATAAAATTATTTAATAAGAACTATTACAAAAAAATACCATTTGTTTCTCAAATAGTTACATAAAAGTTGTAAAAGAAATTTAAATCAAAAATTGCATTTTAAATTCCCTTTTACATGGCATAATATTTATTAGCAAAAATTGTTTCAGCTATTTCTGTCATTAAAAAACAAGGGCATCCCTTTGATTTTTTTGATGAAAAATATTTTTTAAAAATGTTCCTTTTATATTTGTTTTTTTTTTTAAATGTCTAGCTTAAAAAATAATTTATTTGAAAAAAAGACACAGTTTCGATAGTATCGTAAGTGTGGATGTAGAATTTTTGTTTGATATATTTGTTGATGAATTTGTTATTCTTGTTCATTTTTATGTTGGTTAAAAAATTGAAATAAATATTTCGGAATAATATGAGTTTATTATTTTTCGTACAGTAAAGAACTAACAAGCAAAATATATTTTTAGGGTGTGTGCGAATTGAACTGAATTGCTGCCTAAACTAAATTAAGGTAAAGCATTTAAGTTTTATTAAAGAAATGTCATTATTCTCTTCTCTTAAGAAATGTCATTAATTTAGCAAGCATTTAGGTAGCTCGGAATTTTTTATTTTAGCTCGGAATAAATAAATAAAATAAAATAAAATAAAATAAAGTTATGTATTATTTATTGTATAAATCTTGCTGAAGGCTAACAAAAACAATAACAAACTAAAAAACGAAAGAAATGTTGTTATTAAAAAATAAAAAAATTGGCTGTACTAAAAAAATTATACTTATTAGAAAACAATGATATTATAACGGCTTCCGACGTAATTGGCAGCGACACAAAAATATTCATGATCAGTATGAAATGAAAAAACTTAACATTTTAATTCGTGAAGAAATAAGTAAATTCAAAAACAATTCCTGGAATCATTTACTTTCGACATTGGATAAAGGCTCTTCCCCTTTTTGGAACTTGACAAAAATCTTAAGGAAGAAGTCTAATAATATACCAATTATAAATCATGATAGTTCTCGCTACACCACAAGCCAAGAAAAATGTGGCATCTTGGCTCAAACTTTTGCTTTAAATCATGAAATCTCTAGCAACCTAAGCGATCCTATTACGGCTTCCGAAGTAAACACATCTCTTGAGTTGTTTCGCACTATCGACTTTATTTCAAGCAGTCACGTTCTGATATCTAGTTCAGATGTCTCCGTTCTTATCAGAAATTTGAAAACTAAAAAATCTCCCGGTAGTGATGGCATAAGTAACAAGTGCCTAAAAGCGATTCCCAAAAATGGCATTAAATACCTTGCATTAATTTTCAATGCCTGTCTACAACAATCCTACTTCCCACAGGTCTGGAAAGAATCTAAAGTAATCCCTATAAAAAAACCAAACAAACCCTCAGATTGTCCCTCTTCGTACCGTCCAATCAGTCTTTTATCTTTCATAAGTAAGATTCTTGAAAAAGTCATTAAAAAGAAACTGACCCAGTTTATTAATACTCATAACATTCTGCCTCCACATCAATTCGGCTTCCGTAGTGAACATAACACTACGCACCCACTGATAAGAATCAAAAACCTTGTAAATTCTAATTTCAACCATCAAATGTCAACTGGTATGGTATTGCTCGATGTCAAGGCGGCCTTTGATTCAGTTTGGCACGATGGACTTATTTATAAATTGATCAAACTAAACTTTCCTATTGAACTCACAAAAATTATACAAAGTTTTCTGCACTCTCGGTCGTTTAAAGTTTATATCGGCAACACTTGCTCGTACAGAGTACCTATCATAGCTGGGTGTCCGCAAGGTTCATGTCTTTCACCAATCTTATACAATCTATTTACATCTGATTTTCCACAATTAGGTAACTGCACTACGTCAGTTTTCGCCGACGACACAGCTGTACTTTACTCCGCTGTGTTGGCATCTGAAATAACCAACAATCTGCAAATTGCATTAGAAGAAATAAGAACTTATTTCTGTAAATGGAAAATTCTCATTAACTACCAAAAAACCCAAGCAATTTACTTTACTAGAAAAAGAAAACCATGTTTTATTCCCCAAAGTAACCTTATTTTCAATAACAACCAAATTACATGGGATTCTAAAGTTAAATACCTTTGTGTAATCCTTGACCCAAAAATGAAATTTAAGGAACACGTTTCGTACATCCAAAATAAAATAAACCTCTTAATAAGAATACTATATCACTTCATCAACCGCAACTCAAGCCTCAATTTATACAATAAAACTCTTATTTTAAAATCAATATTTCATGCAGTAATTTTCTATGCATCTCCGGTATGGTCTACTAGTTCTAAATGTCACTTGAACAAACTGCAAATTGCTCAAAATAAGCTGCTTAAACTTATTCATAAAAAGCCTAGCTTCTTTTCTACTGGCCGATTGCACTCACTCGCAAACATAGAATTAGTTGTCGCCAAACTGAATAGACTTTCCGAAAATTTCAATATCAGATGCCAAATCTCTGAATATACGCACATTAATGAGCTGGCCTCATTGTAAAGTAGGTTAGGTAGTTTATAAGTTTTATTATTCATTTACATAGGGTTTTGTAAATTTTTTCCCTCCATATTTGTTTTTATAAGTACCCATTAATATTAAAAATCAATGTAAAATTTAAGCAGAAAAAGTAAAATTGTATCTTGAACTCTTTATTGTAATTTATCGATATGAAAAACATTGTAATATTATATATGTAACAAATAAATTGAATTGAAAATTGAATGATATTATAACTGCATAACTAATTGTAATGTCATTATTTATTATTATTTTCTAATAAGTATAATTTGTTTAGTACAGCCGACATTTTTATTTTTAAAGATTTGTTTATGTTTTTGGTGCCATTGAAAAGAAAATTGAATAAATTACAAAATTGATCTAAAAAAAATTTAGTTTATTTCGCAAAATTCTGAGAAATTTGCACTCAAATTTGAAATTTGCTAATTTCAATCGATTGATTTCTTCTTCACATGATCACAGCTCGGTAACGGTTAAGTTGGTGGGCTTGTTCATATACCGTTGGAAAGGCGATTTTATTGCCTTTAAAATAAGCTATCAAACTAAGTCTTATGTAAGTTAGTTTTTCTGCTAGAAACAATAACGTGAATCAAAGTCGTGAAATATTAATTAACCCTGTAGATTTTAAGAATGTGAAAATAGATCCCTCTCTCCCACACGATTTGTTGCTCAGCTTGACATAACCTTTCAGCTCCGTAAATAGTTGCACTCAATTGCGAAACATCCTGTATATTGATATAGACAACAACACAAGCAGTTGCGATTCTTGATTTATATAAACGCCACACTGACTGATTGGAGTATGCCAGCAGACTGAAAGCTTCTTATCGGCGCAAGCATTTATATACGTATGCATTGCTTCCCTATCGGATATTTCAAAGTGCTTTATTAAAAGCAAGTAAAAAGGGCTTCACTCTGCCTATGAATAGTGCTTTTGAGAAGTGCTTTGCTCTCGCTACACATTGAGCTTTAAAAAAGTTCCGATTTTCCTTAAATCGTTAAATCGTTGTTAATCGTTAAATCTTGTCGTTGCTGTCGTACTAGTTCGATATATTTATTTTTCTCATCACTTCTTGTCATTACTCATCACTAGTATGCGCGGGAAGTTTAATTCGTGAAAGTGTTTTAGCAAAATAGTGAAAAATAGTGAAAGGTAAACAAATTTTATAAACTGTTTTAAAGTAATATTTTTATAAAAAAGTAAAAAAGTAATAAAATGAGTGGGAAGTGGTGCGATTATTCAAAATTCCATTTGAGAAGATTAGTTCGGGCAAAAATAGACACCATATAAAATTAAGTTGCGCTTGCAGGTGCAAATGAAGAAGGCGCAACAGCAGCAGAAAATTGAAGTGGACATAGCGGGGCAGGTTATATTCAAAGTGATGTAGAAAATGAAACACCGCAAGTTTTACGAGATTGCAGTCATGGCGGGGTTGGCTCAATACAAAGTGCGAATATTGAAAATATATGGCAATATATGGCATTATACGAATTCTACAAAGAGTGGGCTTAAAAGTGCCCTCCTCAACAAAAACTTTATTTTCAAGCGCGCAAAATAATACCACTATTTGCACGCGTGAAGTCAGTCCGGGAAACTACTTCCACTATGGACTAGAGAGAAGTATTTGTCAGGATCTGAAGTTGTCGTTAGCAGAAGATATTGAAATTTTAGTAGATATTGGATAAGTAGATATTGGAATAGACGGATTCGGTACGGATGGTGCCCTTATACAAAAGCTCTGCAATAGCCTTGTGGCCTATTTTAGGTTCCATATCTAACTGAGGCAATATCATAGCTTTTCTTATTGGAGCATATCTTGGCAACAGGAGACCTGAAGATATTAATGATTTTCTGCTGGACTTTTTTTGGAGATGGAGAGTATAAGAAGGGTTTTTATTAAATTGCGTGCATTTCTTTGTGATGCTCCTGCGAGAGCATTTGTTGAACCGGGAACTGTTGGTCATACTTCCTCGGCAGGATGCTCCACACGCTACCAGGAAGTTAGAAAAAAAAAACAATGGGCTGACCTATAGTACTGCGGTTGCAAAATTAAGAACAAATTCCGACTTTCAAATGCGAAAAGATAAATAATAGAGTAAGTGCAGCGAATGTGGTATAGGCTGGTAATGTGGTATAGTAGCTTATTTCTGAATCTAACAGCATACGAATAACAGAAACAAGCAAAAGAGATTGCGGCTCTCAGAGAATTAAGAGAGCAACGACCTGTTTTATTTTAACTAGTCATTGTAAGAGTCAGTTGAAAAAATTCGCGGTTGGCTGAGGTCGACTTTTTTTGTGGTGGTGTTAAATCATATTTTTTTGTGTGAAAGGAATATTTCCAAGTTCTTAAGTTACGCATATAAATAATCGGTGAGTACTAAATAAGCGTAACTTATATGCAATTGCTCCATATACATACATAGTGTTTTTTATTTTTTATAATAAAATCTACATTAAACACAAGTGCAGCTATTGTGGTACAGTTTGAATCAGCTAATTTGCTATAGTGTACCACATTACCTTCCAAAAAAAACAAAATGCCGAAAAAAGGAGAAATAAGGAATTGGGAAGCAGGGGATATGAAAAGAGCTATACAGGCTGTTAGAGATGGTGAAAAGGGTATTCTCTTGGCATCGAAATCATTTGGTGTACCCCACACAACTCTACAACGTTATGCAAGAGGCGAAAAGACCATTGAAGAGATTTTTGCAACTACGCTTGGTCGACCTCCAACATTAGGTGCCGATATGGAAAATGAGCTTGTTAAATACATATTAGAAATGGAGTCACGATATTGGGGACTTACGCGGGCAGATATTCGATCTTTATGTTTTCAAATTGCCACAATAAATAATATTCCCAACAAATTTTCTGTAATAAAAGAATGCGCAGGAAGATATTGGTTAAACGGTTTTATTAGACGTCATCGAAACGTAATAAGCTTTAGAAAGCCTAGTGGAACCAGTGCGGATCGTGTTCGTTTTTTAATTTACTTGAAGGTGAGTACAATAAGCACAATTTTCCACCTTCACGTATCTGGAACGTAGATGAAACCGGAATATCAGTGGTGCCATCACAGCAACCACAAATAATTGCTAGAAAAGGCAAAAAGCAGATTGGTATGATGACATCAGCCGAGCATGGGTCACTGGTAACCGTCATTACTTGCATGAGTGCAGGAGGAGCGTTTGTACCTCCGTTTTTTATATTCCCTCGTAAAAATCACAACCCACTTCTTATGAAAGATGCTCCACCTGGCTCGAAGTCGGCATGCCATTTATCCGGATGGGTCCAAATTCCTATATTTACGGAATGGTTCAAACACTTTTTAAAGGAAACAAAGCCATCTGCCACCGACACAGTTTTACTCATTTTAGACGGTCATTACAGCCACACGCGCAATATCGAAGTGCTGGACCTAGCTCGAGGAAATAATGTTACCATTATTTCACTGCCTCCTCATGCAACACATAAACTTCAACCATTAGACAGAACATTTATGGGTCCTTTAAAAAAATACTACAATGATGAAATAAGAAGATATATAAGAGAGCAAGGAAGAAAACTGACACCTTTTGATATTACTGGCCTATTTAGTAAAGCCTACTTGAAGGTTCAAACTGGAGAAATAGCCGTAAATGGTTTTAGAGTTACAGGCATTTATCCTTTCAATAAAAACCTTTTCACCGATGCTGATTTCCTCGCAGAAAATGTATCAGGTAGATATCTACATACTGTTGCTTTATTTCGAAAAGACATGTGTAAGTTATAGATATTAATTTATTTTTCAGAAGAGCCAGCAGAAACTACACACTCAACAACAGCAGAAACCTCAAATGACATATCTGGGAACCGTAAGTTCTCTCAATATCTACATGTCAATATGATACTTATCTACTAAAATCTAAATTTTCAGGGGAAACCGCGAGCACAAGTGGAAATCTCATTTCTCCCTGGGAGGTTTCTCCAATACCTAAGTTGCGGCAGCCAGCAACGAATCGTAAGGGCAGAAAAACAAAGGCTACTGTCCTTACAACTTCGCCATACAAAAATGATTTAATGCAGAGCATCGAAAACATTAATAAAAAACGTAAAATTCCCCGAAGTGTATCTGTTAAAAATGTGTCTAAAAATGTTACCAGAAAGAAACCCCGCGCTGATTCACATTCAAGTGAGAGTGATGAAAACGTCAATTTCAACGACACATCAGATGAAGAGGAGTATTTAGACTATCCACCTATAGAAGACACCTTGTGCAATTATTGCGATAAGGCTTATAAAGATGATGCAAATATAAAGCCATGGGTTTCATGGTTTCAATGTGGTACACTATACCACAATACCATCATATGGTGTACCACATTACCTGCACATTTTGTAAAGTCGTGTTTAATGGGATTTGCAATATATTCTCAAATATGTCTGAAATTATGGGTTTCATGTGTTTCGCACATGGCTTCGTTGGAGCTTAACACATGTAACATGAAGGTGGTTAAATCTTATTTCAATCGGACAAAAACTAAAAATTTGGCTATCTAAAAACAAATGAGTATACCACATTCGCTGCACTTACTCTATCATTGCAAACGTTTTGTCAATGCCGAACATATTTTGGAAAAAAATTGGTATTCAAATGATTACACAGTTCCCTCTAGATGCAATGCATCTCATTAACTTGGGTATAATGAAAAAAATATTGGGTTTAATTTGGAATGGGAAAAGGTGCGTTAAAAATTACAAATAAAAGATTCATGTCGTACAAGTCATTCATTCCAAAAGAATTTAATAGAAAGCCTCGTTCTTTTGATGATATTTGTAGATGGAAGGCTGTGGTGTTCCGTATCACTTTTCGAAACAATAACTAAGCGCTTGTTTTAATCACTTTTCGAAGCGAGAACTAAGCGCTTTTTTAAATAACTTTTCATAGCAGAAGCAAAGGGCTTTTTTGAATAATTTTTTGTAGCGAGAACAGAGGTCTACTTCCCAATGACAGGCCAATGTTAAAAAAATCACTATTAAAAAAGAGAATAAAGCGCTATTGTGATTTTTTAAAGTGCTTTGAAAGTATTTTCGAAGCGCTTTGTTTCCTTAAGGGTTGGAACACAAACAACACGATGTTGCGTTTGAGATTTCGGCACGAACTAAAGCAACAAGCATATGAACGTCAGCAGCAACTGAATCATCAATGCATTCTTTCTCATACAAAAATAAGAATTTTCTTCTTTTCTTTTCGAAGGTTTTATTATTAAAGGCTGTATAAGGCCCTAAAGTGTCCCCCAAAAAACGTTACATGGCCTTGAAAAAATTTGTGAAAAAATTTGTTAAAAAATACCCCCATATAACCCGCGCTGTAAGACGTTATTCTACGTCAAAAACTCAATATTTCTTTCCAATCAAAAGTTACTACATAAAATTTATTTTCATACCATGTGGATCTGTATTCACAAAACTCATTTTCTGTTAATTATGAAATTCTATAAATGTACTTTCCTTGCTCATTTTTATTTGAATCGCCTTGCTTATTTTCAAAATTTTAAGAGAATCAAATATTTTTGCATTGTTTTTACTTTTATAAACTTTCTTTTTTAAAGCAACTGGAATACAGAAAACAAGTTATATGGACAGTATCTTTGATGTAAAATGTAAAGAAAAGGTCAGACACACTTTTGCCTAACTAAATATTTGTTTTATTGTATTTAATAAATAACTTAATTTTTAAATATTAAAATGCGTTTACTTCATTCACATAAAATCACACAAAACTTTTTAGAATGTTTTAGTTGTATTAACTTTACTTTAAAATTTACGTAAATCAAATGGCACACACTACGAATGTCTGAAGCGAATGTTCCACACAGACAGACATGCAAGGTTTTTCTTACCTGAGAAAGTTGAGCAGATTTCCTAAACTGCAATATTCCGTTAGTAGCAACATTTCGCTGCAACGTTTCGTACAATGGCCAATAATGCCCACAATATTAGGATGACGCTCTACAGATTTCATAACCTCAATTTCACGACGAAAGGCGCGTACATCATCTACAGTAGCATGATCTAAAAAAAAAAAACAGACATAAAAATGTTTTGCTATAGAATGAAGTATGTATCAAATAATTTTATACTCGTACATAAAATATTTGAAATATTCTTCATTAAAATTTTGCTTGCCCTTAAATAAACACTTAATTAAATTGTGCAGATTATATTTTGGTAATCTACTCATTTCACTGATTCACAAAAACATTTTTCTTTGCCATATTAACACTGAGTACATTTTTGCTCAGTGTATATTTCCGTAATTTGAAAATGTCTAGCATTCCTTTGCAAATAAATAACAATGAACAGACTTACCCTTAAGCATCTTAACAGCTACTTCGCGTGGGCCCAACTTATCGTCCTTGTAAATACCACGCTGCACCAAACCGAAGGCACCCTCGCCCAACACTTCATACAGTGTTATATCATCTGGATCTATTTCCATGGCATCGTTAAAGAAAATCTTCTCCTCCAAGTCCAATTGGAATTGTGTCAAATTTTCCGACGTTGTCAGCAGGTGGGGTAAATTTTTTGTTGGAAAATCGAAAGTTGCTTTGGGATCGATTGGCGCTTTTTTCTCCAACTCCTAATATATGAGTTGAGGAACAAAGAAAAGAAAATACGTGGAAATAATTACAAAAAATAAAAAAAATAAAAAATAAACACTCAAATGCGGCCATAAAAAAATCTTTTCTAAATATCTACTGATGAATCTACTGGGAAGAGAGTGTTTATTGAAACGTTTAGAAATATGAGACAGACACAATTTGTGCCTACATAAATATTAGATTAAGCTGTATAATGGTTGAAATGTAGAAAAAATACTGCGAAATTAATTAAATAATTCTCTGTTGGTTGTTTTATAACAAATTACTCAACTAACACGTTCCCAGAAGGTTGCAGGCAGGCATGTTCCAATTTTTTTTTTATAGGCAAAAAATTGGCGATTTTATGGAATTTTTTTATAGGAAACCTTTATTGTGTTTGTGTTAGGCTTTGTAAAGTATTAAGCAACTCTTAAGTTTCACAAAATAAAAACAATATTTTTTATTTTTGGTTTTTTTTTTTTGTTTGTTGTCGTTATAAATAAATGTCAAGCACGCGCTGAAGAAGACACCTCAAAAATTACATGGCAAATGGTTCCATTAATAGCTTCACCTCCATTTTTCTGAAACACACACAAATCACAAACTGTCTTATTAAAAAATATGCCCTTCAGTTTGCTTATGTCGGTATTAGTGAATTTGCAAAATAAAAATAAATTTCCCGCGTATATTAGTGAAAAAATTACATTTTTCCCGGCCAAAAATGGATAAAAAAGGGGAATAAAATATAAATAACAAGCTTTTGAAAAAAAATAATGCACAGGCGAACTTGCCAAAATCATTTTCACAAAAATTACCTAAAGATTTAAATCAATATGTTAAATCACTTTTTCTTAGTCGTTGAAGCCATTTTGAAAAATAACGTTTTGAGAAAAAGGCGTTTAAAGTTTAATTTTATGTACTTAATCGTATCGTATGTATATCGTATATATATTTAACGTGGTCGATAGAAAGTATTCGATAAATTCAGTCTAAGATATTCCTTAGCTCATTCTAGTATACTGCACAAAGCGATTTCGCGACGTGTCAAACCTTAGCTTCTATAGATTTCTTCGAAAAAATACCTTTTTTGGACAAAATACTCCTTTACCTGTCCTCTAAGCGTTAATTTTGTGCAGAAATAAAAAATTTATCTCGAATTATGTACACGGTTAAAAATCTTGGAGTAATTTTTAAACCAATGGTTTTTTTAAACCATTTTTTATTAGAATTATTACTTTTCAAAATACTACAACTTTTTTTAGGCAAAGCTGTGCTTAAATTTAATAAAATTGGAATAAAATTTGAACATTAGTAACTACGGTTTAAAATTTAATGCAATATAACTACATTATCCCGACTCTGCTCCAACAAGACAAATGGTAGAAAAGTGGATTGCTGAATTTAAGCGTGGTTGTACCAGCACAAATGATGCAGAGTGCGCAGTGGACGCCCAAATCAGACTGTTACTCCACAAAAAATAAAAAAAATCCACAAATTAGTTATGAACGATCGCAAATTGAAGGTGCACGAGGTAGCTGACATTGTAAAGATATCAGATGGTAGTGTTTTTACCATTTTACACGAACATTTGGGTTTGCGAAAGCTCTGTGCAAAGTGGATGCCGCGTGAGCTCACAGTCGACCAAAAACAACAACGAATTGATGCTTCAGAGGAGTGTTTGGCGCTGTTAAACCGCAATAAAATCAAATTCTATCGTCGATATGTGACAACAGATGAAACATGGCTTCGCTATTACACTCCAGAATCGAAAAGACAGTCAGCTGAGTGAACAGCAGTCGACGAACCGAATCCAAAGCGAGCAAAGACCCAACAGTCAGCTTGTAAGGTGATGGCTATCTCCAAAAAGGAACCGCCATCAACAGCGACTATTACTGTGCACTTTTGGATCGATTGAAGGCTGAAATCGCCAAGAAACGGCCACATTTGCAAAAGAAAAAAGTGTTGTTTCACCAAAACAATGCATCGTGTCACAAATCGATGAAAACGATGGCAAAATTAAATGCATTGGGCTTCGAATTGCTTACCCACCCACCATATTCTCCAGATTTACCCACCAGTGACTTTTTCCTGTTTTCAGATCTCAAGAGAATGCTTGCTGGAAAGAAATTCAAGTCCAATGATGAAGTAATCGCTGAAACTGAGACCTATTTTGACGAAATTTTGACGAAGAAAGAGAAATCGTACTGGTAAGTGGTATCGAAAAGTTGGAAAACCGCTATACTCGTTGTATAGCTCTCGAAGGCAACTATGTTGAATAATATAATCGAGTTTTATCAAAATTTTGTTTTTTTTCTTACTTATCCTACGGACTTATTGAATGACCTGTTAGATTTAATACAACATGTATTACATTTTAAGCTATGGTGCATTACATTTCAATACTTTCCGTCTTTATTTTCAGATTGTTAAGATTCGAAAGTCTTATGATTCAGAGTTACTTTTTCGGTTAACAAAGCTTTATAATACAATTTTTGTGAAACATTTTTTATTTGATTATGGCGCACAAGCAACGTTTACTACCTTCATTTCAATGAAGATGTGAGCTCGAAACCTAAAAACATAAATTGTGTTAACAAAACCAGTTTCGCTTTTAGTACGCTATGGTTTAAAATCGAATAAAACTTGTTATAAGGTTTTTAGTCCACATCGGGTATTACAATTTAAGCCCATGCGGGAATAAAACTTAGTTTTAGTATTTGGCATGGCTTAAATTTCATACAATTTCGGTGTCGTCATATATACAGTACAAGATTTACTAAAATTTAGTCCAAGATTTTTAACCGTGTATATCTCATGACGATCGATTGAAAGAAGGCGCAGCTATGTCGATTTAAGTCGAAATCTGACCGAAATGTATCAAATCATCGCACATCTATTTTCGCATTTCTATTGAAAAAAATCCCTGAATCCCAAGTTTTTACACAACGCAAAATCGCTTCGTAACTAAACCAAAATAAGCTAGGAAATAGATATAGACGGCTACCAGAACTTACGCCCGAAAAAAATGACAAAAAACCTGAAATTTTTGAAGCATTGAATTTTGTAAAAACTTCTTTTGGCTCAAACAACCCAAAAATTACATAATCGCCCGTAATTTTGGGCACTTTTTCCCTAGGAATGAATGCCGATTTTGTATGGATAATTTCGAACAATTTTGTCATTAGTTTTTTTTTTTACGTCAGTTCTTCGGGCGTAAGTTCTGGGCGCAATAAAATGATTTGCCCTTATATAAATGAGCCTACTTTCATAATTAAAAACCGGGAGAAGTTCTGGATATCACTCTGGCATTCGAGAACCTCTCGGAAAATATTTATTCATGTAAGGAACATTCGTTCTCAGACCATAGGTATATAGCTTTCGGTTGGGAAGAAACCAGTCAATCCTTGCCTCAAAAAGTAAGAAATCTTTTGAAAAAAGCTAGAGAAAAGCAAGACATGGTATAACAAACTCATCAGGATATCGCTAAATCCGGTTACTCCCTCCACGATGACAAGTAAAGAAGACTTAGACTGTCTGACAATAGACTTTACCAATAAATGCTCGGATGCGCTTAACAAAGCATGTCCGAAGAAAGTTTTTAAAAAATCCCGCAAATCAGTGTGGTGGTTTTGGGAGATTGAAATCCTCAAAAAGGACTGTCGTAGATACTTCAACTACGCAAGGCGTAGCAATAGTGAGGACTCATGGAAAATATACAAATCCAAACTAGGCATTTACAAAACTGCAGTCAGGAAGGCAAAGAGAGCCTCATGGTCTTCCTTCTGTACAGATATCGAAAGTACTTCCGAGGCCTCATGGCTAAGGAAAATAATATCAAAATTCCCAACAGCACCAAGTTTTCAACAAACATTAGACACACTTATCCAATCACATTTTCCTGGTAGTGTTTACACTGATAACTCCAGCTTCCAATCGTCCCTCTCTGACCTTGCACCTCAACAGATTAAGCAGTTGTCCAGCAAGGGGAAGTTAAAATGGGCGATTTATTCGTTCTAACCATATAAATCTCCTGGTTCAGATGGTATTATACCAGCTCAACTCAACTATAGCTTCAATGCAATAATACCCTGGCTTCAGGGAATCTACAATGGCTGCCTACTCTTTAACTATATCCCATCAGCTTGGAGAGAGAGACACATGCCATCTTTATACCGAAAGCAGACAAATCCTCTCACATTAAATCGAATGGCTTTAGACCTATAAGCCTCTCCTCCTTTTTAGTTAAAATATTGACTTATTAGACTTCTCCGTAAGCCAAAACTTGATAGGCTTCTGAAATCCCAACATGCCTATATTAAAAACAGATCTACGGAGAAAGCTCTTCACTCTCTACAATCGAAAAATCACTTATGAACAAAGAATATGCGCTTGCTGCTTTTCTGGACATATCAGGAGCATTCAATAACGTCCATCCATATGCGGTTACCTCTGCCTTATCGGAACTGGGAGTGGAGGATTCTCTCGTGAGCTTCATACATCAGCTGCTCTTGGGCAGGGTGGTGAACTCAGAGCTGGGGGATCCTGTACTCGCAGGTTCGTGAGAAGAGGTACTCCGCAGGGGCGAGTCTTGTCTCCGCTCTTTGGTTCGTGGCGGTTAACCAACTGTTGCGCATCATGCAGGGAAAGGCTACATGGTTATTGCTTATGCTAATGCATTTTCACCGTGAAATCATCTTCAGCGATTAGGCATTTTTCTAGATTACTGACTTACTTACTTAGGTGGCCGTAACAACCCGTGTCCGGATTTCGACCGACCTCATCAGCTCTCGCCAGACGCCTCTGCTTTGCGCCCGCCTTCTCCAATCGGATACACCAAGTGCGGTTAGGGCTTCCTCAGCCTGGTCCATCCATCGGAGGCATGGTCTCCCTCGTCGTCGTTGACTAGCGACTCTCGCCTCGAGCACCTTTTTCGCTGGAGCTTCGTCGTCCATACGATGGACATGACCCAGCCAGCGTAGTCGCTGCACAGTTATACGCCGAACTGTGCAAGCATTCACATGGCAACGTGTCTGACCGCCTTAACCTGGCGAGGCCAGCATTATCCATGTCGAAATCGTCTCAAGTCGACTCAAACCTCAAAGTGGTGTTCCCTGGGCAACGGCAAACTGGCATCCGTCAGTTTGACGGCTAATTTGAGCGGCAGGTCGATCCATAGACCTTAAACATGGAATGTGCGCAAGGTTTGGGTCCCGCCACATTACTACTACCCAATGCAAACTAAACCAGCCTCGGATAAGAACCCCAATTACGTTGACGACCACCGCAAACGAAAAACGGACAATGATTTACGGATATGCACCTGGAATGTCCGGACCCTTTATAGGGAAGGTGCCATTATCCAACTGGCAGAAGCCCTCAAAACAATAAAATCTGACATCACTGCTGCTCTAAACAAGCACACTGCGATATCTACTTTAGCTGCCATTCGGAGAAGCGCGAATTCGGATGTGGATTCGTCGTTAGCCGAAAACTAAGCCACCTTGTTTCCCGGTTCACACCTGTGAACGAAAGATTGGCCACGATCCGCATCAAGGCGAAATTTTTCTACATTAGCCTTATTTGCGCGCACGCCCCGACTGAGGAAAAGGACGAAGCCGTCAAGGACGCTTTCTACGCTAGTCTTGAGGACGTATATGACCACCTTCCGGTTCATGACGTTAAAATAGTCCGCGGCGATTTTAATGCGAAAGTCGGAAGGGAAGGCATCTTTGGCCCCACTGTCGGTCAGTTCAGTCTTCACGAGACCTCCATGAACAACGGTCTAAGGCTGATCGACTTTGCCGCGGCACGAAACATGGTAGTTAGTAGCACCACATTTAAGCACCTCGACATCCACAAGGCCACCTGGCTGTCCCCGGATCAAAAAACGCGAAACATTTCTAGATTAACGCATACACAAATAAGCAAAATTGTCATATTTGGAGTGAGAACAATCATGAAGATATTCTCCAGGCTCCCTTAGATCCAAAAAAAAGTTACTGTCTAAATGCTATTTGATTCCAGCAGGATGGTGCAACAAGTCATACAGCGTGTGAAACCGTCACTTTACTAGAACGAACTTTTGATGACCGAATCATATGAAGAAATGGACCTGTCAATTGGGCACCTAAATCATGTGATTTTACTCCTTTAGAATACTTTTTGTAGGTGTGCATCAAGTCACTGGTATATGCTGATAAATCAGCTACGACTGACTAGTTGGAAACCAACATTCGGCGCAATATTGGCGAGACCGGAAAAAGTGATGCAAAACTTGGGACTACGAGGGTGGTCCCAACAGTACCCGACCTAACAAACAAAACGCAATCAATTTGGGAACAAATATTTTTATTTTCCAACAAAGTCTTTCCAACAAAGACACACTTTTCCCAGTGATGTTCAATAGCTTCGATACACCGTTTAAAGTGAGAACCGTCGAGCGCCTTAAAATAGCCATCAACCGCAGATTCCACCTCTTCAATGTTGGCAAATCTTTGACCACCAAGCCATTTTTTCAAGTTTGGAAAAAGAATATAATCCGAGGGGACTTTGAACTTTAGTTCATTGATTTTGACCACCGCGATAGTGCATGTGTGAACTGGTGCATTGTCTTGACGAAACAACATTTTCTTTTTCACCAAATGCGGCCGTTTTTTCTTGATTTCATCACTCAATCGATGCATGAATAAATTCGCATAATACTCGCCATTGATTGTTTTTCCTTTTTGAAGTTAATCAATGAAAACTATCCAACGCGCATACCAATAAACTGACGCCATGACCTTGCCTGCAGATGGAACTGTGTTTGGCTTTATGGGAGTCGTTTCTCCCCTTTCAGTCTTTTGTTTTGACTGTTCCTTCGTCTCAGGTGTGAAGTAATGGACCCATTCATGGTTATAAATCGACGCAAAACGAGTTTCTATCTAATTCAATATACATGCCCTCACTTTTCTGCAGATAAAGGCGCATTCGTTAAAGCATGAGCTTAAGTAATCAGCTTTTAAATTATTCAAGCAATCTAACAAGGATGTTGAAATTAAGTCGAACCCCCTACGTTAAAGCCATGATCTAAATTTGTCAACAATTAACTTAAATATCTGTTATGATGCATAAAAAAGTTAAAAGGGTCAATGTTGTAATTAAGACTTATTCAGGGAAGGATTCAAATTAAGACACTGCTATAAAGACTTTGTGTGTTTGTTACAAATAGCAAACATAAAAATAATAACTAATTAAAATTTTGATACGAAAAGGGAAAAATCCCAAACGAGTTAAAGGTTCAAAAATCGAATATAGAATAATTCTTACAAATAAGTTTGTCTGTTTTCTTTGCATTTTTGGTAGACTTCAAGAATAAACATTATAAACACTACCACCCATACATACCTCAAAGTATTTGCAACGCTCCTGATAACGTTTCAATTTAGCTCTGCGATGGCAAATTATAAACGTTGTCAATATCAAAATACCAAAACAAAAGATGGGTGCTAGTATGGCGGAAATCAATTTGACAACATGATGCTTGTCTACAAAAAAAAAAGGAAAATGGAAGAAGGTGTAAAATAATTGTTGAACGCATTGGGTAATGTAAACAACTTTGTTTGTTTATCAGTTTATAGTCAGACAAAAAGCTATAAGCATATTTTAATATTTTTGTTTTTGTATTTTATTGAAAACACAACTAAGCTACACTTACTTACCTGCGACAACAACAAGCATTTTGGTATCATTTATAACATAGGCACACGAATTGCCGCCGGGTGTATAGACGGTCAAGTTCACCTGGTAGGTCGAGCCAAAGAATGTTATTCTTGGTAAGAAAACTGAACTGTGCAGCTGAGAAAATTAATTAGAAAACGAAAGAAAGAAATGGGGGAAAAATATTAATTAAGCAGAAATGTGTGAATAGAAGTGTCGTCAAGTAGGAAAACTTTGTAAGCTCATTATTCCCACCTTGTTTCAATTCAAAGAGCCCTTAAAAGTAAAGATTATGATCATTACATTAAAACTTGGGACATTCCATAAAATATCTTGTTATCGAAGTAGCGTGATTGTTATTTTATGAAAATTCTATGGAAATTAAGTAAATGTATGAAAAATATAAAAAAAATTATTCACTGATCTGCTTTATTTATTCACTCATTTGCTTTTATATATAGTTCTCATATAATAACAATTCATGGTCTCATTTGACTTTTTATGAGTGATAATATTAATAATTTTTTTCAAAAATTGCTTTATACGGGTTACACATTTGCGATCTCGTGTGACAGTCGGCAGTCATGTTTTAACCTGACCTGAGAAAATCAAAAATTTTTGCCAACAAGCCAGCATGTGTGTCACTCTAGCGAACATGCTTCTTAATAAGCGAACACGTGTGAAAATAGCCGCCATGTGGCACACGAGATCGCAGATGTGTAACCAGCAGTTTCTGTAACTACCCAGCAAGCCAAAATTTTGGTATGTTTGCATTTTCGGAATGAAGGGGAAAGGAAATGAAGGGGTTGAGACGACTTCGTAACAATGTGTCGTAACGATTTCGTAACGAAATATAGTTTCGAAATTGGAACGTCGTTTCGAAGTTATAACGAAATGTAGTTGCGAAATCGTAACGTGGTTATAGCTAAGCGTGATGTTCATGATTAGTTTGGTTTTTAATTTATTGTGTTTTGGCCCCTGTACAGTCAATTATAGTTATAGAATAATTCAATAATACATTAATTAAACTGGAAAGGATTTAGGTTTTTATGGATGAATGAAGAAATTTGTGAACAAAACATTCCAATAGTATTTTTCAGAAGCGCAATTGCGTCTGCCTTTTTTGGTCTTATGGATTTTTATTGAAAGAATAAATGTTTCTGTGGAAAAAATATTTCCATAGGATTATGACATAGGTAACAGGGGACGAACTTTCACATGGCAACGTGTCTGACTGCCTGTACCTGGCGAGGCCAGCATTATAAATGTTAAAATCAATGGCTAATTTGAGTGGTAGGCTACCTAATCTTAAATAGGTTGTGCGTTGGGTTTGAAGCCCACACGCAAAAACTTATTTGAATGAAAATGAAATAAAGATAAAAATTATCCCCAAATCTGATGACGACTACGAAAAACTGATAATGATTTACTGATATGCACCTAGAATGTCCGAACTCTTAATTTGAAAGGTGCCTCTATCCAACTGATTGATATCTTGGAAAGATATATAGAGCTGAAATCACTGCAATCCAAGAATTGCAATGGAAGGGACAGGGTTGCTCTCGGCAAGCATCCTATGATATCTTCTACAGTGGTCCTGCGGAAACATACGAGTTTGGTTGCGGACTTGTAGTTGGCAAGAGATGATGGCATCACGTCCTGCGATTCACACCTGTGAACGAACGACTTGCCATTATCCGCATCAAGGCAAAATTTTTTTATATAAGCCTAATCTGACAGAAGACAATGACGATGAGACCAAAGAAGCTTTCTACGAGCGTCTTGAAGACGCTTATGAGCGCTGCCCCCATCACGACAGGAAAACATCTTTGGTCCAACAGTTGAAAAGTTCAGCCACCACGACAACACATCCGATAACGGAATAAGGCTGATTGACTTCGCCGCAGCACGAAACTTCGGTCGTAATTAGCACTAGATTCAAGAATCTCAATATTTATAAGGCCACTTGGCCGAAGCTTTTGCCACTCCTGCTTCACGAAAGCACTCCTCCACTCTATGAGTGCGGCTGCTGAAACCAGTGGCACGACCAAGAGTGTCGCGACGCCACTGCAGAGAAAGACAAAGCCACTCTGCAGCCAGTTGTAACACGTGCTGCTAAGGAGTGATACAGAGAGAAGAGGAGCGACGAGAGACGTATTTTCAGGAGAAAGAAAAGAGAGGCAGAACAGCGCGAGTGCGAGAAGATTGAGATGTATGGTGACATGAACGAGGCCCGAAAATTTTTCGAAAAGATAAGACGCCTGGTCGATAGCTTTAAGACCAGGGCCTCTTCCTGCAAGGGTGAAAACGGGAATCTATAGATAGTGACAGATATTCAGAGTACACTGACGTTATGAAGGCAATACTTCTCGAGTCTTCTGAATGGCAATGATGACAGCAATCCCGGCAATAGAGATGTAAATAGAGATAATGTAATAATGCAGTCTTGACAGCCATAACATGCCGTGGGAGACGATGGTTGTTTACCCGCTCAGCTGTTTAAGAACGGAGGATTCTATTTAAATGCATTCATAAGCTTCTATGCAGAATATGGTCGGTAGAATGCATTCCAAACGATTCGAACGTCAGTGTACTCTGCTCAATCCACAAGAAAGGCGATCCCACTATTGCTGCCAACTACCCATGGGATAAGTCTTCTAAATATCGCATATAAGGTCCTGTCAAGCGTATTATGTGAAAGACTGAAGCCCATCGTAAGCCAACTGATTGGGTCTTATCAGTGTGGCATCAGACCTGGAAAATCTATCACCGAACAAATATTCACTCTACGATAAATCTTTGGAAAGCCCCTAGAGAAACAAATCGACACCCGCCATTTTTTTGTCGATTACAAAGCCGCCTTCGACAGTCCAATAAGGAATCACGTATACTTCACCATGTCTGAATTTGGTATATGTGCAAAATTAATCCGTCTCACACTGAGCAGCACCAGCAGCGCAGTTAAAACCGGGAAGGACCTCTCCCACCATTTGGTGCCAAACGAGTTTTCAGACAAGGTGATTCTTTGTCGTGCGGCTTTTTTAATCTAATTATGGAGAAGATAATTCAAGCTGCTGATCTGAGGCAAAGCGGCGGCACCATATTCTGCAAGAGTGTTATGCTGTATGCATAATACACGCGAAGTCAATACAGCATTCTCTAAATTAGAAAAAGAGTCGAGTCGCATGGGCATTGTAATGAGCGCAGATAAGACGAAATATCTGGTGTCAACAAACAAACAGTCCCAGCACCCACGTCACTGTTGACAACACTTCCTTCGAGGTTGCGAAGTACTTATCCAGTGTTAACTTCACCAACGATATTAGTAGAGAGATAAGACGAAGGATAACTCTTGCCAACAGGTATTACTTTGGGCTCAGAAGGCAATTGCGAAGCAGAGCCCTCTCTCTACCAAGAAAAGTCACGCTCTATAAGCCACTATTCGTTGAGCAGCTCTGATGAAAAGACTTTGGGAGCGTTCGAGAGAATGTTCCTTCGTAAAATCTACGAACGAATTTGCGTCAATGGTGAGTACCAATACGATTGAGCTGTAAGAGCGCAAATTCTTACACCATGTCAAAACCGACTTACGGTTGTAAGTGTCACCTAAGTAAGTAAGTAATAACTAAATTAATGGATTTGAGGGAAATTTCGGTATATACCGGAAAGCTATATATCGAAAAATTTCTGTGTTCCGAAGAGAAGCTGAACTAGCCCTTAAATTTCGGAATCATTCTGATTTTTTTCGGAATGCTTGGTCAAATTAATCATACCACACCCATCATTTTATGACAATCACACCATAATCATCAAACGATACCCACTATATCATCCATAGCATACCATACTCATAATGTATGGCATACCTAGCATACAATACACTAATAATAACTATTAGTATTTTAGATTTTTAGTGTATTTTTTTTACTTATATGTCGGTGCAAAGTAGTGTTTGAAGTATCTGAAATGGCACATACAACAATAAAGTTTTGTATTACGAGCTCAAAATGCCCACTGAGTAATTATTTACCACTTTTAACAACATTTCTGGTGAAAACAAAAAATTACAATATATATAATTTTGTGTTGAATACTTTAGTATCTTCAGCCCACACAGACAGGCTTAAATGGAGCATATAAGGAATGGTTTATTGGAAGGTAACCCAATACACAATAGCTTACAGCAGCAGCTGAACACAATCACACACACATTAAAAAATTATAATTCTGTTTTTTAATATAAATATATATTAAATATATAACCAACATAGAATTTGTAGCTATTGACAAGGTTGAGATGTTGGCAACATGGCACGCTGGTCCATATCAAGGCTTTTACAAAATTTTAGCAATCTAATCACTTAAATATTTCTACGAAAATCCTTTTTATATTAAAAAGTAAACGTTTTAATTTTTAGAAATTTTGTTAATTATATTGTGGTCTGTGATTTTTGGCAATATTGTTATCTAAACCTTTATTGTTTTTTTTTTTCTTACCTTACTGACATTCATTATGTATTCCTTGCCTTCTTTTGCCAAATCCAAGACGCTCAACGTGTAGTAATCCGGCAAAAATTCAGGTTGCTGCCAACTGATGTTGAGTGAAAATTCATTTTGGCCAATAATATTATGTTCTACTTCAAGTCCCTGTGGCTCAAGTGGTGCTAAAAATTCGAAAAATCCAAAGATTATTACAGAGATATGCACACATGTGTTATTCTACTCATTAAATAGCATTGTCTGCCGCATACATTAAATATTATTTTACTTCTTCAATTAATAATTTATACATACTTACTGCAGATATTAAAATTGTTGTTGTACCATTCCACACACGATGGTGTTTCAACTTTTTTCCAAAATAATTCACTTTCCTTAGCTAAATTATTCGGATTTTTAGCGCGAATGCCAATTCGATAGATGTGGGAAAATGACAGGTTAACCAGCTTGTAGGTATACAGTTGACGTGGCTGTGGGTAGAATGAAAGAAATACCAAACAGCTTAATTTAGTTGAAAAGTTAGTTAGAAAAGTTCATGGAATTTGCCAAGCATGCTTCATTTCCTGCCATCGCAAGCAGTCATTAAATGAATGTTTTTTTTTTTAAATCACTTAAAAAATATGAATATAGAGTCTGACGGCATCAATGAGCGTAGCTACTGGCACTCAATAAAACGTCAGTATAATGTGTAAATATTGCTATATTAAATAAAATATTTGTAACATGGATTTTTTTTTTTTGACTTATAGAAATTGATTAATAATTATAAAATACGCTGGGAGCTAAATTTTTTTGAAACTCAAAAACAGTTCGCTTTTTAATTCTTACTATTATCTGTCAATAATACCTTTACATAACTTTTCTAAAAGTAAGTATTTCAATATTATTTTGACAAAAGAAGAAACGTGAAGATCAAAGTGAAGAAAACACATTCCAACGACTATCTGGGAACCAATTTCTACGTGGGTTTTCCCCAGAAGTTTTCTAAACTCATAGCCTCGTTGTTGTTGTATGTTCGTTATATGTTGTAAATTATGGAAATAGGGTGATATTTTTATCAAAATAAATACTTTATAAAATTTTGTGTATTGCAAAAACTAATCATTGATTTATTACAAAGCATTCGATGCAGAAAAATACATACTTTTCTGCGTTTACATCGAATAACATAGCGAAAAAATAAAAATTTGTATAAAGTAATATTGTTCTGGTTTATATATGTAGATGTTTTTTAAAGCTGCATGATTTAAATTCAGAAATATTTATTAAGTAATTTTTGAAGTGAAATTTCTTGAGTTGTCTATACAACAAATAAGAATGAAGCGTAAAACCGATGAAACGATTCGCCGCACTTAATTCGCCGCACTCGGAAGTCTGTGCATTATGCATTTAAAGGGTTTTTAAGGCCACTAACTGACTTTGATTTTAAACAAAACAAAGGTGTACATTTCCTTCTTTCTATGAAAAAAAAAAAAATCCAGAACATCGCCGTGTTTTTCGACCCCTAGATGAGAAACTTCCCTTAAAACAATACATTTTGAAATTGCGTTTTAACACTACTTATCATGTAAATCTGATGGTCCAAGGCTGGATCTGTTTTTGACCACTTTTCCAAGTATTTGTAGCCGTATGTTCTCAATAACATGAATAATGTTGTCTTTTAATGCGTCGATTGCTGCGTCAGCGGTTGTCAGTGTAGACTGGCGAAGAGGAGTTATACTCGTATTGGAGATAAGATCTTGGAGGCTAATTTACATGTGCATTATGTGAAATTATGCATTCATCGAATATTTGCTTCAAGAAATTGACTGTTTTCGTTTGCTGTATGTCACGAAGCGTCATTCTGCTGGAGCCAAATCTCTTCCACATTCATGCCATTCAATCGGGAAACGCAAAAGACATTACTCATGTGTCTACTCAAGGAATACCGTTGACTGTTACACGCTGATATGTTTCATTTAAAAAAAAAAATTGGTTCGATGACTTTACCAGCCCACAGACCCCATCAATCCGTGCATTTTCGGGGTCTTATGGGATTTCGAAAAGCTCATTTCGACTATATTCGCTCCAAATGCGACAATTTTCTTTATTGATATACTCATTGAGCCAAAAATTAGCCATATCGCTGAACAAAAATGTTTGATAAAGCAGTGAATCCAATGCCAGTTGATTTTGGGCTCATTTACTGAACTTTCGACGCCAGCGATGGCTTTTCGTCTTCAATTCTTGCACGAGAAATATCTTGTAAGCCCTTAAACCAAGAAACCCTTTGCATAAAATTTTCCATAATGTAACAAAGAACAAACTATTGCGAACAATGCCGAATCAATAAATTTGGACCATCTTCAATACTCTTCCTTCTATATGGGGATAGTTATAATAAGTAAAATGTGAACTATAATTTATTCATAATAAATTGATTAAATGTAAAAATAAACTCAGAATTTCTAGAAAATATGATTGCGACTTGACCTCGGGGGAAGACTTTGCTAAAACCCAATGTGTCAAACGGATCCGTTTCGAATTCGAGACGGACTGCTTTTCGGATCCGTCACTGACCCGTTTTCGTGTGAAACTCCTCTCAAAAACGAGAATCCCTTTTTTTGATTTTTACGAATCCGTCTCGAACTCAGAACGGACTACATATGGGCATTTCCGTGGTGGCGCACGTGACGATCGTACGACTTTAATTAGTGAAAAAAGAATGAAAAATTTAACTTACAAGTTTCTTATTTTGATTTTCCAATAGCTTACTAAGCACACTATACAAGGTTAAGCCTGCCTTTTATGTTAACGCTGTGACCAAATTTTGACGGATTCGTAACGGGTTCGAAACGGGTCCGTCAAACATTAGAAAGGAAAGTGCTTACTGCCGGACTCGTAACGGGTTCGAAACGGATCCGCATCCGTTTTTGTGCACATTGGGAAGGTGATACATAGAGTAACACGTGTTAAACAGGTATTAGTAAATTCTTCAAACGCTTAAAGATCTCTATATTTTTCGGTAAAAGTTTCACTTTACCCTGCGTGACAGCCACACACATATATTTTTTGTTTAAAGATATTCTCAAACGGTGATATGAAATATAGTGAATATTTCAAAGTTGAACTTTGCACACATACTTGGGCTATGTTTTTCTATGCTACCATATAACATAGCTGATTTTTATACCCAATTTTTGACGTTTTGCTCGCCTTGAAATATATAAATCGACACATTTAAGCAATGATCGAGGTCATTGGTCGCACATGCTTTAATCTAACTTAACCGCTCAGTATTTGTGCTACTTTCTCATATTGTTTACCCATTACAAAGTTACAAGCCGTTGTCTTCTTATCTAGGCACTTCGTTCATTTATATTTTAGTACAGCATCAAAGAGCGATTATTCGGTTTAAGCTCTCGACAGAATTTAATCAATGTTTTATGCAGTGAGACAGCAATAGCACTTTATTTCATTCACACTTTTATGCTTGACCGAAAAGCGACATCTTTCAACATGTGTTTGTATAAAATATATTCCTATACATAACGAACGCGGAAGTTAGATGAAACGATAAAGATTAAGTTAAACAGAGACATGTTTCACATGGAAAATAATTTTTTTATTGAGTAGAATTAAGTTAAATCACAGGAGAGGAGAAATGAACTTAAAACTAACATTAGAATTTGTATTTCTAATAACCATGGTCCTTGTAGCCTCCACGATGAACACCATCATGACCACCAGCATGACCACCGCCATAAATACCGCCGGTACCACCATGTCCACCATGCGCTCCGTGACCAGCAAAACCACTGTTGCCTCCATGAGCACCGGGCCATCCACTATTAGCGCCAGCTAAACCAGATTGTCCAAATTCCAAAGTACTGCTATGATCACCGCGTCCACCACTGCCACGAATGCCGCCAGCGCCACCATCATGACCTTGATCGTGGCTAGATTCTGACGCACCATGCGACCAATTTTCTGCTCCTTGACCTGTTTGATGACCTCCGTGTCCTCTTGAAACTCCTCCGTAACCACCACTATTTCGTCTTCCACCAGAACTTGAAGATTCACTAATTCCACCGCTGGCAATTCCTGCACCACTGCCTCCGGCTCCATCAATTCCATTTCCATGTCCGTGACTGGGCGGTGAGCCGCCGTATTTTCTGCCATGGCTCTGACTATTTAAATCGTTATGCGAACCTCCAGCACCACCACCGTGAGCAGCTTCGTATCCACCATTAGCGCTGGAAAGAGCACTTCCTGCCGTCAGCAAGACGAATGTACACTAAAATCATAAATAGAATTAAAATTCTTCTAGAGCTTTTCTTTCCCGTTCATTATTATGTAGGCAATGTTATTGTTGTTCGCAATGTTATTGTTGTTATTACCAAAAATTTATTCATCACTGCGCGTTTGTTTATCTCTCTCTCTCGGTACTTTGAATAAAGGCGACTAATCTCGGATTGAGATGCAACCCAGCATTTTATAGAGTTTTGAAGAGGTCAAAAAGTATTACCATGAATTCGATTACACTGCGTTATCATGCATTTGTAGCTGCATTTTATATTATTTGCAATTTTTTTTTTTATTTCTCACTCTTGTTTTAATATTTCTTTAATTGTTTATATAAAAGAATAAATTAAAAACACAAACACTAGGCGACAAAATAAGCATACCATATTAAAGCTATACTTTAGAAATCCTAAGATTATGAAAAGCATTGAAAAGTTCATTTTTTAACTCTCACTACTAAAAAAATCAAAAACTCACAGAATTGCATGTGTGGTAACATATGTATAGAAAAAAAAACGAAATGACCATTTCAGCCCTTGAAAAGACTTTGACCGAGCTTCTTATGATCAAATGTGTTGTGCGTGTTGTGAAATGTTTGAACACAAATGATCGAGAACCGAACCTACAATGCTTTATGCCGACTCCGAACGGCTTATGTTCTCAAGAAGCTTTTCATGGAAATTTTTACTCTCTAAGGTTTGCCATTGTCTGCAGAGAGGTGACGGCCGAACAGAAAAATTGATTCAACTGGAAAAACTTTCTGTGTCAGATTGGATTTAAACCAGGGTTCTCTGGCGTATGGGCCACGCTCTCTACGTGCCACGGCCACCACTAGCATATGTATAGAAAGTTATATAGTGGCCAACTAAAATCTACTGTATGTAGATAGTTTTGATTTTTGCAAAACTTAAGAATCTTAACGAAAAGTTAAAATGCAGTTTAATTAGAAATGATTATTTAGTCATTAAAAAAAACAAAAGCTTTGATCTTTATTGGCAATGTATTGGCAATGACTCTCGATCTCTCAATAAGGATAAGCGAATTTATATTTTTTTGCTGTGGATTTTAATTCTCTTCTAATTGGTCGTTCTCATATAATGACAACCAGGAGCGTTCCGTGTTGATAGGGGGAGTTGTTAGGTATTTTGACCGACTGAATACCCTTAAGTCCAAATTTTTTTTTTTTAATACAACAAAATTGTCTGGAACGAGCATGTGGAAGATAGAATTCAGAGAGCCAAGAGGGTTCTGTTTCAGTGTAGACTCGTTTGTGGTCTCAAATAGGGGCTATACCCAGAGTCTATGAAATGAGTCTACACTATGATGGTTAGACCTGTCATCACGTATGCTTCGGTGATCTGGTGGACAAAAGTCAGCCAGAAAACCATTAAGAAGAGACTGGACAGAGCCCAACTGCTGGCGTGTGTAGGAATAACAGGTGCAATACGCACCACTCCAACAAGTGCAATGGAGGTTCTGTTAGGTATGCTGCCGTTGGATTAAGAAATAAAGAAAACGGAGGCGCTTGCAGCCCTCAGGATGTTGCAAAATGCTACGTGACATGGATCAACGGTCCTACATGCTCATATGCGCTTCCTTAATATTGTACATAGCGATGTCAGGGAGTCGGGTATGCCTATGGACGGAAGGCAGAGAGTAAGGATAACAGAAATATGTTATAAAACTCTTATAACAGATGGAGTCGCCTGTAAAGAAATCGCTGGTAACGATATCAGTATATTCACAGACGGCTCTCTGATGAATGGCAGAGCCGGGGCAAGTGTTTACTCAGAAGAGAGTTGAGCCTATCCTGTGTACTGAGGCTAGGGAGGTTTGTGGTCTATCCGAGCTGTAAAAGAATGCAATCATTTGTGATTTAAAATCATTCAAGTCCCAATCAATGATTTGGAAAAATGAATGCATTCATTTTGAATATAAATCACATGATTTAAAATCACAAATTATTGCATTATTTTACAGTTCTGGTAAAAGCATTGCCAGGCGGAAATGCTTGGTGTGGTGCATGCACTGGACCACCGGATAATCAGTCGGTGATTAGGCGCATGCAGTGTACAGACATCGCTTCCAGATTGGCCATAGAGTGTCTTACCAAGCTCAATAGGTGCACTCAGACAAATGAGCTCACACTTATGTGGGTAAGAGGACATTCTGGCATAGAACAGAATGAAAATGCTGATTCTTTAGCGAGAGAAGGATCAGCAGAAGAGTTCTGTGGACCAGAACCACGTGTCGCCATAGGCAACAAAATGGTGGCAGGCCTTATTAAGCAATGGACGGACTCGGAGCACCGTACAGGGTGGGAAGAAGCTGTTAATTGCGGGCAATCGAAGGCGGACGTGAAGTGGTCTCGTAGTGAGGAAGCAAAATTTATCCGTTACAATCGAAGATCTTTAAGCTGGCTTATTGCACTGGTCACAGGACACGGTCCCTACATGTACCATCTCAGGAAGATGAGGAGTCGTAAACAGCAGCACACATTTTCTGCCAGTGTCCGGCATTGGAAAGCATAAGATTGTCCATTCTGGGACGTCCATTTATTGGCGAAGACGAGATTGGTCAAGTGACCTACAAGGATATGCTTGAAGTGACAAAGGCTGCTTATGTAAGGAGCATGCTCACGTATAAGGGCTCCGAGCGGTAGTATACTTTGTCCAATGGTGACGAAAAGGGACCCACTGTGGTCCGCTTCGGTCAATCCCCGATTTATTATATATGTTATATCTGTGCTACCAATATAAATCTTAAAGGCAGCTGCCATATCGTTCCTTCTTTAAACGTATTGATAATAATAGTATTTAAATAATATCGAGTCAGCACTGCCAAATGGTTTTTCGCTTTAGTTTTAATCATTTCTTATTTTCTATATGAAGAAAAAGTAAACAGAGCTGTACTTTTTCATAAAGTTTTTTTATTTAATGAAAAATTAATAAAATTTCATATATAAACTGGTACGAGCCCGACCTCAGAAAATAAGATGAGTCATCTATTTTTCAAAAAAAAACTTCCTTCTATGGTTTAATACAAACGAATTGTTGGTGCCAAAGAATGGAATCGTGAAAAGAAGTAAACAAAGAGCGCATCAACAAGTCTTTGCAGAATTAATGTAGTCAATTTTTTGAACCTTTGCTTTGTGCTAAGAAGTAGAAAAACATTGCTTTTTAAATTGGAAAGCACACAACTGCAATTCCGCTTTGGTTTTAGCAGAAGGTGTGCTTATAAGATTTTCAAAGTTAATGGACTGCATGAGCCACAGAAGATTACTGATGAGTTGGTGTAGCGACCAACGAAACAGCTGTCTAGTCTGCTGGTGGTTGTTCTGTTGCTTCATGAAATTACTTGGCATAAAGCTCTCAAGTGTAATTCTTAAAAATTAATTTTTTTAAGAATTGCTACAAACAAAATTTATTTATTTAAATTGTTTAAATTAATAATATTACAAATTCTAAGAAATATAAAACAAAGTAATATAAAATAATAAAGTAAAAATAATGAAAGTATTGGTAACACTTAATGTGTCTGATAGTGTAAATATACGTAAAAGGTCTAAACTGACAATCAGCTACGTATCAAAACAAATTTTAAATAAATCAAGCAATAAGTTTGTGAACTTATCAAACGAGTAAACAGTAATTAAAAATCGATTCTAGGCTATTCTTATTAATTAGATTCCAAATTTTTTTTTTCGCCTTAACTTGAGTCATCATCAGAATAAAAATAGAGATAAACCCAAATTATTATTTGAAACATACAAGTAAGTATATACTGAAATATTCATTTCGTACAAAATTTTCATTAAAACTCTTACTAAACTATTAAAAAAAATTAAGGTTCCAATAGAAAAAAGTGACACCATCATTTTTTGTTTTATTTTTTTTTTTATGGAATAATATTTAAAACAAAAACAGCAAAATGAATTTATATGACCCTTTAATCAACAGATAACCTCTGAGTGCTTAATAGTTCAAATTATGATTAGCAAAATGAGTACATAGAACTTTACAAAGCAATATTTTTTTTTTCTTCTTATAAAACATTGTTGAAACATGTGTAACACAAAAATGTTTTAAATTAAGTCAAAATACGAGTGCAAATCAAGGCTATAATATTAATTGCCGGAACAAAAGTAAAAAAAAAAAAAAAACTGCGTAGAAATAAGGTTTACAAAATAGTTGTGGCAACCGAAACTTTTTAATAAAGTACGAGGAAAAGATACAGATATACATATATATATTAAATTTTATGTAGAAAATATTGCTTAAAAATATTCATATTATAACTTTCTGTGGATAGTGTGGCTCTTGGTTTGCTATTTATGTAGAAGAGTTTTGTAGCATGTACGTATGTGTGTAAGATTTCGCCTTTCTTTCCAAGAATTTTCATAACTCAAAATATTTTTTTTATATAAAGATGAATTAATCAAAAATTCTACTCTCAAGCGAAAAGTTGAGTAGATAACGTCACCAAAGTTACACATAGTCTGTATAGACTGTATAGAGTGTAAACTATGATGATCTCCTCTGAAATAGATTCAGGGAGTTGAGAAGAAATACCTGTAAAAATCGGAAGTCTTAATATTAATATTTAAAACATTGCAATTTTCTATATTCCATATAAATAATATGGGAAACGTTTCTTATTGTAAATTGAATGCTCTACAAAAATGACCCATATCATTTGTAAAATTTATTCAAATTCAAAGTTAAGTGTATGTTATAATTACAATTTTTTTTTTCTTCAGTTTTCGGTAAAATCATTAAAGTTATCATTAAGTATTATAAAATCTTCCTTAGAATTCTACGAATTTTTATTTCCTGTAAGAAAAAGTCATTAAAAATATTTGCAAACAAGTACTGTTGCTGCTCTCTTTCTCTTTCTCTCTTTCTTTCTCTGTTTGTTTACCACAGGCCTCGTAAATATTGTTTAAGGGCGCTTTTATAGTGAACGCTTATTCCGAAGCCTATTGTCGCTTCGGATTAAAGCTGCTTATTTCAGATTATTTGTGTCCATTGTGAAGGCTTACTGCTTACGCTTTAAGTAAGCGCCAATAAGCTTCGGAATAAGCGCTCACTATAAAAGCGCCCTTAAACAATTTTTACAAGCCCTGCGATAAACAAAGAGAGAAAGAAAGAAAGAAAGAGAGCTTATTGAGCTTGTTGCTTGCAGATTAAAGTAGCTTATTTATCTTATTGATGAAAATTCTGAAGTGGGAAGAGAGTGGAGAAGGGAAGTAAGATGGAAACTAAGAATGTGCATTGATTATTGATAAAAAAAAATTATTGCGTTCTTAGTAGATCTTAAGATTCTGTTTTGTATTTATACTCCATATCAATTTCTATCTCAACAACAAAATGCAGATGCAAAAACAATTACTTTTACAATAGCTACAGCGCAGAAGCAGCGAGGCTATAAACATCGACATTTTCGAGGATTGCTTTTTGTTTTCGCGTATGCGTTTATGTAGATATTTTTTATTAAAATTTTTAATGTTTTCACTTTAACCGTTGTGTCAACAGCTGTTGGGTTTTATCCACATCGACAGTAGATGTACCCGGGTACTTCATACGTTTTGTATGGCAGATAGTTGCTTTTGATATACAAATATTAACTACTACCTGGATTCTTGTAATTTTCTGGTTTTTTTTTTTTTTTATTTATTGGAAATATTGTCTAGTTAACAAAACTTTTATCATAATTTGGGAAAAAAAAAATTTGGTACCTAAATAATCCATTTTTACCAAAAATGGGAATTGCCAAAATCCATAAAAATTTAACAATTTCCAAATTCTTTTTTAATCCTTGTAATTTGATCCCTTTTTACCAAGAAAAATAATTAACATTGAATTTTCATTCGCAAAATTCCGTTATATTTGAACTGAAAATCAACCCCTCTTGCTCATAGTGCTATTTTTAGTACCTGCGCAGAATAATTATAACTCATAAAATATTTGTTCAATGTAAACATTTTTTTTTTGGAATGTGTAGGAAAACACGTCTACTAACAGGAACAAAAGGGTATTTGGGAATATCTTGCCTACCTACCCTTGCACAACCAGTTTTGCAGGCAGAAACATGATTTTTTGCGCAGGTTTCGTTTTGAGTAGTTTTGTATGCATAAGTCAGTTTATGTGCGATTTTTGAAGTGTAAAGACCTAAAAATTTATTTTGTGCGGCAAATATATAAAAAGTGAAAATAAAATGGATGGTGCAATTTGTAATAAGCCTGTGTGCGCAGAGCACTCGAAGGATCATCCACAATGCCTCAGATGCTGCTAAAATTCATAAAATATATTTTTTACTTTCATTATAATGATTTTCTATAAATAAATAAACAAATTTCCATAAAATAAACTAAATATTTCCATTTATTTCTATATATTTGTATGAATTTTCATAGAACATCAGCTGTTGACGCTAGGTCATTTTCTAGTAACTGGGTTATATTTTGGAGTTATTGGGTTATTTATATTTGGTTATATATCTGGACCAAACGGTTGGTCCAATTGACCTGAAATTTCACACCAATATCAATTACATATTTCCAAGCTATGATACGAAGTTTCATCAAGATTGGACCAGCCGCTTGGAAGATATAGCAATATAAAGTGAACTTTGCCATTTATTTCTATATATTTGTATGAATTTTCATACAAGTACCCGGGTACATCAGCAGTCGACGCCATTCCACTAACTTGAATTTGGGCTGTATCGACTGAACTGCTGCTCCAATCTTGATGAAACTTTTCCACATGATGCAAAAGTGTATGGTTGAGGATATCATGAAATTTCAGGTCAATCGGACTAACCGTTTGGAAGATACAGGAAAATTAAAGTTGCAAATGTACCCGTGGGCTCTACGATCGACACAACGGTTAAAGGTAAAATTTCAATTGAAATTAAATAGTAAATTACAATTGTTAATATGTTAATATTAATTAAAACACAACAATATTTTAAAAAAAAAAAACTTACTTGATATTTCAATTTCTTTGCTTATTTCATCCCACAACTTTTCAATTCTTGACAGGTTGTGGTAACTTTTATCAGACTTATCCCATAAAGGGCGGTGGGAATAAACTTCAGTTATTAACTGCTCAATATCCTTTTTTAAACTAAATCTATTTCAACGTACTATCATGCACTATGCACTCAAGCAAAGAAAAAACTTAACGAAGATCGAAATTTTATTTTTCGTTTGAACTTCACGCATAAATGCTCAAAGCAATAACAAATGAGTTCAAAGGAATACAAAGCATAACAACGGCTGAAAGTTCATCAGAAAAAAATTTTCAACTGAAAGCTATTTAAACATGCGATATAGAAGACACAAGTGCAGTAAACTTTTTTTAAAAGCACCACAAAACGAAACAACAAAAACAGTGCAATAACAGTTGAAAGTTCAGCACAAAAAATATCAAAGAAATAAAACTACAACAAAGAGCATGATGTAAGCAAGCGGAATTAAAGACATAAGCGCCGAAAATCACCTGAAAAAATGCAAAACATAAACAAAAAATTAAACAAAAATTAAAACTGTGAGAGCGAGCGATAAAGCGCTTAAAGTTCGTAATAAGCTTGTACTATGGACACTTTCAGCTTTTTCCATATGATTATACTCCATGCTTTTTTCAGGTTCAACAATAATCTTCAGCATAAGCGTTCACTATAAGCGCGCCCTAAGGTTGCGAACATAGTGAACGCTTGTTGCTGAACCGAGCCGAAAAACTCATTGGAGCAATAAGGAAACCAAGGCATGCATTTCTTTTGCTCCAATGTGTATTTCTGCTCGGCTCAGCAACAAGCGTTCACTATGTTTGCAACCTAATGCGATAAAAAGGCTTTTTTCATTAATTCTTCCTAGAAATGGTGAATTTTCCACTCAAATCATTTTAAAAGACTTGATAAGCTTGTCGATTTTGATTTTTGAATGCCTTTTTTTTATTAAAGTTCAATTTACTATAAGTTACGTTTCAATCCTTTACATTCTTCTATTGGTTTTTAAGATATAAATATCAGGGTTTGAAAAATAATTTTTTCCCATGTTATTTATACGGAAAAAAGAAAATCGCGATGAGCGACCTCTAAATATTAATATTAGGAGTTCCGGATTTTTAAAGGCATCCCTTCTCACCTGAATACGTGTTTACAAAAAAACGTTTCCACTGTTTTCTTACCGGTTTATAAACAAAAACGTTTCACTTTTTTTGTTACATGGTTATGAACATGAGCACGTGTTTTTTGTAATTTTTCGCTCAATAAAAATTATCACATCGCCGCCACAGAAGTTTCACTTAAGCAAAATTGTGAGTTCACGACCAATAAAAGAGCTTCTTGCATATTTAATTCTTGTTTCTATAATGTTACAAAACTAGTAAGGATGGAGCTTCGGCAGGGTACCGAAGCTAAAATACCCCCCCCGCGGCCATACTGAAGTATATTCGCAGTCTTTAGCCACGACATACACGATGACATTCAGTTTTATATATCAACGAAAGTTTTCCTATTTTGATGACGTCACTTTGTATGGGAGGTAGGCGTGGTTTTGATCCGATTTTGCAAAATTGTGCAGAATTTCAAGATATTTCATTAATTTTTGTGGATTTTTAAGAGATTTTACGTTTAAAGTAAAGCCAATTTGTATGGTAGGTAGGCGTGGTTTTCATCTGATTTTGCCAAATATCATAGTGGTGGTCTATGTTATATATCAAAGCCTTTATGCAAAATTTCAAGACATTTCTTTGATTTGAGCAGATTTTGAAGAGATTTTACTATTAAAATAAAGCCACTTTGTATGTGAGGTAGGCGTGGTTTTCATCCGATTTTTCATATTTCATAGCAAGGATTAAGACTTATATTTTGAATTTCATTCGTGATAGCTTTAAAATTGCGGCTGTAATCGTGTCGACAGACGGACACATAGACGACACACGGAAATCGACTCAGGAGATGATGCTGATCAAAAATATATATATTTTTCTATACCTGCCACGCCTCCTTCTTGGCGTTACAAACGGAATGACAAAGTTAATATACCCCTTACGCATTACGCGTTGGGGTATAAAAATGAACAATTTTTCAAAATACAATAAGGGTATTCATGCAATGCCGAAAATGAGCCCAATATGCCGAAAATCGGAAAAACCGTAAACGCCGAATTTGAACTGTCAAAATTTGTATGGAAACTGATATTCGGCATAGCTTCTAGTCCGCACGATTTTGGTGCGTAAATAGCGCCGAATACTTTCGACAACCAGTTATTGCCACCTTTCAAATATTTTACATATATATAATGCAAATATTAAACCAAAGTTGCAACTTTTTCAATGCAACTTAGAGAACAGCTGACAGAGAACAATTCTGTTCAACTCAGTATTTTGTTCCTACCCCAAGTGAAAAGTTTCCTACTGGCCTATTGGAAAAGTTATACCTAGAAGAAGAAGAAGAAGATAATTTTGCAATTCCTCCCAAGGTTGTTTTATAAGGTTGTCGCAGTACTGATCGCACTCTCTTCTCAGTACCCATAATTGTCAAAACCAGCCAATTTTGCGAATGACTACGAAAGAAAAACGGATGATAATAGAGAGCACTTGCAGATTTTCTATGAGCTGTCAACTTCGATTTGACAATTATGGCTACTCGCTCTCTCCCTTGCGACAACCTTATAAATCAACCTTGATTCCTCCTTTGCTGGAATTTATTTTATTTCATAAATTTTATATGTTATTTTATGGTAATGACTTCCCATCAGAGTCTATTAACATATTAGAAAAAAATTTTTTCTTTCAACTTATGTTTCATGTGCTCAGTATTGGACATGTCAATAACTCCTCCTTGAATTTAAAAACTGTAAAGTGCAAATCACATAAGATGAAGGTTAGATAAAACATCATGTTAGATAGAAAATTTAATGTCAAAACAAACTTGCCGATTGTTCGCAAGAATATCAACTATTATAGAAAAAAAAAACAACAATAATTTTAGACTAATAATTTTTGCACGGTATGAACTGCTGTCAACAGTTTTACTCTTCAGTTTCAAATGTCACAAAGATTGTATGATGAAAGCATGAGTTTTCACAACTAGCACATATGAATGTATGTGTGTATGTGTGTGTGTGGAAGAGCAGAAAAAGTTCAAAAGAATGTCTGAAATAAATGTTCATGCTTTGAAGTTTCCGGAAAAATATTTAAAATTTTTTTTTTAGCATTTGCAGAGAAAATGCCAAAGAATGTGCATTCTTTGACAATAATTTAAATGAAACCACTTTTTTGCTACAGCAACAAAAATTTAACATATGTAAATATTTATGAAAGCATGATACTTAATTTATTGTTTATGAAAGCATGAATAGTAATAAATACTTACGTTGCGTATCTCCAAAGGCTGTAAATCGAAGTTGGCATACGTCGGAGAAAAACAGATAATATTGTAGTGACACGTCATCTCTGTGTAGAGAGGAAACAAATTTAAAAAAGGGGGCTCAAACTTGATTTTAAACACAAAAAATACAGGATGGATATAAAAATAAATAACCTAAATAAGAATATACATTGACATACAATATGAATTAAGATATGAATACAATATGAATTAAGAACTGTTCATCAAAAAAATTCTTCAAACTTTTTTAAAGGAAGGAACTTTTTTAAAGGAAGTACAAAAAAAAAATCATATGCAATATAATTGTTTAATGAAAGATTAGTTTGAAAAGCTTAAAAATATAAAAATTTTTGAAAGAATTAAAATATATATAGATGAGAGTCGTCATGAGTGGGACACCTAAGCCTTTTGGTTTATAGGTATCTTTAGATTTTGAATTTCTAAACAATTTATGTACCCTTGGAAAGCTACAGATTTAAACTACAGAAAAGCTATAGGCTTTGCAGAATGAAATTTATTAATTGGTTGTAGGATACAAGAAAATATGGCCATCAGAAGAGGTTCTTGATTTATGTGGCCTAAAAAAGGAGAAGTCATCATGAGTGGGACATCCTAAAAATTTAAAATAAATGTTAATTTTGGACGTTTAAAGAAAAGTTGCCATGAATGGGACACCTAAAAATTCTAACAAAAATGTCAAAAATGTAAACCACATGTCATATTATTGAAATTTCATAAATATTTATTTAATTTTTAAGGTATTCTACGCAATAAAAGTATATCAGGACGTTTGGCATAATGTCCAATTTACAGTCTGGATTTCGTCCTGGTCACAGCTATTCGACGCTGTTCACAAAGTTTATTAAGGATATTTTCAGCAAGCCAATCGGTTTGGTAGAAGACCTTTGTACAAGGGTTAATGAGGATTTAAAAAAGAAGGCTAAATGGACAAAAGAAAATAAGCTTATGTTAAAACCTTTGAAATTATATGTTTTGCCTATTACGAAAAACTTGTTAATTATTCAAGACTTGCACCTAATTCTTCTCAATAACGTTAAGTTTACATTTATTAACATGGTAACCAACTCGGGTATATAATAAAATTCTCCCTGACATGAGAGGATCATATTAACACATGTATTTAAAAAAGTGATTTATGGGTTACGCAGCCTAGTGTAAGTGAAAGTTTTGTGCCCGTCGAATTAAGGCGAAAATTGGTATTGCCCAAAAAATATAAAACTTAACATGTATATTTAATTTCATATTCAAAACATAATGCGATAAAAATTACGTCCCCATGAAAAGAATAACCTGGGAAAGTGTCCCATTCATGACAAAATACTGTCCCCCCATTCATGACAAGGGATTGTCGTTTCTTTCGCTTACATACTTTCTACCATTAGCGTTTATTTTGGAAATTTTATATCATGCTAGCAATAATTCTTGGTATATATTGAATTTTAATAGCCTCAAAAATATGGACTTCAATTATACACAAAAAATAATTGCAATTATATTTGGTTTGTTTGGTACAGTAACAACAAACACGTTTCATCTTTTCGAACGCTACTCATAAGTGAGTTAGCAACGAGAAATACTTTACTTTTCACTGTCTCATTCATGGCGATGTCCCACTCATGCCTATTTTAACCTATGTATATTAGAGTGACTCTTATTTGCATGGGAAAATTTTGCAAGCTATTGATAAAAGAGTACGGAAAGTTAGGAAGTCGCATTTGTTTAACAAGAAGTGATGTGTAAAATTTCAGCCTAATAATAGAATAATGTTACGCTACTTAACCCGTTAACGTACAAACGTATTATATTTTTTCGTGCACCTATTATTCATGATTATTACTGTTCGCGAAAAAACGTAAAATTTCTCAACTTTTACGCTATGCAGGAGAAAAACTAAACAAAATATGACATTGAAATTAATGATGTAGAATTTTATATTCTTAATCGAGTATAAGTATTTAAGAAAAAGAAAACGAATTTTAATTTTTCAATTAAATTCCACTTTTTTCGATTTCAACCCTCTGTGCGACGGGTTAGAAGCATTTACGCTCAAACTGTAATTATTTTTTTCCATTATTACAGTACTTTTACAACATATACTATTCTGAAAAATGTTCATCCTGAAAGTATGCACATACATACATTCAGGCTGAATATTATTCCGCAAAGTATATGTTAGGAAAAACACTTTAATAATGGCACAAAATAGTTACAGTTTGAGCGATATTAGCTGCATAGGCAGCATTCCTTCCCTTTTATGTACTAAGATTTAAGTATTAAGAATAAAGGATTTATTTTAACTACACATACTATAAATAAAGATATGATTTGTTATCAGACATTTTCAGCCTAAATTTCACTCTACGATATTTACGCTTCTTTACAGGCGGTCTACACGAGCAATAATTTATGTTATACCAACTGTCGAATTCAATTTCTTGCCATAAATACTGTCAGCAATATTTTTAACGTGGGTGTTCTATGGTATTAAGTTTCTTTTGGAATACGCTGTTCTTTCCGTAAATAGCCAAAACATTTCGAATGTTACAAATATATTTTGTTTTCTTGCAGTTTCTGCTTGCTAGAAATCCAAATTATTAGATAAATCTTCTTCATAGCAAAATAAACAAGGAACCTCTCATAAAATGATAGCTCATTGCTTATAATCATAAATGAAAAAAATATTGCAAGACACACAGTGGTGGTCAGAGAATTAGTACACTCTAGAATAAACTTAAAAAAGTTAAGTTAGCAGATTCACATTTTGCAAAAAAAAAAGATGGTTTGTGATAGTTACATTAAAGTCTGAAACCTAAAATTCAGAACAAAACAGAAAAACTTTTAAATATTTTTGTTTGTATTATTAGCTGCATTCCCGTGGACGTTGATCTAGAGCGTGGCTCTATTTTATTCGCAATGCAAAAACTAATATAAAAACCAGCTCTTTTTCTGGCTGTATTTCTGATCTTAAAATGCTGCCAAGTTTAAAGCACTTTTCTCAAAACGAACATAGTTGGCAAATCTGAATTACTCTTATTCAAGTTTTCGTCCCACTGCTTGCGTTCCTATTTGGCACTTCATCGCCAAATTGTAATAAAATTTAACTAAAACTGTTGCACTGAGATTTGATCTGATCCATTGCCACGGGAATGCAGCTATTAAGTTCAGGTTTGTTTTGTGTTCGTTGGTCACAGAATTAGCACACTTGTTGCAATTTCTTAAAACGAAAACAAATGATTACGAAACCCGACTGTATTTCATTTATAACAGCACTTTCGGGCTAAGACTCTTACCAAATTGGGCATAAAAAAAACGAAATGGCCATTTCAGACCTTGAAAGGACATTGACCGAGGTTCTTTTGATCAATTTTGTTGTGCATGTTTTGAAATGTTTGAACGCAAATGAGCGAGAACTGGACCTACAGTCTTTATGCCGACTCCGAACGGCTAATGTTCTCAGGAAGCTTTTCATGGCAGTTTTTCTAACTCTCTGAGGTTTGCCATTGTCTACAGAGAGGTGACGACCGTACAGAAAAATGAATTCAATTGAAAAAACATTTTGTGTCAGATGGGACTTCAACCTGGGTTCTATCACATACAAGCCACGCACCGCAACCAGTATGCCACAGCCACAGTATTAAAATATTTAAAAAAAAAACATTACGGGTATTCACGATATGTTGTATTTTTGATAAATTTGATATTTGTAGTAAATTTAATAAATTTACAAAAACAAAATAAACAGTGTTCCAAATACAACCCTGTTGCAAAACTACAACGACGAAACCCTATTGTATTCTTTGTAAATACGCTGTGTATATGATCAGCTGATCGCAAAAGCATTTCTACTCAACATCGAGCAAGCTACCGGCTGCGAAGTGAGTTTATTTAAAAAATTTAATATTATTAGTGTTTCGTTCAAATTGTTTCATTATTTTGTAGCAGAGATGGGGGTAGTGCACTAAATTTCAATTTCAGCTAACATGTGCTGGTTGTGCAAAATTATTCACTACTTATTTTTTGTGTTTACTGTTGAATAAATAAGCTTCACTATACATTAGTGATAGTGATAGTAAAAAACTTTTCACTAAAAATCATATAAGACTAGTGGAAAAAATTTCTACAGCTTAGTGCAACTTTTTTTTCCACTCAAATTAATAGTGCACACAGAAAGTTTTCACTAAATTGAAAGAAAATGTCAACAGTTTATTTTAAGTATGGGGTAATCAAAAACAAGAAAAACAAAAGATGCTAACAGTTATTAGCTTTAAGCAAAACAAGATTTTCAAAATTAAAATCGGTTAATTTATTTCTCTGAGAAAGTTTATCATTCCAGTAAACGAAAATAAATGCTACTCCATTTAGAAAGTTATTTTTTATTATTATTTATTTGTTTTATTCGAGTCTGGCGAAAATAATATCAAAGCCAGTAAAATTTGAAAGTTGAGTGGAAATATTTTAAATTCCAGCTTTCATGTAGTGACTGTTTAAATTTTGCACAATTTTAGTGTAGTGGAGATTTATTCACTACCCCAAAATTTAATTATACTGCAACAAAATAACACTATCACTAAAATTTTAGAGTGATAGTGAACAGATGTTTCACTATCACTAAGCTGGCATAAAAATAGTGAAAAATATAATTTTTCTTCAATATATTTAGAGCTAGTGAAATGCTTAGTACACTCAGCATTTAGTGCACTACCCCCAACTCTGTTCTGTAGGCATTTCAATTCATATTTCCAAACAAAAGTATATACACAAATTAGCTTATTAGCTTGCAATAAGAAGTAAAAATTGTAAATTTTGTAAAAATTTATCACAAATACATCACATCGTGAATGCCCCTATTATATTTTGCAGCAAACACGTGCTGCAAAAATAATGTAAGCAACGCTAAATGATAAATATTTTAGTTTAAATGGTAATTAAAATGATAAACTCTGTCTAGGAATAAATAGAAGCAGTCAAAACCTTTTCAACGATATCTTCAAAAAGAGGATAGCATTAAAAACTAATGAAGTTATTTGAATTTTAGTGAAAATAACAAAAAATGATATCAAAAAAATGCATGAAAATCAGCATTATATTTGGTTAAACGGTAAAGATTTGAAATTGTTTGATGCATCTTAAAAGAACTTTTGTAGTACTATTATTTCTGAGCATTGATTGGCTTCTTTTTAACAATTACACCAGCCGAAATTTTTACGAAAAATATGATTTTTGGAGGCTATTTAAAAATAGCTTAGTTCACCGGTGGTTGTCGTGAGAGCCAAAATATTTTCGGAATCGTCATAAAATAGACCAATATTCACTTTTAGTTGGTGGCAAAGGTACATTTTATTTTTTTTTTTTTGTTGAGGCACTCTAATGTATAATATATATATGGGATAAACGTGCATTGATAGATGCAAGAAAGGCTAATTTACACATTTTAAAATTATAACATAATAACATGCTTTATTCGCACTATAAAACGTCAATTTCAAATATAATGTATTGTTTCAAACGTTCTACCTCTCTTTTTTTTCATACAAACATACAAAACTAAAAAGGGCATAGATGTAGTTTTGATCAATTTTCCTTAATCACTAATAACCGTAATTATACAAAATTTCCATATAAGAGTTACAATTAAGTGTTCTAATACTATGAAAAACCAAAAAACGAAAGAAAAATGAAAAAAATGTCAGGAAAAATGGTTGCAGATTCGCATTATCTGAATATAAGGTTTGAAAATACACGATGTGACTGTTAAATAACAAAACTTTTAATTTAAATCATAGAAAACGTAGCGCCATCTATTGAACATATACATCTATCTGTTTTTAGAAAGATATATCTATTCTCTTTCAAACCCACCCAAATTAATATCAAATCGGTTGATAGGTTATAAAATTACGTCATAAAATAAAGTCGTAAAAGCATAATGGAACAAAGAGCAAATATTAAATTTTGTCTTAAGCTTGGAAAGAAATTCGCGCAGAGACATACGAACTGATAAAAAAGTTTATGGAGATGATTGTACATCTCCTACACAAGTTTATACGTGGAATCGTTCCAACAATTCAAAGTTGGCCGTGAAGACTTGAACGACAATTAAAGAAGCGGACGTCCAGAAAACTAAAATCGTGATTAACTGTTGCAAAAAATCCGTGAAATCATTGCTATCGATGGAAATTTTACTGAGGGCATTCAGGCTAAGGAGTTAGGAACAAATAGAGAGACTGTCAAATTCTAACTAAAGATTTGGGTAAAAAAAGGTCGGTGCACGATTTTTTTCGCAAGAATCGAATGAGGACCCAAAAAAACGCTTGTGTAGAGCATTTTAAAGACATAATTTCAACATCTGAAAACGATCCGGATTTTCTTGATTCGATCATAACTGGTGTTGAAACATGGTACTTTAAATATGAACCTGAAACTAAGTCCAGAAGTCCAGAATCAAGGCAATGTTGATCACTTTCTACGATTCGCAAGGTATTATCCACAAGGAATATTTCCAGAAGGTCAAACTGTCAATGGTGATTATTATTAAGCCTTTATAAACTTGAATATCCAGAGGGAAAAATAACCGTTTTTATTGCACGATAAAGAACCTCCTCACAAGACCAAAAAGTTGAATGATTTTTGTTGAAAAAGCAGATCTGATATCTATTGCACGATAATGCACCTCCTCACAAGACCAAAAAAGTGAACAGATTTAGAATTAAGGAACAGATCTATCGCCGTGTGACTATTTCATGTTCCCGAAACTGAAAACTGCCATGAAAGAAAAGTTTTACGATGAAATTTCGGCCATTCAAACAGCCGTGACTAAAGAACATTCCGGATATAAAAAATCGATATAAAAAAGTCGATGCATGCATTAGTTGACTCTAATGAAGCCTACTTTGATTAAATGATAACTTCCAAACATAAAACAATGTGTATTTTCATCATCATCGTTTCCTCGAGCTTCTAGGCGGAGCATAGGAATGTTTTTTTACTCTATATATAAAAAGTTCGGTTATTAAATGTGTATGTATTCAATTTTCCAAAAATAACTTTAGTTTTGCAAAATTGGCAACACACTGAACTATTTAAATTTTATTCTATAGTTTGCTAATTCTCTGACCAACACTGTATATTGCATACCATTAGCAATAAGCGGTCTCCACCTGCAATATTCATGACAAGCAATAATTCATAATATAATTCATTGCTCGTGTAGACCACCTGTTAGGCATAACACAAGAAAATCTGCAGGAGTTGATGTAAAAATATGGGTTAATTATTTTTTTTTTTTTTTCATATATCAGTGTATTATTGTAACAAATTTTGTAAGAACTCTATTTTTATTTTTTTTCCCTTGCTTCTATGGCGTCATAGGACTCTATTGCATGCAACATGCTGTGAGATTCACAGCTCAATTTTGCCATAAGGACACTAAAGCTATTATTACTTGAGATACACAGTTGCAAGCAAACATAACATATCCACTTTAAACATTAAGATCTATAGTAGTATATTTAAATAACATACCTACTGACGGCTTCCAGGCAATTTCAACATTCAAACGTTTTTCATTTGCATCGTCCACATGAAAGTCTTTAATTTGTATATCCTGCACCATGCCGGGTGTGAAACCAAGCCTTAGTGTTCGATACTGTTGTGCTTTGGCAATGACCGAGTACTGATTGTTCGCATGGACAACTACAGCGGTAATGTTATAAGTTGTATTGTGCTTTAAATCGCTGATTGTGAAGAAGTTATCATCGGACTGCAAGATTTAAACATAATTTATAGGTAATGATTTTGCTATTAATTAGGTAGTGTCATGCTTATAAATTTAAGGGGGAGGTAAAGTTTGACAATTTTTTTTTTCCATATTTTTTTTATTTTTGTTTCTGAAAGTACAACATCTGAAGAATATTGTATTAAATTTTAAGGTCATTCGGAGCAAAATTAACGAAGTTACAGTACCTTGAATGACCGTACCTCAAACTTAGTTTTGCGCGCCTTTTAGCTACCTGCGCTGAGCGGCGAGCGGCAACTGTTTCGGTATCTAGTGTATTACTTTTATCCCCTCTTTGCGTCTTAATATCTACAGGTAAATAAAATGTGTAACGTACATTGTATCCTTCGATGTAGAATATATATTTCAGCCTAAAATTTAACGCTTAGGAGAGCAGATATGTGCTTCATTTCAGTTTTGCTTCGATTTCGTTAACTCGTGCTCCGTTTTGTTTTTGCTTAGTTTTCTTAGTGATTTTGTATTTATCATCGAAAAACTGCCGAAACCAACTAGCAGATAAGGACGTGCACAGGGTGGCCCAAGAGTAAGCCGACCAAGGAAAATAGTAATGCCGCAGGATCGAAAAACGAAAGTAAGAGCGTCTAGTGCATCAACGAAACAAAAAACAAATTGAAAAATCAATTAAATTCGCTTGAAGTCGAGGAAGATCTTAAAAAACATTATCGTATTATAGACTTTCCTCTAGTTTTTCTACTGTAGCAACTTAAGTGAAGTGTATAACGTGTGATAGCTCAGTGGCATTTGAATCTTGAAGGTCTTGGCTTCAAAATAAAAGTTACTTGTGAAAAGTGTAAAATTCCAAACTATGTTCCGTCGAGTGAAAGAATTGATGGTAATGTCTACGAAATAAATAATAGATTTGCATACGTAATGCGAGTTTTAGGTCGAGGACATGCCGAATGTGTGAAATTTTGTAGATTGATGGACATGGCAAGTAGTTTTATTTCAAAACCGTGCTACAATACTTTCATTAAAAAAATTAACAGCATCGTAAAAACTGTTGCGAATAAATATTTTGCTTTTGCCATCAAAGAAGAAGAGACTTGTAAACAAAATAATCGCGAAGACACAGACGAAATTACAGTATTATTTTTGTCAGCAGCTTGTACTGTAACTTATGTGAAACCTCGAGCAAAAAACTAGAACCTTCACTAGAGAATATGAAGAGTGGCACGAGGAGCACGTGAACAAAGGACAATATGAATCAAATCACAGTGGGCCATCCAGTAATATGGAAGTGAGCACTATCGTGAAAATGTTTCAACGTTCGATATAGTTTTTAAAAGTAAAATACCGTAATTAGCGATTCCAAAACCTACACCGGAGTAGTCAATGCGAAACCTTACGGTGATAACTTGGTGATAATAAACAAGAAAGAGTGTATTGGACACGTCGAAAAAAGAATGGGCAAACGTCTGCGTGACTTCGTGGTGAAATCGCACGTGGTCGATGCAAAAACGAAATCTGGTAAAAAAGTGAAGAGGACAATTGTTTCCGGTAAAGGCAAACCAACTGGCAACATGAACGACAAATGAACAGTGAATTATGGGCTGGCAATTCGAAGAAATCACGACTCTGTGGACGAAATGAGGAACGCTATATGGGCGACTTTTTATCATTATTCTTCAACTGATCAAAATCCCCCCCAGCATGAAAAATGCGATGAATCGTAGGAAAGAAGGCTGAAGCTGATGTCTCCACTTCCAGCTGATGTTTTAGACGCAATAAAGACAATATATGAAGATATAAGCAAAGACACGCTGTTGCAACGTTGTCTGGGTGGTTTCACGCAGAACAACAACGAAAGCTACGAACAACTCATATGGAAAATTAGTCCCAAATCAGTGAGTGGTACCGCAACTGTCGTTGAAATTGCAACATATGTAGCAGCATCACTTTTTAACGAAGGCTCTACTGCTTTTCTGACCTTCTTGCAAGATTTGGGCTTCACTTTAGCACCAAGTGCGCATGAATGGGCGCGCGCGACAGACTATTTGCGGATCAGTAGAGCGGTCGAGCGAGACCAAAGTAGGCAGAGTTTTACGTAGACAGGAGCAAAAAGATGCCTTAGATAACGTGGATGATAGTGATTAGAATTTGTTGTGTGTAACGTTGACACCTGCCGTGAAGGCTTAATTCAACGTTGTTCCATAACAATTGGGACCGATACAAAGCGTCGGTCAGCGCCCCTTTGAGGAATCAAAGGTACTAAATTAGCTCCGTGTTGTGATGACACTTTGCAACCCTTTGTGAGGGTGGTGGCCTATCTAAAACCTCTTCCATACTAAAGGGTATGATACCCGGTTTGAGAGTGCAAACCACACCGCGCTAGATAGCTCTGTCCGCGATATGGGTGGTAAACCACAGCCACCACGAAAAGCTCCCCGAAGGGCCAGCCCATTCCAGTCAGCCCAGTATATGCCAGCAGAAGTCAAACATACACCGGGGGCCGCTGACTGCCCGTGGTACCAGTTGTAAAGTCCTTGGTCAGACCTCGTAGCTTACACCCCAGCTACTCCCAGTTTTATCCCATCACAGCTCTGGACTGGTCACCAATTATATAGTGATAGTGATGTATGATGAAGATATTTTCATTTTTTCAGTCTACAACACTTTAAATCGATTTTCTCAAGCAGGTAATTTTTAAAGTTGGTGACCAGCCTATAGAAAAAACTACTGAACCGATCGTTTTTAAGTTTTGTACACATATTATACACGTAAATAGCTTTCTAGTTACGTCGAGTTTTTTTTAAATTTTTACAAATTACTAACAATTTCACAATAACAAATAGGTCGATTTGTTCGTCAAAAATCGTCATTTTGTCTTCAAAATGGTGCCAAAAATTTAAAAATTAAAAAAAAAACTCGACGAAGCTAGAGAGATAAAGTAAGAAACTAAAGAAAGCATATTGATATTTGTTTTTAGATGATCCAGTGATGCTGTAGGCTGGTCACCGCACAAAAACTCTTTTTCAAGGCGCCTGCGGAGATCTACAATATATCCGTTATTTCTCTCTATTTTTGAACAAAAATGTTTTTAAATATTTTTCAAATGTTGTACTTTTATATATAATAATATGTAAAATAAGCCTACAGTAATAATTTTTCCTAAAAAAAAATGATAAAAAAAGGTATTTTTTAGACAAAACAAACCTTACCCTCCCCTTAAGTGTTTTGCCCCTATTTGTTCTGCCACTCAACCCTTAAATTAAAATAGCTTCCGTCGCGACTGTTTTCACATCAATGAAGTGTTTCAATTTAAGCCTTAGTCAAACAACTTACCAGATATATTAAAGTTTCTTGAGCTTTTTTGTCCAAATGTATTTTTATGACATAAATGTTTGATGTATTTGATGAATTAATTTGACTAATATGCTCCTCCTCTTCACTATCCCGATTTGTTTTGACCATTTTTGTTGCAGATGATGTTACTATCCTTCCACCTTCCATATCAATACGAAGAGTCAAATTTCTGTCATCACGGCAGACAAGTTTGAGAGTTAAATTCTCTGAAATTATTTTAACATCCTTTATATGGGGCGATGTAGCATTCTGTGCTCGACAAAAGTAGTAACATTTTTCCAATAGCTGCAAAAAAGTTTAAAACGAAACGGTAGCTGAAATCAAATATTTTCCTGACTTAGAAATTCATAGAAATGCATTATGTATGCAGGTATATTATTTTAATACTTCAATGAAATATATATATATAGGTTTGTTATTGTAACAATTTTGTGTACTGTAACTTTAAAATAAAGCAATTGTAGTGAACATTCTAATTGTTCATGCAATATTTCATAAAACTAAAGCGCTTTTTTAATACTCAAGTTTTGTGCAAACTCATTATGTAACATTCTATAACAATTCTTTTAAAAATTTCTAATTTCTGGCACTTCGAAGAAAAAACTTTGTATCTACTTATTTACACATCATTTAGTTTCATACATGTTTGACAACAAATTATAAAACTGTCAACAAAAGAATGCAAAGAAAAATTAATGGGATTGATGAGCAAAAATAAAAAATAAAAAATCATGCACGTGTCAAATAAATTTTTCCATCAACAAGGTATAATGAAATTTAATTTTTTTTATAATTTTACATTTTTGTTTTATTAAAGAATAAAACGTTTTTTTAATTTTTATTCATTTCAGTTCAGTGGCTGCTTGCACAATAGATTTCACATAACTGAAAAAAAAAACTTTCTGACAAAGAATGTTCAACTTTTTTTTATACTTTCGTGTGCCACACGGCGCTATGGCTCAAGTATTAAACACATTGGCCAAAATACCCATTTTAAAAATTTAAAAAATTTAAAAATGGTAAATATAACCAAAGTTAGGTAGCCAAAAATGTAGGTCAAAATATCTAAAATTGTGGGCGTAGCATGCGGTTAAGCACAACTGTTTTTGCTAATTTCAGAAAAAGTTTTTTTATATTTTAATCGAAAATGAATGGCCATTGCGTGCAAACTATAACCAATTGAGGGCTGAATTTTCTTTTTGTTAGGTTGGTTGGCAAATTATTGTATGAGGTTGGGTGTTACGAAATGTTTTCAAAATTACGTTTTTTTTTTTAAATTTTTAAATTTTAACTTTAGTGGATTAGAACTTCTAAGGATCAAAACGGATCAAAAAGATGAAAGCATCCAGTTAAAGATGAAAGTCTCCACTTTCACCCCATATATACTTTTATACCCCCCACGATCCCCCCGTATAAGCTTTTTTCGTTTTACTGAAACTACTCACACAAATATTCGAATGCATCCCTATAAGTATGCAATGATGTAATCTATTTAAACTTTAGGTATTTTATTGCATGCAATTTAAAGGATTTTTCAGTTTTATTAACCCTTTATATTTCAACTCTATAAGACAGGGGCATATACAAAATATATATAAAGGTAATGGTTCTGGTAATTAAAATAGTGTCTAGAGTTTTTTTTAATTAACCCATTTCATTCTACCTGTATGAAACGTGGAGTTTTGAAGTCTTAAATTTTATCTTTATAGAACTGGTGCAGGTAATAAGTAAGTAGATACTTGATATAGGGCTTCGGAAAGCACTACGGTATGAAAAGACTTATAAGGAAGTGATATTCGAATACAATCTCAGTTGCTATTATATATCAGCCATTGCAATTGGAAATAAATAAATTGATTCAGAAATCATGGGTAGAGATTCAGTTATAAAGAATTGACTGAGGAGTATTTAAGAAATAAAAAAACAGAAATATGTTCTAAGCTATGTTCAATGAAAAATAAACTTCGAAATACAGAGAATACTTCGAGAACATTGGAAATTATCTGTTTTCGTCAAAAAATTAAAAAATCGCTACAGCCAGTATAACTACACGAAAGAAAGATTTTATAAACATAACGAAAAATAGCTGGAATGCGAGATTACTGTGCAGAGAGCTTACAAAACTACTGACAAAATCAGTACAGGAAGACCAAAAAAATAACTTGACAACTTGAACAGCGATAGATCTAAGAGGCGAAAGCTAAAATATGTCACTGATAAAACTCTCCTTCATCAATTGCGAGCAGATAAAAAATAAATATAAACGATCTATTGGACGTTTACCACCATAGTACGACCTATAGTCATGTATGCGGCATTAGCATGGTGGCCCAAGTTTCAGCAACTTACAGCAGATAACATCATGCTCAAAAGCTGCAAAGGATAGCGTACATTGGTATTGCAGGGGCAATGAAAACATGCCCAACTGAAGCTCTCCGTGTAATAACTGAACTACCTGCTTTAGCGATTGTTATTCTTGTGCACTAAGAATGAAGGGTATAGGTGATTACAAGCTAGGATATTTTAAGGTACACATGAAGATACTTCAAAACATTATAGATGACCCAATCCTAAAAATTCCAGATAGTATGCTGACAAAGCTAAACTTGTCAAAGCACTATAGAATTGTTCTACCCAACAGGCAACTATGAAGGAGTGATAGCTTCACAGCTGATCCTGGCTCACAGTTATAGTTTACTGCCTTATCTAAATTAGAAAACGGTATCCAAAATCCAAAAAGCTCTTTCTATGTGCCATACTCCAACCATATTGGGCACATATTTACATCTTTTCTGACAGTCAAGCGGCACTAAAGGCCAGTCTTATGAGCTCAAATCCAGACTAGTCTCTGATTGTGTTGAAACCCTAAATGCACTGGGATAAAACAACAAAGTTGAATTGTGGTGAATACCAGGTCACGAAGTTTTCGAAGGCAACGAAAGAGCTGACTGCCTTGCCAAAAGAGGGCCATCTCGACCTCTTACCGGCCCCATTTTGTAGTGTTGCTAAAAGCTACTTTGCGGAAAAGACTAGGATCTGGGAAGATAATAACTTTCGGTGTAACTAGAGCAATATTAATGGACAGAGGCAAGCTAAGAAATTTCTAACTCTTAGTAGAGCGAAGTCGAAAGATTTGATCAAGCTAACCAAAGCAGACCTAAGAATTCTAAAAATCTGGGGCTATCTAATTTAGATGTATGCGAGGAGGAGGATGAAACTCCAGAGAACATTCTATGTGAATGTCCGGCAATCTGCAGCTTAAGAGATTTTCTCACTTTGGGGGGGAAAAGGGGGAGCAACAGTGCCTCCTTCAAAAATATGAGACACCAAGCCAGAAACAGTGATGAAATTCATAAAAAGTCCAAATCTGGAAAGCTAAATCAAGGGCATGCACAATAGATCCTATGGGTCACGGTGCGCATGGACCCACTTCAAACAACAACAACAACCAAGTCCCTGTAATGAGTTTCAAAACTGTTCAAGTGCTATCATTTTTTTTTTACAATAACTCCGTTATTTACTAAAGAATTTGGCTATACAATTTTTTTCTTTGCTAATTAACAATTCTATAACAATTATCAACAAAAAAAATTACAATTTTTTTATATAAATTACAATGCACCTGTTCGCGTGTTTAGTTTATTGTTTTTTCTTTTTTTTTTGTAAAAATAAAAAAGCCGATTTGACTTTTTTTTTGTGAATCTATGTACCTCAAGTCTGCTACTTAACATGGAATCAACTTACCGGAGAATCATGGGGTTCCTTCTGTTGCTCCAAATGTTGAAAATGTTGTTCCTTTGATTGCGACCGAGCAGTGTGGAGTGACTGATTTTGTTGTTGATGTTGTTGTTGTTGTTGCTGTTGTTGGTGCCACAAACATCTAGCTGTGCAAGCGGATATGCGATAGATTTCCTGATCATCAGCCTCCATATTGGGCAATACAAGGCTATCGCTAATGCTTAACCAAAAGAGAAATGTATAGCGAACAGCTAAAAATATCATAGTTCAGCAGCAATTAAAAGATGACAACTAATTGTAAAGAGTTGACAGCAAAAGCCATTCAAGAGTACTGGTGAATAAATGTTGAATCTCCGAGTGAGAGTTCACCTCAAAATAGCAATCTGCGTATTAATGCCAAAGTATTTCATTCAAAAGTGTTTAATTTTTAATTAATTTCTATATTGTCGTCGCTCGCTGGTCAAGGTTTATATACATACAATATATGATATGTTGTTTTTTAATTGTTGTTATTGTGCTAAAGTTAAGCTTTGCCTATTGAACTACGTATTGATTGGAATAAAATTAAATTTTTATTTTTATTTTTGCTTTTAAAAGTTGTTAGCGCTTAAGTTTTAAAATGCACTCATTTGAATTGGAACGTGCTTTATTTTTTTACACATATTGCTGTTATTTTCTGTAGGTTTTTTTTTTTTAAAAATTTGTTTGTTTTCTTGCATTGAACACACTTATTTCCCTCAGTGTAAATATAATGCACACAAATCTCCTTATGATGCCGTTAACCACACAAGACTGTTACACATTTTGCACCGCGTGTCACCGTGTTCCTGGCGCTCGGCTCTTTTTCTTTTATTTCTTTCCAAGTTTGGTTTTAGTTCTCTGTCTGTAAGCAAACAGGAAGCTCCCCTTTTGCACTACGTTCAAATCTTGTTCCAACTCATCCGGCTACTTGGAATTTCGCTATTGTTTTGTTGCATAAATTTTGGATTTTTTTTTTTTTTGGTTTTTTTTCTTCTGATAAAAATTTAAAGTATTTTAATTTAAGTTCTTTTATAGCTCTAGTAGAGTTGACCGTATGTTTTGTGTGTTTTTTCGACTCTGCTACTCGTTGAATGTTCCCTGCAATGAAGACACAGAATAAAAATCAATGTAAATAAAACTAAAGTCTTGGTATATTAAGCATGTGAAGTTTGTATAGTCAGTCTAGGCCGAGCATGAGATCGTGGATCATCAATAATATTCTACAAAGTTGATATTCAACTTTTTGAACAAATTGTTTTCATTAGTTTGTGGTCACAAGCAATAACGACATAACTCAGAATATCGTAAAAAAGCGATATGACATTTTCTTTATTGCCAATCTTTGGTTGGATGCAGAAGTCCGTTTTTTGCACAGAATTGATAACCACTCATGTGTGGAAATATATATCTTTTGCAGCGGTTCATATATTTCAGAATAAATGGACGTATTTAGAGCAATTCAAATATCGTTTTTTTACGATATTTTGAGTTATGTCGTTAATGCTTGTGACCTTATAAAACTTATAATTTTAGGATATATCTCGCAGAAACATTTATCTTATTCATCTCTGGATCGTATGAAAAATTTGAAAAATTGTTGAAAGAAGCATCCGAATGAAACGTCGGACACGTCTGGATTTGCCTATATATATATACGTAGCTATGTATGTGTAAATGAAAGTGTCTGTGAAGTTTCTATATTCAGAAAAGCTGGTTTGAGTATGTCTATATAAACTGTAACGGTTGTGTTTTTTTTTTTAAATTGTAAATAAATTTAATGTTTTTTCTTTCACCAACGAATTCGTAAAAAATAAAAAAAAAAATAGCTGACCATTTGATAAAAAAATTACAGAATTTTTAAATTTTGACAACGGATGTTGTTTCAGTGACCCATTTTAACCTAGTGTTCGTCCCAGCAAGGATTTTATAAAAGTAAAATTATTCCTATGGTAAGAGAACTACATCATTTTTAAATTCAAATAACGGGTTGGGATTCAGCGACTAATTTTTATCTAGTGTTCGCCAGCACCAAATTAGTAAAAATGAAAAAATGTACGTGGCAGTCCTATGGTAAAAAAAAATTTTCGAATTTTTAAAGTCTGATGACGGATTCGAGTTCAGTGGCCCATTTTTACTTACAGTGCGCCCTAGCTCCGAATTTGTAAAAAGAAAATAATTTTAGATGGCAGCTCTATGGAAAAATTAGGTTACTTTTAAATTGTGCCGACGGATTCGGATTCAGCGACCCATTTATGTTCGCCCATCACCAAATTCGTAAAAATGTAAAAATTTAGGTGGCAATCCCATGGTAAAAAAAAGGATTGGATTCAGTGACACATTTTTACCTAATGTTCGCCCACCGAAATCGTAAAAATAAAAAAAATTAGCTAGCATCTCAATTCGTCTTTAGCCTATCACCTTCCCAGCATAATTATCTACATTTAAAAAAAAAATCAACTAAATTGGTTGAAAATTAAGGGCAGCAAACGCTTTTCCCCACTTTGTTTTATATGGTATATATAGAAGATATTTTTATTTTTGTAGTATTTATTTCATTCATTCGTTCCACTGTAACATTCAACAATTTTAAAGCTGTTTTTATTCATTCAATAAACAAAAAAAATACTCTGAGCTGAGATTTGAAACCGGGTTGTTGCGCGGTTCTTTGGCATACGATCCACGCACTTACCGTTCTTCCACGCCCATCGAAGTTATAACGAAAATACTTAGATACCCAAAAATTTTCAGCAATTTACCAAAATCTTCAATTCTATTCAACACAATAAAATGAGAATAAATTGAATGAGTTAGAGTCATATTCAGTTCTTAATGCCAACCGTTCAGCTGTAGCGTATTACGAAACGGTATAAATTTGCAAATCAATTATTATTGAATTCTTCAATTTATACGAAAGCAAATGTTGTTTTTTATGTGAAATTTAAATTTTCGGTTCAATAGTATACAAAACGATTCTTCAAATACATTGGAGTTTTTTGTGTGTTTGGAGCTATATGAAAATATTCTGTTAAAAAAAAAACCACTATGTATATTAAAATGTCTGTTGAAAATGCTTCGCTTGAATCATAAACGTGTTTAATTTTTAATGAAAAGCAGTTTTGTAGAAGGTTGTTACCAGTTTTGTTCTTAGGCTGAGGTAAGCTCAGTCACTCCAGGGCTAATCGAAGGGATCTCGCAACCTCTGGTTAAAACTAGTTTTCCCAAAAAACCAAACAAATATGTAGATTTATAAAAATGCAGAATTCGCCATAGTTGACTCGAAAGTCAACTCAATCACTTACCCAGAAGATTTAAGCTCGAGTGATAAAAAGATCTTTCTATTTTCCTTTATATTAATAAATTTTTTTTTTTATTAATATTCTGGTTAATTTTTTGAAGTCAAACTTCTTAGGCGGCGATGTGACGAATTTATTGTGGGAAAAACTGAAAAATACGTATATACATGTTTACAAACATCTAACAAAAAAGCGGAACGTTTTTGTTTTTAAACAGGTAACAAAACAATGGAAACGTTTTTTGTAAACACGTACAATGTACAGCTCCGTGCAGCTAATTAGGGACAGTAGTTTTTGAAGAAAACATACAATAATAAAATTCCAAGAGTGTAGCATAACCCTAAGTATCGATACGTTTGCTATAGTGCAACCCTGGTAACTTTCAAAACACAACATTGGCAGCACTTTTTTTTACCGTTATTTGTGCAAAGTGAAGTTATTTCATAATTTGTTGAAAAATTGATCGTGCATTTAATTAAGGACAGCTACAAAATTTAAAATTATTCGTTAATTAATCAAAATGAAAAAGTTTGTTTATAATTTTTTGTAGTCACGACTTATTTTACAATTGTTTTCTTGTAATTTAGAATGGGTAAAAATAAATCTTGTGACGTCAGCACACGTAAAGGGATTATTCAAATGCACCAAAATGGAAGCTCATGTAGACAAATAGCTGCAACCTTAAATGTTTCGAAAACAATGGTGAGTAATGCTCTACAGTATTTTAAGAAAAATGCGACGGTTGAGAAAGTTATATCTGATCATCCGAGAATCAAAAAAACATCCTCACAAATCAGCAAGGGAAGATCGGGTGGCTATCTATGGTGAAAACGAAGCTGCCCGATCAGTAGATACAATAGGTGTGTTTCCGTACTCTACACTGTGTAAGATTTGTGTAAGATCAAACTGAGAGAGTAAAAATGAAATGTGAGAATAGTTGCAAAAGTACGGAAACAGCTTCTAGTAAGTTTCAAGCACAAAACAGCTGATTTTGACTTCAGACATCAGACAAACGTAAATTGCGCCAATTAAAATTATCGTCAATTTGTTTTTGAAGTTGATGCTTGTTCTTCTTAATGCTTGTTCTTACTTTACTCGGAGTCTTGAGTTCTAGCACTCTCTGTGCACTTTGTGTGCTCGAGAGAGCGGTTTTATGCTTGTTCTTCTTCTCCCATTTTAAGCACAGAAAGTACGGAAACAGAAAATAGTGTCCTACAAGTTACACAGTGTGAGTACGGAAACACACCTAATAAAAAGACGTTTGCGTGAAGCCGGTCTCTATGGAAGGATTTCTCGGAAGAAGCCGCTACTATCTGAATGTAACCGAAAGAAGAGACTTGAGTTTCCAAAAAGTTATCGTGCTTGGACTGTGAGGGATTGGAAAACATTTTTGTTTTCCGACGAAACTAAAATTAAGAGAGTTTCTCCTGATGGAAAAAAATATGTCCACCACCCGAGGTGAAAGTAGTTCAACCCTAAGTATACCCGAGCTACTCTGAAGCATGGAGGAGGAAGTATCATGTTTGGGGTGCTATGAAATGGCGTGGTGTCGGCTCTCTGCATAAAAATCTGTAATAAATAGTTGAATCTATGCCTATCTCTATAATCTCTATGTCTCTATCTATAAGAGAGACACCGTGGTTGGCAGTTTTAGGGAATGCTGGTTTCGAATTTGATGTCAGGATTTTAAAATTCATAATGTGGGTAGGACTGCTACCTCGATTGTTTTTTTATTTTTTCGAATCTTTGTAATTTCGATATTCTGGCACGGATATGATTTTGAAGGGTTGGGGTGAAATTCCCCTTGAAAATTCCTTTGACAAAATTCTTCTTTACGAAATGCCTCTTTTTAAAAATTCCCCTTTAAAAAATTCCCCCTATACATATTTCCACTTTATAAAACTGCCCTTCACAAAATTCTCCTTTATAATATTCTAAAAAAAAAACTTAAAAAAGAATATTTTGATACTGTTGTTTTGTCTACAAATTTTGTAAACTGAAGGCTTATGCATTTATTATTATGCTTTCTTCTTCTGTTTCTAGTGTGGAGTGAAAAACAGAATTTTGTAATGGAGAATTTCTTAAAAACGGAATTTTGTAAGAGGGAAATTTTGAACAGGATGAATTTTTTATATGGGAATTTTGCGTGGAGGAATTTCGACACGGGGAATTTTTAAAAGGGCAGGTTCGACCCGCTTCCGCCAAGATTTCGAATATGTTATCACAGGTTTAAAATTGAAGATGGTGAATAAAGCAGCCACCCAAGTTTTTCTCAGGGCTGCCACTTAATAATATGTTTATTACGATCAAAGATTTTGACAGATTTTGAAAGAGACACGGTTCGGTTAAATGGAAATTCAGTAAATTTTTTTTTCCCAAATTTGCCTTTTTTACCTATTCAGGTAAGCGGTTAAAAAAAATACCTTTTTTTTTGCCAATTTTTGGAAAAATCGAAAAAATATATAAATGTAGTGTATAATAAAACTATTCACGTAAGAGAGCAGGCAAAAGACTAGAGTATGAGAATTAGTTGGTTTAAGACAACACAGGTAAATTTAATTATGTGTTACCTGTGTGATAAAACACAGATGGTATACTTTTCGAATAATGGCCCTAATAATAAATAATATGTACACTTTTATTATAATACTAGCTTATACCCGGCGCGCTTCGCTGCGCTCAGCGCTTATCCCCTAAAAGAGGGCGTAGCTTTAGTGAAGCCATGCTTTTATAGTAAGTTCTTACCGAGTTTTATTAATGTGTGACTTATTTCGAAAGATATACCGAAAATTTTGGGTGCGGAAAAAGTACCACGCCCCTCGTCCAACACCCATAAAATGTTACCTGTGCAACGGCATGTGTAAATTGAGGTCGAATACTGAATTCCGAGGCTTTGCGACCTATAATTACAAAACTGTTCGAAATCGAAAATTTTAGGTGTATTTACGATCGGCAACAGACTTCACAGGAACCCTCTCAACGCTTTGGTATAAAAATTGGCTTAGCGGTTTCGAAGCCTTTACGTGATATACACATATACCCACATACGTATATACATTAAGTCGCCTCACGCTCTTTAGAAACAAATTTGTTCAGTCTCGCTCTTCAAAATAATCCATGGCTTATGTTATGATGATCCACAGAATATTTCGACTAAAAATATTGGCTGGTATGGCAGTTAGAAAAAAACAAACGGTCAGAAATAAGAGAAATGGAAAAAATTTTGCATCAAAAAATCTTATATTTTTTCCGTTGGACCAAAGATAATGCGGATTTTTTGGATTGTTTTAACTTTTTTCATATTATTTTCACTCAAATTCAAACGAATTTTTTCCTAAACTAATTTTAGTCAAATAAATTGTACAATGTAAAAAATGTGTAAATTTTTTTGTAATTTCATTCAATTTAGCAATTCACTTTACACTTTATTTTATCATCCATAGATAATTTATTTGACTAAAAGTAAAATGGCAAAACAAAAAAAAAATTTTAATTTGCATTTTAGTGAAAATAATACAAAAAAAAAGTTAAAATTTAAAATTTAGAGAATAGAGTAAAAATTAAAAATTTATTAGTGCAGATTGAAAGAACTTTTTAGTTACTATTATTTCTGACCGTTTGTTATTTCTAACTACCGCACCAGTAAATATTTTTATAAAAAACTCGATTTTTACAGAATATTTCAAACCATTCCGTGGCATACTGGTTGACGTGCGATGCTTGTATACCATAGAACCCAGGTTCGAATTCTATCTGACACAGAAAGTTTTTTCAATTGAATTAATTTTTCTGTTCGGCCGCCATCTCTATGCAGACAATGGCAAACCTCAGAGAGTAAAAACTGGCATGAAAAGCTTCTTGAGAACATAAGCCGTTCGGAGTCGGCATAAGCCTTGTAGATCCAGTTCTCGATCATTTGTGTTCAAACATTTCACAACACGCACGCATAAGAAGCTCGGTCAAAGTCTGAAATGGCCATTTCCTTTTTGTTTTTTTTTTTTTTTATTTCAAACCATTCCAGCTCACGGATGACTATCGCTACAGTCGAAATATTTGGGGAATCATCATAAAATAAAGCATTATTTTGAGGAACCGACCCGAACATCTTTTTTTTGTGAGCAGCCTTAGTATACATACATACATTTTTTACAGATAGATAGATGAGCAGAAAAAGTAGGTATGGCAACATTTATATATAAAGTGACCGCCACTTGGTCCCATTGCACCTATATACCAAGTTCCACTATCAAAACGCGTACAGCTCAGAAATTACAATGATTTTTGAAAAGTCGTCTTAAATAAAGTGTGACACGCCCATTTTTTTTTCTGGCAGTATCCATATGAACTAATCTACCAAGTTTTAGTCTTTTACTGTAAAAAAAGTCTGATATATATCCTTTTTATGGATTTGTGGGCATTGAAAGTAGGCGTGGCAACATTTATATATAAAGTGAACGCCAATTTGACCCATAGCACCTACATACCAAGTTTGTCTATCAAAACGTTCACATCTCAGGAATTAAAATTATTTCTAACCGATAGCCCAGGCAGCTAACTTAGTTATAATTTTTAAATTGTAATGAACTATAGTACATTAATACATAAGTAAATAAATAAATTAAATAAAATTATTTCTGAAAAGTGGGCACAGATATAGTCCTACCATGCATAATTTTTGCAAAGCTGTCGAGAGTAAGCGTATGAACTTAATAACCAAATTTTAGTATTTAACGATGAGAATCGTCTGATTTATAGAAGTTCTATTAATTTGTGGGTAAAAAGAAACCAAGTGGCGGCCGTGGCGTAGCGGGTAGAGTGTGTGGCCCATACGCGAGGGAACCCTAGTCCGAATCCCACCTGACACGGAAAGTTTTTCGATTGAATTAATTTTTCTGTTCGGCCGTCATCTCTCTGCAGACAATGGCAAACCTCAGAGAATAAAAACTGCCATGAAAAGCTTCTTGAGAACGTAAGCAGTTCGGAGTCGGCATAAAACATGTGGGTCCAGTTCTCGATCAATTGTGTTCAAACATTCCACAACACTCATAACACAATTGATCATAAGAAGCTCGGTCAAAGTACTTTCAAGGACTGAAATTGGCCATTTCGTTTTGTTTTTTTTGTGGGTGGTACAAGTGGGCGTGGCAAATTTTATATATATATATTGACTGCCACTTAGAGCACCTGCATATCAAGTGTTGCTATCAAACGTGTACAACTCAGGAATAAGCATGATTTCGAAAAAGTGGGCGTAGATATAAAGCGACTACGCCCATTTTTAAACAGTTGCCGACAGTGACCATATGAACTAAATTACCAAATCTTAGTCTTCTACGGCAAAAGCCGTCTGATATAAAGCATTTTTACTGATTTGTGGGCGGTAAAAGTGGGCGTGACAACGTTTATATTTACAAAGTGACTGCCACTTGCACCCATAGCACCTGCATACGAAGATTGGCTATGCAGGCTAAAGTGGGCGTAGATATAGTGCGGCCATGCCCATTTTTATACATTGACCTATAGTAACCATATGAACTAAATTACCAAATCGTAGTCTTCTACGGCAAAATCCGTCTGATATAAAGCATTTTTACTGATTTGTGGGCGGTAAAAGTGGGCGTGACAACGTTTATATTTACATAGTGACTGCCACTCAGATCCATAGCACCTGCATACTAAGATTCACTATCAAAACGTGTACAACTCAGGAATAAGCATGATTCCGATAAAGTGGGCGTAGATATAGTTCGGCCACGCCCATTTTTTGTATATTGGCGGAGAGTAATCATATAAACTAAATTATCAAATCTTAGCCTTCCATGGCAAGAGCCGTCTGATATAAAGCATTTTTACTTATTTGTGGGCGGTAAAAATGGGCGTGACAACGTCTATATTTACATAGTGACTGCCACTTGTATGCAAGCACCTGCATATCAAGATTCACTATCAAAACTTGAACATTTTAGGAATTAAAATAATTGCTGAAAAGTGGGCGTAGATATAGTGTGACCACGCCCATTTCTTGTACAGTCACCGAAAGTAACCATCTGAACAAAATAACCAAATTTAAGTTTTATATGATTAAAACCGTCTGATATATAGCAATTTTTTTGGTTTGTGGGCGATAGAGTCAATTTGGGTTGTATGGGAGGTACCACGCCCCCTTGCCCAATCAACACCAAACTTCACAGGAACACTTCCCGAATGTCGCTTCAGAATTCCTCAAAATTTCATAGAGTTTGGTTCCGTGGTTTTGGAGTCTATACGTGATTTATACACATATCCACATACCCACATACCCACATACCCACATACATACATTCATTTTTATATATATAGATTTCATATGTCACGTTTACATATTGTTCGATTTTTCGACCAATTCGTAGCCGAAAAATTTTAAATCGAAAAATCTTAAGCTTTGGAATTTTCTTAATTTGATCACTTATAACAAAATATGAAAATTTTATTCCGATTGAAATGGGTTAAAATGGGTTAAGATGGCTGATAGGTTTGCCACCTAACTTTTTTTAATTTTTAAAAATTCGGTGTTGGAGCAAACACTGGGTAAAAATGGGTCACCGAATTCGAATCCGTTGTCAGAATTTTGTTCTAATTTATTTACAAAGGGGGTGGCCACCAAGTAAAATGTATTTGCTAGAATCTTAAACATCATCTAAGAGTTTCAGGGGGTCACTGATTTCGAATCTGATGTCAGAATTTTAACATTCGAGATGGCGGATAGGATTCGCACCTAAATTTTTGTTTATAATTTTGTGAATTCCTTTATTTTTAAAATTCTGATAAAGAATTTGATTGTGAATCTGACATCACAATTTTAAAATTCATTATGGCGGTTGGAGTTGCCATCTACATTTTTTGTATTGTTACGAATTCTTGGAATTTGGAAATTCTGACAGTGGATTTGAATTCAGCAACCTATTTTTATGAAGCGTTCGCCCCAGCAGTGGGGCCTATCCGCCATCTTTAAATTTTTTTTTTATTTCATGCATCGTTGCTACTGATATACAGTCAAGCATGTGCGGATGTTCTTGGTAGATGCGAAGATAAAACTCCTATAATTCTCGGTGGCGATAATAACGTAAATTTGGCATTAAATGATTTATTACCGCTAACTAACTTTCTTCACGAAAAATTTGATAGGCAGAGTATTTATAGGGGATGCTTATAACTAAATGTTTTCTAAAATTATTTTAAGGGGTGAAATTGGGTAATTTTTAATATATAAAAAAAATTTTTAAATAATTTCGACAATATGTTTTTGCTTTAAATAGGCAAACTATTGATAACTAGGCTTTCCCGAACATCGACAAAATTTTTTTAATGATTTTATTATTAATTTAATCGATATCATTTTTGTTGAATGTTCCCAAAAATAAATTTAGAAAGAAATTTAGTTCAAAAGCCCTCCTTTAATGTTTAATTTTTATTTTAATTTTATTGTTTTCTAATTTTGGAAAAAATTTGTTAGTTCTACGAGCAATATTTCCCTATCTACGGCCTTGGCGTTCACTATAAACGCAACTTTATGTCTCAAAAAAGTGCACTGAAAGAAAGCTTATATCTTAATATTACAAGAATTTTTTGTATATCTAAATAATTTTGTTCAGCTAATTCCTATTATATGCAACTGCGCGCAGGCTGCGCAGTATACAGATTTTCTGGATAATTTTTTTTTAGAGAAATTTCTCAGTTTCGTGAATTTTGTCTCGAAAACCATCGAAAAAAGTCCGAAACTTTTTTGTACGGATTCGTGTTAAGGGGGTTTAAATAATTCAATAGAAATTACTAAGCTTAATCCCTATTTTGACTACTGTGCATCGGTAATATCAGACTCTCTATTCTGACGTGTCGTAAAGCCGTTGCCGTCATCAATGTGTTCTAATGCCTTAGCGTTTTGTCGCCAATATAGAATCATTCCTAATTTGACAACTTGTCGTTGCAGCCTTCATCAATGTGTTCAAGATATTACTTACATAAGATAACTGTTTGCCCAAGTAAGCTTGAGCACCGATTCTTGCATATTGTCTCCCATTTATTCATACCTACATATGAACAATATGAGAACTATAGGCTGCCGATGGTCACTCAATGTTAATTGCAGTCCCATTGTTTACACTTTAAAACTCTTCAGTAATAACGTCGCTCTTTGCAATTGTTAAAATTAAGCAACGTTCGATGCGTTTAGTAGAAAAATGGCAACCGCGTTGAATCACCATCGGAAGTTTCTTCATTTTGTTTTTACTTATCCTAATTTTACTAATCCTTATGTTTTGTTGATATTTTTATTTTTTTATTTATATTTGAAGCTTTACTACCTCTACCTATGATTATTGTAATATAAACGAATTCCAATGTAGAAGCTCCACGAGCTCTTGTCTGTGCAATAAATTAAAAATTGTCAGTAACGTTAATAAACACATCGTATAACAGCCCTCAAATGGTCCTGTCCTAATGAATGAGTGTACACAGATTAACTTTTGACACCTACAAGATTTTAATAATAAAGTGATTTTTTTTTTTTTTTTTTTTTTGCTGAAGTGATACATATCTCGGAGAGCTTTATATTCAAATCACTTTTTTCATATCTGTGCCATATTTTTGCGCATTTGTCTACATTTTTTCAAGCTCTAGGGGGGCAGCTGCTCGTCCCTTGGTGAAGCCTATCACACCACACCCAATTTTACCTAAAGCACACCCTCTTTTTAGAAGTTATAATCTTACACAATATAGTCTATAGGCTGCCCCTAAGGTCCATATGCATTAAAGTCTTAATAAAACTTTATCATTGGCAATTTTTTTTTTTTATTTTTTTTTTTTTGTAAACATGCACAAAAAAACATAATTCTATTTTTTACCAATATCTGCAATTTCTTTTTCGTAAGTATGTCTTTAAATTTTTAAATAAGTTTTCAGATTTTAAATGGGGTTTTTTGTTTACGTGACAAGTTTTTATTGGAAAACGTAAACAACAATGGAACAGCTTAGTGCAAAAATGTTTTATTGCCAACATCATCAATACTTCTTCCTTCCTGCTGCGTAAAGTTTACATGAAAATTATTTCGTTTGATGCAAAATTGCATATTTTTTTTTTATTGTACCAAGTCTTTCAGCTTAAAGTGTAATAAATGTGACATCGAACTTTTTTTATGCATTATATCTAGCACATATATACAAAATTTATTGACAATTTCTCCGAATATGGGAAAGAAAAAGCCTTTTGTTTCAACTACTTTAAAGATTTATTTAAAAGAATATGATGCTTCTGCTCAGATCATAAAGTGCATTCACTTACAACACTTATGTCTCAACTTTGCTTAAACATTAAGTTTCACACACTTCTAAACTAGACACTGTTGATGTCCCTTTAATCACAAAGCACTTAAAATTCAATCGATGATAAGAAGCTATACAGAGCATTGAACTATTGTGTTTGGCCTAAACAAGCAACAGTTAGTTGGATGGTGAAAACCTTAACAATTATGTCAGAGGAACGAACGTTTATACAGCGTGCAGCATAAACATCAATGTCACTGTTATCAAAATTTGCATCAAATTTCAGTTCATTGTTTGACTTATTGAGTGCACTGCTGCGTGGCTTTGAATATGAAATTTCAATTAAAAATTAAAAACGTTGACATGTTTTTCGCTCACTTTAACATTTTCATTTTAAACATTCACAGATATTCTTTGTTTCATATAAAATGGTATTCACAAAAAGTCACAAATCATGGGTTTAATTTAACGCATGTGTGATTGAAGTTTCAATTGATTTTTTTTTGTGTTTAAAGTTAAATAAAATATAAAAGTTAGAATATATAATGATTAATGTAAAATTTATGCAAGCAGTGGTTTAACAAAAAATCCATCCAAATCATTTTTAATTTCCAAGAACATATTTCCAATGAGCATATAATAAAAATGTGAATTGAAACCTTGTTTAAGTATAAAATTATTTCTCATCTCTGAAAGTATCAGTTGTTTTTGTTAACATTTGCAATTTTGACAATTTTTTTATATCAAACAATGTTAGTGATTTCGCCAAAATGAACCAAGTGAAGTGAAAACAATACTTCGCCACAAATTTAAACTCTATTAAACGTTAAAACGTACGTGAATGAGCTTAGAAGTGATTGCACCAGCTTGGTTCATGATGGTCGTTCGGGACGGACAAAAACTGTAACCACCGGCGAAAACGGTTTTGGATGATTGCTGAATTAAATTTCGATAGCTTGCTGTGGCTGTGGCTGTGGGTCTATCGCAGGGACCAGTTTGGAAAATTTAATTTAAGCGTTTGCTTTATCTAGGCCAAAAACACATTCGCAAGAACACTTGCAAGACTCTGATGAAGAGATTTAAGCGAAACGAATAGTATTTTTTGAGCAGATTCATCCCTGCGGATGAACTTGAATGCACCACTATACTTTTGAGACAAGACAACAGTGGAAACAGTGGACAGAGATATGCACCTGCCTCAAAGAAGTCAAAGACGGTGCATTCGACGGGAGAGGTCATGGCAAATGTTTTTTGGGGAAACAATTTACTAGTCGAATACCTAAAAAAGGATCAAACTATGCTGCTGGTGTATACTATGCAGCATTTTAAAGTTTATGAATTACGATTTCAATTGCTTGACCACCTCACTTATTTATTGCATCTGGCCCTAAGTGACTATTATTTGTTTCCAATGTTCAAAGTTTGGTTCGAAGGAAAGAAATTTGGACAAACCATACCATAGCCATAACATACCATACCATACCATACCATACCATACCATACCATACCATACCATACAATACCATACCATGCCATACCATACTATACCATACTATACCATACCATACCATACCATACCATACCATACCATACCATACCATACCATACTATACCATACCATACCATACCATACCATACCATACCATACCATACCATACCATACCATACCATACCATGCCATGCCATACCATACTATAGCATACCATACCATACCATACGATACCATACCATACCATACCATACCATACCATACCATACCATACCATACCATACCATACCATACCATACCATACCATACCATACCATACCATACCATACCATACCATACCATAAATTGTCCATATCATAAATTGTGCAAAATATATAGTCCTTTCCTTGTTATCATGGCTTTTGTAATTTTAATTTTCGGTTACTTTCAGCTACTTGAGGCTGCGCAGACTGTCTGCAAGATCATAGAAACTGACTTAACCTATTCTAGGTTCGAATAAATAGTCCTCTCCATATTATTATGGCATTTTTAAGTTTTATTTCTGGTTACTTTCAGCTACTTCTGGTTGCGCCTTCTCCATGTAAGATAATAGAAATTAACCTTATCTACTCTTGTGTCAAATATATAGTTCTTTTATGCTGTTGTAGCATTTTAAAGTTTAATTTGCGCCTAATGCGCCTGGTTGCGCCCACTCCACCCTGCGCTTAAGATTATAGAAACTGATCTAATCTACTCTTGTGCCAATTATATAGTCCTTTCCATAGTATTATAGCGTCTTTAAGTTTCATTTCCGTTTTTTTTTTCTACTACAGCAGCTTACCAAATTTCATTGCTGTAGCATCAATGTGTAGTGATATATACTACTAATCATATTATTATAGTGTTTTAAGTTTAATTTCAGGTTAAAGTCGGCTACTTCCGGTAACACCTACTGAAGTTGATCGACGTATTCTACTCTCGTGCCAAATGTCAAGCCAATTTACTTCCGGTTACATCCATTTCGAGCAAAATGATAGAAACTGGCCTAATGTATTTCTGTGGCAAATTTCATCATTGCAATATACCATAAATGTGTAACGAAATGTTGTCTTTTCAATATCAACGAAATTTTTTTTAATATTCCACCCACGAAAATTGGAGTGTGGCTTGATACAAAGTACTTTATTTTTTGTCACACAATGATGTTTATATTTAGCATAAAGGATAACCAGATTAATGAATAACATAAGGTATGTAAATAAAGTTCATGCCAATAAATGGCAACGAGTTAAGATTTAGAACTGAAACTGATAAAATAAATTTAATCGCGAGCAATCACCACTTTTGAGTTTTTTGTCTCACAATAAATTTTATTAGAAAATTTTTGTTAGAGAAAAAGAGTTTGTAATACTTCAAATGAAAATGGAACTGCCAGACAAAAAACCCGAATAAGGTGATTGCATACATTACAAAATAAGTCCATTAATTTACTTAAGGAATAAGATAAATTATGTACACACTAACGGTTAAAATATGTTATGTTTGAACTGGGGGTTAAGTAGAAGCCGTAATAATAATAAATAAATAATAACAAAAAACCGGTTCATAGCAACAAAACTCTTTGCCTATTAATTATATAGAATATCTGTAACTCATGATGAATGACAAAAAAAGCCACACGTCCTCTGACACTTTTATTGTATGTTTTGTAAGTACGAATATGTAATAATTGATTGAATAAATTTAATTACAAAAGAGAAAAAAAAAAGAAAATTAATGTTATGCCAGATAGTCTTGGCTTTGTTGAACTGTCAACAACATACATAGACAGTTATGGCGAAGAACATAGATTTCGTTTACACACAACATGCAGCTGACGGTGGGGAGAGACCCAAGCATGTCTTTTAAGATTTCTCAGTTTTTGTGATTTCTCTTATCTGGTCTAGAGTGACCAACGGGAAGCACTCTTAATACAATTGGGCTGGTATATCCTTAATTAGAGAGCAGGCTCTAAATATAAGCGAGATTTAAGATAGGTATGGAGTCTGCACACCACATACACAAGACACACATACACGCATATGGGCATTTCCGCCGAAAAGTCCACCGTGACACGAAAATTAAAAGCTATTAAAAACTTATTATTTAATGATATTATCTTAGATATAAATTCATTTACCATGATGATCAAATCGTCTGTACTGTTTCACAAATGTAATTTTTCTTTTTAGTTAATGTTTTGTAAATTTTTCGTAAACGTTTTTGTCTTAGTAAAAATGGAAGGCATTGGCTAAAAATAATGAAAAATGGTTGAGGCAAGGAGAGGCAGAATATATTAATTTTTTTTTAATAACTAAATCATATGATTACTTAATTACCTAATTAATTAATTACCCAAATGAATTACAATGGAAAAAATGTCACGTAACGCCATGTCTCGTAACGTTTCATACGTAGCCCAATAAAAAAAAAACGAGAAAAGGTTTTTAAATTTGATTACTTTGAAAATAAACTTATACTATTTCAAATCGTTCTAAAAAAAGTTTAATATTAAAACTCTTGCCAATTTACAGAATTTTACTAATTTTGTGATACAAGTCAGAAACCACTTCTATTTTTTGTCACGTAACGTATCATTTTTGGTGGCTTCTATCTAAGAGCCGAACTTTTGACAACTCTTAGGTCTTACACCCTGTATAGTGTGCTTAGTAAGCTATTGGAAAATCAAAATACGGAACTTGTAAGTCAAATTTTTCATTCTTTTTTAACTCATTTAAGTCGTACGATCGTCACGTGCGCCACCACGGAAATGCCCATATACAACGTACAACTCGTCAAGGAGTCTTTTTCAACTCGTCATTGAATTGCATTCAATTGACACAATTTTACGTGACGAGTTGTATGTTCATGAAAGCGGTGATTCCGACCCCTGCTTATAAGAATTGATCACCCGAATCGATTAAATAAATAAGAACCGATAAGATGTCAAAAGAACCAAGCACCTATTATAAGAACCGATCACAAGAAGCGATTAAATAAATAAGGACCAATTAGATTAAATAAATAAGAACCGATTAGATGTTATAAGAACCGATAAGGTGTCACAGATTCGATAACCTGTTTATAAGAATCGATCACCCGAACTGATTAAATAAATAAGAACCGATTAGAAGTTATAAGAACCGATCACCAGAACCACTTCAATAAGAACCGTGTAACGAACCCCGGTATCGTTACAACCTTTTTCAGCTGAGGTATCCTCAGCGGCTGTCCAGGTTCCTCTCAAGACGATCTATGGGGTTTTGTAGATCGCTTGACTTTGTTGGAAGGTCCTTTGTTGTTATCTGATTGTATCTGTATTGTGGTGGATGTCGATGTTGTGGACGTTATAGCTTGGTCAGCCGTTCCCTTTTGGGGCTCTTCACGAAAGGTCTCTTTGTGTATTTGTCTTCACAGATTGGTTGGTGAAGGTGACCTCTGCGATGGTGAACATGCCCTGGGTGATCACTGCTGGTGCTACTGGCGTAACTGTACCTTGCTAAGCGGTACCCTCCGTTATACTTTAAATTGCTCTTTATAGGCTGGTGGCGTGATGCGTAGAAATTGCCGTATCTCTGCTTTATTCTGTGTGCGTATGTGTATTTTATTATCGTGTTGATCTTGAATCTGCTAGTAGCGCTCCTCCGGTCTTGCCTCGTTCGGTGGTGAGTTTTACTCGTTGAGAGAGATGGTGAAAATACTCCGAAGGTGAGTATCTCGTTGAGAGCAGTGGTGAGGGTGGCAGCTGATTGTTACCGACCAGGCCTCTACCTCAATGACACGACTCAAAGGAGTGGAAAAGTCACGAGGTATGTATTCTCGTTAAGAGTGATGGTGAGAGTGCCAGCTGAGTGTAACCGACTGGCCTCTACCTCAGTGACACCATGGTATAATGATTTACAAGGTAGGAGTGACAGTTCTGTTGGTGATTTGGAGTTGTCAAAAACACATTGAAAAGAGAAAACGAAGAAGCAGCAAAAGAGATGACAAGTTAAACTTTGTATTGATTTGCCAACTCCCGATCGCTGCTCGTGAGAAAAAAGGTAGTTGTCAAGGCTACCTTGTAAATTATTGTATCCTGAGTGACACAACTCAATGGAGGGGAGTTCTCTGAAGGTGAGTAACTCGTTGAGAGCAATGGTGAGGGTGGCGACTGACTGTGGCCGACCTGGCCTCTACCTCAGTGACACGACTCAAAGGGAAAAAGTAAAGGAACGGGAGCAAGGTATGTCCGAACAGTTTACGAGCCACAGCCAGACTAAACTATGAAGCGAAAGTAAACTAGCTGCTATGCTGGTAAATGAAAACACGTCAGTTCAGTTCTGTAGCTCGATTACAACTCATCTTTATTTTAACTTCAAACTTCAAGGTATATTTAACAAGGTAGTGTCGTCTCGGAGCAGCGGGTACCGCAGCTGTCAAACACACACAATGCGAATAAAAGCAAAACAAATAACAAAATTTGCAAATTATAACATCACATGTGTTTGACAGCTGCGGTACCCACCGCTCCGGGATGACACTATCTTGTTAAATATACCTTGTGACTAAGTATTGGCTGCTGCCAGTGGTGCATATATAATACATTTTATAATTAATTTAATGCAATTCTATGGTAGTATGTAGTAAATAGTTTAGTACTTAGATATTGAGATAGTGTACTGTATGTTTGTACTAAGTTTTAAAAATATATTTACAATAGGTGTAGAAAAATGTAAATGATTAATCTTATCATTCTGCTTGCTGTGAATTTGCGTTACGTAGTAGGGCTTGTAATATATTATAGGCAAGGTAAATACTATATTCTTACAGTGGCGTCCCCTTGTAATGATCCTGGTGTGGTTTCGGTGTATTCCAGCGACGATATGTCTGGATATGGATGGTATGTCGATGTTATGCGTGGGCGTGGAGCATATGTAGGGCGTTGTGTGTGTCTGTTTGCGACGATTTAGTGGGACATAGGTTCGTCGCAACCGATTACATGTAAAAAGAACCGATCACCCGAACCGATTAAGCAAATGAACCGACCACCCAGACCAACTAAATTAATAAGAACCGATTACCTGTCATAAAGAACCTAGTACCCGTTACATACCATAACTTCCGACTACATACGCTATACTGCAAAGATTTTGTAAAATATAATAAGAACTATCATAGGGAATTGAAATTATTCAATAAAGATTTTAATTTTAATTGCGTTCTTATTTGTTGGAGGTTAAGTGGATCCTTTAGAGTTATGAGTTTTACCTCAGCCTTAGATAAACCACGTTATACTTCTCTTATTATACCATGGATACGCTGAACATTTATTTTGTGTCGACAGATCGATGCGTTGTTCATGTTTGGACCTTGCCATGATTTCGTCTAATATCATTTATTATATATCAAGTTGTTAATGATTCTTTGAGTCTTTGAATGATTATTTTTTTCTATTGATTGGAGCTATGAAAATTTTAGAAGAGGGATTTAATTCATATGTTCCTTTAAAAAAACCCAAACGGACAAACAAATTGCCATGGTACAATCACAGATTGTTTCACCTTAAAAACTTAAGAAATAAGGCACAGAAAAAATTGAAAAAAACCAACTCTGATGAAGATAAATCTATATTTGTACAGCTCAGACGTGAATTTGAATTTTTATCAAACTTTCTGTACAAAAATTATGTTAGTTTAATGGAACAAAATATAAAAGACAACCCTAAGTCTTTTTGGACTTTTTATAATTCTAAGCGTAAATGCTCTGGATTTCCTAAATCCATGGAATTCAGAGGCGTTAAAGCCAACAATAATAAAGAAATCTGCGAGTTATTTGCACAATATTTCGTATCAGTCTTTGATAACATTAGCCAGACCTATGGTCCTAATAAATTTCCGTTTGGTTCAGAAGTATTTAATATTGGAAGCTTACAGATATCAGAAAATGAAGTTATTAAAGCACTTCAAAGAATTGACTGTTCTAAGAGTGGTGGGTACGATTTATTGCCACCAGTTTTCTTAAAATCTTGCGCTTATTCTCTTTGCACTGCACTATGTATTATTTTTAATAAGTCTCTCTTAAGTGGAATATTTTTAGATGAATGGAAATTAGCATATGTTTCCCCATTATTCAAATCTGGACAGAAGTATCTTATTGAAAACTATAGACCAATTGTTAACTTTCTGTGATACCGAAACTTTTAGATAAATTAGTTGCCGAATAATTGTTTTCTGAAGTGCGGAATTACATATATCTCGACTGTTCAGCATGGATTTTTCGCTGGTAGATCCACTAGCACAAATTTAGCTTTTTTTTCAAATTTCTGCATGAGTGCCATAGAGAAAGGCTTCCAAGTTGATGTGTTATACACAGATTTTGTTAAAGCTTTTGATAGCTTAAGCCACAAATTATTGGTTTCCAAATTAGGTAAGCTAGGTTTTCACTCTAACTTTTTAAAATGGATGAACTCGTACCTTATAAACAGAAAATTATTCATAAAAATTGAAAACAGTTACTCTTCTATGGTTCATGTTACCTCAGGTGCTCCCCAGGGAAGCCATTTAGGGCCACTTTTGTTTATTTTATATATAAACGATATACCAAGTCAATTTAAGTTCTGTCAAGCTTTGATCAGTTATTAAAAATTCCTCTGAGTGCTTAAAATTTCAAGCAGATATTAACGCTATTCTGCTCTGGTGTGAGGTTAATGGCTTAGAATTAAATTTTTCCAAGTGCCATATCTTAACCTTTTATCGAAAAAATGTTCGCATTACACACCAATATTCATACAGAGACAACAATTTTTTCAAAAGACCAACAACCGTTAAAGATCTTGTCATTTATTTTGATCGTTGTTTCCCATTTAAAACTCATAGAGACTACGTTATTTCGAGGGCAAACTCTCAACTAGGTTTTGTTTAAAGAAACTCCAAGGAGTTCTCTGATCCACATACAGTGAAATCCATTTTTATGAGATTGGTCAGGTCCCTTTTTGAATATTCCAGTGTTATTTGGAGCCCTTCATATGCAGTTGATGTTAACAGAGTCGACAAAGTGCAAAAAAGATTTTCTCGCTTTGCTCTGCGTAACTTATACACATATCGGGACATGCCTTCGTATATTGTTCGTTGCAAACTTCTTGGAATTCATACTCTGGAGCAAAGAAGAAAACAATTTTCAATATTATTTATTAAGGACATTTTAGATGGCAAAATCCAATGACCAGAATTGCTGGAACTTATCTATTTGTATGCGCCAATAAGATGCCTATTATATTTTTCCTCATAAAACTAACTTTACGCAAAATGAGGTCATCTCTAAATGTTTAAGTCTATGTAATACTGTTGCTAGCCATGTGGACTTCAGTATGAATAGAGAAATATTTAAGAAAATTTTAGTTGAAATGTTATCTCTAGTTTAAGATATTTAGGTTAAGTTGCTGTATTATATCTGTGAGGGTAGTTGCCCAGTAGATGAAATAAATAAATAAATAATGATGTAGTTGGTACCTTTTATGTTTCTGCCACGTTATACTCCTTTTTTAAGTTGCAACGAAATTTTACCACTTTTGTGTCTAGCTTGTGAATTTCAGAGCAATATCCGGATATTTATAACAAGCGCGTTCTTACTGAAGGAGGTATACGGTTTTTGGAACCAGGTTACATCCATATACCTGACCAGCATCATCATTTGAATCTATTAAACCATATCTGTGCTTAAGAGGAAAATATTAATTTAATTTGTAGCATCGATGAAAGCGATTTTATAAACACACACACATCCTATAGAAGCTGATGTCATAAAATGTTAATTTCTTACACATATGCATTTTAAAGGTTATTTTCGTCTTCAAAAATACTCTTATATACAGGAACTTAAGGAAAGACTAAGCCGTATATGTATGTATTCTTTACTAATATTTTATGAATTGCACAAACATCTTGTTGTCATTTATATAGGTGCTTTTGTGATAAATTCTTATATTTTGTTATATGCAATAAAATTTCCTCTGAAAAGTAACTAGAAAAAAAAAAAATAAATGTAAAATAAATCGAATTTTTCTCTCGTAATTTTATTCATGATAGGTAATTTTTCCTTTGGAAAAAAGTTTCCCTTTTCGAACATTGCTAACGAGTTCTATGGAAAATTTTATTGCCGATATGTATATGTATACGACTGTATACAGTAGATTTTTATGTTGTTTCTTACATGTCATATTTTAAACTTTTTAAATTAACTCTAATTTTAAAATGAAAACTTTTTAGCTGTTATAATTTCATAGACGTTCCTCTTCGAAAATGCACATCATGGCGTATGAGTATCATTTAATTCAATAACTAATAAATCTTTGCGTAATTTGTTTGCTTTTTATTTCCTTTCTTAAACAGCTTTTCTAATTTGTAAAACGCATCATTTTTCCTTTCTTAATGCTGTATTTTTATTATGAAATTTAATTAGCAAAATAATTATTCAAAGTAAATGAAGGATATGCTTTCAAAAATTTACAGTAAACTTAACAGAAAAAAAATTATATTTTCTAACCAATACAAATGTAGCTTAAAATATTTGATAGCTGTTCTTTGTCTATGCGACTATATCTAGATTACATTCTCTTATCCTATTTACCCTACCACTTAAAACAAGTATATCCAAACCATTCATTTTACTTTTTTCCGTTGGTTAAAACATTCCTCAAGCTCTTTACAATCCAAATATATCATTTAATAAGCTTTAACTTCCAAATTCGCAGTAAGGAAGAGCACAGCTTGATACAAATGTGTTTACTTGCAATTATTCTTGAAGACATTCTTGGTGTGTTTTTCAAATTAATAACTTTATTTAAAGCAAAAATAAAAGAATGCTAGCATAATTCTCCAGAAAATTACTTTCTCAAGATTGATAATGTTGTCAAAGCATATCTAGTACCCAAGTATGAATATATTTTGCTATGATAGCAACAAACACTGCGCTGAGAAAATAAATTTAATGCATATTTATTCTAATGTATTTTTTTCCACATGTGCTGAGTGTTTTTCAGTGGAATTTCACATGAACGTGTTGAGGTAAATTTAACACATTTCTCCATTATATCTTGAGCATTAAAACATACATTGATTGGTAAGAAATTCATTTGTAATTTTATTGCATCATTTATTGAAGAACTTATGTATCAGTTAAATACTTTGTTTTTGTGTGTGTATGAAGGTGTGAAGTTGTATATCGATGCAAGGCTATTTTATCTTAATTATAAGGAGTTGTTATTTATAATGCTTACGTTTAGGAGGGTGTCGTTAATAGGATGACGAGTAAAATCAAACTTGAATAATCTCTTTGCCAATTGACTTGAAATATAGCTTAAGACTTTGATTTTTTATTATGCATTTCAAATTTATACAAATCGAACTCTTACTTCCCATACAAAGTGACTTTATGAAAACGTTAAAATTTCCGTAAATTCTACAAAAATTAATTTAATGGTATTTACACATTTTTAATATGAGCGTCAGGGGGCTCAGGGGGAATGAGGGGGCCAACCTTCACATGACACGGTATCTGACTGCCTCAACCGGGCGAGGCCAGCCTCAAACCTCCTTGTGGTGTTCCCTGGGCAACGGCAAACTGGCATCCGTTAGTTTGACGGCTAATTTGAGCGGCGGGTCGCTCCATGGACCACAAACATGGAATGTGCGCAGCTTTTGGGTCCCGCCACATTACTATTGCCCAATGAAAACTAAACCAGCCTCGGATAAGAACCCCAATTATGTTGACGATCACCGCAAACGAAAAACGGACAATGACTTACGGATATGCACCTGGAATGTCCGGACCCTTTATAGGGACGGTGCCATTATCCAACTGGCGAAAGCCCTCAAAGCAATAAAGGCAGACATCACCGCCATCCAGGAAATGCGATGGAAAGGGCAAGGCTGCACAAAATCATAAGACTGCGATATCTACTACAGCTGCCATGCGGAGAGGCTCGAATTCGGTTGTGGATTCGTCGTTAGCCGGAAACTACGCCACCTTGTTTCCCGGCTCACACCTGTGAACTAAAAATTGGCCACGATCAGCATTCAGGCAACATTTTTTTTTTATTAGCCTTATTAGCGCGCACGCCCCGACGGAGGAAAAGGTCGAAGCCGTCAAGGACGCTTCCTATGCTAGTCTTGAGGACGTATACGACCACCTTCCGGTCCAAGACGTCAAAATAGTCCTCGGCGATTTCAATGCGAACGTCGGAAGGGAAGGCATCTTTGGCCCCACTGCCGGTCAGTTCAGTCTTCATGAGACCTCCACGAAGAACGGTCTAAGAATGATCGACTTCGCCGCGGCGCGAAACATGGTAGTTAGTAGCACCAGATTTAAGCACCTCGACATCCACAGGGCCACCTGGCTGTCCCCGGATCAAAAAACGCGAAACCAAATTGATCATGTTGTAATCGACGGAAGGCATGCCTCTAGTGTTCTAGATGTGCGTACATTTTGGGGGCTCAACATTGACTCTGACCACTATCTTGTTGCAGCCAAGATCCGCATGCGATTATGCAATGCGAAGAACATACGCACAGAAATGCGCCGAGGCCTATTCCGCTCAACTCTTGGTTAAGCTCAACCAACCAACCTCTTTAACCTCTTTAAAAGAGGACGAGAGAGAGGTGCCTTTTTTAGACGCAAGAAAAGAGAGCAAGAAAAGCGTGAGCGTGAGGAACTAGAGGTATACCAGGGCAAGAAGGATTCACAAAAATTCTATCAACAGGCTAAGCATCTAACCCAAGGTTTCAAGCCCGGAGCATCCACTTGTAGAGATCAAAATGGAGATCTGGTTACAGATACGCAGTGTGCGCTAAAATTATGGCGATAGCATTTCTACAATCTACTTACAATCTACTTACTTATGGAGAAAGCAGTTCAGCACACCAATCAATGATGACGGAGTGGAAGTACTACCACTTAGCCATGAAGAGGTTCGAGTTACTATCCAACGACTCAAAAACAATAATGCAGCGGGTGAAACCGGTGGTGATGAATTGATAAGGCGCATGCATCAGCTCATCAGCAAAATGTGGCTAGCGGAAAGCATGCCCGACGGTTGGAATCTCAGCGTACTTTGCTCTGTACCTAAGAAAGGAGACCCAACATTCTGCACCAACTATCGAGGTATCAGTCTTATTTCCATCGCATATAAGGTTCTCTCAAGCGTACTGTGTGAAAGATTAAAGCCGATTACAAAAACACTGATTGGACCTTATCAGTGTGGCTTTCGACCTAGAAAATCCACCATAAACCAGATTTCCACGCTACGACAAATCCTGGAAAAACCCACAAATAGCAAATTGACACACATCATCTATTTGTCGATTACAAAGCTGCGTTCGATAGCCCGAGAAAGTTTAATAGCCTATACGCAACAATGTTTGAGTTCGGTATACCTGCAAAGTCTTATCAACCTAGCAGGATGACGTTGAGCAACACATGCAGCTCCGTCAAGTTAGGAAATGACCTCTCCGAAACCTTCAATGCCGAAAAATGTGTCAGACAAGGCAATCACTGTGTTGCGATCTCTTCAACATCATCATGGAGGGGTTTGTACGACAGGCCGGTGTGCATCGTAATGGCATCATTTTCTACAACGGTGTCCAGTTCCTTGCGTACGCTGATGATATTGATATTGTCGGCAGAACTAAGAAAGATGCTACCGCTGCTTTCACCGCAATCGAAAAGGAATCAGCAAAAGTGGGTTTGACGATAAATGAGGGTAAAACAACAAGGTATATGCTGCCTACGAACAAGGGAGCGCGGCGTCTAGACTCCCACGTTTCATCCGGTAGCTATAACTTTGAAGTAGTCAAGGAGTTTGTATACCTTGGCACCGCCATTAATAACAACAACGAAGTCAGCCTGACGATAAAGCGAAGAACAATTATAGCTAATAGGTACTACTACGGGCTCAGTAAACCACTAAGTTCCAGAGCCCTCTCTCGATCGACAAAACTAACACTCTACAAGACTCTCGTTCTACCTATGCTTCCTTATGGCGCTAAGACATGGGTAGTTTTGCAAACTGACGCAGCTGCTCTGGAGGTGTTCGAGAGAAAAGTTCTTCGCAAAATCTTTGGTCCTGTTCGAGTCGACAATGACTATCGCATCCGAATGAACCACGAGCTGTATGAGCTCTACGAAGACATTGACGTAGTTCAGCGTATAACTGTTCAGCGACTACGCTGGCTGGGTCATGTTCATCGTATGGACGACGAAGCTCCAACGAAAACGGTGCTCGAGGCGAGAGTCGCTGGGCAACGACGAAGAGGGAGACTATGCCCCCGACGGATGGATCAGGCCGAGGAAGCCCTAACCGCACTTGGTGTATCCGATTGGAGAAGGCGCGCGCAAAGCAGAGACGCCTGGCGAGAACTGATGAGGTAAGTAAGTAAGTAAGTGTATTATTTCGGTAGGGGCCCACTTTAAAATCGATATAATAATTTTAAATGCATAATCAATATTTTGTGCTTTGTTGACCAATGCCCGGTTTTTGTTTTTGTAGAGTGTAATGCCTTAAGCTTAAATTATATCATTTTGGAAAATTCCATAAACCACGTATTTTTCGGTATAAAATAAAGCACACATAACTTCAAGTTAGACAGAAATAAAGTTAAAAAAACATATGCAGCAAAAATTATTTCTGTCATTTTCCATTCAAATTCTCAATTATATCGTATCGTTCAACAGTAATCATCTGATACCAGGAAATATGAATACGATTAAAACAATGAGCCTGAAAATATGCAACAAATAGTGGTCCACATATTTTCCAATTTTGTATTGAAAAGATATATTGTCAATCATTATAAATATAAAATACGCAAAGATTATGCTTGTTACACCGATCATCAACAGCATTAAATTCAACAAAATATGAACAAAAAATCTTTAAATTATATTGCATCACTTTATGGAAATATCTACATTAGTACTGTGTTGTGTTATTAATAACGTGGTGCTTTTTTTGTTGCTACTTTTTTTTCGTTTTTTTTTTTTTTGTTTCATTTAAACTTAACGATATATTTAATTGAATGCTGTCATATTTTGTTCCATTGAATCTGCACAATTTTAACATATAAGATCAAAGTTCAAAATACTGTTAATAACTGTTCCGGGAAAACTTATCTTTTCATTCATTATTTGGTTTGTTTACTTTTGTCCTCAACTCATCCCTCTGTTACTTAAATTACAACAGTTAAAAGTGAAGCGTTTCTCTTGTAATCCACTGTTTTATGAATAAATTTATGCATTAAGCCGATTATTGGCAGCTAGTGCTGAAATTATAGTAGTTATAATTTCATTTGTAATTAATAATAGCACAGTAGAACAGGAAAAAAAGCGCAAGAAACTTTTAATTCAATCTTACATACATCGTCGTTGCAGAAAAAGATGATATACTCTGTTTTCCGTAGCACTTTAAAATTTTATTGAAAATCAGTTTAAATTTTCAAAACTTTTTTGTGAAATATTTTATAATAATAATTCTTAAATATTCTTAAGTACAATATTAATTCTAAAAAATTACAAATTTAATAGTTTCAACGACAATTTAAGGTAAATATTTGTGACTAGTATAAAAACCCGTCCTACCGTCCCCGATGGGTTGAAAGCTTTAACGCTCAAACTGTAATTATTTTTTTGCAATTATTACAGTGCTTTTACAACATACTGTTCTGTAAAATGTTCAGCCTGAAAGTATGCACATACATAAAAGGCAAGCCACTGCCACTGATAAGTATCAAATGGATTTTCTGTGCATATCTTTAGGCTGAACATTTTTTAGCACAGTACATGTTGGGAAGAAACTATAATAATCGCAAAAAATAATTACAGTTTAAGCGATATTATGCGCAGAGCATTGTGCTTGCCTTTTATATATATTAAGATGTATTGATTTTTTATGTAACATAATATTAAAAATTCCAATAAAATTTTAAGGATATCATGAATTGGCAATTTTATATTATGTTAATTTGAAATTGGCGCCAAAATGCAGGTTGGTAGGTTGCTACCGCACTATTATACTTTCATTTTGTATAACGTGTGCCTACCTTTACACGTGTACAAGTGTCATTGAGTTAAAAGTTATGTTTCATTTCATTTTAGTAATATTTTCGGTGATTTTTTTTTACATTTTCGTTACATTTTTAATATGACAGCGCGCAGATCAAGAAAAACCGATCAGGCTATTAAGAATTTTGATGCATTTGCTCATCACAATTAAAGCAATCAAACTAAACCATAAATCGAGGAAGAGCACAAAAATCAATAAATTTTCTAAATCAGATGTTAATACGCAAGGTTTTCTACATTTCAGCAATTTTTCAAGGGGTGGCAACCTGCACGCCAAAATTTCAAACAGTCAATTTAAGATGCTTTGGGGCTGTTCATAAATTATGTAACATGGTTTAGCCAATTTTAGAACCTCCACCTCCTATTTCACACTTCGTCACTAACTTTTAACACCCCCCCCCCCCCAACCGATGTAAAGAAACACTTTTGTTTTTTCCAATATTTTGGGTTTTTTGAAGTTCTCTTTGAACTTGATGTTATAACAGCTGTTTTCGATGACTGCTTTAGAGTAAGAATTCCTACTTCAGCTCAGCAAAAAAAAAAACATTACTTTAGCTCAGTTTGCTGCTCTTACTTGCTCTTGATCTTTGTTGTCTAAAGCTGCTACACTTGTTGAACGTGTTTTAAATGCCTTTTATAACTTTCCTCGGCTTAAACATTTGTATTTTTTCAGTTTGTGATACGATCGTTTTATTATTATTTTATTATTAGGTGACTGTGACTTCGTCACAATAGTTCGAACCCCTTCCCCCTAAACGTTTTACATAAGCTATGAACAGCCCGTTTTAAACATTTTCTGTACAATTTTTATTTTTTCGAGAATTCAAATGATTTCTACCTTAGGATTGAGGGTTTTTAATTCATTTACTCCTACCAAAGTATGCAGCAAATCAACAATACTTTGATTGTATGATAATTTATGTCCGAAAAAGCTATGGGGTAGCAACCTGCAAGCCTCTCCCCTACTATAGACATAGACAAAAACCCTGATGAGGCGTTTTATGAGACACTTTATCAGAGACAGAAGCAAATAATATATGGAAGTTGCTTACTATGTAAGGAAGTTACTAACAAAATAAAGTGTTTTACAAATCAAAGTATCGCTTTTTAACCCATTAACCATTAATATATTTTTAGCCAAGTGACAATTTGGCACTTGAACACTATTTGTCGAAAGTTTTTTTTTGTGTAAAAATTAATGCGTACACCGAGAAAAAAACAATAGGTAAATCACCTAAGTCGGCTTGGGTAAAGAGAATTGTATGGAAATTATAATCTTATGCTTATTCACCTAAGCAATTTATTGTTTAATACATTGCTTTGAAAGTACATACTTCGATACCTTGCCAAAAAAAAATATTTGATTCACCTAAGCCCAAAATCCAAATTTTTTTAAAAAATAGCATGAATGGCTTAAGCATAGTTTTGAGCTATTTTCTGTAAAAAAAACACAGCTGCGTCGTTAGACACACGAGAGAAGGATAGATTTGATAATTTAATGTTTTTTTTCTGTAATAAAACCACTTTTAAATTCAAAAATAACACAAAGTAAATTAAAAAACACACGGTAATATTCACACCAGTAAATTTTATTACATTTCATCAACAAAATGAGAAGAAAAAAAGAAAACAAAAATTTCTTTGCTCGCCGGGCGGAATCGAACTCTGGAACTTTTGGTGCCAGTCCATCGCTCTACCAACTGATCCAAGCAGCCTTGTTGCTGTTTCCTGACATAACTGCAGCTACGTTAATTCACCTAAGCAATTTATTGATTAATACATTGCTTTGAAAGCACTTACTTCGATACCCTGCCAAAAAAAAATATTTGATTCACAGAAGTTAACAGATGCAGTATGTCGCAGTATTCTGTTGATAGCTGCACCATAGCTTCAGTTGTTATTAATATTGAATATATCACTCCGCGTAACGAAGGAGTTTGGCTCAATGAGTAGTGTAGTGACTTCATACACAGCGATATAGGTTGGTGTGGGTACGAATCTCAACGGTATGCGAAGGTAAAATTTTTGTATTTGATATTTAATTTAATTTAATGTTCTTGTGATAATATACGTCAAGCAGCAAGAAAAGCTGAGAAAGTCATTAATTTCTAAGAAAAACGGTGTCGATAAAAGAAACATTTTGTGTAGTTGCCGATTTCAGTCAAGCAAATCACAGAACGATAGGTGCCGGCCCCTCAAAACAAAAGGAAAATAAAAAAAAACCAAAACCCGAAAAAAAATTGTATTTTTGATATACAATTTTTTTTTTGTAAAGTAGTGTATAAAAAATTACCTAATACTTGGTTAATTTATCACCCAATAAAAATTGACAAGTCAACATGTAAAACTTAGGCGTTTTGATAAAGTACTTGGGTGGCTGAAAACTGCCAAACCCATTTCATAAATGATACTAGGTTTTTTTTCAATTTAACATAAGCTTTTTTCCTCGGTGTACAAACTTTTTTTTTTTATTCCAAATTCAGATTTCGTGGCTAAGCACGATACTCCAAGTCTTCAGTTGTATTACTTTATGGCAAAACTTCACTATAAACGCATCTTGTGGCAAGTGGACTTGACTTTATATATTTTTTTTAAATTTCTCTATCAACATTTTATATAAAAATTACCTTTTAATTTACTTTATCCATAATTGCTTTTAAAATTTGTTAATGTCGTTATTTTAGACTTTAAAAATATAACCACAGTTTCATCAGTTAGTATATTTCTTTTAATTCATCTGTAAAAAAGCACTGTTTTTAGATTCAGTTTTCTTATCTTTTAAATTTAAACTATAATTTTTTTAGATATGTTCACTTTATAGAATTTTTCTTCACAGAAAAAGTTTATATAAACAAATTTGATTAAAACTGTATATTCCGATCAATTAAAAAAAAAAACATTTTTTATTGCAATATTTTAAAACAGAACAAATCCACATTTCTTTTATAAATCTTTCTAAATTTCAATATTTTCTTCAAACGTCTTTTTTGTTTTATTTATTTTATTATTTACAAATGCTCTCCACCGCGTTATGAACAGTAGCTTTATTCACCATTTTTTTAGCAGAGTTTTTTTTTTAAACAGTTATTGAAAGTAACCGTTTGTTGCTAATTTGTATTTATTAACTTGCTTATGCGCCTAAAAGCTGCAAGCTGTTTCCCGCTGCGATGTCCGAACATGAATGCACAACTTTTATGTGTTGCTATCGTATATCTTTGACTCAAAGTTGAACATTCAAAGTTTAGCTGAAGACACACGAGTATAAACGAATAACGTGAGAGATTTATGCAGGTAGTAAAAAATAAGAGAGCGCTACTAATAGACGCTTTTTATTGATAAGAAAGCTCTACGTGGTATTTATGCAAAGGACTCTCGCTGTTACTTACTCTGTTTGCTATTTTCAACTATTAGACAAGAGCTTTTCATTCACAAATACAATTATTTGCTTCATGGTTTGGCTTATACAAAAAAAAAAAAAAAATGGCAAATCTTATGTAATAAGTTCATTGATAAAAAGATACATAGGATCAGAGCTTTTCTTAATATAATAATATAAAAAGGAAAAATAAATAAATTTCTTTCTGTTTTTTTCGTGATTTTTTTGATATTGGAAAAAAGATGAAAAATATTTTACTGAAAACTGTACGGCAATTTCCAATTTGTTTCAAAAAAATCAAACGGATTCTGGTAAAAGATAAGATGGCCTTAGCAGTTTTCAGGCTCCCAATATCTTTATCAAAACTACTAAGTTTTACATATTAACTTGTCGATTTTGAGTTGGGCGATATATTGTATAAGTATTTTGTAATTTATACTTTGTAGATATAACAGTTTATATAAACGTACTTGCTTAATCTGCCGAACATAGTGTGCAAATTTTCAACAAACAATTTTATTAAACTATCAAAGTTACAGGGAGAAGTATGAAATATACATCTACTTAGGTCAACTTTGGCTTGCGTACAAAATTACCCAAGGTAAAGTATAAAATATACATGTATTTCGGGTAGTTCTGTACATATGTAATATATAGTGCAAATTTCCTAAGAAAAGTATAAATATGCTAAGAAATTACCTAAGCCCTATGATAGTACTACTAAATAAAAGTGATCGGAAAATTTAATTGCGTATTCAAAAAAAATTTATTTTATATTAATCGAAATTAGAATTTTCTTGATATAACTTAACTTAAAATGTAGAAAAATTATGGACTCAGATCGCTTAGAAATGTTTCAATAGTTGGATATTGTTGCTTTAAATTAATACAAAAAAAAAAAAAAATACTCGTACACAAATACTCGAATACTCGATGAGTTCGTATACTCATCATTACTATAATTACATTCAAAATTACTAAAATATTTGGCAAGCCGAATTCATTGTCCGTCTTTCAAATATTTGAACACATCAAATTGGAATCCTTTTCAATCCTCTGAAGGCTGAAACGTTTTTTTGACCTACCTACATACATAATTTGGAACGTATTGGATTTTCTAATATACCGTTTTAAGCTCTTTTATGTACAACCAAAAAATATTCTCTCGGCTTGTCTTGTATAATTATTCATACAGTAATTTCATATAATAAATCATGAACAATCTATGTTAAATAACGAAAATGGATTCAATGAAAAACTACGTTCATACCATTTTGATAAGGGGTTGAAATTTTCGGTGGTTTACCGACAATATTGGTCAATATGTTAAATACTTGGCTTTGGTGAATCAAACTTTATTTTATTGCCAGATCGGAATCGGATACACCAAGTTCGGTTAGAGCTTCCTCGGCCTGATCCATCCATCGAAGGCATGGTCTCCCTTGTCGTCGTTGACCAACGACCATCGCCTCGAGCACCTTATTCGCTGGAGCTTCGTTGTCCATACGATGGACATGACCCAGCCAGCGTAGTCGCTACACAGTTATACGACGAACTACGTCAATGTCTTCGTAGAGCTCATTCAGCTCGTGGTTCATTCGGATACGATAGTCATCGCCGACTCGAACAGGACCGAAGATTTTGCGAAGAACTTTTCTCTCTGTAGAGTGTTAGTTTTGTCGATCGAGAGAGGGCTCTGGAACTTAGTTGCTTACTGAGCCCGTAGTAGCACCTATTAGTTACAATTGTTCTTCGCTTTATCTCCAGGCTGACTTCGTTGTTGTTTTTAATGGCGGTGCTAAGGTATACGAACTCCTTGACCACTTCAAAGTTATAGCTGCCGGATGAAGCGTGGGAGAACGCCACGCTCCCTTGTGTGTAGGCAGCATATATTACATCAAAGTGATGTATTAAACAATAAATTGCTTCGTTGAATAAGAATAAGGTTATGATTTCCATGCAATTCTTTACCAAAGCCGACTTAGATGATTTAACTATTACTTTTTTTCTCGGTGTAGTATACCTTTTTTTTGGGGGTTTTAAACTTTTTAAAAAAATTTAAAAAAGTACGAGCGCGTGTAACATAAAACTAATTCTTTTTTTCTTAACTTTTAAAGCAAGGATTCTGGTGTTTGTTTACCTTCAACACTTTGTTATTTAAATTTTCCTTAGACCTCAAAAATGAGGTAATAGATAAGTGGGAAAAACAGGCAAAGCAAGTGAAACATGCATAGGATGTATTAAATGTGGTAAAAAGCTGTTGAAACATATGCATTTGAATCTGAGACAAGCCTTTATTTCGGTCATTGAAGTAACAAAGCTATCCCTTCACAAGCTTTTCAATCACCTATTGGACAACTATTGAGTCGTAAATATTGATTTTAATTTAAATTGATTATAAATAGGAAAGAAGTAAAGATACAGTACGTGGTCATATTATTAGAGCCACCTGCATATTTTCACAATTTCTCACTTTACTTGTATGTGCATATAATATTTTTAAAGGATAACAATGAGGCTCATGCACAAAAGTGAGAAAATGTTTTTTACTCAATTTTTTGAGCAATTACTCGTTGTCATAAGCATAAAAAATCCTTTACTCGTTAGTAAGATCTCGTTCATCGAGATGAATCTCAATGCCTGAGAAACTTCTTAAAACGAAAGCTCTTAGTGAGTAAATTCTCAAAACGATATGCATAATTCTGAGATGCAACTGGCTTCTATGAGAACTTTCTCTTTAAATGTTGAGTTGCCTATCCTGTAAGCTCACATTTTTTTTTTTTTTTTAAATAGCAAAGATCGCCGAATAGTATTGAGAAAATAGCCCCATATAATTTCCATAATCTCGGAAAATATTTATTCTTTCATATCGATTCTAATTGAAAGATTCTATACCGTTTTTCAAGCGTTTGGACTAAATATTGCTATTATAGAAAAACTCATGAATTGGTAATAATCAGGGTACGAAAAGGTCCACTCACGTACCTTTACGAGCGTACCCTTTCAAAAAGGTACACAAGAAATCGTACGTGCTCGCGGACGTGTACCCTAAATAATAGTTTATCGCTCTCGTCCACGCGCTCGGGAACGTTTTGGTGAGACTTTGAAATGAAGTCTCATTACGTGTGCCTACCAAAACGTACGCGCTCGTGGACGATGCTCATGAGACAGTTCATGAGCCGCTCATGAAAATGAAAGGCAGCAATTAAATGTAAGCAGTTTAGAGACAAATTTAGCTCTCAGTAGAATCCATTGCAACTTTTATGATTTCTGTAGACTGTGTACAAAGATCTATGTTCCACATGGTTTATATATGGTACTAGTTGGGTCATTGGAACTTTTTTAGGTTCTGTGGGCTCCTTGGACAAATACATGGATTGCCGAAAATACATCAACTTTTGTCTAAGGGAGTTCCACGATGCTCTGTTTTCAATCATTGCCATGTACGGCTCATGAACCATCCCATGAGCTTAAATCGTCTCATTTGTTTCCACGCTCGTGGACGGGTACGCCAAATATTTTTTTGTCGTTAAACTTCATGAGCTAATTCTATTGCTTTGAAAATTTGGCTCACGTACACTGACGTGAGACGTTATAAAAGGTACACGGGCGTGTACCAAAATGAGCTGTGTACTAGCTCGTGTGCGTACACGAGCGGACCTTTCCGTACCCTGGTAATATAAACCACTAAATTGAAAAGTGGTTTATATCCGGTATAATTATATATACTTGCAGTCCAATACACGAGAAGTATTTAGTTTTAAGTTCGTCCGAGCTGGAATTTTTCCTTTGCTTCATCATATCCTCGCTTGGCCAAGTGTTCTCATTAGTCAAAAGAAACTGAGCCCCTAATTTCCATCGTCCTTCAGCATTGTATTTCAATGAGAATTTTGCTTGCGTGGCATCATCTGCCGGATTGAGCTCTCCAGAAATCCAACGCCAATCAGTTATCTCTGAGAATACTGCTTGTAGAAACAAATAACCCGAATAACGGTATGTGAGTCACACCAAAATGTAGGCTTCAATTTCATGGTATTTGATGATCATGTCCCTTAAACGAACCGCCAGAACCGCTGCTTGTAATTCCAAGCATGATCCGCTGATTCCTTCTGGAATTTGGAAAATAGCATCTTTGAATTCGAAATTTGGCAACGGTAGGCAGTTCTTCTAATTCGTCTCATTCGATTCCGGCCTTCCATACCTGCTGCATTAAACGGATCAAAAACTGACATTGCTACGGACAGAACTTCTCGCTTGGTTGATTTTCTTGGGATTTATTTTGGGATTTTTCTTCAATTGGGCCGTAAATCATATACCCTAGTCTTGTTTTCGATACTATTGGACCCGGAATTGGCAGAGAACGTGGTGTTTCGATTGGAACGGTCAAGAAGGGCATGAGTCAAACTAATTATCATTTTCGGCTGTACTTTATCGTAGCTTCTTAAAGTTAATCCGTCTAGAATACTTCCATACCTCTTTCTTGATTCCACTACATTAAGGGAATGAACGGGCAATGCTTAACCAGATGCCACAAAAATGTTTGACATTTTATGCTTTTTGCATGGCTTTCTACACATCTCTGCTCTTATTCAGTAGTTAAATGCATATCCAGTACTATTTTAAAGCTATATACGTCACCAATGCAGCAATAGATAATTTTTCAATATTTATCCAACAAAACTTTTGAAGCCTTACTCTGTGTTGCGATGCGCCAATCAATGCGATCAAATCAATTTTGCGAATTTTTTTTATTGTTTGTCGCATCGCATCGCATTTTTTTAGTACAATTCTGACCATTTTCAGAATGATTCAGAATAATTTGATATTTAATTCAACTCACTGTTTTAGAAAAATGGTATATCGCACGTTTTTATATATTGCAAATATTTATTTATTTTTAAAAATTCGATACAAAAAATTAAATCATACAAAAACCTAAACAACTCAAAAGACTGAGTTTTGTTGTTAAACTTTTGATGTGGTGGTCTTTAAAATCAATAAAAAACAGAGAGCATAGCTTAAACAATTTGCTTACTAACATCAACTAATTTGAATAAAATTACCGCAAAAATAATTGAAAGTGTAAAAATTTGCAACTATTAACAAGATATGAGATTAAAAGCTTTCAGATAGAGAGACAAAAAAAAAACAAGGCGCAAGTTAAATAAAAAGCTTGTAAGCACAGCTCTAGGTTTTTGTAACAATATAAAAATTACTTAACTAATTAATTGCTATAGAGAAATATAAATAGATACAGAGAACATTATACTTAAAATTACGTATACAAAAATTGTAAAAATTCAAAATAATTGAAGAGAATTCGGCGTCTTATTGTTTGTTTGTTAAAAAATACTGATTTTTTTTTTCATTTGTGTAATTTTAGCTCTGCTTACAACCTGCAGCGTTTGTGGAGATGGTTATGATTTCAAAATGTGTTCAGTGGCATTTGTGAGTAAATGTTTAAATGATTTACGTATGTATATAATACTTGTCCCTACCCCGATGTATTTTCTGGCTTCTGTACATGAAATAATAGTGTCGCACAAAGTGTCGAAGATGAAATAAAAAATATTGATTTTTGTTTTTTCCCCCCTCATTACTTTGCTTCTAAATTCTGAGTAGCAAATGAATTTTAAGCAATTTCCACATCGGTGTTGGTTGAATTGTGCATTTCTGTTTTGGAACTACAATCTGTGGTCTTTGTTTCATAGGCTTTCATGCGAGCCTCATGTTCTAAATTCAAGTGCCTCATACGTGTTTCATGCTCCTCACGCTGTTGTTGCAATTTGAGCTCCTCCTGCTTGCGATAGTAGCTTAGCTTCAACTCTTGCTCTATCTGCTGTAGGCGTAGTTTTTGCTCGTGCTCACGACGCACATAATCCATCTCGGCCAAGCGCGCACGTTTTATCAATTCAAATAGATCCTTTTTGTATGCCTCATCAGCACCAGCAGCAGTGGCTGCATTAAGCAATGCTGTGGTGGGAGTCAACGTCAAATCCAGCGATTGCACAGACTGAAAAGAGTTTTCATTAATGCTTGCATTTATTTCAATTTGGAAAATTTACATTTTGACTCTTCTGCCGCTTGGGCTTGTTGGTTTGTTGCATTTGTAGTGGTTGCTGCAGCTTAACTGCTGCAATCTTTTTCTTGTTGCTATTAGTGTTGGTGTTAGTGTTGTTGCGTATAGGCGTAACTTGATGTTGCGATTCGTTTTGAGATTCTGCCGAGTGTGGTGGCGAAGGCAAGGTCACTGCTGAAGCCTGTGTATTTAATGAAGACTCGTCGTTGGCAGTGGGCAAAGCAGCTAGAGGCGTGTCTTCATCAATGTCTTGTTCAAGATCTTCCTTCTTGACGAACCCGGCCCCAGCTGTAGGTGCGCGTGTTTGACTTCGCGTCGCCACCGGCTCTTTCTGCAATTCCTCCATGAAGTCCAGTAAATCCATGCCGTCAGCCACTGGCGACTTTGGATGCTTATTTTGATATTCTCGCTTGGCAGTATTCTTCATGCTACGCCATTGAACTTGTATCTGCTCCAACGAGCGATGGCGAAAGTTTAATGCATTGAACCTATATGCAAAAGAAAAATAAACAAGTAAACCTAAAAATATCACTTCTACACTATTACGCACTGTTTTGTTATTTGCAGCCATGCCAAGCGCTTCGCTTTGATGCTCTTTGCATCCACATTACGATTCTCTACATAGTCTACCTTCGGCTTGATAACCTCCAATAGTAGTCCCTGCGGACGAATGCATAAGTTTGAGGAAAATATTACATTATTAGTTAAGAGCACGCTGTTCACCCTTTCCGCTTCCTCCCAGTTTAGGGAACGCTTCTTTCTAGTTTGTTTCTTTTTTTTCCCATCCGCAGCCTCTTCTTCGTCCATTACTTCCGGCAACTCCTCATCGTCGTTGGCTTCCAATGGTTCTGTGGCGCTGATGTCCTCTTCTTGCATGTTCAAAATTGGCAAAATGTTTCCATTCAATGCTTCCAATTTCATTTTAGTATGTTTCCGTTGTGCTTCTGTGATTTTTGCAATTTTTCTTTTAATTTTTCTGCTAGGAATTTTTGTTTATATGTGATTTAGCAGCGCGAAATGTTTTCAAAAAGGAAAAAAACATCCAATTGGCAGCTGTCAAAATTTTCAAGTGCAACAAATTCGTGGATCACATAGAACTGCGCGAAAAAGTGCTGCCAAATTCATAGTGATATTAAAATGCTTGTTAGAACGATACAATGACTCCCAGGTAACCTTGACAACTACCTATTTTCTCACGAGCGGCAATCGGGAGTTGTTAAAATCAGTACAAAGATATGGTCTGATTATGCAAACTTGACGTAACACAGGTTAACATGACGCAACGTACTATGGCTTTTTGTTGATTATGCTACCAACGTAGCAACCACAGCAAGTGACAAATAATTCACTAGATCAATTAGTTTTTCGTCGTCTACCATTCTAAAACATTTCAATTATTCATAAAAAAATCAATTTAAATTAAAGTACTTATATTTCGCTTCAATAAATAAACGCCAACAAGAAAATGTTACTCAAAAATCAAAGTGTGATGCTAGCAATCTACTAAAATCACACTGTATGCTGAAATGCCAGCCGACGTAGCATAGAAATCAAAATTCAACAGACTTCTGCGTCGCGTTAGGCATTAGGTAGATTTCTATGTGACAAAAGAACCGGCTGTGTTGCATTGATCTATGTGTGGCTAATTAGGCCATTAAACTTGTCATGTTATTTTTAATTTTGCTGCTTATTCGCATTCTCTTTTACAATGCGTTTTTTAAAACTCCTGATAGCCTACAGAACTATCACTCCTACCTTGTCATCATTATATCAGTCTTGTAAGTGCCAAAGAAGACGTTTTTACTTGGAGAAATTTTGACTAAGGCAGATATAAGGTCTCTTCGTTTTTTTTAACTAAAAATGGTAGAACTGTCAAAAACTTGAGAGTAAGAAAAAATCTTTTAAAAATATAGCAAAATACAATAAGTAGGGTAATGCTGTTCGGACTAAAATTGTATAAACTGTCAAATTAAGTCGTTGCTGGCTTGATGTGGAGCATCGGCAGCACTTCAAATTAACATTTTTTATTTAGTATTTACACAATTTACTATTCTTCCATCCACAATGGGCCATTATCATAAACAAAATAAATGTCAACTTTAAATTTAGTGCACACTATTTGACAACAAATTATATTGAAAAACTGTCAAAAATGCTTATACTTAATTTAAAGTCCGCTTTTTTTTTATAATGGGCCAATGTTTCCATTCCAATAGCTTTTATTTAGTTAAGACAACTTTTGATAGTTTGCAGTAGAACAGCTGATTTTAAGCAGCTTGATCTTATGGGAGGGGGGGTCTATTTTCACATTCTTAGGATCTACAGGGTTAATTAATATTTCACGACTTTGATTCACGTTATTGTTTTTAGCAGAAAAACTAACTTACATAATACTTATTTTGATTACTCATTTTAAAGGCAATGAAATCACCTTTTATCAACAACGGTATATCAACAAACCCCACCAACTTAACCGTTACCGAGCTGTGATCGTGTGAAGATGAAATCAATCGGTTGAAACTACCAAATTTCAACTTCGAGTGCAAATTTCTCAGAATTTGGTTTAAGAAATGAAATTTTTTTTATCAATTCTGTTATTTCTTCAATTTTCTTTTCAATGGCATAAAAAACATAAACATATCTGTACTAAAAAAATTAAACTTATTAGAAAATAGTGATAAATAATGACATTACAATTAATTATGCAGTAGATAATATTTAATATAATTTAAATTGTTGTGAAATAAGAAACTTTTGTAAAAAAAAACAAATTCTTGTGCAATTGCTATTATAACCGCTACACCGTTTGTCAGTGTTTCGCCACGCTACGATGAAATTAGACTTCGTTTCGATCCATCTATTAAAATCAATACTTAACTTATTAATGGTATTCATGCAATGCCGAACATTTTCCGATGCCGAATATCGGAAAATATTCGATGTTTTTGCATGAGGTACCTATTTTAAGTTATCGGCGAATGCCGTATATCAATCAGCTGTTCTTTAAATTGCATTGAAAAAGTGGCAACATTGGTTTAATATTTGTATTAAATATATGTAAAATATTTGAAAGGTGGCAGCAACTGGTTGCCGAAAATATTCGCCGCTATTTACGCTATTCACTGGAAACTATGCCGAATATCAGATTCCATACAAATTTTGACAGTTCATATTCGGCGTTTTCGGTTTTTCCGATTTTCGGCATATTCGGGTCGTTTTCGGCATTGCATGAATATCCTTATTGAAATATTCGGTATCAGCTTACATTTTACAAGCTTGGCAGCACTTTTAACTAAAATTCGGCCAATCTTAGTTTTGACGTTCATTCGACCTAACCAAAAATTGTGTAAAAGCGAGAAAGAAACAACCAACATCGTTGTCAAGCCACAGCAACGAACGAAGGTGCGCAAATCTAATAAAAATTTGTATTCAAGAAACCGTGTTCATAATTATAATAAATTTTTTGTAGCATAATGGGTTTCGGTGACTATCCAATTGAGTACAACCCTAAGGTGCATGGACCTTACGATCCAGCACGCTATTATGGAAAAGGTAAGAAAAGCTCGATTAAAATTTCGACTTTTCCAACATTACGTAATGTAAATTTTATTCACTTGCTGTCAAAATGATCTATACCACAAAAAAAGAAGTCTAAATTGAATTGTTTATTCCTTTCAGCTGATGTACCCTTTGGTCAGGTAAAGATTAGCGAGTTGGGTGCCTGGTTTGGACGCCGCAACAAGTCACCATTGGCCATGACCGCAGCGGTCAGTCGTGCCTTTTGGCGCTGGCAGCACAAGTATGTTCAACCTAAACGTTCTGGAGTAGCACCCTTCTTTCAGGTCACAGTTGCATGCATGGTATTCTTCTATGTTATCAACTACGGCAAGATTATTCGTCACAGGAACTATAAATACCATTAAACGGTATCTTGATGCTCATTCGCTGAGTGGTAGAAGCGCGAAAGGGTCTTGAATCAATGGCGCGACATTCATAAAATAAACATTTTGCGATTTTCTCAGATGTGTTAAAAATGAAAATAAAATTTATGAAATGTAAAACCAAAATACAGGTGTTTTGAGTAAATTTGTCTCAACACAGATGAGGCGCTGAAGATAGGTGATTTCTGTTTCCCACTGATATACAAGTTTTACATAACAGATGAGGGCAGCAGCAATATGTTTGGTTCGCAAAGACAAGCATTTTGAAGCTGGGAAAAAATAGAAGGTATGCAGTGTGTGATAAACATTTTCATGAAAGCTAGAATTGGAACAAATTCTTTATTGAAACTTCTCATATATCTTCAAATAAATAAGCAACAACTTTTTGGTCCAACTCTCCTCGTTATATACTCTCCAAGGCCTGCTTCAGACTTTGCAGGTTCTCCAACGTTGCGCCCTCCTCGCTGGCTTTCGTTACTTTATTCTTTCGACTTTTGCTATCAAATGTTTTGTTCTTTTGATGACCAAAAGCAAAATTCGCCTGTTTGCTTAACTTTTTTAACGCTGCCCTTGAATCTTCAGAGGTATCCATAGCTGCGTTCTGTTGTTTTGTATCGCCGCCCACCGCAGGACGACGCATTTTATCGAAGCGAAAGTTGCTTGGAAATTTATGCACTGCCATGCAGTGTTCCTTACGTTCTTCTGGTGTCAGCAGTAGCTGCTTGCATTCCTGCAGCAGACACGCATACATTGGCTCACCGCGTGCGAGACGCGCTGCGAAGTAGGAATCGTGCTGCTCCGATATGTGCAAATCGAGCAGGTGCGGTGTCGCCAACGACTTCTTACACTGGGTACAGATGTTTTGGTGTTCGATGTTGAAATGTGTCTGATAGGCGCTAACAGTGTCAAAGTAGCGTCTACAACTTGGCACATTGCAGTAGATTTCGTTGTTGTGTGGCTTGGTCGATTTAACAGATGACTCCACGAATGCCGCTTCACTTGTAGTGATGACGCCTAGTTTTTTGTACGACGGAACGTATACAGCGTTAGCAGGTGCAAAGAAATCGTCACTGGCTTCTTTAAAGCCAACAGGAATAGTTTGCAGCAGCGCTTGAATCTTCGCGGTGGACAACATTTTGTACACGAAGTCGATAATGACGAAGCTGACAGTTGTGTGACAAAAAAAAAGTAAATTCAAACTGTCAAAAATGCGTTTGGCTTGTTTGTTTTTAAGTGCTTTATTAATACATAATATATAAATTCTATAACTTAAAGAAATGGAAATGGTTGAAAATTAATTTTTTAACATTCTGGATTTCACTTGGTTTTTGTAGATGGCCTAAAAGGTATGATAAACATTAAAAATAGAGGAGAAAACACATTAGCGACAGCGCTATAAACTTACTTTCCGGTATTGGCATTGATGTAGTGATAGGCGACCACAAGCAAGAATAGAAAAACACCCAAAACATTGGAAAATATGGCCAATTGCACGTCAGTTATCATTTTGCAAGTGTTGTTCCTAGTGGTAAAATCTAGAATAAAGAATTTTGTTAAATTTCATAAATTCGCACTGCAAGAACCCGGTGACAATCTAGAATTTGATGACACGTCAGTGCAAGAGCACCAATTATTTTTGGAAGCTTCACTTGGTGTTGGCTTTATTGAAATACTTATTTATTTTGAGCAATATTTAATTATCGTCTTTACGGTGTTTTTATTACCTGCAAGAATATTATTATTTTAATAATGCGGGATAAATAACGCGATAACCGGCTTTGTTATTGGAATTTTCTGGTATTTTTAAAGAAAATAAAAAAAATTACATAGTGTCAAAATGTTGTCGATACAACAGTAAAGAAACTGCAAACGATGGGCAGCACTTTTAACTGAATTACCGGCTAGAGCTGCCAGCTCCGTTGAACTGTCAATTATTGCAGATTAATTTATGTAAAAGGATGCAGATTTTGTTTGAACGTTTTAATGCTTGAATTTTGTTGATGTGTTAAGATATAAGGGACTATTCATAAATTACGTAACACGCTTAGGGGGGAGAGGATCAAAAATTTATGACGAAATATGACATGGGTGGGAGAAGGTCCCTCTTTAATTTTTTTTTAAATTTAAATTTTAAAAAGACAGCTAAAATTATATTTAAACCCAGCAAAGGTATAAAAAGCATTTGAAACATCTTCTTGCAATGTTTTCAATTGTCTGATTTCAGAAAACAAGCAAAGCAGTTATCGGACAGGTTCTGCATTTCGTTTCTAGTGAAATTAAAACCAAATAATTATGAATTCCATATTTTGCATCACTTTTTTATTTTTTTTTTTTTTTAACTTGCAGTATTGAGAAATGTGAAAAATTTAATGAAAAATGGTTGTCAATATACAGTAGCAAAGAAAGTATGAAAGAAAATTTTCGAAAATATTATTGCGTGAAAAAGTTTTAGACAAGTAATTTTGACGGCGAGAGTTTTAACAGTTGCAGCATTGTTGATATTTTTTCTTTATATCTTAGCACTGATTTGTTTTCAACAAACATTTTAATGCATTGCTGTAAATATTGAAATAATTCATTAATTGAATAATGACTTAATTCCATGGTAGCGATAGCTTTCCTTCATTGCCGTCCATGCCGACCTACAATCACTTTCTGTGTTGAAACAAAACTAGTTTAAGCGGCCTTTTAGGAGGTTATGTTTATTTACCTTATTTGTCCAAAATACCAGCTATGGATCGCCAAGTCTGGTAAACCGCATTTTTGTTGCTGTGGTGGGTGTTGGTAATGTCCCAGATGGTTTGCCACTCCTTCACCTCCCTTGCTAGCCGGCGATTTTCATCTTCCGAAAAGTTGGTAAACCGCTTCTTCCATACGTCTCTGAAAACAACTTATCCCAACCTTTGTCAAAATTTTACTTGCAATAATATTGAAACTTGCATATATATCTTGGCATTCACAGTATTGCCAATGTCACGTTTCAATGAAAAAAAGTAGTAAAACCAAAACACTTTTTCTTACGAGCTGGATACTCTTTCAAGTAATTTTCCAAAATAAAATTACTTTTTGATTACTTTTTAGTTTTTTGTATAAAAATATGCTTTACTTGAGAGCTAGAAATAGACCTTTATCTTGAAAAAGGTTCAATATATTGTTAATAATTATAATAGTATAGTATTTTAATAGTTTGCCGTTTTCTACACATAATTTTTTACAGAAGAGACTGAATATTTTTAATGAAATATATTAGAAAACCCGCGAAAAAAATAAACTTTGTTGTTTCTATGCTTCAGTTTAAATTAAGGGAAACTTTTAAAACTAATTAATCACTTTAATTAATAAACTCTCTTCATTTTAAATCTTCGAAGAGATTATTAGCTTCTTTACTTTATTTATGAGTATTTAATTTTTTTTTTACTTAAAATCAAATGACTTAAAAATAACTAAAATTTCTGCTTATTAAACTATGAAACATACACTGGTTTCATTAACTATAAGCTTAAATTAAACATTTTAAAATTTAACTAAATTGTGCTAATTTTATCTAAAATCATAAAACACACACTTCAATTACAATTTTCGCACATAGCGGCGCACAAATTTAGCCTTGTGCAAACATAAAAACTTTAATAAAAATATTGCTAAACAGATACTGGCGCTGTAGCCAACAAATATAGCGATAGCTTTACGCCAGCGCCAACGTTCGTATTCGTGCCAATTTGTAAAACGATTGCGATAGTGTTCGTGCAATTCAAATTTACTGCGTCGCGGAAAGAACGATAGATAGAAGTCCTCCAGGAGATGACGTATTAATTCGTTATCCTCGTGATACTGTGGCTCCAAATTATCATTAATGCAGTTGAATTTCCTGCAAAAACAGGCAGGAAATTCTTGTCGTAAAGTCAGATATTTCGATATATTCATAATTTTTAAAAAACAACAATTACATTTTGAGCTTTATGTTAAACTAGTATAAAAACTCGTCCTACGACGGGTTGGAAGCATTAACGCTGAGCAGTAATTAGTTTTGCCATTATTACAGTGCTTTTACAACATACTGTTCTGAAAAATATTCAGCCTGAAAGTATGCACCTACATGAAAGGCAAGCATGTCACTGATAAGTAACGAATGAATTTTCTGTGCATACTTTCAGACTGATCGTAAAAAATAATTACAGTTTGAGCGATATTGGGTGCAGAGCATTGTGCTTGCCTTTTATATATTAGGATATGTTCATGAAGTAACAGCTGGCTATAACAACAAATTTATTTACAGAAAAAACCATCAGCAGACTAGACAGCTGTTCCATATAGCTGACGCTATACAAATCCAATTTAGTCTTATGTGCCTCTGCAGTCCACCAATTCGTGGAAAAGTTAGTAAGATTAAGATTTATGAACCAAACGGACAGATCGAATTTTCAATTTTTGTATTTACAGAATTTAAAATTTAAATTTTAGAAAAGCGAATTAAGGCACTTATTCTAATTCCATCATCACACTAGCCAACATTTTGTAAAACAAAAATTTAAATTATAATTATCTATTTTTGGATGGTAATTAAAATAGTTTGAAGCAACTTAAAAGTTTTAGTAAATGACCCAGTTATAACTTACTTTGGTTTGCGTCGTATGCGGTCGAGCCCATCAACTACATCCGAGACATTCGAGGTGAGCATCATGAAATTGCTATACAAGCCGCGCTTGGCAACTGAGTTATTAATGGTAAATTTAAACTTATGCCGTATGGCGAAATTGGCTATCAGCGCCTCGGCCAGCAAATCACAACTGGCTACAAGACTACGCGTTATTGTCGGCTATAATTGATAGAGTTAATAGATGTCAAAAGTTTGAAAATTTTCGTAACCTACCACATTGGAATCCTCATAACGTTCATAAACTAAAGTAGAATAAATAACACTTTCCACTTTTTGGTTATAGCCTAAATTGCGTGAACAGTTCCATAGAACATCCTCAAAATAGCGCACAGCAGACCAATCTAATGGCAACGGATACATGCGTGCCAGAAAGGTGCGTACTTCGCGGTCAGACCAGGTTTGCGAGGAGTCTGTGTCCAATTCGTCGAAAATCTGCTCAACGCTAGCGTTGTAAGTTTCACTCGTCAGAAAAGAATAGTACATGAAAGCATACTGAAGATCATCAGCGGAGCGCAAGCGATGTGTGGCTGTTGCTGCAAATTCCAAACGAAATTTGGACTGCATTTCCAAAATAATATCGCGATCCATTAGAAAGCCAACATGAGCCAGCACATTGCGTCCTTTAAAGCCATAATAACGGTTAAGCAACATGTTCGTATGAATTAAAGACTTTGAATATATGTCCTTGGATGATTTGTATGCCAACGCAGATGTGTTGTGCTTTGGCAAAGGCGCTTCAATTGGCGTAGCAATGGTGGATGAAAAAAGCATTGTGGGATGTTTGGAGCGCTTAACGAGTTTATTATAACTATTAACAATATGTTGCAGTTCTTGGAGAGTGGTTAGATTACCACGCTTTAAAACATCTTTAAATGAACTCTTTGGATTTGGATTATCTGAAAAGGAAGTATTTTTATTGACATTGACCGTCAACCTCCAGCGCTTGAACTTCTCATTATTATTTTTACTTGCTAACATAGAAGATTTATCACTTTCTTCTTCTTGTGGCACTTGAATCATTTCTTTGCTAGGTGCATCCAATTCACAGTCACCACCATCAAATTGGCATTCGGCTATATTGCAGTGTGGATCACAGGCACCATCACCGATGTATACCCATGGACAGTCAGTGGCACAGTCTGGCACAGTCCATGCATTGTAGACGTGCACTCCCTCCGCCTGCGTGTAGAGATCTTCGGGATAGAGTGTTGCGCCCAAAAAGATATCATCGTTCAGGTAGAGGAAACGCTTTGAAAGATTTGGGATTCTATGTATGAATGTTTCAATGGCAGCACTTGAGAAGGTTGGCAACATATCTGCATAAGGTGCGAGCAGCTCATGTGGCACAATTGTTACACGCTCATAGCTGAGATCTAGCCAGTGCGGTATCTGACCATTCGTCACAATATAAACATGTCGCACCCAAGGCGCATGTAACTCCAGTGAACGCAGCGAGAAGCGTAACTCTTGCTTGTCATCAAAACGTGAAGGATCATAGTGGGGATCATAAAGACGTACCGAGGCGATGAAATCAGGATCTGTGCCATTGACCCATGTGTATACGACATCGATGGGTTCACAGGTGGAATTCGCGTATTTGTGCTCGCCATTCTGATGGTTCTAGTGTTTGAAAAATCATAATACAATTACAAGAGAATAAATAGAAAGAAACCTACAATAAATTTCCATAAGAACAGCAACAAAATTATTGCAATTGTAAGCAATTTATGACGTCGTAGTTTCTTGCAGTTGTCACGTATATTTCGCCACAATGATTTCATCAATATTGTCATTTTTATGTGACATTATTTTAAAAACAATAAAAGTTATTTTAACACTTTAAAGATAAAGGAAAATTCTTGGAGTATTTCATATTTTTGGATAAACAAAAATTGTTTTCAACAATGTAACAAAAATTGACAAATGCAATGTTTATCAGAAAAGTGATGCCAAATTTACAAAAAATATGCATATACAGGGCTGCAATTCTTAATTTGTTTAATATCGACAGTGATGTTCCACTTCACGTCGACTAAAATGTTTGTTATGTTGGTGTCGACAAAGTATACTATGTAGATAATAGCTGCATTCCCGTGGCACTGGATCAGATCAAATCTCAGTGAAACAGTTTTAGTTCGACTTTATTACAATTTGTTACTACTGGCGATCAAGTGTCAAAATACGAGTGCGAGCAGTGAACCTTAAAACTAACAGAAATCATCGATTAAACAATTAGAAAAGATAAAAAAAGCTAAAGAAAAATTGAGTATATATTTTAAATGAGAAATATTTGTTGCGTTAGAGACAATACTTAATACGAATTTTTTTTTATATTTAATGAATAACACAAGCTTACACGAAAAAAAGAGGAAGTGGGAAGCAATAAATTTGATCACAAGATTCAATTTTAAAGCGAAAAACAGATGCATATGCAAGTCATAGACGCAAATCCTTCTTCTGCACATTCTTTTGTACGTGAAGAACGAATGAATTTGAAAATTGGTGACAAAAAGTACTAAATTTATTTTTTGTGAAGTGTATTTGACTTCAATTTCACATTTATCAAAAGTCTCATTTCAAAAATAAATTCAACGATCAATTTTACATAAGCCTAAAATACTAGCATAAGTTTTTAACTACCTCGAATTTTTTTAAAAATTCGATTTCAAATGATTGGAGAAATACCTTCCGAAATCACATTTTTACTAGTTGATCATTAAGTTTTTGCAATTTTTTTGTAATTTCAAGGGTATTTTCACATCGAATTTTAAGAACATTAAGGTACTTGAAAATGAATGCCACTATTTTATGCTTATGTAAAATTGTGTGCTGAATTCATTTACATATATCTTCATATATATTTGCAATATGTGAAATATTTATATGTATATAAGAAAGTGTAGAGAATGGTCAAAATAATTAGAACACGGTAGGTTATAACATTTGGTTTATTACAGTGCACTACAGAAAATAAATAATATGAAGTTATTTAATAATGTGAATAATAAAAGTCAATGGTGTGCACAGCACGACCGCTTCACCCAAGTTATATTTTACGACTCTCTCTCTCTCCTCGTTAGTTTTCAGGGTTGTCGTGTTCAGAAGGGAAAATATACAAATAAGTTTTTTTACTCCACCATAGACCAATGGACTATTGAGGTATTCTGATAAGGAACAGCCAGCTGAAAAAGATTTGGAAGCACTAGTGTAGACAATGTCATCATTCCGTAAAAAAATTGGAATTGGTTTGCAACGTAATGCTGTCAAACTTTTACCTTGAATGAATGGATGAATATTGTATTATCGATATGACGAATGAGATGATTTTTATGCTTCCGTCTTTCACCACTTTCGTCTGCTTATACAACGAACAGAAGATCAGTGAGAAAAATTACGTTATATCGGCGGCGTTTGTAAATTAGCACTAAGGAAAAGTAATTCTGGCAAAAACTATTTCTTTTGTATTCAAAATGTTCCATTGTTTTTCGACATACTGCGCATGCTGTATAAGCGAGGTGCTTGCCAATTTCTAACTTTACTCACAAAATCGAACATTTAAGGTGTCAAACCATAAAAAAATCATGTAGCCATCTATTTAGACGTTTTTAACAGCTAGTTTTTTCACACCATGATACTGTGTATGTGGCTTGTACTTCTTTACCTTTCACCTCTTCATATTTCCTAAACATCTTCAGCCTTAAGTCTTGATTGCCCAAGCGTAACATGCGGTGGCGGAGCGGAACATAGCATAGCGGGACGTTCCCTCAAGGATAAACGAATACCGAAATCGTAGTGCAACGTTTTACATCTATATTCATACTTTTGTATATAGTATTAAATTTTACAATTTTTGAAGTTAAACAAAACTTTTCGCTTGTCTCACAAATGTCAAATTATCAAAAAACTTAGCGTGGCGTAGAAATCTATTTTCTACAGACTTCTACGCTACTTCCCGCCATGTTACGATTTTGGTAACGACTTGCACACATTTTTTATTCAACAGATTTCAATTCGACAGTCAGCAACGAAGAGTTACGCTCCTTTACGCTTAGGCAACCAGTCCTTTATTCATAATCTTATTTTGGAGGCTGCGTAACTTTAAACAGTGTGTTACTAAACAAGTGTTGAATGGTTTTTTTAAGAAAATCTATTGAATAACACTGCTTGTGGATTGCGTTCCTGTATTGATCGAATCCATGATACAATAATTTACAAGGTAGCCTTGACAACTACCTTTTTTCTCATGAGCGGCGATCGGGAGTTGTCAAATCAATAAAAAGTTTAACTTTTCATCTGTTTTGTGCTTCTTCGTATTCTCTCTTTCAATGTGTTTTTGACAACACCAAATCGCCAACAGAACGGTCACTCCTACCTTGTAAGTCATTATACCGTTGATCGAATGCAAAAATTCAGGTGATCTTCGGTGTTAGCGTAGCTTGGCAGCACTGTTGCATTGAGCAGTCACGAGTTCGAGACTCGATGATCCTTTTCGAAATTGAATCTTCGAACACTGTCACATGACTGTCATATCAAGTGATGAAAATTTTTTCATTTTGACAGCGCAGAACATCGTCGTCGAAGATAATACATGGAGGTGTAAAAAATAGATTTTATTTCTATCTTCCATATTTATTTCGATTAATTTTTCATTTCGTTTGCTTGCGCTTACATTTTGCTTTTATTTTGTAAGGATTTGGCTTAATTTTGTGAAATTAAAACGAAAGTGAACTCAGCCAAAATGTTGGCGAAAACTTTGATTGTTACTTTGATGTGCATGATTGGGGTGGCAGTGGCGAGCAATTATTCACCCGTCTTCTTCTGGGGAGCCAACAGGTGGGTGCAGCAAGTGATCTGATAAGATATGTTGTATGAAATTCTTTTCTAATTGCAGCGTAAGTAAACCATCACTGCAAACGGTTGGGCAGAATGAATTTGCAAATTTGATAGATCCGTTACTCAAGGACTCAATGGTGGTGGCTTTCTTGGAAGAGCAAGTAAGTATAGAGTTGATGCTTGTGTTTTCTGCTGTTATATGATCGATATGATATTTTTTGTTTAGCTCTCATCCCGTGACTTCACTTGCTCAAAAGCACAGTCATCTGGCTCCTGTTACGCCCATTTGCAAGGTGTGTCCCCCAGAACTTACTATGCCAATGTAGAGAATCCCGTCGAAGCTTTGCGCTCTATAACTAAGGAGCATGAGTACAACAGCGTTGATAAACAAGGAAAACTTGCTACTCCGTTGTCATGCGCCAGTGGCAAGGTCGTCTTGGTAAACTTTGATAGCACCAACGAAGAGCGCGACGCTGCTTTAGCATCGCACGGTAAGCAGGTTTTTGTATGATTAACCGTGAGCAGAAAACTATTTAATTTCTTGCATTAGATGCTGCCATAGCTGACATCAGCAATGACACCGCTTGTCGCGTGGTCTACATGTATTTGTCCACACCCCCAAATGCACCCGCAACATCTTCACATCGTGTGCGACGTGAAACTGCTGCTCCTAAGGGTGGCTATTTGTTCCGCAAAGATTCGCAGTTCTTGTTATTCTTCACCAAACTTGCTATTCTCACCACCGCCGATGACACTGTGACGAGCGAAGAACTTGTTGTGAACTCTATGACTGTGACGAACTTCACACAAAGCAACAACAATGCCGCCTACAATAAATTTGCTGTAACCTTAGAAACAGCTGCAGCTACGCAGGTTAAATTTAATATTTCTCTAAGCGGTGGTTATTTTTCCATGAGTAACGTCGTCATCGGGAATTTTACTTTCCGCAGCGGAAGCTTAGATGCACCAACCGATTTCTCCTTCACTTGTGGCAATTTGACGCTTGGCGCTATTTGGGCTTCTGTCACAGAGCCCAGCAACAAAGCACTTAGGTGGAATAGCCTACAGTTCCAAGCGCCATTCAATAGCAAATACAATGACCAGTTTGTGTTTGGCGATGCCTGGAGTTGCACTGGCTTCTTTACGCCCGCAATTCTTTCAGGTCTGTTTGTTGTATTGATAATGTTAATCATTCTATTCGTTGGCATTTGCTGGATGATGGACATCAATACCATGGATCGTTTCGATGATCCTAAAGGCAAGACTATCACCATTAGCGCCACAGATTAAAAAGCTGAAAACGTGCAAAGCTTCACTTTAGTTTCACAGACAATTTTGTCGTTATCATTCCCTAAATATGTTTTCCTTTATTTTTCAAACATTTTAATAACTCTAAATTAAGTTTAAAGCATTCAGAATTGTTACAAAAAACTTGTTAAAAAAGTTGGATTGAAATGCACTTTTATTTCATGCTCTTTATATTTTAATAACGTCTATTTGAGTTTCTGCCCGCAAATTCCAGACTTGCATGAACCTTGTCAGCATCCTTGGTTTTTTTAATGTCATCTGGAATTTGTGGCCGGAAACTTGTATTGTACTATATTGTGTTGCTCCGCTGCTTCTTCCATCTTCTCAAAGTGGTTTTTGGGTCAATTCCAGTATTTTTTTGTCAATCGATTTATATTTGTGCGCATCCTTAAGTATTTAAAGCATAATTAATTAAAGTAAATGCAAAGAATTATTACAGTTAATGTGTGTGTCGTGTAAATGCACAATTTCTATATATATATATATTTTTATTGTACTGTTTAAACATGAAATGAAATGTAAATTTATTTTATATATGATATACTTACATATTGAGTTACATAAACTAATAAAGAGAGATACTCACTTGTTTTGTTTAAGTATTCTGTTTTAACTTTTATTATAAATATGTACAAATGTTTGAAAGAAACATAAAAGCATGCATGAAGCAATTAGTTCAAGAGTTCAAAACACAGCAAAGCATAACATCAATTAAATAAAAATTGAAAAATGAAATCTGCTCATATTTATGTGTAGGTATAACTTACTACCAAATATCTGGCAAAATATAAATAAAGTATTTGCAAAATATTTCAAAATTGATATATGTGATATATGTGTTTGTCTGTAACAAACTAACATACAAAGTTAGCACTAAAATATGTTTGCTCTGTATGTTATACAGTGTGTTTTATATAATTGCATGCATGTGATTGTGTATGAATCATTTTGGCAAATTTATGAAAATTTATGACCACTGCTAGCAATGACAGCAACAGCTCGAACAGCATCAACAACAAAAGCAACAACTAACAATAACAAATGAGGGTTTTCTGCACCAATCAGATGTGTCTGAACATATCGATGTTGAATTGATGGAAGGGCCGCATTTCACACCCATCTGCACATAGTTGAGTTCAAGATGTTTAATGATGCTAAACTAAAGTAGCTGGAGCCTACATTTTTGCCATTTATAATGTAATTGTATTTGTTTCTTAGCAATAACATAACAACGTGTTAAATGTTCTATAATTTTAATGTCTTACTTATTAACTTGTGTTATAATAATGAAACATTTAGAAATTTGAAATGATTTAATTATAAGAAAATTCGGACATATTTAAGCATTGATATGATTCGATAAATTTTCTTGCTTTAATCTTTACTTTGGCACTATTTGTATATCGGTCATTCCATGTCAAACCAAAAGCTTTTCGAAACTAATATATTTGTAAAAATATGATACTTTGCTCGTCGATAGTACTTAAAAAATAAAAATATTTGCATATTTTTCATAATTTTTATTTTTTTGTAGTTATACACTACAAAGTTAAAAAAAATCAAAAATGGTTATTTAGACATAAAAAACTATGTATATATAACACACCACAACACAACACAACACAACACAACACAACACAACACAACACAACACAACACAACACAACACAACACAACACAACACAACACAACACAACACAACACAACACAACACAACACAACACAACACAACACAACACAACACAACACAACACAACACAACACAACACAACACAACACAACACAACACAACACAACACAACACAACACAACACAACACAACACAACACAACACAACACAACACAACACAACACAACACAACACAACACAACACAACACAACACAACACAACACAACACAACACAACACAACACAACACAACACAACACAACACAACACAACACAACACAACACAACACAACACAACACAACACAACACAACACAACACAACACAACACAACACAACACAACACAACACAACACAACACAACACAACACAACACAACACAACACAACACAACACAACACAACACAACACAACACAACACAACACAACACAACACAACACAACACAACACAACACAACACAACACAACACAACACAACACAACACAACACAACACAACACAACACAACACAACACAACACAACACAACACAACACAACACAACACAACACAACACAACACAACACAACACAACACAACACAACACAACACAACACAACACAACACAACACAACACAACACAACACAACACAACACAACACAACACAACACAACACAACACAACACAACACAACACAACACAACACAACACAACACAACACAACACAACACAACACAACACAACACAACACAACACAACACAACACAACACAACACAACACAACACAACACAACACAAAAAATTGTCGATGACAGTTCATATATCTCACGAATTGACCCGTAGACGGATCAAATATATGAACAGATTTTTTGCCTTTTAACATTTATTCCAAATACAAAAATTGCCGATTATAGTTAAAATCTCTTCCGAGAAAAAAGAGTAAAATATATGAGCTGGTCCTATTTTTTTTATGTTTTGTGCTTGCCTGTTATTTGAATCAGAAATACAGGCATTAATAGTTCAAGTGTTAACAGTGCTAAATTTAAAAGTGATGATATTAACAGTGGTTACGAAATAACAATGCTGAGGTTAACATTGCTGACGTTTACAGTGCTGAAGGGAATTCACAACTTTTACCCCTACCAAAAATGGCTCAACGCACCTAGAGAAGTTTCTTTCAACACACTTGAACTTTTAACTCTACAATTTGGCAGATACTATGCATAAGGGCATACATTTTTGGCTCTTTAATATACCTCATACAAATAATTATGTGCGCATAAATATTACCTTGCATTTTTTCCCTATCTAGAATAGTACAGTATTTTTATGTATGCAGTTTGTTTTAGCCTGCAGGTCGTAATCTATTTAATGTACCGTTATATGAAAAATATGGCGGTGCATTGAATGATCAGTAGTAAAGAATTATATGTACATAGCGCATTTAGTCATTGTTTGGTTGCTTAATTGATAACTTCAAGTGCTCGCATTGGAAATAATTGTTCCGAAATATAACATAAGGTATTTTTCCTTTATAATCAATAACGTTAATTTAATTATTACGTGTTAGACATGAAAATGCCTGGCGGAACGAGCCTTTCTGAACATGACCAGGAAGCTGAAATAAAAGAAATAGCCAAAAGGCTTAATCGCCACAGTAACACAATAACACATTTTTTAAAATGTCCTTGTAGTGTGCCATAACTACAAGGACTGATTTAAGGCAAGGCTTAAGTACTTGGGTCTTCCTAGGGTAATAGTTCATGAAACAGACAACCAGAACTTATGTGTTGTACTACAACACGGACCCGTTTATGTTTTAACTAGTAAAACATCTAGGTGTAGCAACACGAACATGGAATCTGTTTCATTAACACAAAGCATCACCCAGTGCCCTGCTGATTAGGAGCATTATGCAATAAATTACATACTGTCCGTAATAGCAGTACCAGTTTAGACTTCAGTATTGACGTACTTACAATCCATCTACTGGTGAAGACGAAACCTACTCAATCTCTAGCATATTAAGACAGATATGCCAGCCCGGTCGTACCACTGCGCGACCCCGCCGGACAATCTAGATCTGTGTAGCATTCACACAACCAGTACGAGACTCCCCGAAGGGGCAGCCCACGACAGTCATCTGGGCAACTCGATCCCGTCAATGAGGATCCACAACATCCCCGCAAAAAGACCAAAAATACACTAATGCAATTACGAAGAAGTGCATTTTTATGCGTGACTGTGCTCAATGAGCACTGAAAGGGCCATTTTAACAGCTCACAGCTTTTACTCATGACTGGTACCTACAGAGGAGGACCTTTTGATGCCACTCTTACTCTGGCAGTCCGGATGATCTAAGGATCTCAGCATCCAGACAGAACTCCAGTTTAAGCAACTCCTTTCTACACTTGCCTCAGTGACTGCCGTGCCAGTTTGAGGGGGCGAGTCAAAACATCGACAAGCAAACCCCAAGGAAAGCCAGAGCGTCGACATATGAAGCACGCATGCCAAAATACTCACATCCATTTGTATCTAGCCGATTTAAGGTCCCAGTGTGGTGGATAGATAGGGTCTACCCCATTTGACGGGTTAAGACTGTCCCCGTACTAACAAGTTTTAAGGTCAATTGCTATACCTTCGCAGGCTTGTTTCATATCGGTATACCGAATATGACCTGCTACCAAGATGGGCGCCACCCCGAGCTCTTGGTTGGCCCTATCAGTTTTTACGTTTGCAAGACGTATCCTACAAACAACCATCCTCCTTTATCCTGGAGTTATGGCACAGTTAGACGGAGTGGTAGGAAAACACACATCGATGCTCGGTGTAAGCGGAGAACTCAACATCTTGCAGTAGTCGAAGGAATGAGTAGCGGACAAGGTTTTATGAACGAAATTCAGAAATATTATGTACAGATTTTGATGTAGAATTACGTCTTACAGCGGGGTTTGTATGGGGGTATTTTCACAAATTTTTTCAAGGCTATGCAACGTTTTTTGGGGGACACTTTAGGGCCTTATACAGCCTTTAATATTCATCGTACAAAGATAAAATTTATCAGTTATTTTATATACCAAAATATCAGTTATTTTGTGCATAAAAGGAATAGCTAACTTTGGATTTTGTCACTTCTTAAATAAAGCCACAAAAGATAGCAAAAGAAAAGAAGAAAAATTCACATTTTTTTTATGAGAAAAAAATGCATTGATGCTTCAGTTGCTGCTGACGTTCCTATGCTTGTAGCTTTAGTTCGTGCCGAAATCTCGAACGCAACATCCTATTGTTTCTTGAATAGAATCGTTTTATGAATTTCTCAGAGCTTTATGCCGCGTTTCCACGTGATCTTCTATTATCTTCTAGTATCACATTTTTTGTAAGAAAGAAATAGCATGTGAGCCCTACTTTATGGCATTGATGAATGTGAGTGTGAAACAGGTATACCTTTTTCATTTTTATAGCATGTGATATCCCCTGTGATGATAGGAGATCGAAAAAGTTCAACTTCTTGAACTTTTGCTATAAAAGTTGATCACATGCTATAAATATGACATTAATTTTTATAGTTTTAGTTTTTGTGCTGTCAAGCTGTCATTTTTATTTGCGCCAATATTAATTGTTTTGAAATAGTACAGAATTATATATACAAATTGGAAAATAAAGAAAGTCAAATCAGGTCAAGGGGTATGATTTAAAATAAATAAACATACTTGGTTTTTTTAACCATCGCATGGCTAAGCAATTAGTGCAGATGATTTCCGGACTCGGGAGTATGCAATGTAGAGTTGACCAGAGAGTTCCTAAGCGCATTTATGGAAAGCATCAGTGATTTTTTCTTTAATTTGGTGCTTGGTAGATTCAGCAAAACTTTTTTTAAAGCTTTTATTTTATATTTTTTTTTTCGTGTGTATTTTACTGATGCTACTGCACACGAATTAGATTACCTGTAACACCTGATGCTGTCTGCACAATAATAATTATATAAAACAATTTAGGGTACGTCGACAAGAAGTTATTTCAATAAGCACGTCTTGCAATCAATAAACTTGCAAAAATTGATAAATTTATGATTTGTTTACATATTTTGCAAATGTCAAATTTTTATAGGAAAAAGTACATATATGCACATATGTGTGGCGTCGCTTTGTCTGCCTAATGCCTGAGAAAATAAGACGTTGCAATATGAAGAAGCGATGCATAGGTTCCCTGTAGGAAAATCAACTAGTTTAAAAGTCGTTGATAAAGTAGTTTTTTGTCAACCACAACTAGTTGAAATTCTGACTTTTTTCCATAGAACAAACTAACATATTTTGTATGGTGATGTCCGCTAAATAAGTCAATTGACTTTCGCCTGCATATATTTTCAACTACTTGTTAAATTAGTTATATTTTAATTATTTTTTTAATTACTTTAATATCACCAATTGAAAACTATTACTGATGGCCTAAAGTTAATAATATTTGATGAAATAACATGGTTAAATATATATAAACGTGAAACCTAATAAAAATTTGCAATTAAAACATGTCAAAATCAGAGTAGTTATCGCCTTAATATAATTGAAAGTAGTTCATCAATCACTTGTTTTTAAGTAGTATTGCAATTACTTCATATATAATGTAATAAAAATTATTTACAATTGAAGTGGATGCCGCCTTAATATAATTCAAAGTAGTTCATATACTGTTTTTTTTTTAAATTCGTTTTTTAATTAGTTGTTTTAAAAAACAAGTTAGTTTGTTCCTATAGGGTTATTATATTAGTTTATATTTGGTATTAAAAAAAAGCAGCGCTACTACATATATGTAAATCATTTTAAATCAAGAATTGTTTGACAAATATCCCAGTGGGCAAATGCAGCAGTCCGAAGGCCGTTTAAAAGGCCTGTATTTGCATTCGATAGGCCTTACACAATCCTTGTAAGCTCCCTTGTATTGTTTGTATGAAACGAGAAAATTTGTTAGTACTTCCGCACTCCCTGCTTTAAAGAGGCCTGCTATAAGCACTCCTTTAAAATGGCTTAAAGAAGGGGTTAACCAAAACAATTAAAAAAATATTTTTTTTTTATTTCTTTTTATGTATACCTACCTATTTATTCTGTGATTCTGTGATTTTATTTTATTTTACATATTTTTGCCGGATAAGAATATTTCTAAGTCATGACGTTGATTATTATTGAGTATATTTGAACTAACATATATTTTAACTTTTAACGAAAAAGTAACCCTGAAATATAAGCAGAACCAGTTTTTGTAGGAAAAATATAATTGTTGTACTGCCCTGTGTAGCAGTCACATCACAGAGAAATAACGAAAACTTCTTGCCTTCCTTTTAGCAGGCAGGCCTTTTAGGAGCCCTCACCGATGCAGTGATGTTGTTAAGTGTGTTGACGCCAAAAAAAGCAGTTAATGCATGCCTTTTTTTCAAGAGGCCTGACTGAATTGCCCACTGGGATTTTTCAGTAACTGCTTGTGTTGATGTTATTAATACATGTGTATGAAGTATTTGCATACTTTCGTTTTTTAGTTTGTTAATGCTCTTATTAATCTTCAGCAAGATTAATACAATACATAATACATACATAATACAACAAATTAAACTACTACAATGCAGGTTTACATATACGCAGATTGGAGACTGACATAGTAGTCATGTTATTATAAACTTAATTTATTTTTAAAATATAATAAATTCGAATTATTTATTGAACTAATTTTATGTATACATATTTAAAATACACTTAGCTCGTTCAAATTTAAATATTTAAATATACAGTAGAATTCGGTTATAGCGACCTCCAAGGGACCGGAAATATTCGTCGTTATAACCGAACGTCGTTGTATCCCAATAGGTGCTCACAATAAGTTTTTTTTTATCATGTATATTCATGTTTATTGAGGTTGAAAATAGTTTGGAATCGTGGTTTGTTTTCTATTTACAAGAATTTCATGTAATAATTTACTTTCAATAACTTCTACGGAACTATATAAACTCTCTGATATGTCAGAACCCCCAAATCGCAAAAACTGTTTTAAAGTGTGCACCGCACTCAAGGTTTCTGTCCTAGTGGGAATTTTGATTGGCTCATCATCGTCATCTGGTTCATTATCGCTGTGAATTTCCTCATTTTCTTTTGTGCTCTCCACGATTTCTCTCAATGAAGGCTCTTCCGATGTTACAACATTGTCATCCACGTTTACGAACTCATCCCAATCAATACATTCGGCTACTTGTTGCATATTTTTGTATGTTTCCTGTAGCAACGAAAGAGGAATATCATCTTCATCTTCGAAATCTGCATCTGTGCACGCACTTTCGGCTGGAAGTAGTCCCGCATGTCGGAAAGAGTTAGCTATTGTTGTTGATTTTACACTTTGCCAAGCGGAGGCCACCATGTCAATAGCATCTAACAAAGTAATGGTGCTTTGTGTGTTATTGTCTGTATCGCGAATAAATTTTAGCATTAGTTGTTTGCGATAATTGCTCTTCAAATATCTAATTACCCCTTTGTCCATTGGCTGTAAGACGGACGTTGTATTAGGTGGTAGGAAAACTAATTTTATTGAAGACAGATTTTGAACATTTGGATGTGCTGGACAATTAGTATTTACAAGCAGTAAAATTTTTCTTTTATCTTTCTTCAAACTGCTGTCCCAATCGCGCAAAATGCGTTCAAAAATTTGTGAGGTCATCCATGCCTTTTTATTTCCTTTATAATCTACAGGTTATGATTTTACATGCTTGAAACACCGCGGCATTTTAGATTTTCCAATGACAAGCATTTTCTTTTTTTCGGACCTATCCATATTACCTCCAACCAGCAAGGTTATTCTTTCCTTTGATTGTTTACCACCACAGCACCTTTCACCTTTGAATTTAAGGGTTTTGTTGGATGGAAGCTTATAAGAGAGCCCTGCTTCATCCACATTAAAAATGTCTTGTGCTTGATACCCCTCTCGAAATTTTAGGCCATACTGAAACTAGCCAGTCGCTGCATTGACTTTTGTCGACACTGCAAGCCTCACCAGAAATTGTTCCTAAAACTATATTATGGCGCTCTGGAAAACGGTAAATCCAGCTTTCAGTGCAATTGTAATCTTTTCCAAGAAGTTGGGCTATTTCCTCTGCCTTCATTTGAAGTATGGACGTAGTTACTATAGTATTTTTATTTCTTTGAGTCTTGAACCATTGCAAAAGAGCTTGTTCTATATCAGAATCTTGAGCAGAACGCATACGTTTCTTTGCATGTTCTCAGATTCAAAACACTTACGAATTGCGTCTCGGCTTTTCCATATCGTACTGATAGTCGAATGCGAAACACAATAGTCTTTCGCTAGTGCTGCATTTGTAGAACCAGATTCTAGTTTCAGCAAAATTTCAGCCTTCTCTTTTATGGAGAACACTTTACGTTTTTTAACGTCCATTCTGGAGAAAGCATATGCACATTCATACATATTTACTCAGTATTTATCCAAGTAAAAGTGCCTTACCTGCGTTTGGTTGATCTGGATTACAATTTCTTATGTAAATTAAAAAACTTTTTTTTAACACCGCTGGTAATTAAAGAAAGAATGTTCATATGTCCATTCGCGTTCACGACTCAAACTGGTATGCAAATTTCTTCTTTATCTTTTCCACACTCAGTTTGAGATAGGCGAAAACAAATTCTGTGATTCCCCACATTATACATATGTTTCTTCATTTAGTGTTGGCTGGCGACAAAAAATGGAAAGAAAAACCATAAAATAAAATACGCAGAAGTGACATCGTCGTTATAACCGAAACTTCATTCCAAAGCAGACGCACAAATTGGTCGTTACAAGCAGATGGTCGTTAAAACCGGAGTCGTTCTAAGCGAATGGTTGCGCATGTAGAAGCAATGAAGAACCAATCTTTCTTTGAAAATCCGTCGTTTTAAACGGATGGTCGTTATAACCGAGGTCGCTATAAATGAATTCTACTGTATTTAAAATACATATAAGTTCTTTACTGGAGGAAAAATAATAAATGCATATTATTTCGAAATATTTATTTCAATTTATTAAACAAAAGATGGCATTATGTTTATTTTTAACCAATATAGAAATGAACAAGAACAACAAATTCATCAACAAATATATCAAACAAAAAATTCTACTTTCACACTTACGATACTATCGAAACAGTGTCTTTTTGTTCAGTGTAGTTTAAGGAAGTATCCACTTTCGTATGTTTGCATAAAAGTCTAATCCTTTTCCCTAAAAATGAGCTAAAATTAATTTTAATGTGATACAAACTTTGATTTTGGCGCATAAAAAAAAAAAAATTTTGTTTTGAAAACTGCACAGACCTATTACTTCTAAAGTAGAAAAATAGCAAAAAGTTAAGCCCTCATAAAAAATTTCAGCTAAGTCGAGCAGGCTCACAGAACTAAAATTTTATTTGATTCTACCTTGAAATATAGCAAAATTTTTGAAGCATTAATAATAGCTCAAGGTAATGAATAAAATCAAAATTCAAAGTAACGATTAAAATTCACAAAACACAAAATAATATAAAAACATTCAACCGGATATGTATAACTTAAGTAAAATTTCTAAAATCTTATTATCAAATTACAAAAACATTCGTTGATAAAATTTTGACAATCACAGACAATATTTTTACGTTTTTACGATAAATTTAACTAAAACTGCTTCTAAATCATTCGGCTTATAAATGACGTCAGCTGCGAAAAAGCATTAACAACAACAAAGCAAAAGTTGCAGTTGAAAATGTATACTTAAAACGGATGCATATTTTTTTTTTGCACACAGTTACTACCATAGCTACAGCAGCAGCATCTCCGGTAGTTAAGCCAAGCATTAGCTGAACAAAAAAACACGGCCTGTTGAGTGGAGATGTGGGTGGAAAATATTTCCATATAAGTCAAATGGAGAAATTAGTAGAGAACAGTAAAAAGAAAAGAAAAAACATTTTATGACATTCGTAGGTAAGTGTTTCATATGTGACTATGCATTTGAGTGTGTTTGTATTTGCTCGTTTGTACAATGTTTGCATGAAGCTGTTTTTGTGACGGAAGCGTAGGTGGAAACTAAGCTCTGCTCTGATACAATGATGTATTCACACTTAAAGTTGCAACAACATTGTTTGTGTGTGCTTTTTGAAGTTTTTCCTATGTTTGTGTGTTAGTTAGTATTAGTGTTGTTTATTGTTTTATTTTGCTGAAACATTACCAACAAAACTTTTGTTTTTACATCCCTGACTTCAAGCACTTGACGCACTGACCTGTTCTTGATCCTCTTTGCCATTAAATTGTTTTTTATGCGTTTTTGTTTTATGCACTTTTTGCCTAGCATTTTTTCTTTCAAACAATTAAATGTTCATTTAGCACACGCACACACATATAAATAGGTGACACTTAAAAGTGCAGCAAATAGAAAAAACAGAGAGAAAAAAATTGACAATAACTAAATGTTTTGCCCTTGTATACATATACATTGCAATTAGGGAAGTCATTCCCGGGATCCCGGACAATTTAAGCCCTCCACTTAGGTCACGGGATTTTCTTTTTGGTATTTCGGAATTTTCAAATGCAAAAAAAAAAGCTAATTTGAACCATGGTAGAATAAAAGAAGGTAGATGCATTTCGCACTGTACGTATACTATCTTTCTCATAGCCAAAATTGTCAAAACCAATACAAATCACTTTTTGTTTATGTTTTTCCAATCAAAGCTTTCTCATCGCTTTCAGATTTTCTATGAGCTGACAAATTTGTTTTGACAGTTATGGCAGTCTGCCTCTCCAAAATGCATATACCTTCTCTTATTTTACCATGATTTGAACCAAGCTGACAAAGCTGTGCAGCTTATGTGACAAGAGCTAGATAGAATAAATTATTTCTGGATTAAACCCCTTTAAGATTCACTGCTTAAAAGAATCAAGCAACTCAGAACAATATATCCTGCCGTACTGAACTTCCTTACAACTACTGAATTGAAATTAACCGAATTCTATGAACCGTACAGCTGCAATATAACCACATTTAAAATAGAATTGGAAAAACTTTATTTGAGGCTTAAAAGGCTTATGAAGCTTGAGGCAGAAGAAGTCTGCAGAAGAAGTATCTGAATTAAAGGTCTGCAGAGAACAATCCATTCTACTTGTACACATAGATAAAACAAGTAAGAATTTGATATTATTGATACAAATTAGGCCTGTGCAAGCACTCGAATTTTCGAGTAACTCGCCTCGAGTCGCGTAATTCAACTCGAAACTCGTATCGAAAACTCGAGTTTTTGAGTAACTCGAAGCTAGTCGAGTAACTTTGATTGAATGGAAATAAAAATTTGTGGAATTTTTTACCTTTATCGCAAGTCATAAACAGCCTTAAGTATACTCGTAAAATGGCCTAAAAATTAAAGTTTATTTGATTTATTTGTAAATCGAAAAGTATGTCTCTACAAAATGAGATCGTAATCGATCGAATGAAAAAGTAATAACCTAAAAAAGTGGAAATTATTTATGTCTTCCATGTTCCATTATTTATATCTTCCCTTAGTTTCATTACACATTAATTTCTACTGGGCATGTAATATTAAGAGTGAAAATATAAAAAAAATAGACTCGATCTACTCGATAGTTCCTCGAGTTAATCGATAATTCCTCGAGTTACTCGAATTTCGAGTTATTCGAAAAACCGAATTACTCGAATCGAAAAGGAGTCGAATTGCACTACTCGACTCAACTCGAACTCGAAGCAACTCACACAGGTCTAATACAAATACAACAACGAGTAGAGCTTAACTTATGCTTACATGTTTTGGATTGAGCAGAGATCGTATCATTTCTTTCTCTGGCTTTCATTGTAGTGTAAGCTTTTTTTCTCTTTATTGGCTGCACTAAGCAGAGTAACTGTTTTAACCCTTTTTTAATTGGATATATCCATTCAAAATGGATATATATATTCCATATAGTTTTCTTTGTGTTAATCTCGTGCTTTTTCTTTTTCTATGCTACTAAAAAAAAGTAATGGTGTAATGGACATGGATTCTGTGAATCGATAATTTTAAATAAGGTACTTGTGCCTTCATTAAGTTTTCGACAAAAATGTATTTTTTATGTTTATTTTTTTATGAAATAAATTTAAAACGTGTTTCATTTATTATTTTATTGAAATTATTCGCTCTTTATTCTTTATGTTTTTGACGGCACATATCCAGATGTTCCAAGTAGAGATAACAATATTACCAATATATCTGTTTGTTGCGCATGTTCTCAAATTAGTATTCTTGATGCTTGATAATTTCACTCTCGCATACATGTTCTATTGTTATGTAAAAGAGAAATGTTCCATGCATGCTCAATGCTTAGAGAGCGAAACCGATACAAGTTGATATAAGAAAAAATAACAGCACATAACTAGTATGCTTAGATGGTTCTTTGCAGAGCTTTAATCTGAATATTGCAAAGACGATGAGTGTTTGAAAGTTTAAGAAGAACTTGCAACAACAGTATTTCAAGATTGTTTGTTATACTGACCCAGGAAATTAATTTCCTGTTTTGTGGTGCAGGCAATCGTGGTCGGAATTTACACATTGCTTACGATTTTCTAACAACTATTTCCTCAACTAGCATAGAATCAGAACGGTGCTCTTTATCAGCGGTTTATATTTGTGATAATATGCGAACAAACCTTTCTGATGAAAGATTAGACCATTGATCAGCTTAAAGTATTACTTTAAAAAATAATTTAAAATATTTTTGAAAAAGTCTTTTTTCATTTTAATTGGCTTTGAACACGATAACAAATTAAGACGGTGCAAAGTACTTTGATCCCATACAAAAAAAAAAAAAAACGAAGTGGCCATCTCAGCCCTTGAAAGGGCTTTGACCGAGCTTCTTATGATCAATTGTGTTGTGTGTGATGTGAAATGTTTGCACACAAATGTTCAAGAACTGGACCTACATGTTTAACGCCGACTTCGAACGGCTTATGTTCTCAAGAAGCTTTTCATGGCAGCTTTTTCTCTCTGAGGTTTGCCATTGTCTGCAGAGAGGAGACGGCCGAACAGAAAAATGAATTCAATTGAAACAATTTTCTGTGTCAGATGGAGGATTCGATCATGAGTTCTCTGGCGTAAGAGTCACACACTCCACCCACTACGCCACGGCCGCCACCATACAAATCCCATACAAAAGTTGGACAAAAATAGATGGAGTGCTCCTACGATAATGCAATTTTGTATTATGTTGGTTAATTTAAGCCAATTAAGAAAAATTGCACAAATGATTGAAATCGGTCAGTCCCTAACGGTATCTTTCTTTGTTCTATATTAATTTTTCATGTAATTTTGTATGGGTGGTACATACAAAGGTTAGCCGATCTAACGGAAATTCGTCAGAAGGGTAGTTAAATAGCGTAATAGATGTGTACTGAAAATGATTGAAATCCGTTAGACCCTAGGGGTATCTCCCTTGAACCTACGGTAACGTATATGTTGACAAAGCTAGTAAAACAGACGATTTGGATAGTTCGGAAAAACTAAATATTTGCAAGAGTCAAACGAAGTCAGAAGGAATTTTTCATTTTTCTATTAGGTAAGAGTCTATACTTCATGAAATTGAAATACAATTTTATTGGTTTTTACCTTTTTTGTTTTTTAAATCTCCACGAACAATGACAATTTTATAGAGTTATGAGTGAAAAAGTCTCAAATTTGAAGTTACACAATACTTTTTTGGGTCTTGTTTTATTATTTTATTTTTAAAAACTTACATCAAGAAAAGTGTCTAAAAAAATGTCTAATGTCTAAAAAAAAGTAAATATTTACGATTTCTTTGGAAAATTTTAGTATGCTGAATATTTTCTTTTTACCCCTTTGACAAGATGCGGCAAAACTCAAAATTCATGTAAATTTAGTCAACTTTTGAAAGCTCAAATTTCGCAAATAAAATTTTTCTTAAAAAATTGCTTTTGATATATTTTAGTATACGTTTCAACTTTAAAATGTTTTCAATATTTCTTTATTTGGAATCAAACAAATTTTTCGACTTTTGTCTATGTGACAAAGTACTGTGCAGTTTAGCAAATTAAAAAATGTAGACCATTTTTGTAGCATCTTAAACTGTTCTGTAATAATATGATTATTTATTGTTTTATTGTTATTTATTATTGTTTTTTAAATTAAAATATTTTGTTAGTCAATAATTTTATCATTAATTAATGAATTTTATAACAATATGTTATGTTTGTGCTTTCTTTATAAATGAATTGAACCATGGTAGAATAAGAGTAGGCAGATGCATTTCGGAGAGGCAGACTGCCACAATTGTCAAAACGAATTTGATAGCTCATAGAAAATCGGAAAGCGATGAGAAAGCTTTAATTGGAAAAATATTATTCGTATTGATTTTGACAACTTTGGCTATGAGAAAGAGAGCGCAGTTCAAAATGCATATACCTTCTTTTATTCTACCATGAATTGAACGATATTGTTTAATTTCAACTGACAGACAATAAGAAATTTTATTCAGAATGTTTTGAACTATTTACTTTTTCTTAATTTTTCGATCCAGAAATAGTCCCCGGGATCCCGGGATTAGGATTTTCAATAGCAATAATCACCCTAATTGCAACGGAAGAGTAGCATGTTCAATGTGTGTGCGTTTGCTTGTGTGTGTGTAAAGCTGTGATGTTGGTAAATTTTATTAATTGTTCTTCTGCTGCTACTTTTATGTTTGTCATCTTTATCGTGACAAACATTTTTTCGAGCTAATATATCTATGGCAGTATGTTAAGGTAGCTTAAGTCAAAAAAGTAATTTTGAGTTATAGGCATTTTTAAAATGGTGATTTAAGGTAGTGATTTTTATATGAAAAACGAGTGGAAAGCCATAAGAAAAGTTGGCATAACTTCCTTCCCGAATGGCGGATAAACATATAGAAAACACAAAATTATACATATTGAATTGGTTAATAATAATAAGTGAACTTTTAAGTTTTCGCTAACGAGTATGTCGGCTTAAGCTACTTTAACTTATTGCCAGAGATATTTTAATGTACAATACGTACAACAACGTGGCGGTCGTGGCGTAGTGGGTAGAGAGTGTGACTCTTACGCCAGAGAACCCAGGTTCGAATCCTCCATCTGATACAGAAATTGAATTAATTTTTCTGTTCGGCCGTCACCTCTCTGCAGACAATGGCAAACCTCAGAGAGTAAAAACTGCCATGAAAAGCTTCTTGAGAACATAAGCCGCTCGGAGTCGGCGTAAAACATGTAGGTCCAGTTCTCGATCATTTGTGTGCAAACATTTCACATCACACACAACACAATTGATCATAAGAAGCTCGGTCAAATTCCTTTCAAGGGCTGAAATGGCCACTTCGTTTTTTTTTTTTTTACGTATAACAACCAAACAGATCAAGAGTAGTTTGTGTCCACAATAAATCAACTAATCTTTTATTCACATTTATAATTCACAGTAACTTTGTTAGGTACACTAGAATGAGAGAGCTAAAGTTATGGCTTAAAATGTATTTCTAAATATTAGATGAAGCTTCAAAAGTAATATGGAATTAACAGAATTTAGATAAAGATACGTATAGAAGTGGGCGAAGGATTCAAGTTATAAGGCAAAATTATGCTAACAATTTTTATAATTAATATATATCATCACGTAAAAGTAATGCAAGCAAACGTACTTCTTTTAGCAGTATAGAACTGCTTTTATGTTTGATGTACTGCGCAATTTGGAGTTTGATAAAATTTAACCAAATAGATAAAAAATTTATAAATATATCTTTTTCGTTGCGGTCGTTACACAAATTTATGCCCCAAAAAGCACCTCAAATATGGTATCATCCGACGTGAACTATTTCTATAAAACATTTTCCTGCTGCGTCGAGAACAACCTTTGTATGCCAATTTCTTATAAATTTTTCCATGTAGTACTTGTGGTGGAATTAGTCATAAAATAATAAAACGAAAAGCCTTTTTCACTGGTTGTTTTTTTATTTTCTATTTTTCCTTGTTTTTTAAGTGAAAACTTCTTTAGGCGCGTTGACAAATTTTTAGCAGTGAGCAAAACTATAGATTCGCGATATCATCACGCTTTAAGTGAGATCATCACGCTGCTAGCAATATCATCACGCTGTTAGCGATATCATCATGCTGTCAGCGATATCGTCACGCTTTAAGCCGTTCATTTCTGTTGCATTGTACACAGCATTGCTTATGCCGTGGTTATGCTGGGCAAACATGTTTCAAGTTTTTTTTTTTTATTTTACCGAGGTGATTAACAACCGATTACCGAACCAATTACCAATTATCGAAGCGATTAACAACTAATTACCGATTACCGAAGCGATTACCAACCGATTACCGAACCAATAACCAACCGATTATCGAAGCGATTGCCAACCTATTATCGATTACCGAAGCGATCACCGATAACCGAAGCGATTACCAACCCATTACAGAATACCGAAGTGATTATCAACCAATTAACGATTACCTAAGCGATTACCAACAGATTAAAGATTACCGAGGCGATTGCCAACCGATTACCGAACCAATTACCGATTACCGAAGTGATTACCAACCGATTACCGAACCATTTATCGATTACTGAAGCGATTAACAACCAATTACCGGTTACCGAAGTGATTACCAACCAATTACCGAACCAATTAACGATTACCTTAGCGATTACCAACCTATTACCGATTTCGAGGCGATCACCAACCGATTACCGAACCAATTACCGATTACTGAAGTGATAATTAACCGAAGCGATTACCAACCGATTGCCGACTACCGAAGTGATTACCAACCAACTACCGAACCAATTAACGATTACCGAAGCAATTACCAACCGATTACCGAGGCGATTACCAACCGATTACCGAAGCATATACCGATTACCGAAGCGATTGCCAACCAATTACCGGTTACCGAAGCGATTACCAACCAATTACCGATTACCGAAGCAATTACCAACCAATTATCGAAGTGATAATCAACCGATGAACGATTATCGAAGCTATTACCAACCCATTATCTATTCGATTACCAATAACGGAAGCGATTACCAACCGATTGGCGATTACCAAAGTGACTGCGAACCAATTACCGAACCAATTAATGATTACCGAAGCAATTACCAACGGATTACCGAACCAATTACCGATTACCGAAGCGATTACCAACCGATTAGCGAATAAATTACCGATTGCAGAACCATTAACAGATTACCGAAGGGATTGCAAGTCCATTACCGAATAACAAAGCGATTACCAACTGATTACTGAAGCGTTAACCAAACGATTACCCCATTACCGATTACCGAAGCGATTACCAACCAATTGCTAATTACCGAAGTGATTACCAACCAATTACCGAAGCCATTAGAAGCCGATTACCAATTATCGAAGCGATAACCAACCGATTACCGAACTGATAACCCAACTAAAGTAGACCAAACATATTACCAACCATTAAAAAATAATAGTTTATACATTCAATAACGCATAAAGTGATAAAAAGAGTTAAGAAAGTAGAACGCGTCTGAGTAGCCGACTCTAGCTACTTCGGAAATTCATAACAGCTATTTTATTCTATAGCTTTAAATTTTCACTTTGGTCGTCAGTCCCCCCACTGCCTACTTTCTTATTTTTCTTTTCGTTTCTTTTTGTTTTTCTTCTTCCTCTCTTTTTTTTTTTTTTGCACTTCAAGTAAAAAGATTTTTGAATAAATTTTCACAGAGATTTTTTGAATGTTAAGTAGTTAATTGTGACATTTGGAGCCGACAATCATCCATTTATCATTGAAATTCGAAAAAAGCCATATGACGACCAACATAAGGAAACTAAATAATGTGGGTTGAATTTTTACGATGTTTGAAGGGCTGTATCTTCAAAACGATGCAAATATAAAATCTAGAATTTTAAATGCAAAACAATTGTTGTATGCACTTTATTGCGAATAAATTGCCAATTTGTTTACACCGTGCGCAACAAAGATATTTAACCTCAAAGTCAGCAAAGTTCTTAAAATTCAAATGTTTAAGAGGCTTAAACAAAAAAGTTGATGGGTCAGAAGGTTAAAAAAAATTTATGTTTAAACAACTAGTTGAAATGCACTCTAGAAAAAAAAATTTATTACTGCAACTAAGTGCTTTATATAAAAATAATATTCGAAAATTTCCAAGATATCACGTTTTGAACAGAAATTGTAATATTTTTCTTTAATATTAAGAAACTATTGCGTAAGCATCTCTTTTATGCCAGGTTAAAGACCAAAATGTGCTTAATATTGTGGCTTATAATTCATCATTCTATGTATAATAGGAGCTAAGAAATATTAGTTATCACAAACATATATAAAGCTAGAAGTAGCAAAGAAAATGTGACCGAAAGAAGAAAAAAACCATTTTTTTTAAAGCAGTTTTGAAATTTAAATATATTGTACAGGGTGTCCCGCAATTGAGTGCAACTATTTACGGCGCTGAAAGGTTATGTCGAGCTGAGCAAAAAATCGTACGGGAAGGGGGGTCTATTTTCACATTCTTAGGATCTACAGGGTTAATTAATACTTCACGACTTTGATTCACGTTATTGTTTCTAGCAGAAAAATGAACTTACATAAAACTTATTCTGATATCTCAAAGGCAATGAAATCACCTTTCTAACGGTATATCAACAAACTCCACCAACTTAACCGTTACCGAGCTGTAATCGTGTGAAGATGAAATCAATTGGTTGAAACTACCAAATTTCAACTTAGAGTGCAAATTTCTCAGAATTTTGCGTGGGTTTTGTTGATATACTGTTAGAAAGGTAATTTTATTGCCTTTGCAATGAGCTATCAAAATAAGTAAATTTTTCTGCTAGAAACATTAACGTGAATCAAAGCCGTGAAATATTAATTAACCCTGTAGCTCCGAAGTATGTTTGAAAATAGACCCCCCTTCCAATACGATTTTTTGTTCAGCTCGACATAACCTTTCAGCTTCGTAAATAGTTGCACTCAATTGCGGGACACCCTGTATATATATTATGCAACTTTTAATAAAAATATCGAATTTCTTAAAAATGGCCGAGCAACCAACTTTTGTTTTTTTTTTTGAATCAATACTTTGGACTGACTCTGACTCTTACGGGTTTGAGGTCAAATATTTGCATTAAAAAATACTTTACATAGCTTGTACCAAAACAGTTGGCGTATTTTGTGTTCATTTTGAAAATCAAAAATATTTATTTTTATATTGACACTCAGCTTATCTTAGTTCCAATTTTTTAACAATATAGTATCTGTTAGACTTTGTTCCGCCAACTGTTATAGTACTAAAAATATCAATAGTTTTTAAGATATATCAGTGGTTTTGATGTTAAAAAGGCGTAGATTTTTTTAAATTTAAGTATACAATAAGTAGACATTTTATTTTAAGCATATTTTAACTTTGAATTCTCATGCAATTTTATTTCAGCTCAAAATATTTGATTTTTCGTGGCATTGCGGAAAAGTCTTTTGGGTAAAATGCAAATAAGCGCTCATTAAAATGTTTCTTTTTAATCGTAAACTAAGTTATGCAATTTTCCCCTAATTTGATTTATTTTCGTTTCTTGCTCTTCTTCAACAAGATGAAAAGCCTTGTCAAGTCTTCTTCTTTCGACTCGAGCTTGTTTCCAAGAAATGAAAAAAAAAAAATCTTCGTTAAATTTTCTAAGCAAGAAAAAAATCTAAGCGAGAAAAATAATCTTACATATCAACATAAATCATGCAATTTTCACTCAACCACCATCATCCGCGCTATACACACACTAACAACCACATTGAATGTAATCCACTTGGTTGGGCTAATGGGATTAAGTCGCTGCTAAATAAGCTCGCTTTTTATGGCTTATTAAAAAAATGAGCGGTGGAAAGAAGAACCTTCGCATTAGCAACGTCAAAGCACTTTTTTAACTCCACGCCCACCACTACTACCACGCTTAAGCAAGCCAACCACATTTGTTGACCATACATTGAGGCTCATCCGTTGTCGTTGGTAACGCAACAACGGAACACTGGTGGTTGTGTGGTGTAGGTGGTGGAGTCGCACGTGAAATTGGTTGGAGGATTCTGTTGGTTTTATGCATTAGCATGTTTCATCGTTTTCATTGCTTGGTTTATGAATTTAATGCGTTTTTCATGTTTTTCATTTAATGAGCGATTTTTGAGTCGACTCATGGAAGATTCTGCTCTGAGAAAAGACTATAAAAATGTATAACAAATAACGAATGTTGTGCTTAAGATCAAATTGCAATGAAATTTGAATTTACTTCTTTAAATTTTAAATTATATTTCTTTCTAGACATAAAATTCCGTCATAACTACTACTCTGACAACAATGGTAGGTAAGAGTTTGTTTTTTTACGATAAAGTCATTTGCAACATTTCTATGCTGATTTGGAAAGATTATTGAAAAAAAGAGCTCAGAAAAGTAATTTGCTGCATAAAGTTGTAGGTACTAAAACTGGTTATAAAAATAAGGAAGAAACGTAAAGAAGAGAAAAAAAAAACAAATTATGATCTATGTACGACATACATTGTATGTCTTGATTGTAAAATTGAAGAGTTGTAAGATTTATTATTGACTAGGGAAAACTTTTTTAGAAATAAAAAATTTATTATTAATAAAATACACAAATCACAAAATACCAAGAATAAGAATTTACGAATATGAAAAGCTTGTATGGCAAAAATATTTTTTACATATATAAAATCCCTTTTTAGCAATGTGGTTTTTATACATAATTGGTTATAAATATTGCCTTGTGATTGTAATTGAATATATATTTGACTGGTAAAGTTCATATTTTATAGCACTTCCATACCAAATGTGTGCTGTTAACTTGTTTGTCTGAAAGAATCAGAAAAATCCATCAGAATTTCAAAGACTTAACTTTCCAGGCAAATATCTCCACTGTTTTTTTTAATATATTTCACTCAATTCTTTTTTGTCTAAAAGTTCAATAAGACTTCTTGATAAAAATGATTTCAACAGTACCGTTAGCTGAGCATTTGTATTTTTTTTTTTCAAATGTAATCGATAGTTTTTGTGTTTTTTGCATGGGAACCACCAAAAGGGTGTCAGAAGGATAAAAAATGATAGGACCAGTTAGAGAGAAACTTTTTTCTTCGAGAATTTAGGGATTTATATAAAGAAGGTTGTAAAATATTCGAAAAAAAAACTGACTGAAAAATTTCCCGATGTACCTATGTTAACTTCAATATTAACTTTACAGAATCTACAACTAATTGCATTTTTGAATGAAGCATTGGGTTTTACTATATGTCCAATGATCGAAAGCTCAGTACTTTTAAATATAAAATGTTGATCAAAAAGGTTTCTACACCATAATTACAGAAATTCCAATCGCACATTTTTGTTTCATATCTAAAATATGTGATATATGTCCGTGATCCAACATATTCCAGTTAACGTGAAAAATTTGTATCTATTGTAGTTCCGGATTTTGTTGTTGATTCGTTGAGATTGTTATTTATGTGGAAACAAAATTTTTCGTGAAGAAAATTAGTTAGCTTAAAAAAATCATTTGATGGAAAATTCACGTTAAAATCTCTCCCGAGAATCATAGAGATTTAATCGTCACTTCTACCAAGAGCTTCTATCAACACCTGTTTTATTCTCAATCAGTAGGGAATTTTGGGGCTAGATGAAAGCGCTTGGTGAAAATGTGCTGCTGAGTCCTGATCCCTTGTCAGAATTTCAAAATCATAAGATTTCGTAGAAATACAGAACGTTTAGCTGGCAGCCCTATCCACTATAATAATCATATTCGAAATCAAACCCGTTGTCAGAATTTCAAATTTACAATACAAAAAAAAAAAAATTATATGGCAAGCCTATATTAATAAAATAACCAAATTTTGATATTCTGACAACGGATCGCGCCAGCACTGATTTTGTAAAAATAAAAAAATGTAGTTCAAAACCCTATTTACCATATTGAATTATTCGATGATATTTAAAAATACATTTAATTAGGTGGCAATTCTCTGGTAAAAATTAAAATCGGTAAAAAATTAAGCGACCCCCCTCAAACTCTTAGAAAATGTTTCAAACTCGTAAAAAACATATTATTAAGTGGCAGCCCTGTGGCAAAAATTGAGATGGCAACCCTATCCACCATCTTGAATTTTAAAACTGTGATATCAGATTCGAAATCAAATCCGTTGTCAAAATTTCAAAATTAAAAGGAATCGCAAAAATACATAAAAAGATCGTGGTGGCAACCCTATCTATCTGCCATTTTGAATTAAATCCTCTTGAATTAGATTCTCCCTTAGACAGCGCTTATATACATTGTGCGTGTTTATATAAAATCTTTACAAAAAACGTTTCCACTATATCTATATCTATATCTATATCTATATCTATATCTATATCTATATCTATATCTATATCTATATCTATATCTATATCTATATCTATATCTATATCTATATCTATATCTATATCTATATCTATATCTATATCTATATCTATATCTATATCTATATCTATATCTATATCTATATCTATATCTATATCTATATCTATATCTATATCTATATCTATATCTATATCTATATCTATATCTATATCTATATCTACATCTATATCTATATCTATATCTATATCTATATCTATATCTATATCTATATCTATATCTATATCTATATCTATATCTATATCTATATCTATATCTATATCTATATCTATATCTATATCTATATCTATATCTATATCTATATCTATATCTATATCTATATCTATATCTATATCTATATCTATATCTATATCTATATCTATATCTATATCTATATATATATCTATATCTATATCTATAGCTATATCTATATCTATATCTATATCTATATCTATATCTATATCTATATCTATATCTATATCTATATCTATATCTATATCTATATCTATATCTATATCTATATCTATATCTATATCTATATCTATATCTATATCTATATCTATATCTATATCTATATCTATATCTATATCTATATCTATATCTATATCTATATCTATATCTATATCTATATCTATATCTATATCTATATCTATATCTATATCTATATCTATATCTATATCTATATCTATATCTATATCTATATCTATATCTATATCTATATCTATATCTATATCTATATCTATATCTATATCTATATCTATATCTATATCTATATCTATATCTATATCTATATCTATATCTATATCTATATCTATATCTATATCTATATCTATATCTATATCTATATCTATATCTATATCTATATCTATATCTATATCTATATCTATATCTATATCTATATCTATATCTATATCTATATCTATATCTATATCTATATCTATATCTATATCTATATCTATATCTATATCTATATCTATATCTATATCTATATCTATATCTATATCTATATCTATATCTATATATATATCTATATCTATATCTACATCTATATCTATATCTATATCTATATCTATATCTATATCTATATCTATATCTATATCTATATCTATATCTATACTTCTATAGTATACTATTATATAAAATTGAAAAAAGCATTTGTTAAAAATGTTTCACCGTTGCTAAAAGTACTTTAAAAAAAACAGAATCCAAAAAGCTACGAAAAATCTTTTTAAAACATGCATTTCAATGAAAATACTACAATTTTATTTTCTTAAATTTTTCAATGCCTACGCTCTACTTGATTTTCCCTCTTTATTTTCAATTTCAAACTAGCAAGTTAAACATATGTTCAACATTCACAAAACTCAACCATAAAACACTTCAAAACTTTGACCCTGCTCAGCATGCTGCCAATTATTAATTTTCACAAATGAGCTACACAAAAAGGCAGTGCATAAAATTTTGTCACACTAATAATTACCAGACACACTGGCGCTATACAAATTTGGAAGGGAGTGAAAACAAACGCGTACTTGCAGAACACAGTTCCAATGCCAAAATCTGCTTAACTACCGCAAAAATGCAACATTTAAACTTTGGCATTTAATTAAACGAAAAAACACAGACGGACACCCTTAGCCTAAAAACAAAGTTACAGAAATATAAATAGTTGCCATGGAGCAGCGGCAATGGCGGCGGTTAATGGATCAGAGTACCATCAGAGCATTTAGGGTAAAAACAACCAATGCTTGGCCAGAGTAACTTAGCAAGCGGAAAACGAATTAGTGTCAAAACACATGTTTTTGCCTGTTTTATATGTTTTCATTTTAGCTGAGGGCGTTAAAGGACGAGGTCAAAGGGTGTTGCAAAACTTTTGACACAAATTTCTGCAAGGGCGTCATTAAGGCAACCGCTAATGTAGTAACACAACTTTATGCAAAAAAAAATAAAAAGAAGAAATATAAATATAAATACAACAAACACGCACTCATAGTTATAAATAGTAGCAGAATTTTGAGTCGAGAAAATGTAAACGGAAACGGAAGTGGCACCGGCTACGGAAACGGATACGGAATTTCCACTCGTAAAACTCTATGCGTTGTGATAAATGAGCGTCGGGCGACACTTAATATTTTTGGTGATATAGGAAGGAATGCCGTGTATGTCAGGATGCGGTATGCAGAGTGGTATAAAAGGCCGAAAATAAATGTTTTCCTTTTTGTTTTTTTATGCCCCCCAAACAACTACAAGTTCTTATTGTGTAGCTGTTTCTGTACTACTATTGTTGCTGTTGTTGTTGCGGTTATTAACAATAAAACTGCAGTGAAGACAGCGGGGCCAAATGGGTGACTGGCTTTCGGGTCTCTCAGCACCAAGCTATGGCATTTATTTAATTCCGTCGTTCATCTACAGCAAAACTATGCGACACATACGCAGTTTTAGTGTTGCCGTTGTTGTTTTTGTTTCTTGTTTTTCATAGTGCGCTCTGCAGCGAGCACTGAGCACTAAAGATTTATGTGTGCGAAAGTCAGCTGCACATAAATTTCAGTTTTTCCTCCATTAAACGGATATAACGACATTTTGAACTCATACGCGCCAAAAATTTTAACTTGCTGAATATTAAAAAATATAGCAAAAAACAAAATAAAAAGCAAATAAATTCAACATTTTAGGCTGCTGTCACAAAATATAAAATAAAACTTATTTATTCATTATGCATAAAAACACACAAAAACAAACAGAAAAAAAAAAAAAAACAAAACAAAAAAATTCGAAAAACTTGATAAAAGTAGCAACTTTTCCGAATTAAAAATTTTGCATTTTTATCAACACAAAATATTCTTAAAAAGATGGGTGGAAAAAAAAAATTGTAATAGAATTCTTTAAAAACAAGTAACAAAAAAAAAAAAAAAAAATGTAGCCAACTTTATCTTATAGAGCAACTGAATCCCTTTTCAATCAAAGCAGCTTCTGTGCTTCATCCTCATCAGCATCTTATCTAGAAACTTTGTGCCACTTTTACTTCTACTTCTACGGTTTCATCATCAACATTCTCTTCACTACTTTTCTATTATTATTTCTCTACTTCTTCTGCTGTTGCTGCTGCTTGTTCGTCTTCATCTTATGCCTCTTTAGCTGGCAGCCATTATGATAACGATTGTCACGAGATGAATTGCAAAAGTGTCGCATTCCCCGCATTAGCAGCAACAGCAGCAGTAGGGATAAAGTTTTCATGTCCTTTCAGTCCTGTAGATGTTAGCAGCAGTCTTCACTTCCATTGCCTCCTTCGCCTCTTTCGTTGCCAATGAGTTCATGATGAGGAAATAATAAGTGTTGCGTGTGATACGCATTAGAATCACTTGACATGTATACGAACGGACAAGTGTCACATTTTTGGGCTCAAGTCCGGTCTCGGTTTTGTTGACTGTCATTTTGACAGCCACCGGCATCATTTAATGTTTCATTTTAAAATTAAGAATTTTCTTTATATACATATATATTTAATATTTCTTTGAAATGCCAAGGCAGGATGTCAAGGATATCAAGTAGTAATTTGAAATTTATTTAAATTATGTGGTTATATTTTTTGTATAATAATTATTTGATATTTAGAGATTTTATGTTTTTATGTATTCTAAGATGCTTATACTGCTTTAAGTACTGGTTCTTTCAAATCTATGCCGTTTAATATAATTTCTAAACTAATTGAGTTGATGTCGACGACAGTTTGTACATTCGGATCAAGCTCCCTTGCAATACACATACTCAACGCACACATTAAAAGGAATCGTAATGTTTCTGGCTACGCTGCACAGTGTAACGGACCCATATAGCGAATGGCCAAAAATATAAGGAGTTGTCCTAGAACCATGAAATTTTGTTAGAATGAGTTTTACGATAAAGACATTATTATCACAAAATTTAGTTCAAATTTAATGAATGGCGCGCCCAATTCCCATATAACCGAAATCGATAATCTGTAGTAGTTCCCTTAAAACAATTCCTTGATCAATAAAATTTGGTACTCATAAATAGGTAGTCTATAAATAACATAGTTATTCGAATGTTATCAGCGTTTAGTTCACTTTGAATTGACTTATAAACCGGACGCGCGCGTTTCAAGCATAGGTATGCACCACTAAATCAGAGAGTCCAGGAAGCAATCAAACCTATTTACGAAGCACTGTCAGCCGATGATTTGTTGAACAGATGCCTCCGAAACTCAAAACAGCAACGAATCTTCCAACGCAGTGCTGTGGTCATTCGCACCGAAGCATATGCACACCGGCGCACGCACTATTGAGATTGCCAATTATATTGCAACTGTCATATTTATCGAAGGTTTTTGCCAATACTTCAAATAATGAACCTAATGGGCATTCCGATTGGCAACGTCACATATGATTTCGCCATGTCTCAGAACGAAGAACGTTTGAAAAGGCCCGAAGTCAGAGCTCTGGCCGCATCAAAAGAAGGTAGAACTGCCCGAAGAGCACAAAGAGCCGCTGAGTCCTCATTTTTTGAAGAAGCGGAAGGAGTTCTATATGGGGCTGGAGGTGCAGATTAATATATGTAAGTATTTCACAAAAAACAAAATGTTTTATTGCTTAAAATTTTCTTTGATTTTTTTCAAAATCACGTTTTTGAACTTCGAAGTCACTTTTCTACGGTTCTACTGAACCGATTTTGATGAAACCAAGTGCAATCGACGCAGAACTGCCTATTTCTAAAACTGCATGCTCAAATTTTTCATTTTGATGCAAAAAAATAACTTCAAACTTAAACGCGTTTATCTCGAAACCACGTTTTTCGAGCTTGCGGCCCAGATTGCGCCCGTAGTTCTGAACCGAATTTGATAAAACAAAGTGCAATAGACGCAAAATTGTCACCATTTTAGGCCCTACCCCAATCACAATTTTGAACAATTTTTTAATATATTTATTTACCACTAAGCTACAAAAAAAAGACCCAAAATCGGTTTTTCATTTTTCAATGACCGCCATTTTGTAAAAAATAATCGTATAATTATGATTGAGGAAGGAACCAGAATTACGTCTGTAGTAAGTCTAACGCCGTTTATTATTTCCCTTTCAGATGATCCGAAGTCGAGTTATTCGGGCCGCAAGCAGCATACCTTTTTTTCGAAGCCCAACTTTGAAGGCCGACAACATTTTGAACAGCCTTCGTAGAAAGGAAAAAAAATTTTTATTTAATTTGATGTGTTCTTAATACAATAAAAAACAGAATTTAAACAATTCTTTGCGTTTTCACATAAGAAGTTTTTCAAAAAGGGTCCAAAAGAAGGAGAAAATAGAGTAATGATAAAATCTCGTGCATTGTTTTCCGTGAAAAATGTCAACTGACTAAAGTTTACCAGTGATTATTTTTTACTAAAGCTTTTTCAAATGCTTCTCAGATTAGTCCTTCGCTAGTGGACGCTTTTCCTTATTAATTGACAGCTTATTAGCTGTTAATAACATAACCATTCCATCAGTACGTGCTCTCTAAATAGCGCTTAAATATTAAAATTTTATGTGAACTTCATGCCTTGGCATAAATTGTGCTCGTTAGAATTTAACAGTTGATACTCGCAGCTCTTAAAATCCTTCACAAACTCCTGACTTATGCGTCACTGAAATTAATGTGGTTCCATTTATCCACCGCTAGACAGTGACTGATGTATTTGTCAACTGGGGAGGAAAGCTTTTGACCTTATTTTCCACACCCTTTTGATAAAACTTCAACCCATCAAATAATGCCAAGTATGCCCGCTAGAGAGCAGTGAGTATGCTGGTAGCTGATATTGTTTGCCACTTAGAGCAGGCTGCGTTCGCTGCCTGCCTGCCTGTTTGTTGGTTTATGTTTTATATTTGCACTGGACTGCGTGTCACAGTAACGAAGCTTGAAAAATTAAAATAAATGTAGCTGTGATTAAAAGTGCGAGAGATAAGTGCCAAAAGGATTAAAAGTCATTTCGTATCATTTATTATTGGGCAGCGGGTATAGGCAGGCAGACAGGCTCTGTTGGTCGCAGAAACGCGCAATAAATGTAAGCTGATTAGGTCAGTAGGTAAATAGCAGGCAAATAGTCCTAATTGTGAAATATATTTGAAAAAACTTTTTATCTAATTTATGACAAGAAATCAAAAAAAAAAAAATCTTAATAATGAGTTACTAGCTGGCCTCAAGCTCTCTCCATAAATGTCTATAGACATATTGTGCAGCTATTTAACCCTATGAAATATATCTCATATAAATATATACATACAGAGTATAAGAAAGAAAATATTAATTGTGCTACAAATTGTAGAGTTTGCTTTTAGCGTTTTTTCTGTCATTATTTATATAAATCTTTCGTTGCTTATGCTCGGTCCCTATAATAGCAACAATCTAAACAAGATGCATTTTTAAAGGTTCGCTACACTTTTGGGATTATGATGCAAAAATGTTGGATCTACCCTCGGTGGCACTGGTGTTGGAGTCGATGGCATGCGGCGTACATTGGGTAAAACATAGCAAAAACGCTCACATCGCCTGTTTTTAGCGCTAGCATCTACATATTATGAGTGCTCGATGCTTGAATTTTAGATATTAACAATTATATTTTATAATGTAAAAGCCTTTTATTTAGAATATATAAAAATCTCAAAAGACTCTTAAAATTTACTTTTGAAATAAAAGTTTTTAAGACTTTATTTCTTTGGACAAATGACCTGTAATACTGGTTTTCTATGTACTGCATGTGTCTAGATTTGGAAGGAAAATGTTGATTGTCACAACATTTTATTTACCTCCAATGCTAGGGTTTTGCCTATGATTTCCCCAATGTGCGACGTAGGACACCACTTGAATAGTTTGCTAATGAAAGTACATTCATTCACATCATTATTGCAATCCTTCATCTATTCATTAGGTTGAACTGTCTGAACTGATGCTGTCAGTTAGTGTTGCCCCACTTGAGTTGCTGGCTATTGAAATGGGAAAGTTGTGTTTGTTTTTTTATATTTTTTTTTTGCCGCAATGTTGAAATGACTTTTTGATTGCCGCCACTAAAATGCTCTGAATGAATGCTGTGTTGGTTTAACTCTTAAATCTTTTTTACTAGGAAAAATTGTGAAAAATTTGTATACGAGAAATGGCAAACAATTTCATTTGTTGTTTAAGAAAGACATTTCTATGGTGAGTTAATTTGTATCATAGAGAAACTACATATTTTTTTATCACATAATAAAATACGAATGACCGATTATCTTTATCGCAATTCAGTTGCAATACAATTTTTTATTACTATCAATTGATTTAGAAATGGGTTTTTGTAGGTATGAATAGCTTGGGTGTTGAGTTCATATTGTGATGAGTAGATATGTATTGCAATGAATTATGACGTTGTAACAATAAATTATGTATGTATTATGTATGTATATCTTGGATGAATTGTTTATTGGTATTCTGATGAATTGGTATTACAATGAATTTGTAAGAAAATGAATTATTATGTCAATAAACTGTTAAGACAATGCATTTTTTCTTGTTATGAATTCTTTTTTGTTGTACTTGCTATAAGACTAAATTTCTGCTGAATTTAATTAAATGCATGAAATATATTCTCATAAAGAGATAGTGCAATATACGTATGATATGAATTTAAATAATAATGACGGTGAATGAAGACAATCCAAAAGATGTTATTTCTCGTTCATATCAATGCAAGTGACTTTAATTCGGAGAGTAGTTTCTTGAGTGAATTCTTATGAACTTGAACATTTCTATTAATTTCCACGAATACATACGAATATATTCAATAAAATGCTAAGTAGACAAGGAATGCACTTTTATAGGCAAGGAATAAACTTTATCTTCTATAAAGATTCAAAATGTTATTATAAATTATTTAAAATGTATTTTTATTGCATTGGACTGTTCGAAGAGTTTTCATTTAAATAATTTTCTTTTGAGTTGTAATTACAATTTATTTTGAGGGAATTTTTAAAATGAGAAATATGAATAAATGAATCATTTTAATTAGAAATTGTATGCAAAAATGTATTAAATGTCTGAATCAAATGAATAAATGAATGGATTGATTAAACAAATTGAATGAATTCGATAATTTAAATGAATTGAATAATTGGAATGAATTGAATGAATTGAACGAGTTGAATGCAGTGAAAGAATTGAATGAATAAAATTAATTTAATTGAATAATTTGAATGGGTTGAATGAATTGTATGACACCAATGAACTGAATGAATAAAATAAATTGAATGAATTAAAAAAATTTTAGTGAATTTAATGAATTTAACGAACTGAATAAATTTCACAAATTAAATGAATTGAAAGACTTGAAAGAATTGATTGCGAATAGAATGAATGAATTGAATGAATTGAAAGAATTGAATTAATTAGACAATTGAATGAATTGAATGAATCAAATAAATTGAATGAATTTGAATGGGTTGAATGAATTGAATGAGTTCAATGAATTGAATGAATTGAGTTAATTGATGAATTGAATGAATTGAATGAATTGAATGAATTGAATGAATTGAATGAATTGAATGAATTGAATGAATTGAATGAATTGAATGAATTGAATGAATTTAATGAATTGAATGAATTGAATGAATTGAATGAATTGAATGAATTGAATGAATTGAATGAATTGAATGAATTGAATGCATTGAATGATTTGAATGAATTGAGTTAATTGAATGAATTGAATGAATTTAATGAACTGAATGAATTGAATGAATTGAATGAATTGAATGAATTGAATGAATTGAATGAATTGAATGAATTGAATGAATTAAATGAATTGAATGAATTGAATGAATTAAATGAATTGAATGAATTAAATGAATTGAATGAATTAAATGCGTAAATAAATTAATGGAATGAATGAACTTAAGTTTTTACATGAATCGAATAAACTGAAAGAATTGAATGAATTGAATGAATTCATTCAATTCATTGAAGTTCATTGGTTCAGAAAAAATACATTTTTTTAATGAACTGCATTTTTTAAACAACAAATTTTTGATAAGTTAAATTTTTATTTACCTGAGGATAACCTGCAGAAGGTTTTGTCTGATTTGTGTAACAATTTTGATCTATCGGTATTTCGAACTTTTCGAACTTTTTCAAATCTTGAAACTTAATACTTTCGATTGCTGTTTGCATTGTAATAAAATAATTTATTAAATGAAAATTTTAAAAAATTTAAATATGATGTGAGTTCACTTCAAAGTAGTAAACAAATCGGAAAACGGTTATGGTTATGGTTATGGTTATGGTTATGGTTATGGTTATGGTTATGGTTATGGTTATGGTTATGGTTATGGTTATGGTTATGGTTATGGTTATGGTTATGGTTATGGTTATGGTTATGGTTATGGTTATGGTTATGGTTATGGTTATGGTTATGGTTATGGTTATGGTTATGGTTATGGTTATGGTTATGGTTATGGTTATGGTTATGGTTATGGTTATGGTTATGGTTATGGTTATGGTTATGGTTATGGTTATGGTTATGGTTATGGTTATGGTTATGGTTATGGTTATGGTTATGGTTATGGTTATGGTTATGGTTATGGTTATGGTTATGGTTATGGTTATGGTTATGGTTATGGTTATGGTTATGGTTATGGTTATGGTTATGGTTATGGTTATGGTTATGGTTATGGTTATGGTTATGGTTATTATTGTTGTTTTCTTAAAGCAACAAGCAAGTGTTTCTTGTGAAACTTTTTTCAAGTTCCTTAACCCTGGCAGAGCACAAAAAGAATTCTTAATTAATTTGTGCTCTGTACAAATTAAGTAAGTCATAAAAAATTTCATCACAAAATTACTTGCTTGGCTGCCGACGCGAAGCTCATTTTGCAGCTATTACCAAAAGCCATTGCCGTCGGACATAGAAAAATAAATGTTGTTACAAATTCAACAAAAAAGAAGCTTATCGTACAAAGATACACACTGTGACAACAATGAGTTGCAATAATAGTTGCGAAAGAGGAAAAGAGAGGGGGAGAGAGTGAAAAAGAAGGGGAATGGAAGTCAGCAGCGAGTATGTTTAAGACATGTGGACACGAACATGAGGTTCTTTATGCTTAAATTGCGCACAAATAGCTACTCTTGCTGCAACACTGTGTAACATATTGTTATTGTTGCTTTTTCGTAATAGTCGCTTCTGGTTGCTCATTTTTGTTATGTTCAGCGGCATAGGCGTATCGAGGGGTAGGAAAACATTTGGAGCTGCTCCACCAAAAATCAGAAAAATTAAAACAATTAAATAATATTGCAAAAAATTCCTGCACTAATGTGATTTTATAACAGGGCATTTGTCTGGTAAGAAAATGGTCTTTAAAAACAATAATTATACTGCTTTTAAGCTTAACAAATCAAATAAACTTTTTTGAAATCAAAACTTGAAATTTTATTAAACTTGCACTAAGCTTTTTTAAAATAAACCTCTGCCAAGAACACGCTTTATTGTAGGAAAATTTAATGATGGGTATAAGAAAGATTTGGTGGAAAAGCTCAGTAAAAAAATGTATATTTATGTATCTATCAATATCAAAACAATTTGCTGCCCCTCCTGGAAAATATTTTGGCTATGCCCATATTCAGCGATTATTGTGGTTACTCTTCTAAGATGATGTCGTTAAATATAGCATCAATGTGGGAAAATTTGTTGCTATTAAAGTTGACACTTGCATTCTGACTTTAGATGTTGCAATAAACAATTACAAATAGCTAAAGCCACAATGAAATACTGTTGCTCGAATTACTTTTGTTTTGTCAAATACTTATGAAAATATTTAATAAAAGGTCAAAGCATTTAATCACAAACCTGTTCAAAAAATTATTTTCACTCATTCGTTTAGCAGCACTAGCATGAGATTTGAGGTACAATTGCTTCTATTTTATGTGACTAATTAATCATTTTTTTATAAGCCTTATGAAAAAAATTCAATTGGAGTAGCTGAGAATCATAAAATGTTGTTTATATTTATTTAATAATAGTCATATAAAAATAATTATTATCACTCATACGCCACAGAGCACCAGCATAAAGATCTGAGCTATAATTTATGAAGCTGTATAAACGTACAGGTTTTATATTTTTTTTTGTACATAACTATGGCAAAAATTAATTTGAGCAGCTGAGCAGCTCAAAAATCAATGAATATTAATGAAATACGTAAATATAAAAAAAATTATATTACTCATACGCACTGAAGCACCAGAGTTTAGATCAAACTCAAATTCATAAAGTTATATAACTTTAAAGGTTTCTCTTTAATAAAAAAGCTTATTTATGCCAAAAAGCTATTTATTGTTTGTGTAAATGTGTGCGTTTGTGCTACTTTTTGTTTTTGTAATGTCAAATCAATCGAAATTTTTTTTATTTTTCCATAAAAACATGTTTAAAGAAACAAAGCAATCAAATTGATTTCTTAAGCTTGCTACAAACTCATACAGCAGTTGCTTATGCTTAACGCCAGATATTTACTTAGTGTTCGTGAGCATGTGTGTGTGTGTGTGTGTGTAACAAACATATATGCACACTTAAACCAGCCAAAATCAGGTTATAGACAAAAATTTTGCTACCGAAGTTCTGCTCTGCCAACCTTCAACCTACAACTACTCTTGAATTCTTTAAGTTTTTAAATAACTGGAGGTGTTTCCTTTTATTTCATACCGTGTCGTTTTATTCATTTACCCTCCTTACTTCAGTTATTTTTAAATTTTTTTTTTTTTTACTTTTATATTCGCTGACTATGAAAAAGCAAAATAAAAAAATTATTTGCTACTTTTAGGTTTCTTCATGCAAGCGCAGAAAATTTGCTTCAATCACGTTTGTAGCTGAGTTATTGATAGAAATTTTTTTGTTTTTTGAGACACGCACACATGTGTGCCTGTATGAGTTGACTTAATAATATTCAATATTTTTACCGCACGAACGTAAAGTTTTGCTGCTACCTCATACGCGCAGTTTCTTAACTTATTATCAAGTATAACAAAAACATTTTTTGCTGTTGTCGTTGTTGTCATTGAGCTTATTTGTATAACTTTTGCAATAATCACTGTGAATTTCTAGAAACTTTTTGACTACTTAGTTGGATTTTTTTTTTTTATTATTTTTTTCGAAATTATCGATTCAGTGTTTGAGTGCTCAAAGAAATACAGAATTTATTATGAACGAAGTTTTTATTATTGTTTTTGACTGTTGAAAAGAATTTTAATTAAAAATTTATTAATTAATAATGCGCTCGGTTTTTATGACAAACCTTTAAATATGACAAAATTCTCACATATCAAATATCAGTAATATGGAAAATTTTTAATGAAAATTCAATTGCAGCCAACAATTTCTGCCTGAGCTGGTGTTTTTTGTATTAATTATATAAGCAGCTGCAATTATTATTAAAAATGCTTTTTAATTAACATATTAAATTTAATTTAAACAGAATTTATTATTGCTTAATGTGGGTTTTTTTCTATAGAAATTAATATGTGCCTTATACAATGTCGTATACGATTGGTTACAACTGATTTCAAAAGTTATTAATAAGTTGCATTCAGTCTTATCAACCTCCATAATATTTGTTTTTGCTTAAGTTTATTTTGAAAAGCGCATTATGGGCATATCAAATTATTTTGAGGGTTCACATAAACTTTGTCAGAAAAAAAAATTTTTCTGAAAAAAATGTTATTGCTTTGAATGATTGCTGATGAAGTCTTTATGTATACAAGATGGTATGGGCAACATTTTTTTTTATTTATTTCATAAGGGAGAGGCTTGCAGGTTGCCACCCTACAACTTTTTTGATCATAACTAGCCATAAAATCAACGCATTGTTGCTTTGCTACAAATGAGACAGTTTTCTAAGCTAGAAATCATTTTTAAGCTAGAAAAGTATCTAAAATCAACATTTTAAAATTTCGGCTTGCAGGTTGCCACCCCTTCAAAAATGGCTGAAAATGTAGAAAAAACTCTAGTAAAAATAACTTAAAGAAAAGTTTTTGAATTTTAGCTCTTCCTCGGTTTATTGTTAACTTTGATTGTTTGTAACAATGCACAGGACAAGTACGAAGTACGAAATATGAACGTAAATTTTAAACTTTCTTCAACAGACACCGTGTTATTGCGTCTATCCGCTCCAAAAGTAAATAAAAATTGGCAACTAATCTTTTCACGTCGATAACTGACACGGCTAGATTGTCAGAATGCATCAG